>HG995378.1:9539582-10164582 GCA_905333075.3 Atethmia centrago | reverse complement strand
GTGCCTTGGACTCACTGCTTAAGGATTTCTTCGAGAGCAGCGAGGATCTCGTTGATACACACTCGATCCTGTATTGCGCGGCTGTTGCGGCATGTCGTTTAGCAAACGTGAAGTTCCCAAACTGTGACGGAGCTACTCGACCAAAACCAGCCGTACCAGCCTGTCAATGCAGGATCGAGCGTCGTATTGATGGGGCCAGGGTACTCATCAGAAAACTATACTGCTTCAGGGAGAGAAATACACGACCACGTGTGATGCGCTTTGTAAGGCGGGCATTCTCGGGGACTGGAATCAGTCCTCGAGAATAAATGTCCCGTGTCACAGAGCGCATCGACTTCCTGAAGCAGAAAGTTTGTGCATGGGCGTGCCGTATTCGGCGCTATAAGCGGCGGGTTGCTCGATGCACGCAAAATCGCATGTTCCAGAGCGATGAGAGGTGGGTATATAGATCTTGGGAGTGTCCTGAACAAAACGAGACAGACGTGTGCCGCCCAGATGATGCCACCACGACTGCGTTCTGGCGCAGCATCTGGTCGGAATCTGTCTGCCATGCTGAGGCTGACTGGATGCGGGATGTCGAGCGAGTGTGTGAAACTATACCAGAAATGGAAGTAGTCGTTATCACGCCATCAGATATAGCTAGAGCGGTCCGTCCGTTACCGAATTGGAAATCACCGGGACCGGATGGACTGCACAACTTTTGGCTTAAATGGCTAACTAGTTCACACACTTGCCTGGCATCTCAGTTCCAGTCATCCTTAGAGTCTGGGTCGCTACCACAGTTTCTGACAACAGGCATTACCCACCTGCTCCATAAGTCAGGTAGTCCCGCGGAACCCAAGAATTATAGACCGATCACGTGTTTGTCGAAGGTCTATAAACTTCTTACATCCATTTTGAGAGCGAAAATTAACACACACATTGACAGTAATTCCATTATATCTACCTCTCAAAATGGATGTAGGAACGGGTCCCGTGGCACTAAGGAGCTACTTCTCATCGACATGGCCATTAGCCAACAGGTTCGTCGATCCCGCAAGGATCTGTCGACTTGCTGGATAGATTATAAGAAGGCCTACGACTCGGTGCCACATACATGGCTCATGAGGTTGCTGGAGTTGTACAAAATATATACGACTCTTCGCACCTTCCTTGAATCATGTATGGGGCAATGGAGGACAGTCCTTCGCTATTCGGGGTGTCAACGGATCCAGGGGAATGATGAGCCTATATGGATTAAACAGGGAATATTTCAGGGCGACAGTTTGAGTCCACTTTGGTTCTGCTTAGCCCTGAATTCTCTAAGCACGCTGCTGAAGGATTCAGGTCTAGGCTATCGGTTGAGGAGAGGTGGTCAGGTCATATCTCATCTCCTCTACATGGATGACTTAAAAATCTTTGCCCCCAACAATTTGCGACTGATGGAGCTACTGAAGGTAACTGAAACTTTCAGTGGCGCCATCAGAATGGAGTTTGGTGTGGACAAATGTGTGGTCATGCATGTGAAGCGAGGGGAGATAATGGAATCCGAGGGAACTCAACTTTCAGATTCCATACACCTTGGATCCCTCTCCTCACCCGAAAGCTATAAGTATTTGGGTATGTCGGAAGCGTTAGGCATCAACGTTACTGACATGAAGCAATTGTTGAACGAGCGCTTTTTTGGCCGCCTGAAGAAGGTATTGATTAGTCTTCTTTCAGGCGGAAACAAGGTGCGCGCCTTCAACGGTTGGGTCATGCCGGTTTTGATGTACTCTTTCGGCATACTCAAATGGACTCAGACCGAACTCGACGCCCTGGATAGGAGGGTCCGTACACTGTTGACCGCAAACCGGATGCATCACCCACGATCATCGGTGATGAGCAGTGATAGGAATAGGTAGTGCCTATTTGCCTAAACTTCGAAGAACAGAGACAAGAAATGGAGACTTCCTTAGGACTAACTTTTTTTCCGAGACATCTGTCCCGAAATTTCGAGACAACACATAAATACATTTAAAAAAAATGTTATTTGGAATAAGTAATTCGTCTATATTTACCTAAAGTTTGCGACTAGATATAGATAATAAATAACATACACAGTCGTTACAACCATAAAATTTTCAGAATTTTTTTTTGGAGAACATTTTGTAAATGACTTGTTGATCGTAATACACAATGAATCACAATGTTTGAATAAGAAGCCGTACACGTTTCGAAGTAAATATCTTCTTTCTAGCTCACTCTCGGCTACGTTTAATGAGATTTCTAAAGTTCAAGTGTAAAAAAGGCATTATATGTAACACATAATATGATTTAAAAGAGTGTCCATGTAGTTTCTTGCACGTTCTTCTCCATAGAGACCTACTCTTTGGAACGTGCAATTTAGCTTCACTTTTCTTGGACTGACCGACATTTGACTATTCAAAAGTGCCCGTAAATGGTCTATTTGAAATAAATGCTTTGATTTTGATTTTATCGGTATTTAAAATAAATAAATAATTCATTTATTTGCCAGAATGTAGGTATACAAAGTGGTATGATCTTAATATTAATGAGGTCCCTTTACATTCTACCGTTATACATGATGTGCAAATATTTAGTTACAAATAAAAATACAAATACCTTTTTTTCTTTCATCTTAATGAAATATATTTCTAAAGTATATTTAAAAATGTGCATGATATTAAAATAATTGCATAATAATGGTATCACATTATCACATTTTACGGCAGCGCGTTTCGTTATCTATTCTTAGAAATTACAAAAGGTAACTGCCATGGTCGCATACCTGTGCGGCGCGGGGAGGGTCTACATACCCCCTCCCCCCCTACTCCTTACCGCCCCGCGTGCGCGCAGGTTACCTTCACTTCAATCCTGTACTTCGGTTTGTTAAGTGCGCATCTTTCTGTATTGTTTTTGTGAATATTGTTTTTCACCCTCGCTCGTTTTTTGGTTCATTGGATCTTCTTAATACGACTACTTTGGCTTGAATGTATGGATTACGATTTGCTGCAATAACATTGTTCCTGTCTGTCTACATCAAATAATACGGTAAGTCAACATTTATTACTTTTTAATGTTTTGGCTAAAGTTATTTATTTTATTTCTTGTAGGGAAACAAACAGTAAGTTAGATATAAAGAAGAACATTAATGTATATATTATTTTATCTTAAACTAGCAATTTGACAGTCTAGATTGATATGCAATTGTATGAACATGATATTTTTGCATTTGCATGATTTTTATGCAATTGATATTTTTTAGTGGAGTTTTTAAGATAATTATTGTGTATGAAACGTAGTTAAAGAAAAAAAACATACGCATTTAACTTTTGGTTCAAATATAAAAGTGAACTTCAATAGTACCAAGCATAGTAATATTATATCTTTGGTGTCATAAAGAATTGCTAAGGTGGACGAATTCTATCAAAATATATTATTTTTCTGGCCGGTTCTTTTAATATTTGAACCAAAAAAGAATATGTCTTTTGCGCATTGACTAAAATGCGAAAAAAAAAATTCAATAACAATGATGTTACGCGTGTTCATATTATCTAACCGTTTTTCTTTATTAGAGCGTAAAATGAAAGAATAAAATCTTTAAATCGATACAATCGATGCACCTAGCTGGAATGCGCGCACCTCTCCCGCTTTCCTTTCCACCTCCCTGTATCTATAAAGGTTCGTTATTCCTTTTGAGGCATGGAAAACTTAAAATTTTATTTTATTTTAGGTACTTGCCATCGTACATCTTTTTGGAGACCAGTAAGATTGGAGATGGCGAACAAGCCTAAGAAATCAACAGTACAAAGTTAGATTGGACTTCATCCTGAATTATATTACGACCCGGCCAGTAATTTGATTTACTGTTCTAAGTGCGAGAGCAGTATAACAGCTAAACTTAGTAGTGTCAAGAGGCACGTTAAAGGTCCGAAACACAAAGGGACAAGTAAAAAACCAAATGAAGAATTTTATTTGGACCTAGTACAATTTCTCATATTATGTAATATACCTTGGATTCAAGTAAACAACCCCGCTTTCAAAAAATTCTTCCATAAATATATTTGCTGCAATTGTACAAATCGACAAAAGCTTCCTGAGCAATCATTGCTGAGAAAAGTTTATTTAGATAAGATTTTTAAAACTAAAATTGACTCGATTTATGAACAAATTGCAAATCAAAAGCTGTGGGTATCTTTAGACGAGACAACTGATTTTTTAGGCAGATACATGGTACATTTACTTGTAAAACCTTTAAATGCGATCACACAAAAACCATTTTTAGTTGCTTGCAAAGTACTAGAAATTGTTAATGGGAGCACAATTGCCCAATTTGTAATAGACTGCTTTGAAAATATGTGGTGCGATTTGTATGAATCCAAAGTAGGAGACGTTGCTGTATTATGCACTGATAGTGTAACATATATGCTAAAAGCGGGACGTGTGCTGAAAAAATATTTGCCCAACATGATACACGTCACTTGCTTAGCACTTGCACTGAATCTCGTGGCAGAAAAAATACGATACGAATACTCAGATGTAGATGAATTAATTTCAAACGTAAAAAAATTAATTTTAAAATCACCTAATAGAGTGCGCTTGTTAAAAAACACCTTTCCCCACATGCCGCTTCCTCCAGAACCCGTTATTACAAGATGGGGTACTTGGTTGGAGGCAGTGTCATATTATGCAAAATATTATGGTCAAATTAAAACAATTGTAAATCTTTTAAGAAGTTCCGACGCGCTATCTATTAGGTGTGCCAAAAATGTTCTTCAAAAGGAAAACTTGAAATCGGACTTGGACTACATTGAGGAATATTTTAAAGATATACAAATTGGATTAAAGAAATTACAAAAATCGAATTTAACCCTAACGGAATCCTTTGAAATATTTGATCACGTGAGAACTGTGCTTAGCTGGTGTTCATCTGAGCTTATAAAACATAAACTCGTAAATGTCATGGTTTAGATAAAATTAGAGACATAATGTGAAGCGATAACAGCAGGAAAGGATGAGCGATCATACTATATGTACGCGCCTTTAACCTCAGTTGATGTTGAAAGGTCATTTTCAACTTATAAATGGATTCTTAACATAAAAAGAAATCGCCTGACAGTTGAGAATATAGAAAAAATTATGATTGTGTATTTTAACTTAGATGACTCATCTGACAAAGAAAATTTCGGTTCTGATACTGAACTTGACGAATCGAATCACGATGATTAAATTAAAATCGTTCTTTATTTTTTATGGTATTTGTAACACAAATAAAGATTTTCAAATTCTTAGCAATTTTTGATGCATCAAGTTCTTTATCAAAACCGAACAGTTAGTAGTTCAGTATTAAAACTGATTGTCCTAAATGCTTCAAATATTAATTTGTAATCTTCAAAGGTTAATTTGTACTTTGATTTGAATAAAAATTGCATCCCTCAACGTCAGTAAAATAAATATGACAGAAATTTAAAGATAGATAAACATAAATTTGTTTCTTAAATCTTTCCTTCTGTACATTTTGTCTCGAAATTTCGAGACAGATGTCTCCGTTTCTTGTCTCTGTTGTTCGAAGTTTAGGCTAATAGGCACTACCTATTCCTATCACTGGTGATGAGACTGTACATCCCGCAAAATGCGGGGGTCGAGGCTTTTTAAATGCAAAGACCCTCCACAACCGTGAGATATGCAGTCTCAGGGAATATTTTTTGAAAGCCGAAGTGGGTATGCACCGTGATGTGGTCGCAGTGGACAAGGGGCTCACCCCACTTTCCATGGCTAAAGAGAACTGGTGCAAACCTGTAGTACTTACTACCGATGATCGCAAGGAGATATGGCAAAACAAGGAGCTACACGGGCGCTTCTATCGGGCTCTTCATGAGCCCGATGTAGATTTCTTAGCGTCCGTATCCTGGCTACGTTTTGGGGACCTTTTCGGGGAAACTGAAGGTTTTGTCTGTGTAATTATGGACGAAGTTATCTTGACGAATAACTACCGGAGACATATTATGAAGGACGGGACGGTTGACATGTGTCGGGCATGCCACCGTCCGGGTGAGTCTATCAGACATATTATCTCTGGTTGTTCTCGGGTGGCTAACGGCGAGTACTTAAACAGACATAACCAAGTGGCTAGGATTATTCACCAGCAACTTGCTTTGAAATATAAACTTGTGAACTCTGAGGTACCGTATTACAAGTATGTGCCCGACCCAGTTCTCGAAAATGACCATGTCACGTTGTACTGAGATCGGTCTATCATTACTGACAGGACTATTGTCGCCAATAAACCTGATATAGTGGTAAAAGATCGATTAGCGTGCCGCGCAATGATAGTCGATGCTACCATTCCACATGACGAAAACCTTGTGAAAGCTGAGAAAGAGGAGCAAATAAAATATCTCGACTTAGCACACGAGGTTGTTGACATGTGGAATGTGAACTCGGCTGTCATTGTGCCGATTATCGTTACGGCCAATGCCCTGATGGCCGAAAGCCTCAACCATCATCTCTCGAGGCTCTCGTTAGGCGTCTGGATCAAGGGCCTGATTCAGAAGGCAGTACTCCTCGATACGGCTCGCATTGTGAGGAGGTTCCTGTCTCTGGAGCCCTAACCACCGGTAACTTGGACCCTGCTCCCGATATCGGCGGACCACTATTTTATATATTTTTAAATGTTTTTTTATTTTTTTCTAAGAAATATTAAAAATGTATTTTATAAGGCAAAAAGCTTAATAAACGACATAATAATATAATAATAATAATAATAATAATATGGAATATTTGTTGAAAACCGAAGTGGGTATGCACCGTGATGTGGTCGCAGTGGACAAAGGGCTCACCCCACTTTCCATGGCTAAAGAGAACTGGTGCAAACCTGTAATACTTACAACGGATGACCGCAAGGAGATATGGCAAAACAAGGAGCTACACGGGCGCTTCTATCGGGCTCTTCATGAGCCCGATATAGATTTTTTAGCGTCCGTATCCTGGCTACGCTTTGGGGACCTTTTCGGGGAAACTGAAGGTTTCGTCTGTGCAATTATGGACGAAGTTATCTTGACGAATAACTTACGGAGACATATTATGAAGGACGGGACGGTTGACGTGTGTCGGGCATGCCACCGTCCGGGTGAGTCTATCAGACATATTATCTCTGGTTGTTCTTGTCTGGCTAACGGCGAGTACTTGCACAGACATAACCAAGTGGCTAGGATTATTCACCAGCAACTTGCTTTGAAATATAAACTTGTGAACTCTGAGGTACCGTATTACAAGTATGCGCCCGACCCAGTTCTCGAAAATGACCATGTCACGTTGTACTGGGATCGGTCTATCATTACTGACAGGACTATTGTCGCCAATAAGCCTGATATAGTGGTGATAGATCGATTAGCGCGCCGCGCAATGATAGTCGATGTTACCATTCCACATGACGAAAACCTCGTGAAAGCTGAGAAAGAGAAGCAAATAAAATATCTCGACTTAGCACACGAGGTTGTTGACATGTGGAATGTTGACTCGGCTGTCATTGTGCCGATTGTCGTTACGGCCAATGGCCTGATGGCTGAAAGCCTCAACCATCATCTCTCGAGGCTCTCGTTAGGCGGCTGGATCAAGGGCCTGATTCAGAAGGCAGTACTCCTCGATACGGCTCGCATTGTGAGGAGGTTCCTGTCTCTGGAGTCCTAACCACCGGTAGCTTGGACTCTGCTCCCGACACCGGCGGACCACTATTTTTTATATTTTTAAATGTTTTTTTTTTTTATACCTTTTTTCAAGAAATATTTAAAAATATATTTTATATGTAAAAAAATAAATAAACGAAATAATAATAATAATTTCTGCATGCGGTACCGAAATAGTTTCTTTTAATATTGTAAAAAAAAAATGCTGAAACTCTCACTCTCATAGAATTGGTTGGTCAGGGGCAATTAATTTTCAATATAATCAACTCTTGAAAATGTCCGCTCTTACAATCCCAACTTTTTGCAGGATCTTGAAGTATCAAGTCTTTAGCAAGTTCTTTATTCCTATCATAATAAAAGAAGGTTTGAGGTACATTTTCCAACAAGTTTTGTTGCAAACAGTAGCGAACTACTATAACTTTTACCCTCATAAAACAAATTTTCTTTGTAAAATTTAAGTTTATTTAATTGACCACTATTACCATACTATTAAGTTAAAGTCAAAAGTATTATAAGAAAATAGATACCTTGACCTACAGAATCCATGTCTTAGAACCTTAAATACTTGTGTTGTTTTTAAATTAAGAAGCAACAAAGAAATGTAAATTTACTGCACGTATTCTAGTCAATCGAATGTAGAATGTTTGAATGGTTGTTAATATCACATTTTGTTATAAACCTACTTTCATTTTTGCGCATTTAATAATAATGGAGCAACTTTTTAAATAATATTTGTCGTAACTTTTTTTGACGTATATACGTCACGTCAATTCTCCAACTGCAAATGTAAGTTGGTCAACTATTACTCGTTAATTTGTAAAGCCTACTTAGCTGTGATAGTTTTCCTTTTAAGTTCATTATATATGTATATACTACTTCCATGATTTTTTTTTAACATATCCAAATACAACCATTTAGCTGGCAGCGTAGTGTGCTACGCTGACGACACGTTGGTGATGGCGCAAGGGAGGTCGCACCAGGCGGCGGCCGAAGTAGCGGCACGCGGTTTTGCGACAATCGTCGAAAGGATCCGGCAATTGGGACTCCAGGTGGCCCTGCACAAGACCAAGCCCATGTGTTTTCATGGTCCTCGGAACGCACCAACGTTGGGGTCCCAAACGTTGACTTGATTAATGATCAGTTATGTGAATTTATGATTGAACAACAGCTAGTTTGTTTATAAGATTTTACTTAGGAGGTAAAATACGACAGTACCTAGTACCTAAATCATACACGTCTCTCTAGTTATTTGGTTTATTTGTCATAAAACATTGGTTTTTCTACGAACAACATATCAGCCAAACGCACGAACTCTTGTAGTTTTCGCCACCGAGGAGAATCCGTATCGGTCTGGAACTTGAGTCGGATGAGCGCCTTCTTCCACAGCTCCAGGGAGTAGGTGTGGTGCGCGTCGTCAGCCTTGTACACCTAGCAGTCGATGTAGTACTCTCCGTCGGTGCTCGCTGCTCGCCGCCGTTGGCCACTCGGTTCACGAAGAATGAAGAGACATGTTATGTTCGATGAACCTTCTTTGAGCTCGGTGTCAGTTCCGTGGTTGTTACTGATACCGAATATATCGTTACCAGCATTGTTTTTACTAAAAAAAACAATGAAAACTACTGTTAGTTCATCACACACTTTCATCATTTATTTATCGTTTAGGTACGCAATGGAAAAAACATAATTATTACTTATCAAGAAACCTACACGGCATGAGAGACGCACAAATCAAACGTAGATTATAACGATTATGTCTATAGAAACTGTCAGCAGACTTGTAACAGCGCATGATTCACTGATTATAAACTAAAACACAGTTTGCATGATAAGAAATATAAATAATTCGTTAATACTCAAATAATTCAACACGTAAAACTTTGTTAACACTAAATAATTAAATATTTTGTATTAAATACTCGTACCTCGGACGAGTTAAATTCGTTGAAGGCGTGCGCGACTTTCGTTTCCCATTGTTGTCTGCAGACGGTTTGCGGCTGGATTTAGTTTTCTGTTCAGTGATCGGAGCTTGTCGAAAGTATTCATACTCAGAGTCAGACCTGAAATAAAGACAAGAAAAAAACATTTAATTAAACATATTACAATACAAATACGACTCTGAACCGTGAGACGGTTGGAATGTTTTGACTTACATTTTTCCAATAATATCCAATCGGTTTTATGGGTTGGTGAGGACAGGCGCAGGGCTTGATGGCAGCATAGCAGACTATCAACACTGATATTGACAGTGACTCGTGGTGTCCAGTAAGACTGATCGCAGTACACTTCTTGAAGATTACTTCCACACTTGCAGACTGTAATTACTATGTATCGAGTACTCCGAAAACATGCAGCTTATAAGTCACAAATTAATGATAATTCACTGTATTAAAAATTACTGCAACCGATCAGTTACTGTTGCATGAAACAACTTTTTCTATGGACGTATGTATTATACCCATTCAAAAAATAAATACTAATGAATATTCAGGTAGTTTCGAATGTCGATGCAGCGAAACGGCTTAGGGCTGACAAAATGATAACACGTAAATAACAAACAACGCTAATAACTATATTTGCAAGTAATTAATAAAATAATTGACATTGCATTGGTGTCTAGTAGGTAATTACCTGTTTTAAAAATCTCATAAATTATCGTAAGTTTTACTTATTTATCACTTTAAGTACTTACCTCCCTTTTTATTATTTCAGAATTATTTTGATGGACATTTGATAAATATTTTGATGATGAATTGGATTAGTTCATGAAAAAGTGATCATCAAAGGAGAGAACGTGAGCTATGTCATTAAATAATTATTTTGCATAATTAATAAATCATTCTTCTTGTTTAAATATTGTTAATTTTTCACTTTAAGTACTTACCTACCTTTTTTATTTTATCAGAAATATTTTGATGAACATTTGGATTAGTTCACGAAGAAGTGATCATCAAACGAGAGAACGTGAACAAAACGGTCCTTTATTAGATAATTCTGCTGCGCTACTTACTTCGATTGTTTATGTATACTAGGTAAGATCGTGAACGTTAGTTGTAAGTGTTAATCTATTTATGTTGAATTTAGTGACTATATTGTGTGTTAATTAATTGCATTAAGTAACATTAATATTCCTCACTGTTCGGATTGCAAAGTATTTGTAGGTAATCGTCGATGGTCTGGTTATTTAAGTAGTAATGTTCATAAAAACAAAATCGAGACCCCTATTTGTGATAATGTTGTAATGATTAATTCTTCGCTTAAAGCACGAATCGTAAGTTACAAGATCATTGCAACTAGCGAACAAATAAGTAATTTCCCTGAGGTGTTTCTTTATAATATAAGTGAACAAGTTAAAAATCTAATTGATCGTTCGCTACAGGAACATACAGCTGTCAAAATTAACTTTGAACTTTTTTCTTTTTTTCTTATGTATAAAAATGATCAACAGGAAATGAAATCATTCGCTACGAAAAACGTTATCATTCATTATAATTATGATTTTGATTTAACTTACAAATCAACAGACGATTTACTGTAAAAAAAAATAAGAGTTTCAGGAGAGAGATAGTGGTTGGACATTTTTGGGCAATTCGCATTTAGAAATAAATATTAATAAATATTAACCTCTACCTAAGGCGGATCTGAATTTATACCTTTGCCAAAATGTATAAAAAATAAAAGAGCTTGTTTGAACATTCGAAACAAAGATGAGTATTGCTTTTTATGGTGTGTTGTGGCGGCCCTGTACCCCACAACCCGACATCCTGACAGAGTTTCGTCTTATCCCTTCTTCCAGCAGGCTTAGCATGACACTCTCTATTTCTTCGAAGAATAGACACGGCTCTTTCTATATACAAAGTGACATTTCGTTTCTCAGTTTTTGACATCTCGCCGTAGAAATCCTTCTACAATCTGTCATCTTGTCTTTCGTGTCACTTTGTATGGAAAGAGCCGTGTCTATTCTTCGAAGAAATAGAGAGTGTCATGCTAAGCCTGCAGGATATTTTGAATATTGATGATTTGACATTTCCAATCACATTTTCGGACATAGCTGTCTTTGAGAAAAATGCCCAAGCCGGGCAGACCTCCACCGTATGCTCCACCGAGTCCTCCGGGCGATCCACACAGTGGTGACACCCGGGCGTTTCCTCCCGCCTTATCCGACACAGGAACCTTCCGAAGCTGCCGTGTCCGGTGAGGACCTGCGTCAGGCGGAAGGTGAGGACGCCGTGGCACCTCTCTAGCCACTCCTCAAAGAGGGCAACATCTCAAAGACTTATCGCCGCAATCGCGGCGTGCCCAGCACTGGGTTGCGACAACCGTACTTTCCATGTCGCCATGAGATCCCATCAGAGCTCCGTCCGCTGTGCCGCGATTTCTCGCGGCAGCGGAGTGACGCCCCGGCGTGTCGCCTCCTCGCGCCACTCCCATACGTGCGGGAGGACTTTTGCCTCCAGATCCCATGGCGGCAATCCGGCAAGGAGGCTTGCTGCCTCACAGGAGACCGTGCGGTATCCCCGGACCATCCGGATGGCCATGACCCTTTGGGCCGCGCTCAACCGGCGGGCTGGCCGCAGCGCCAGAGAGCGCGCCCATATAGGGGCTCCGTAGATGGCCATGGACCGCACGATCCCCGCGTTGAGCCTCCGGCAGGAGGCGTTTGAAACCCCTAGATTGGGCAGGAGCCGCTTCAATGCAGCTCCTGCCCGCTCCAGTTTGGGAGCCATACGTCGGAAATGCTCCACGAAGTTCCACCGGCTGTCGAGGACAAGTCCCAGGTACTTCATTGTCGACTCGACGCCGATGGAAACCCCTCCCACCGTTATTTGGGACCCCATTGGTGGCGCGTTCCGAGGACCATGAAAACACATGGCTTCGGACTTGTGCAGGGCCACCTCGAGTCCCAATTGCCGGATCCTTTCGACGATTGTCGCAACCCCGCGTGCCGCTTCTTCGGCCGCCGCCTGGTGCGATCTCCCCTGCGCCAGGACCAACGTGTCGTCAGCGTAGCACACTACGCTGACGCCGCTAGGGAGGTCGGCGCGCAGCACCCAGTCGTATCCGATGTCCCACAGATGCGGCCCCAGGACTGATCCCTGTGGGACACCGCACGACATCTCTTGCCAGTTCCACACTCCCTGGTGACCGGGGTAGATAACGGCCCTGTCCGTCAGATAGGCACGGCGAGCTTAGGCGAGTAATGATTGGGGTCAGAAAAGGACCTCGCACGATCTTCGTTGGAAGCAACGAAGATCAAATAAAGACAATAAATATCCATAATGTTAGTAATACTTTATAGCTAGTGTTAGTAAGCAAAGTAAATTATTGTTATAAGAGTTTAAAGCACTTTGCACAGAAGATGACCACGCGAGGTACAAATTGCTCACCCGGCCATCCTCTCCACAAAATGCCTCAAAATGGGAGAATAGAAAGTCTGACATGTATCAAATGACACTGTTTTCCGGATGCTGTTGCTACTGGTCCGTGTTCTAGTTACTAGCGATGCGATCTTTTTTCTAATGATCGAATGAAAGCCGTCAGTTCGATTCTGTGCAAACATTTCCGACGTACTACAGAAACACGGCAGTCTCAAGCTCATTCTGAAAATATGATTATATTGGACGCGCAAGACATCCAGCGACCTTTTGGTGTAGCTGGTCCATAGACCTCCCGTGTACAGACCCTGACAATAAGCCTGGAATAATGTTATCTTAACTTGGTCGGTACAGCGGGAGAATCGACGTGCCAACATATTACCTCGGACTGCCAATGCCCTACGCTCCCTCTCAATATCTGCATTATCTTTAAGGTCGTCGGTAAGTATGTGCCCCAGATATTTAAATGGATTCACTCTTACTATGTTCAAGCCGTTTAGGGTAAGATTAGGTACATAGTCTATGCATTTACCGGCGTCCTTAAAGACCATATACTAACATTTCTTAATATTGTACACGAGCCCATGTGCAGCAGCATAGTCCTCGCATACTTTAAACATCTCTGCAATAGATCCTGCAGTCGGGCCCAGAAGCACCATGTCATCCGCATAGCTGATACTGTTAATATTAACACCACCATAGCACTTTCCGTTGAAAGTTCAGATCGAAATCCAAATTGTGCATCGTGCAAGCCAACAAACAAACTAAGCTTATAAAATTGAGTCTATAAGGTCTAAACTCTTATACTTGTTATAAAAGAGCATTTATTATGTCAATGTTCCTTATAGTGGCACATTATTAGAAGATTTGGCTAATATTACCTTTATTCTTATAATTTGGCTGGGTAAACGTTAATAAATCCAATTAATACGGCTACAATAAGGGTTCAAAATGTGTTCTTCTTATAGAGGCTAGTTACATTGCTTTTTAGCCATATAATGTTCAAAGTTATATAAAGGCTTTTAATATGGTCAATTATTCTTAAAAAAGTAATGCACTAGGTAACTATGATGCTTTTTAACTTATAAGAGCATTGGATAAGACGTCTATCCAACGAACAAATTCTAACATTTTATATGATCTTTACAAGGATGATAGCAATCCGTATTCCTTTGTACAGTGATTATAAAGATATTATTCTCTATATGGTTACATTAACATGTTTTACATAACTAGATTCGCCATTTTGAAGTACAGCAGATTGTTTGAATTTATTACGGAGCGGAATTTATATTTAAAAAATGGATTCAAAAGACTGGAAGAAGTTTAAAAGGAGCGGTGGTTACAGAAGAAAAGTAAAAAAAGTCTACGAAAACATGGTTAGGAGCATTACACCCACCACCTCTACCTACTCCTATGATGCTACAAAATACCAAAATACAAGCCGATACCAACGAATCGGCCAGTGGTTCCGCAGAGGATTATTTTATAGAAAATGAGAATGAAAAGGAAACCAGTGAGGAAGAATATAATTGTAGCTATAGTGATATAGACATATTTTTAAATGAAGAGTTGAAGAATATTGATATTCGTAGTGATATCAGAGAATGGGCAGTGAAATTCAACATTTCCCATATCGCTTTAAGTGACTTATTGAAAATATTACATCATGTAATACCAAACAAAATGCCATTGGATGCACGTACCTTGCTCAAAACAAATAAAGTAGAAATATGCATTACTAAAATCGGTAGTGGACATTATTGGCATAATGGATTACTTACACAATTACAAAAATCCTTACAAAGCTATGAAGTGCCCAAGAAAATAACCTTGAATTTAAATATCGATGGTTTACCGATACATAAAAGCTCGAATCATCAACTCTGGCCAGTACTGTGCAACATTACTGAAATTAAAAATATATCTCCTATCGTGGTGGGAATATATGAAGGGAAATCAAAACCTGCCGATTTAAACTTATATTTAAATCCTTTTGTCAATGAAATGAAGCAAATTGAGAATGGTTTCACAATTACTACTTTAACTGGAGAGCAAAAGACGATTGAAGTTAGTATAAGAGCATTTATATGCGATTCACCCGCGAGGGCTCTTATAAAAGGTGATGTATACCAAAATTTTATGTGTATCTCAAATATAAACAAACATTATATTGTTTAGAAATGGATGACATTCATAATTATACTTTTCTTTTTTTTGCAGGTGTTTCTAATTTCAACAGTAAGCACGGATGTTTGAAATGCACTGTGGTTGGTGATTATTCACATTTGTCACATACAGTAATATTCCCGAAAATAGATTGTCCTAAAAGAAACGATGATGACTTTCGCAATAAGAAATATGGACTACATCATAAAGTTGATTCACCTTTACTTCAATTGAAAATTGATATGATCGAAAATTTTCCGGTTGGTGATTCACTGCATCTTATAGACCTCGGAGTTATGAAACGTTTATTAATGGGATGGCGAGATGGAAATTTTATTAATAAACGTACTAAGTGGTGTAACCGTGATATTGAAAAAGTGAACGCGTTTTTAGTAACTATTAAGTTACCAAAAGAAATACACAGATCTGTTCGGACTGTTGATGTTCTATCACATTGGAAAGCTTCTGAATACCGCACTTTTTTATTATACCTGAGTTGGGTAATACTGAAGCATGTTTTAGATTCTGACGCATACAAACACTTCCTTTGTTTATTCTGTGCCATCACAATTTGTTCTAACGAAAATCATTTTAAGTTTTTACGTCTAGCACAGGCGTTATTAAATTCATTTATAAAAAATTATGCAAAATATTATGGAAAGGATTATATTACAAGTAATGTGCATAATTTATCACACCTCGTTGATGAGGTCCGAAAATTTGGCACTTTACAAAGTTTTAATGCTTACCCTTTTGAGAATAAACTCCAAATTATCAAACATATGTTAAGACAGGGAAATAAGCCTCTAACACAAGTAGCTCGAAGGTTACATGAAAGAAGTGAAGTCGAGATTGAGACTTATGGTAAATATAAAATTAAATATCCGTTTGCAAAACAGTGCAACAGCAAAAGTGGATCTACATTGGTACTGCATTTTGAATCTTTTATTTTATCTTCCCAAAAACACGATAAATGGTTTTTAACAACGGGCGAACAAGTTATAGAAATAAGAGCATACACATTAATGAAACTGAAGACATACGACTAGCAGGATACCGCATAGATAATTTAGTTGACGCCTTTGACTACCCCTTAAAGTCTTCATTAATGAATATTTATAAATGTGAAGATTACATCTATAGTAAATCAAAAAAATTATATGACTTTTCATGCGCTGACATTAAATGTAAATTATTAAATGTAGAATATAATTCGGTATTGTATTTTTCACCATTAATCCATACTTTGTAAAATAAAACAACTAATTTGAAAATCACGTATTTTTATTAAAGTTGTCATTTTTTATAGGCTATCATGCCGCCGTATTTAGAGAAGAAATTAAAAATATATCACTGCCGTATTTAGAGGAAGAGTGGCTCTTAAATCGGGAATTGTCTGAAGGAAGGCTAATTTTGTATTTGTTGGTTTAAGGACTGACCTCAATATTCTCTCAGTTAGCCTGCGAAACAGTTGGTGGGTTCACAATAGAAATCGCTGTTTGAACATAACCTGTAAATTATGCCGGATTTGGGAGCTATCTTTTACTATCAAAATTCGTTTTTTAAGCCTTACTTAAGACAGGACTTCAATCATCAGTCTTTTTAACAACAATTAGAAAATAAAAAAATAATTATCTTAGGAATTAACGTAAGCGAACAAGGTCGCGGGAAACAGCTAGTTTAATAAGAATACAGTAGAGAAACTTAGCATTTGTTACATAGTAATTAGAATTTAGTTTTACTTATAAATATCTATTGATGATGGTTGATCATTTTCCTACTGGTGTCAGTAGGAAAATGATCAACCATCATCAATAGATATAGTTTTACTTATAAATATCTATTGATGATGGTTGATCATTTTCCTACTGGTGTCAGTAGGAAAATGATCAACCATCATCAATAGATATAGTTTTACTTATAAATATCTATTGATGATGGTTGATCATTTTCCTACTGGTGTCAGTAGGAAAATGATCAACCATCATCAATAGATATAGTTTTACTTATAAATATCTATTGATGATGGTTGATCATTTTCCTACTGGTGTCAGTAGGAAAATGATCAACCATCATCAATAGATATAGTTTTACTTATAAATATCTATTGATGATGGTTGATCATTTTCCTACTGGTGTCAGTAGGAAAATGATCAACCATCATCAATAGATATTTTGATTCAGTGTTGACAAGTAAAAAATACCCTCTTCTGATGTGTTTTGAACACAATAGTATTTAAAAAACCAGTACAAAATCAGTCTCGTAACTTATCAAGCTATTAAATACTAACCTACTTACTTCTAAGAAGTAGAAACCTAATCATTAATCAGTCATTAAATTATTGCAATAAGAAACAGTTTTCGTACATTCAAATATCGATGGTTGCATTTAATAAAGTTATCAGTATGATTATTTTGCGATTGTAGCTTTATTTCCCACAACCATCGATGTATAACAATAAAAAATAAATGTCTGTAAGTAGAACAGACTAACAACCACAATAAGTCTTTGATAATTTTAGTTTTAGGAATGATTAAAGACTAGTATAACGGCGGTTCTTCGGGAGTTTCAATGAATGCACGGTTATAGTATAATAAAGTATATAATTGGAACACACACACGGGTATTGACAATATAGTTAGCTTAGGGCTACACATGTGGCGTCGGTCGCACGATCGCAGCGTGCACAGCCTATCATTTCGCCTCGCGGGTGTCGACTGGCTACGCGAGCGAGCGTCGATGTTGCGGTGGGAGCGAGCGGGGCAACCTTGTCGTGCGGATAGCGCGCGGTGTAACTTTGGCGCGACGGCGCGGACGCATGTGCAACGTTACACACTCCCCCTCTAGCTCGAACATAGCGCCCTCGCGTTCGGGCTAGCAATCAAATCTACGTGGCCGACCGCGTCTGCGCTTCTCCCTAACCGGAGCCTCGATACCACCGACGAATGGAGTCAGGTCTGAGACGTGGTAACGTCCTACGTGCTCGCTTCTAACAACTCCTTCCACCAGGTAAGTAGTAGGGCTTACTACTTCGCGGATGCGATAAGGGCCATCCCTCCGGGGTATAAACTTCGCGGACTGACCAGGGCCGACATCGTTCAATCCTTGCGTTTTCAACAAAACGAGATCACCTACCTTATAATCTGGGGGGGCGCGTCTGCCTTCATCTGCGTATTTCTTCTGCAGAGATTGGTTACGTTCGTGGACATCTCGGGCGTCGAGCAGTACTGACGACAACTTTCGAAGATAAGGAGTAATGTTGTGGACGAAATTGTCGCTGTCCACAATGGTCTTCATGTCAACTACGACGTCCGATGGCGCGCGCAGCTCTCTCCCGAAGGTAAGGAAAGCTGGTGAAAATCCAGTGCTCGCTGTAACAGCGGAGTTCATCGCGAACCTTATGGCCGCGAGGTGAGTATCCCACGTTGCGTGATCCTTTCCTACCAGTATCGCTAACTGCGGTTTGAGATCACGATTCTTCCGCTCAACGGGGTTTGCTTCTGGGTGGTACAGCGGTGTCAGAGACTGTTTGATACCCATCACATGACAGACCTGCTGCATCACCTCAGCAACGAACTGAACCCCGTTGTCGCTGATCATCCTGCGCGGGACTCCATACCTCAAGAAGACCTCGGATACCAAAATCTCAGCACATTCCATGCTGGTGGCCTTCTCTAATGCAAAAAGCTCAACCCAATGGGAGCACGTGTCCTCTAAAATTAAAATCCACCGGTTACCCTTTGAAGTTTTCGGTAGGGGTCCGAATAAATCGACGGACACCACTTCGAATCGCCTGGTGGGTGCAGGTGTCTGGAGCAGTCCTTCAGGCTTCCTGTTATCCACCTTGTATCGCTGGCAAGCGGCACAGCGTTTAATATAATCCATGACGAAGGACTTCATACTTGGCCAGAAGTACCGAGATCTGATGCGTTGTAGAGTGCGCTCAGCACCAAAGTGACCTGCTGTAGGGGCATCGTGAAATTCTACGAGGACGGCTCCTCTCTCGTGATTAGGGACCACGAGGCAGGCGGAATCGGCATGTTCCGATTCGGGAGCGCACCTGTACAACACACCGTCAGACATCAGGTATCCTCTTTCTGACCACCCTCTCCCCCTGAAGGGATCGTCGGTTGTTTCCAGATCCTCAACAATCCTCTTCAGCTCCGGGTCCTTGAGTTGGTTAGAGCGCACCTCCTCAGGTGTCCTATGCGGCATATCTACCGTCACTAAGCATACCTCGCAACCAGCTGGGGTATCCTCGCAACAAGCTGGGCGGCTTAGTGCGTCAGCAATCACATTCACCTTTCCGGGAGTGTACTGTATCTGCAGGTTATAGGCCTGCAAGGTCAATGCCCATCTGGCGAGACGGCCACTGGGGGACTTAAGGCTCATCAGCCAACGTAACGGCTGATGGTCGGACTTCACCACTACTTCCGAGCCTTCTACGTAACCCCTGAACTTTGTGACCGCCCAGACGACGGCAAGGGCTTCGCGCTCGGTGGTGGTGTAATTACGCTCGGCTGGCGAGAGCAGGCGACTGGCGTATTCCACGGGCCGCTCGTCGGGACCCTCCCCCTGCATCAAAACTGCCCCGAGACAGTAGCCACTGCTATCCGTCCGAAGGGAGAAAGGCATGGTCTCGTCAGCCTGGCGAAGAATGGGCGCAGTGACCAGAAGTTCCTTGATGGACTCGAAAGCAGCTCGCTGCTCATCGTGCCATTTCCAGCTGCTGTTCTTCTTGAGCAGGTCAGTCAAAGGTTTGGCGATTGCAGCATAGTTCGGTACGAACCTTCGAAACCAGCTGGATGTAGCCAGGAAACCTTTGAGCTGTCTCTCGTTCTTTGGAGCGGGCATGTCAGCAATAGCTGAAGTTTTCTCTGGGTCTACCTGTAGACCCCCAGGAACAATTATGTGACCAAGGAATTTCACAGAGTCACGGGCGAAGCAGCTTTTCTTTCGATTGACTCGGAGACTAAACTTCTCGAGCCTGTCGAAGACCGCTTCGAGATCTTCGATGTGACCTTGGAAACTCGGTGATAAGATGATCAGATCATCTAGATATCCAAGAATGCTCACAGGCCTACTTCCTTGGTGGTCTGGTGGGATATCGGAGCAGTCACTTACCTCGTGCCCTCGATTAGGCACACTCAGGTTTGCCTTAAATCGATCTATCAGTCTTTGAAACGTGGCTCCAGAGTTGCGAAGGCCCATCGGCATCCTCTTGAACCTATAGGTGCCGGAGGGTGTAACAAAAGCGGCTTTGTCGCGGTCCTCTTCTGCGACACCAACCTGAAAATAGCCGGAGTGGAGGTCCAACGTCGTCATATAGCTGGTCGTCTTCGCTGCATGAAGCACATCTTCCATGCGTGGGAGGGGATATCTATCCGGCTCAGTCACGGCGTTAAGCCTACGATAGTCCACACATAGTCGGACTCCGCCGTCCTTCTTTGCGACTAAAACGACGTTGGCCGCCCACGGCGACTCGCACTCCTCTATAACATCTGCGCGCAGCAGCTTCTCAAGCTCACCGTCCAACAACTCTCTCTTACCTTGCGACATCCTATAAGGTGGTGAAGCGGTCGGCTCCTGCTTCTCGTCAACCCGGATGTGATGAGTGGCGTAAGTTGTAGGGGGTCCTTCGGTGGCGAAACGCTCAACTCTTTTGCTAATGAGTTGGTTGAGCTGCGTCCTTTGTGCAGGTGACAGTCTTGTCCCTTCATCCTCTCTCAGCGCTAAGCCGGTGGTATCGACCTGCATCAGCTCTGCATCGCTGGTGGATGGAAGACTATATGACTGCACAAAAGCAAACTTCCGTTCAGGGGAACAACTAAAATGCCAACAGTTATGTTGTAGGTCCACACATATACCTGCTTTAGTGATAAAATCCTGTCCTAGAAGGGTCCTATTATCCGCTTCTGGTATCACCAAGAATGTGGTGGGGATAACGCGTCCCTGAATGGTGACGTTCGTGTCACATGACAACATCGCACGTACCTGCTGTGTACCGTCGGCGAGGCCGAGGTTGCGACGTGTTTCCTTGAAAGCCGTCCCACTGTGCAATAATATTTTGTACAGTCCGGGACTGGCAAGGTTCTCAGTAGCACCCGTGTCCAACACCGCTACACCTACTAAAGACGAAACCTCTATCTTGACCGTAGGGTGCGATAACTCAGACTCATGGATGGTAGCACTCTGAAAACTCACCTTGGCGGCGGAGGGCGTGCCTTTACACGTCGGACACTTCGACCGTATCACTCCTTCTCGACCACAACCGTAACAAGACAGCGGCGCATTGTTATCATTATCACTCGATTTTATTTTAATTTTACAATCGTCTATCGAATGACCAAACCGTTTACAGAAAGCGCAGCGCGGTCGTACACGTTTCGTATTCGAATTCGTATCGGAACAAATATTCGAACTAGAGTCGGACACAGCGCGTGAAGGGTTACTTTGATTAACCGTGGCCGGTGGAGGGTTAATGTTTACATTTCGAGATTTCGCGGTACTCGGAACGTTATTATCGTTATTTGTCGATGTGTTCGCGTTATGAGACGGAATTAGTGGTTTTGTTCTACTCACCTCGCTCAGCGTCTCCTCTACATACCTTGCTCGCTCGAGTAGACAGTCGACACTACTTACACTATCGCGTGACACTCTTTTTCGGAACTTGCGGTGTAAAAGGCCGTAAACTATATCTACTTGCATAACATTAGGCAACTCATATGGTATACGCGACATTTCTGCTCGCACTCGCGATATAAACGAATCGACACTATCGTTGTCACTTTGTTCCCGCGCAAATATTTCTCGAAGGATCCGGTGGGCGGGGCGCGGGGCGCCGTACATGAATCGCAGGCGGCGTATCGCGTCGTCCCAGGTCTCCTCGGTAGATCTTGCTCCTTGCCACCACACTGCGGCGTCTCCGGTCAGCAACATTGGTAATCCTCGAAGAGCGTGTTCGTCGGAAACGCTAGCGCACTCTTTATAGATAAGCACGCTCTCGACGAATGCTTCTAGGGCTTCGGTACTTCGGGCGGCTCCGTCGAAGCGGGCCGTACACCGGGTGAAGTTGCTGTGCATGCCGTGCATGCCCTGCACGGTCGCGCCGGTGTGTGCGGCGGGGGGTTGAGTCGGTCCCGTCGGGTCGCAACTCGTCGACGTCGTCGGCGTCAATGTCGCGACGCTTCTCATGACGTTGGATAGCAATCGTGTGAGCTGTTCCTCTGACATGGAGATCATGTTGGCTCCTGTCGTTGCCGGGATCGGTGTAGATGTCGCCGTGGTGTCCATGCTCACGGGATTAGCTACTGCGTGGGTGTCTTCATCACTACTGGAACCATCCGCTTCCCCCTCGTTTGCGCGCGCGCGACGTGTTTTCGGCGGCATTTTCTCGACGAAACTCGCGGTAGGTAGTTAGCGCAAACGGTAAATAACGGCACTATAGTCCTGTAGGTACACTTATTACTCGAACCGGGGCGATGCAATGTTTTTGGTGTGGATTTCTTCCGCACTCGCGACGGTTATTTTTCCGTTTTGTAGGTATTTGCCGTACGGAGCACGTGCCACTAGTTGGGCGCAATTTATAACGGCGGTTCTTCGGGAGTTTCAATGAATGCACGGTTATAGTATAATAAAGTATATAATTGGAACACACACACGGGTATTGACAATATAGTTAGCTTAGGGCTACACATGTGGCGTCGGTCGCACGATCGCAGCGTGCACAGCCTATCATTTCGCCTCGCGGGTGCCGACTGGCTACGCGAGCGAGCGTCGATGTTGCGGTGGGAGCGAGCGGGGCAACCTTGTCGTGCGGATAGCGCGCGGTGTAACTTTGGCGCGACGGCGCGGACGCATGTGCAACGTTACACTAGCTAATAATGGTAATAGTCTTAGTAAGTATAAAACGTATCAAAATAATAAGTAGATAAAAAAAGGTTCTTTAAACAGATGTTTCAAGTGGCTTAGTGGGTATTCCTGCAACGGATGCAGATGACATCAGGTCATCATCATCATTGTCTGGAGCAGACTTTTCACCACACCAACTAGCTCTTAGCGGTTTTCTGAACCAGAGCCAGACGTCCCAACAGCTGGTAATGATACATCTGAATTGTTTTCTGAACCAGAACCAGACGTCCCAGCAACTGGTAATGATACCTCTGAGCTGTTTTCTGGTGCGGAAGTTCCGGTGATGGGTAAAGATGGCTGTGCTTCATTACACAAGTTCTTACGCTTTGCTTTTATTTTTGGTCGATTTTTGGTTCTAGACGTTCGTTCTTGTTTGCTTTCGTTGCGCTGACGTGAGTTTTTCACGATATTTTTGAAGAATTTATGGCAGTCTAATAAAGAAAATGAACTATCCGACTCATGAATAATATCAAAAAAGAAATTTATGATTTTAATGTGACTTTTAAAGCAAATCTTTTGTTCAGAAATTCGAGATCCTCCAGCCTAGCTACACTCGAGTAAAAAGCATCTGCTAAACATTGAATCGACCAATGCATACGCGTTATTTACCCCTCGACCTTTTCCTTTCCCACAAATAATTGAAAATTTATTTTTCCATTCTTCTTCTATCTCTGGATTTTCCAATACTTTTTCAAAATTTTTTAGCTCTTGTTCACTTGTAATAGTTTGTATATTTGCTTTTTGTTTATTATTTTCCGCACGGCTAAACTGATCCATTACATGTTCAAACTGAACACTAATATTGGATAAGCCGAGCAAAATAGACTGTACGCTTTCATTGATAAATTTCCGTTCATCTTGTTGGGTTTTTGTATTTTCAGCAATTTTTTCCTTAAGAGTTTTGTAATTTTCTTGCAATGATTCTAATTTTGCCAAAACCATTAAATTTAAGGAGGCGGCGTTATCAATTTGTATTTCGGAAGTCACTGTTTGTTGAACGTTGGAATCAGTACTAGTTGCTGAAGGTTGAATTACTAATAGTGTGTGTTCTATATTTGTTGCTTCATCAGGTTGAGTCACATTTTGTTGAGCGTTGGAATCTGTATTGATGGCTGGAGATTGAATTTCTATCTGTGAGTTTTCTGAATTTCTTGCTTGAAAAGGTTGACACAATACATAATTTTCCTTCATTTCAACTGCTCCGACTGTTTTGTTCAATGCTCCTGACGAAATATTTTCATACTGCAAAAAAAATACAAACCAACGGGTTAAAAATCGCAGTAGAAAGTAATCACATGGTTGTGAAAATTTAGCGTGGTAGCGTAAAGGCATGTTAGTGCCAACACTAATGTATGACAGTGAAAGTTGGGTATGGCAGAAGAAGCATGAGATTAGAATACATGCAGTAGAAATGAGAGCGTTGAAGAGTATGATTGGTGTAAAAGTGAGTGACAGGATTAGAAATAGTGTGATAAGAAAACGTTGTGGAATAAAGAAAGATGTAGTGACTAAAATTGAGAAAGGAATGGTGTGATGGTTTGGTCATGTAGAGAGGATGAATGAAAGGAGACTGACGAAAAAAATCTACAAGGAGAGAGTGAGCGGGAACGTAAATAGCTGTCAAATATTTACCTGTTTGGATTAATTTGGAAATAATACTGTATGGAAATAAGAAATGTGGCTAACTAACTAACTAGAATACTAATAATGAATTGCAATAATTAATATCATAACACCGAATATTTAGTTTTAGGTGTAAAAAAAGTATTTGGAAACTTTTCAAATGCCTTTTTTACACCTAAAACGTATAAAACATCAAATTCAATGTTATAATTGCAATTAATTATTAATATTCTAGTTAGTTAGTTAGCCACATTTCTTATTTCCATACAGTATTATTTCCAAATTAATCAAAACAGGTAAATATTTGACAGCTATTTACGACGTTGCCAACTTTAAGGATGCACGCTCTTAAGGTGAAAGAATAATCAAAATCGGTACAATAGTACGTCCTGTATTATGCAATGAATGAAAAAAACGTCTATATTAGCTAATTTATTCTGAAGCTAAAAATACATACTTATTTTGATTTAAAAACAAAATTACCAAAAATTTACGTGGGAACACCTCTCAAGTATGACACACTCATAGCTCCCTACTGTGTCGGGGATGCCACGAACACACACAAACACATAAAGACACAAAGATTCAAGAACAGAAATTTAAATTCCTCATTAAAATATCTGTATTTCTGTGAGTTTACTTACCATAAAGCAATCTTGAACAAGTTGATTAAACGTCATTTCTTTTTGGTTTGTCACATAATATAGAGGGTGGAGGAGTTTTAATAGCTGCCAAAAAGAAATTCAATCCTAAACGTGCTGCACATTTTGAGAGTGGATGTGAAGATCTCTGGGTTACGTTAGACCTTCCTCCCAATAAATGTTTTCATCGAATAGCTTTCTGCGCTGTGTACTTGCCGCCGCCAGTACGCCTCTCTCACTTGGAATTTTTTTTAGATAATTGTAACACTGTTTTCGAACAACTTAATGAATCATGTACATGTATCATAGGTGACTTTAATTTAGGGTGCATAGATTGGAATCTTGACAGTAATTTGAATAAAAGCCTCAAATTGCCTAATACCGTTGAAGCTTTGTTGGATTTCACTTATGTTAATAAGCTTAAACAAATTAATAATGTATATAATGCCTCCTCTCGCATACTAGATCTTGTGTTAACTAATCATCCACTGTGTGATATAAGCCATAGTATTGACTCCTTGTGTAATATCGATCAGTATCATCCACCCTTAGATATAAATATTTGTCTTAAAAAAGAAGCCAAACTTCCATATAATATTACAAATGAGCTACGTAACTTCCGTAAAACAGGCTATATGCCGATTAAAAAATACCTAAAACCACCTGGCCTATGCTAGCGGTATATCCAAGAAAATACGTTCATATAGTGATAGGCTCAAACATTTTAAAATGGTTTCTCTTGACAAACGTCGACGACTGAATGACGCGATGTTTGTGTGCAAAGTTATGGCACATAAAATTGACTGTCCGCAAATATTAAATAATTTTAACTTCCGCGCCCCCTCCAGAATTCCTCGCAATCCTATAACGCCACTCTGCCCTCCGCAGAGAAGAACAGTTCTGGGTGCTAATTCTCCCTACGCGAGGTTTTCAGGGCTGTGAACGATTGCAGTGATCGAATCGACCTCCATTTTGACAGTTTAGGCAAATTGAAAGCCAGCTTTTATAAGTGTCTCCTAGAACATTGAGTTTCTCGGCCCTGCGTTATCTCGCTGGGTGGGTGAATTTAGACTACTCAATACTTATTTTTTGTATTACCTAGTTTTGTTACCTTAGTTTGTTTTGATTTTGTTTTAATTAGTTTGTTTCAATTTTGTTTTAACTTAATTTAAGTTATTTATTAGGTTCTATTCAGTGCAACTTTATAATATAGTCTTTTGTTTCTATTTCATTTTTGTAAGTTACAACAACGTTTTGTGTGCATGCAGAGTTTACCTATAAGTGATTGTTACACTTTATTCTGATTTGATGCTTCTGTTTAATTTGCTTATTCCAGTGTATACAATTGTTGGTGAACCAAATAAATAAATAAATAAATAAATAAATATAATTGCTCAGTGTTTGTTTCTGTGTCAGACTTCCTACACATTTTGTCTAATTCCTGTTCCGCTTCCAGAAAAGTAATCAAATTAGATCTCTTCACTTTGCAATTAATTTTTCGCCAGTTATTTTCAGGATACGAATTTTCAACTCTTCTTAATTTGTTTTCGTTATATCTGGGCCAGTGCAGAACGCCATCTTTTTCCCAATTATTTGGTACTGCTGATAGTTTTGAGTTCCCCTTTTCAAACGTCTTTACAATTTTGTATGGCATTGTTAAAGAATCTGAAAAGAAAAATAACTTAAAACAACATACTACCTGCATAATAATGTATACACGTGGCTTCATGCAATGATCTTCTACTCACTGTAGTAGGTATTGACTATTGGTAGATAGTTAAAAATCCGCCTCGCCTCTCAATACCGTATATACATACGTAAAGTATAATACACATTAAAGTTATCACTGAACAATATTCGTTGTACTTTCTAATCGGATAAATAACCTAAGAATCGAAAGAAATACCTATTTAGCATAGCACACGGTCAAGACAAGATTGCTAACGCGTTCGCATACGCCCGTCTGGCGCGAGCTCGTGAGCGACACTAAACAAACACACGCTGACCAATGACTGATTTCGTATCATCGCGTAGTTGTGGGGGAAGGAGATGGATATTATCTCAACTGGTTTTGCACAAAGTGCAAGCTACTAAACTTATAGAAATATTTACCAACTTACACTTACCTAGTAATAATGATCGTAATGTTTTATTGAGATATATTATAAAAAAATAATTAAGGATTACAATACTCGCATTCATCTTCAATAAAATGGTCATAAATCAAATACTCTTTACAGTGTTGGCACAAAATGAAAGTGAATTGTTGCAAAACCTTTATGTTTTCATGACCTATCACAAAGTGTAAAGGTAAACTAGAAAGGGTCGGATATGTACAATTAAAACATTCCTTTCTTAAAATAAAATGTGTCCACTTCCATGGCCATCGCATATTATGTAAATTAAGATCTTTTCTTTGTAGTAATTTGTCAACATCTGCCAATATGTATACTACCATTGCAATATCTGCGGACAAACATATATATAATTAAGTAGGTATATTCTTTATTGTGTACTTACAATAATAATTATATTTCAAACTTAAAACTAGTGCACAAAAGCAAGCTTATAAAGAGATCTCTTCCAGCCAACCCAACCATAGTGAAACATAAATTTTATACATAAATGGGAACAAGACTAGCTAGGTACAGGATTTTGTTCGTGGGAAAGGAACCCTAACGATATGTAAAATGGCGATAGCATAAGCAACAAATGATGCCATTATAAATTCTTCACTCTCATAGACGCCTTGTAGACGATGTACGAATCATTTTGCTCTCTTAATAGCACTGTATATAACATGACTAAATAATTAATAACATTTTTAGCACAAAAACAGCTTAAAGTCAAGGGCGGGTTGATACTATAACACTCAACGTACCACATTTTATCATGCATTTGAATTCCCATACAGTTTTCACTATATACGAGCACATAAATCAGGTAAATAAACTAGATAAAATAATAACTTACCGTTCACTATTCAGTAAAATGGTTCACGTTTCTCTTTATTCGCCAAACTGTTGCGAAAATGTAAATCAATAAGAAAAAGACTTATTGCAGAATCATAAACAGACGGCTATAAGGGCCTACGGCTTTTTAAGAGCCTTTGATTTGCCGCAATGAGTTTAACTCCCTTGTATCGTGCGATAATAAAACACGTATAAGGGTGATCGCCCGTATTAACGATTTCTATATGATTCTTACAAGTGTATTGGCCTTGTTCCTTGTCATAACATAACACGTATAAGGAAAAAAAGCGGACAATAAAGCAACTATGAGGGGGGTTTAAGGTTATTGTCCTTATAATTTGTGCCCAAAGGCACCCTTATTAGCGATAATGCGGCTACTATAAGAATATTATTTTTGGCAATATAAGCCACTACAAGAGCAATTTTTGTTAGTTGGGAGGGTAGATGATTTTTCAAGGACGAATCAATCATACTGTCCAATATTTTAGCAATGGTCGCAAGAGAGATTGGAAGGTAGTTTCCCCTGTCCGAGATATCTCCTGTCCTGTTTTTACCCGACTGCCCCTGTATGTATGTATGTATGTATGTCTATTTCTTTGGCACGCTCTGTGGCCTAAACGGCTTGACGGATTTTAACATTTGAGGTGTCGTAAGATTTGTATTAATTGTAGGAGTGACATAGGTTATATAATATTTATATATTGCTTCTGCAAATCTAAAAAAAAGGAGGAAAGGTTTTTTTTTTATTTTAGTTATAACATTATTGGTATCAAATAAAAGCTAGTAATGAGTCAATTCCAACTACAATATATATGTCGCAGCGATGGCATCACCATGGCTCCATCTTTTATCTTGATTAAGAAACTAAGAATCTACGTACCTCAATGTAAATTAATCATACGGAAACGTCAAGTGTGACACTTGGGTAAGGTCGATACAGCTGTGGTGACATTTAATTGTCAGCCGTCACATGACTGACGGTAGACATCTGTCAGTCACAGACATTTGTCATCTGGCGGAAAATGACAAGTGATGGTGGGAGCGGACATTCATTCTTTGGTGAGACATAAACGCGAACCAATCTATTACTATACTCTATGAGGCGAACGGTCGTGTTTTCGATTGTAACCACGTGCTGTATCGAATTTATCGCGTTTCCCATTCTAATCTGTTCTGATCGGCTCAATCCTTGAACATTGTTGTAATTAGTGTGTGTGAAATAATAAATACACAGTTCCTTCAAGTTTTCGAAGTATTATTTTTAATCTACGGCCATGTGTGACCATACTGATAAGGAGGCGCCCCATCTAACCTCGTTATCAGAAGTGGGATGTAACCCTAACGACCCACATGGTGCGAACGGTGAGACTAACGGGAATTCGTGTAATAATGAAACGCGTGCTTATGAAAGTGGCAAAAGTGACGAAAAATGGCTTTTACTATTAGAACAGCAGAACCGCAATTTTCTGGCTGCTGTACGAGCAATGCAAACATCATCGTCAGGCACGGAACGCCTTCGCCTGCCGGATTTCGACCCAGAAAAACAGGACGTTGACTCTCGTGCCTGGGTAACAACTGCAGACATGTGCGTGACCGATCAACATTGTCAAGGCGCATCGTTAATGATCGCGTTGAGTCGCGCGCTCAAAGGAGAAGCTTCAACTTGGCTCTCATCTGTGTCTTACCCTGGCATGACATGGAGCGAATTCAAGGCGCTGTTTATAGCAAGGTATGACTGTCGTGATACTACCGCTTCTTTTCTAATCAACCTACATAATAAAAAGCCAAAGGCAAATGAGTGCCTAGCCGCATATGCTGCTACCCTCATGACTTTTATAATGTCTAGATGGAACGGCCTTATTACGGAACAGCTTGCGATCGCTACAGTCTTGGCCCATGTTGCGAAGATCGATCCGCGTGTGCAAAGACTGTCATTTACCACGGATATTAAGACCCGTAGTGAATTACAAAGGGAGTTAAAGGCCGTATCGTTTCTGAAGAGACACGCTTCCTCTAGTGACGATCGTGATGGTGTTGATGCGAAACGACTACGACCAAATGGACCGCCTACTATTACTAAATGTTTTAGCTGTGGGAAACTAGGCCACAAGTCGATGTATTGTCGCGCTAACAAGGATCTGAAGCCACGAGAGGATCGGTTTAGATTCAAAACTCCTTACAACAACCATAGCTCGAGTAACGAGTTCACAGGGAGGGCTGACCGGGTTACCTGCTTCCAATGCCATGAACAAGGACACTATGCATCCAACTGCCCCCAACGAAGCAGCAAAGAGGTGGGCAGCAGTGCTGCAGCTGGTTCTTCTAAGGAAAAAAAATCAAGTCATTTATTCAAACTAGGCTGAAAATCAGCACTTTTCGAACGTCAAAGTTACATAAGACAGTCCCCCAAAAATGCCCGCCCTTCACTACTTCCTAGTGCTTTAGCTGGGAAGAAGAAGTGGTGGAACAAACTCCCCAGCAGCACGTCTGTCTGTTTAGTTATATAAACTTGATTCTATACAAATCGTATGCAGAGTAATTAACATTACGAAACACAAAACATTGGATTAAATTACACACTTGCCATACGTTAGCTAGCACGCACCAGTATACCAACAAAACAATGAACAAACTGTACTCAAGCAGATAAAAATTACAACATAAAAAAACGTAAATAGAACTTAATACCTAAATAAAAGCCTCCAGGCATAAAGGGCGTGCCCGCTTACATAAGGCAATTGCTGTAGCTCGAAGTGAGAAATGATAAACTAGCCCCATCGAAGTAAAATAAGTAAACAATTACTAATAACAATTAAAACCATGATCAGCAAGACGACCAGTCACCACAAGCAGCACCCGTTCACGAGCATAACGCAAAGATCAGCCATCACCTCCTTCGCCATATTGGAGGGAAGGAGGCAACCCGACCCCCGACGCTACCGCAGCTAAAGCGAGTGGACGTATGCATCGTAGGTGCACCAACTGGATCTCTACGTCATTCTGGTGAGCTGCATACTTTTAATTATGATTCGGGCGCCGAATGTTCATTAATTAAAGAATCTGTTTCATCTAAGTTCAGTGGTAAACGATTTTATGACAGCGTGACTATGACTGGTATTGGACAAACCTCTGTAACTTCGACTGTACAGATTTTAACTATTGTTGAGATTGACGGGATAGTTTTCGAAGTTCTTTTGCATGTGTTGCCTGACCATTGTTTGCGATATAGAATTATGATTGGACGAGAAGTTTTAGCTCTTGGTTTGGCAGTATACATGTCATCGGACAAACTGAGATTTCAGAGGCTTAAAGTGATTGAGACTTGTGACGTGATCGATAACAACGAGACAAATTTTGACTTGATTGACACCGACGTTCCTTCTGATAATAGAACTCAACTGTTAGACATTTTGAAATCTTTTCAACATTGTTTTATCACTGGTTTTCTTACCTGCTCTGCTAATACTGAGCCTATGAAAATACGTTTAATAGACCTCCATAAAACCGTCAATCAACGCACTTATAGACTGAGTCTGGAAGAACGACAGGTTGTTAGATGTAAAATTGAAGAGTTGTTGAAGGCTAACATAATTCGCTGCAGCTCATTCCCTTTCGCGAGTCCCATACTCCTTGTAAAAAAGAAGGACGGCACCGACAGAATGTGTGTAGATTACCGTGAATTAAATGATAACACGGTACCCGACAGATTCCCTTTGCCACTTATATCTGACCAAATAGCCAGGTTACATGGAGGACATTTCTTTTCAATTTTAGATCTAGAGTCAGGTTTTCATCAGATTCGCATTGACCCTGAATCTATTGAACGGACAGCCTTCGTTACACCTGATGGGCAATTTGAATATTTGTCAATGCCATTCGGACTTCGGAATGCTCCTTCAGTTTTCCAAAGGGCACTCATTCATGCTCTTGGGGATCTGGTGAAAGGGGCGTGCCGTCCATAGAGGCAATTAGGCCTAGCCTACCCTACCAACAACGGCAAATGCATTTATTTTAACTATGTAATACAATAATACAAAATATTAAAAAAAAAGTTAAACTCCTGTTAAAACTCTTATAGCAACTTGTCGCAGACACCACGTGACTCACAGTTCGACGGAACTTACGTTATACGTAGGTAGGTATGCGCGATTTGGCAAGGCAAGTATTCGTTTTGCCTACAAGCCATTGATAAATTTACGCACACTCGTGTATATTTTCGTGTGTATGAACGGCACAAAATAGTGAAATGGTTTAAATTAGGGGCGTAACTCCGGCGGCAGGAGCTTGGTCCTCATTGGTTGTGTGTAAAGTGAAAATTTAATGAATGAAAAATATTTAAGACCAGGGTTCCCAATTTTTGGACAATTCCCCGAATTGCGGGGAAGTTTCCTTCATGACTACCAGACTACTAGAGACAATTAAAAAAAAAGGGTGGTATTGTTGAATTTATACCTTCCAAAAAATTATAAATTGTAAGGAATAGCAAAAACCCTATAAAAGTAATTAAAAACTTCATAATTTTTTATTTTTATTCTCATATTTGGGAAATTTCGCTTGGTTTGTGGGGAGTTAGGAAAATAAGTTTCGGCAACACAGTCCAGTGTGTCAGTGTTATCCAGCAAAATATGATAGTCCCTTTTGTGGAAGAACTCGGTATGACAGTGATACAATTTCAATTGGTAGTGTTTGTTTCATGTGACAGTGACACGTAATTTATATGTGATCTTGAATGTTTTGCTGTTTTAGATCTTATTAAGTTATAAGTAATTGGTTTTGAAACGTAAAGTAGTTTAAAGATTATGTGTTGTGTTATTATTTGTTTATTTACCTAAGAATGGTGTTCTGTTGTGAAGTTTGCACCGATAATGTGTTGGTTAGGTTAAGTTAGTCGCACTTGTCGTTTAATGATAAGATTCAAGTTGTGTCTAAAGGTAGATGTGTGCCCGAATTACGAGAATTAATCCAAAAATATGATAATTCATGACTTCGGATATCTTGCAAGTGACGTGTTCTGTAATTATCATCCACCCACTTGGTTATGATATTTGAGGTGGCCGAATATTTCTTCTGTTTGCATCGTTAGAAAATCGTCCTTGAATAATGTGGTGAGTTCTTGTATGTAGAGCCGCGCTGTGATGTCGCGCGAATTAGTTTTTTTTTTGGTGTCAGTATGCATGGCCTACCCTCTGTGGAGAACCACTGCACGCCACTGTCTGGTGAACACCTACGTTGTGGTATACATGGATGACGTACTCATCGTAGCCACAAATGCTGAGGAGGCGCTTCAGCGACTTCAAGCCGTTCTTCGTGTTTTGACTGAAATGGGGTTTTCCTTAAATTACTAAAAATGTGCTTTTCTTAACCAAAGGGTAGAGTATCTTGAGTTCGAAGTCAGTCAGGGGCAAATAGGCCCTAATCCTCGTAAGTTCAACTCCTTAACTGCATTACCACCGCCTCAGACGGTAACACAACTACGGCAGTTCATCGGCCTGGCATCATATTTTCGACAATTTGTGGTAAGGTTTTCCCAATTTATGGCACCTTTATATGCTTTGACTTCCGGGCATGGCAGGATAAATTGGAAGCCTGAACATGAGACCGTTAGACAGCAGGTAATCTCTATGTTGACCAGTGAGCCGGTGCTTATGATTTACGATCCTGCTCTCAAAACAGAACTACACACGGATGCGAGTGCTGCTGGATACGGTGCAGTTTTAATTCAATTGAAGGAAGGTAAGTCGCATGCAGTTGCTTATTTAAGCAAACGAACGACGGCCGCGGAGTCGAAATACCACTCTTACGAGTTGGAGACTCTCGCAGTTGTCAACGCTGTCAAACACTTCCGGCATTATTTACACGGCCCCAAATTTGATGTGGTAACAGACTGCAGCTCACTACAATCAACTCGGAAAAAACTAGATCTGACGCCACGCGTACACCGATGGTGGGCGTTCCTGCAGGCGTTCGACTTTAGTATTATTCACCGTAACGGTAAGCGAATGACACATGCCGATTTCTTATCAAGAAATCCACTGCCAGGTGATATCAACGATGAGAACACTCCAGTTAACAAGGTAGAACCCAAAATAATTAATCTAGCGGAACTCACTGACAACTGGCTGATGGCGGAACAGCAGAAAGATGAGGATCTTTCAAAGCTTATGTCAGATTTAAAACAGGGAAAACTTTCATCTGATGTAGCTAAAACTTACGAGCTCCGATCAGGTATCTTGCACCGGAAAATTCAACGACGAGGTAGGACTCGTTGTTTGGCAATCGTACCTAGGTCATTAAGATGGTCTGTCATTAATAATGTGCACTAGGGATTGCTACACTTGGGATGGGAAAAGACCTTAGAAAAAGTTTACGAGCTTTATTGGTTCGATAACATGACGAAGTTTGTAAGGAAATTTGTGGATAATTGCGTAACCTGCAAAACATCTAAAACACGTACCGGCAAAAATCAGGCTGAAATGCACCCCATTCCAAAAGTAGCAATACCTTGGTACACGATACACATCGACGCCACTGGAAAGTTAAGCGATAAGAACGACCGAAAAGAATACGTCTTCGTGCTAATCGATGCTTTCACTAAGTATGTGTTGCTTCACCATACAAATTAGCACTTTTCGAACGTCAAAGTTACATAAGACAGTCCCTCAAAAATGCCCGCCCTTCACCACTTCCTAGTGCTTTAGCTGGGAAGAAGAAGTGGTGGAACAAACTCCCCAGCAGCACGTCTGTCTGTTTAGTTATATAAATTTGATGTTATACAAATCGTATGCAAAGTAATTAACATTAGGAATAACAAAACATTGGATTAAATTACACACTTGCCATATGTTAGCTAGCACATGCCAGTATACCAACAAAACAATGAACAAACTGTACTCAAGCAGATAAAAATTAGAACATAAAAAAAATGTAAATAGAACTTAATACCTAAATAAAAGCCTCCAGGCATAAAGGGCGTGCCCGCTTACATAAGGCTATTGCTGTAGCTCGAAGTGAGAAATGATAAACTAACCCCATCGAAGTAAAATAAGTAAACGATTACTAATAACAATTAAAACCATGATCAGCAAGGCGACCAGTCACCACAAGCAGCACCCGTTCACGAGCATAACGCAAAGATCAGCCATCACCCCCCTCGCCATATTGGAGGGAAGGAGGCAACCCGACCCCCGACGCTACCGCAGGCAGTGACATCTAAGGGAGCATGACGACGTTACAAAATGAAGAGCGCAATCAGACCAAGCTTGACCCTAAGTATAGAGGACCATTCAAGGTTACAGAAGTACTTGAAGGGGACCGCTATATCCTTAAAGCGCATAACTCAAACCAAACTTACAAATACGCACATGACCGATTACGAAAAATGCCTGACGCCGACAATCCTGACGAAAAGACTCTGACACTGACAAAATCGATGCAATGAACTTTGATGATGAAGGGGATGGACCTTCGAGTTACGAGTTGTAAAATAGTATGCAAGTCGCTCAGATCGCATACATGTCCTTGCCATTCGTAGGCGTAGGCGTAAAATCGGGCCTCATTTCCCGTCGCAGTGCGGCCACGAAGGTGTGTGGCGTACGTTTGGCTTGGATATGTAGGTGCTCGCTGATGATACCGCCGGATGGAGGCGATGTGTTGAAATGGGTACCGATAGAAGGTAGCCCAAGTGGCCGGATGGAGGCTTAAGTGTTGAATTGTAGAGTATTGCATACTGGATTTCATTTGAATGCTTTTGAGCTGACATAGTAGAATTTTGACTTTTGCTCGATTGCTTAATTATTTTTTCTTTTCCTGGAGAGATTATTGATGATTTGAGGTAATATTGGCTGAGCTTTGCATTCTGTAGTGACAAAACGAATAGTGTTAAACCCTCATAATATTTGAAATTAATTATTTTGTTTGAGTACCTAAGTGTTAAATTATCCTGACTCATTGGTCAGGAAGGCCGAGCTACAAAATTGTACTGTGCGAAGGTATTTTCTTTATTTCAGAATCCACACACGAGGACGTGTGAGTTGTCATGATGGCCGTGTCGCAGCGATGGCATCACCATGGCTCCATCTTTTATCTTGATTAAGAAACTAAGAAGCTACGTACGTCAATGTAAATTAATCATACGGAAACGTCAAGTGTGACACTTGAGTAAGGTCGATACAGCTGCGACATTTAATTGACAGCCGTCACATGACTGACGGTAGACATCTGTCAGTCACAGACATTTGTCATCTGGCGGAAAATGACAAGTGACGGTGGGAGCGGAGCGGACTTTCATTCTTTGGTGAGACATAAAGGCGAACGGTCGTGTTTTCGATTGTATCCACGTGCTGTATCGAATTAACCGCGTTTCCCATTCTAATCTGTTCTGATCGGCTCAATTCTTGAACATTGTTGTAATTAGTGTGTGTGAAATAATAAATACACAGTTCCTTCAAGTTTTTGAAGTAATCTACGGCCATATGTGACCATGCTGATAGCGAGGCGCCCCCTCTAGCCTCGTTATATATTATAGCATTTTTATGCTACCATGTCGACACAAAGTAAAAAAAGTTCATTTATAGAAGTAGTGTGATGACATCTATACTGCCACATACGAACACAGTTACGTTAATTCATTGTTGGGCTGTAATCGTTACAGTCTATGAAGCACAACACTGGAACGGTCATCGGTCCATTATGGCTAAGTTCGTAACTTCGAATCAGTGGAAGTAACTTAATATGGGTTAACGTTCCATAAACTTGACATCCCATTACCCTCCTGTTACATCGTCAGATCCATCTCACCAACTGTCTACCAACTACTCATTCAGACCAATCTAACGAGTCAAAACTCGTTGGGTCTACAATTAATAAAACCGGGTTTTTGTGACCACCTTCCTGTTCCATCATCAGACAATGTTCACCATCTGTCACCATCTGTCAAGCCTATTACTCATCGAGACCAATTTAATGAGCCCAAACACGATACATCTGCTGTAAGTTCTCTAGGAATTGGGATGTCTGCAGATTGTCCTGGTTGCAGCATCAGGTCAAAGTTACGACAGGTATTGTAGTGTCATTGAATTTAGATAGTGTACCAAATTTCACGTCAAACCGACGAGAGAAAGTGATGTTATATTAATGTCCATTTTGACTAAATTGCCTACATCATTCAGGATACCAGCTGATTATCCTCTACCAGCTGAACAGATTTTCATCAAACATATCTACGCACCATCTCGATTAAATTAATTAAAGGTCGCTCAGCGCGCCATGGAGCGGGCTATGCTCGGAGTTTCTTTGAAGGATAAGATCAGAACCGGAGTTACCGACATAGCCTGCAGAGTCAGCAAGCTGAAGTGGCAGTGGGCTGGCTATGTGTGTCGAAGGACCGATGGCCGGTGGAGCAGACGAGTCCTGGAGTGGAGACCGCGTATCGGCAAGCGTAGTGTGGGACGCCCCCCCCCCCCGAGAGTTCTGGTCCGTACCCAATGGGGAAAAACGGGAATCTATTACCAAGTCTTCTTGGTCTGTCTGTCTGTCTGTTCGTCCGTCTGTCCGACTGTCTGCCACAGGGCTGGCCAGGTATTTTTTAACTATCCGTAAGGTTAAAGGTTCTCGTTAAAATGGCATTGTCTCGTAAAAATAAAAATAATAGAACTAAGGTTTCTAAATTACAAGCAGAAACACCTCATGTGCGTGAAGAGCGCCTAAAAAAACAAAGACAAAGATCTTCACAAAATTATAGCCAGCTGTCACTTGATTCTCGTAAACAACTAATAAAAAGCATCAAAAACCGTGCTCTTAATGTACGTAAACGTGAATCAAGTGAAGATAGAAAACAATGGCAGAAAAGACTAAAAGGTGTAAAATCACAAAAAAAGGACAGAAGAGACACCTTCATCTCGCATCAAAAGATTAATTCAGATGCGAGAACATGCTTCGAGGGTTCGTGACGAAGAATCGCGGTCCACTGGCTCTATCGCGCGACTCAAATTGATCCGAGAGCACGTGCATAATGTCCGAAAACTCGAGTCACCTTCTTCTCGATCTATTCGACTAAAACAGATGCGGGAGCACGCACAATACAACCGAGAACTCGAGTCACCATCCTCTCACTCTATTCGACTCGAAGAGATGTGGGAGCACGCGCAAAACAACCGAGAACTCGAGTCACCGTCCTCTAGCTCTCTTCGACTCAAACAGATGCGGGAGCACGTGGAAAACAACCGAGAAATCGAGTCACCGTCTTCTCGCTCTATTCGACTCGAAGAAATGCGGGGAGCGTTTTGGAATAACATGACTGTTGCACCTGTACTACCAGAACTAGATTGTCTCTCTGAGATTGAACAGCGCCTCATTTCCCGTATAAAACCTTTTATAAAAGTAGTTTGTTTGAGCGGTCGTTACGGGCAACAGGGTTTTAAGGGTCAGGCCGTCCTCTTTGCTCAGCAAGTTGAAGAAGTAATAGAGCAGCTTCCATTAAATGCAGCAAGTGCAGGAATAAGTATTGTTACAGAGAAATTGGAAAATGTAACTTGTAACAGAAGGTTCTCGGCGGATATTGATAAAATTAAAAGGGCATTAGACTGGCTAGTGCTAAATAATCATTTGTATTTAAATGTGCAAATTAATTCAAACATAACAAATGAGGAACTGCAATCAAGTATTATGGAAGCTATAGTGACTTTATTTAACGAAGATCAGGTTAGACATGAGCCACCAAATAATTTTAAGCCATTGGGAAATGACCGACACATCTTGCGTGGGTCTTTTCACCAGGGCAGCGAACAATTTGAAGAAATATCTCGTGGTCGCCAATGCACTCACTGCAAATGCTTCGACAGCAATAGCATATTCCTGTTCAAAACCATTGAATGAATGGGCCTCTTCCGATCTAGATCGTGTTTTGTTAGCCGGAAATACGTCCTTCAACAAATGCATGTCACGACTTATAGTTAGGCCGCCATTCTTAAATACCGAGGAACTTTTGCGTTCTGTTTCTGTGGCCACAACAGAATTTAATTTAAATATACAACCTGATGTTGTAGTTGGCGTTGTTAATTCCAGAGTACCATCAGAAGTATTTGAAGGATACTTTTCTACTTTATCATCAGGGATTGATTTTTTTTTTCAACGTTCGTCGTCACGTGCCAAACGAATATTACAGCGGTAATGAAATTAAATAATACCTACTATTTTTTCGATTCACATTCTAGGGGATCCAAAGGTTTTGTTGCACCTATCAGAGGCGCTTCGATGTTAATGAAGTTGCCAGATCAAAGTGCTTTATGTCAACATCTTACAGTGGCACTGCAGGTTAAGAGATGTCATGATATGAAATTTAGTATCACAGCTATTAACGTTTTTTTTAAAGAATTTGCAGTAGTGCCAAATGAGCAATACAACACACAGAATCATAGCTGCGAAGATCAAGATATCAGCAATGCATTGAATGAGGGAATCACTTTCGTAACTACAGCACTTATGCCGATTGATACTAACATACCCAATTTGTCTGAAGTTATTACGAACACTGATGTAGAAGAAAGATCGATTCCCATCTACGAGTTAAAACGCAAAACTGCGCCCCCATTAGTATATTGAAAGAGCAAAAAGCTGAAGAGTTAGCGTGGATAAGGTTATTCCCACACGGTCGAAATGGACTCAGAGAACAAAGGCCTATTTCTATAACACCGCTTGACTATTATCAAACACGTGTTATGAGCAGCGACAAAAGATTTCAACTTAACGAATATATATTTTATGCTCTTTCAGTTGTGGAACTATGCAAGGTGCAGAAAAATGTTTCAGTATGTGCTCAGTTGCGCCAGGACGGAGCTGAGCCATCAGATGTTATTCAAAATGTGCATCTTGTAATGCGCAACATTCGTGGTACGTCTGCGTATTGGCACAAGGCTTACACGGATCTTCTTGCTATGGTTAAAAATTTAGGCCCCCCTCACTGGTACCTTACATTATCTTGTAATGATTTAAACATGTTAAATGCACTTTTAGTTACTGATGGTCGCCCAAATTTTCCCATTCAAAACCTGACCTTCCTAGACAAACAACACCTTGTAGGCCATATCCAGTTACTTTGTCAAGGCATTTCATGTTACGCTTGAACGCTTTGTTTAGCAAGCTACGAAGAGAAAATGATTCAATTTTAGGGAAAAAAAATCGTTGATTTCTGGTAGCGGGTGGAGTTTTAGCTAAGAGGTAGTCCCCACGTCCACATGGTCGTATGGTACGCTGATATGCCAACTTTTGACAGCTCCGAAGGAAAACAGTTACTGGAGCATGTAGTAACGTGTAGGGTTCCTGACGCCGAAAATGACACAGAGATTTGGTTATTCAATTACAAACACATCGACATACCCAAACTTGCTACAAAAATAATCGCAATATTTGTAGATTCGGTTTCCCGAGGCCGATCTCAGAAAGGACTGAAGTCTACGAAGATCAAGCAGTAAGAAACGGTGAAAGATTTTATATCCTAAAAAGAACCGAGTCGGAAACAATGGTAAATTGTTATAATGCCCAGTTGTTGGAAATATGGCGTGCCAATATTGACCTGCAGCCTTGTGGTTCAGCTTTAGGTGTAGCGTACTACATTTCAAAGTATATCTCAAAAGCTGAACCTGCAGAGGTCTCTAGGTCAATAAGACAGGCTATACAAAATGTAAGGGACCGCGGTGCGAGCAGTTCAGGGCAACAAAAAAAAGGGTTTTCGCTAAACAAAATGCAATTCTGACGCATAGAGAAATCTCTGCCAATGAATGTGCGTTTCGTCTGTGTCATTTAAAACTGAAGGACAGCTCTCACAAATGCGTGTTCGTAAACACTTGCGTACCAGAATAAAGATATCGAATGCTAAGGTTTGACACAGAAAGTTCCGAACTATACAAAGACGTGTTTGATAGGTATGCTCACAGGCCTCATTCTCTCGAACATCTGAGTCTAGGTGAATTTGCAATATGGTATGATGGGTTTCTTCTAGAATCAGCAAGATATTGATGCTTATGATACTCAAAATGGGAACGTGCCTAGAGGTCAATGTATTACTTTACTAGACAACGTAGGTAGGATGAGGACGCGGACGCGTCCAGCAGTACTTCGAACGCGTTATTTTACATTAGCTTCAGACCCAGAATCATATTACTACTCCTTAATCTAGACACATGTTCCATTCCGGGCAGAGGAAGAATTGTTAGATGGATTTGATTCAGCCGAAGAAGCTTTCTGGGCTAAAAGGAATCGACTACGTCCGCTGCAAGAATGTTTTGATGCAGAAACCATGGTGAGAGTGGAAACCGAAATACAGCAAGCTATAAGCCGTATTGTGGCTGAAAATTTGGCAGTAGAGTTTTTAGAGCAACAAAATAGTGACTCAAATTATAATACTGTCCATCAGCCTATTGATAGTATGCTAGATGATGTTGGTCAAATAATAATTGATGAGATTGAAGAACCAAATGACGTTGGTACGCAGGATAATCAGTTCGAAACAGTTGCATCGTTAAATTTGAGTCAGCGACAGTTGTTTAAAAAAATATCTCAAAAGTTACTAGACGTGACTAACCCTGATCAACTGTTGATTTTTGTTACCGGAGGAGCTGGTACTGGAAAAACATTCACTCTTAAAGTCATGACTGAGCAAATTCGATGGTTGAGTCCCATAGAGACAGGTAACAGCGTAGCAGTCACTGCGCCAACTGGAGTAGCGGGTAGACTCATTGATGGAAACACCCTACACTCCACTTTTGCGCTTCCTATTGAAAAGGTAAGAGCTGAAACGATACTTCCTCTCACTGGCGAAAGGCTACAGAGAGAGCGACAAAAGTGGAGGTCGATAAATTGGCTCATCATTGATGAAATATCTATGGTGCCCTATTTGACCATAAGAAATATTAATCTACGACTGCAGCAGCTGAAACAAGATAAATGTCATTTTGTTTGGAGATCTAATGCAGCTACCGCCTGTATCCAAAATCACAGGTGGTGCTTACTGCTTTTGACAACCTTCGAACTTAATCGGTGAAACTAATCTGTGGCAATAGTTTAACTTCTGTGAGTTGCCCCAAAACATGAGACAAGTAGGAGACGATACCTTCGTGGATATTCTGAATACTATTCGTGTTGGAGAATTGACGATGGATCAACTTGAAATCCTGGACAGCCGCAGGATCCCACTAGTAGGTTCATTTTCCGATGGAGAAGCGGTAAGGATTTTCCCAACTAGAAGACAAGTTGATGCTTATAATTCAACAATGACTGCGGATTTGGGTAAATCTTTAAAACTTTATCAGGTAAACGCTGTTGACATCTCCTTAGAAGCAAAAACCTACGGGCAGTGCCCCCGCAAACAATTCATACCTGAGGATCCAAACAAGACGGGGGGCATTCTCAACACATTATGTATTGGGCTTGGATCGCGAGTAATGTTATGCCGTAACATGAATGTTAACCACGGTCTAGTGAACGGCGCTATGGGTGTGATTCGAAAGATTGAGTGGCCAGCTCTTCGCAGGGACCAATTAGAAACCGGAGAGTTACCGCAAGCAATATTTGTTGAGTTTGATGACTCTACAATCAAAGGTCAATCAAATCAACCAGGGGTAGGCACACAGATTGAGCCCTGCACGATCGACTTTGATGCGCTTCGTGGACAAGGTAAAATTGAACGGAGGATGTTGACTTTAATACTTTGTGGGGCCGTAACTGTCCACAAGCTACAAGGTACCACACTCGATCGGGCCGTTGTGGATCTCAGCTCACATATCTTTGCGAAGGGTGCTTATGTAGCCCTTAGCCGAGTAAAAACATTGGCTGGGTTAGCTATTAGTAACCTTGATCCCAAAAAGCTGTTGGATCGGCCGCACGATCAAAATTCTTTGAAAGAGCTTCAACGTCTACGAGATTTGAACTCTGCAAACTAATGTATTGAAGATTTGAAGTAGCTTAAACTTGGCAGAATAAAACTTACTGGAAATTTAATCTAGCTTCATACATTTCCTATTTTCTAAAATCCATAACCTTTTAACCTTACTATAAGTATGCCTTGTTTACTTACCAATACTTAACTGAACAATTTGTTCGTTAATAAAACTAAAAAGCTTGGAATAAAGTAAATTATTTAAAAAAACAAAAAACCCGACTGCAAAAACAATTACTTAAAAGTGAAAAACAAGCATTATTATATTTATAGAATTTAGGTATTGCAGGCGGGGACAAACCAATAACTTGAAATATAGGGTAACTTTTGTTTGTCCCCCACCTGCGATAGCTAAATTCTATATATCTCGTAATAATGCTTGTTTTTCACTTTTAAGCTATTGTTTTTGAAGTCGGGTTTTTGATTTTTTATTTAATTTACTTTTTGACTATCGGTACTACCATAGTTTTCATTAGTTCAGCTGGTAGGTATGAGTGACTAATGCACAATGAATAAAACAAAGATGGTAGATGAACACCTGCATATTTAAAATGCTCGTCCATCGTGTCCGGGAAATTTGCCTCTACTCATGTTTTTGATTACAGCTTAGACCTGAAGAGGTGACCGCATTTTAAAGTGTTCCACGAACATGTTTGCGTTTCACTCTGGATTATTTATTCCTCCAACGCTCACCGGTACCCCAGGCTGGGTATCCAGCTTACCCGTAGCTTTCCAAATTTTAGTAAAATTATTCTTCGCTCTTTGTTTAGCTATAAAATCCATTTTTATTTGTTTCCGTTTTTTTGGCACCATTTATAACGACCGTTAAAGATTTTTCGAGCCTCCCACATTTCTCCATAAATTATTCCAGAAGTCGGTCTATTATGTAATACCCATATTTGAATTTAAGCCTGGCCTCTCGGTGAGCGTCTCGAACATGATTGTTCCATCCACACACTTTACCTCTTTTTGGCCTGTACCTTTCTCTCTTACTCGTTTGCACAGCAGCGTCACATAAAATATCTACAATATTCTTATACAAATTGTCTAGAACATGATTATGTTCGACTAGGCTGCATGACCCATAACTACACTTTGCAAATTCATGAGGAGATCAATATCCCGCAATCTGTCATTACATAGATTATGATATCTAGTAATTTGTGATTCATCCCGCTCACCCCAAATTACGCTTCAGCGTGGAGCATTTTGTGTTGTCAACTTTGGCCTTACTATATTCAGATCACACTCAACGTATAGTGGTCAGATAAAAATACATCCTCTTCTATGCCTACCCTAAGAATCGTTTGCCACACTGATAACGATACAACACAGTGGTCTAACCATCTTCTGCATCCGTGAGCTTCGCTAACAAAAATGTAGTTATTTGCCATGCAGCGCAGTTTCTCTATATCGACACAAATCCAGGATTGGTCAATGCAGAAATTTATAAGCTCCCTAAAAAACAGTTCATTAGGATGCGCATTAAAGTCACCCAGCATAAAAACGCACTCAACACCTCCACTCTCAACAATTGCACTGATCTCACCTAGGACTTCTGTAAAAATAGGTAAATTGTCGAACAAATCAGTTGGCATGTAAACCGAGAATACAATAATGGAACGACCGCCAATAGTAGCTCTGATAGCAGCCAGACGGGAGCTAGTGCATTGTATAATGGACACCGCCTCAAAGATTCCCTTCCTCCAGAGGATGGCCACTCTCCCATATGGCCTTCCCACCAATAGCCCCGCAGATGAGTCAACAGCCGACTTACCGGTATATTCAAATTTTTCACAAATTGTTCCTAAAAAGGGAATATCATAAGGGAGAAGTCACGTCTCTTGGAGAGCTACTATGTCTGACATCTCACAAATACTCTTTACGCTGTCAATTGAGCGTTTAACAGACTTACAATTGAAGTTAACAAACCTACAACATTCATTATGGTTATTGTTCATAATATAGCGTGAGTTCGTGACAGTTCGTAAAGAGTTTCGCGAGTGCTAAATCAAATTACGTGTTAAAATGGCGAACGGTCCAGAGCACGGTAACGTGTCGTATTGTAAGCTGTCGACATTCACACCAGGCTCTCCAGACTTATGGTTTGTAATAGCAGAAAGGTCAATGGCGGAGTCTTTATTTTTTGGGTGGGCAATCATCAAATAACTTCTCCCGCTCTGTGTGGAGCGGGAGAGTGTGTCAGACTCTTACTGACTGAAACCCACCCATACCCACACAGGCGTCAGGAGTTACGCAGCATAGACAACTGTGTATTGAAAGACATACGAGACATTGTGCTGGAACAAACACCTGGCGGGCGGGACGAATATCAATATTTTAAAGAAAGAATTATCCAACGCTTCACCGACTCGAAATACGTGAGAATTACAAAGCTTCTCCAAATTCAAGACATGGGTGATCGAACGCCTTCTCAATATTTGCGTCACCTCAAACATCAGTGTGGTAATTCGATAACGGAAGACGCGCTGCGCGTAGTATGGGTCAAAGGTTTACCCAAGAACATAAGAGTTACCTATAATGGCCACTCAAGAGGACGTACCGCTCGAGAAAGTTGCAAATCTTGCGGATACAATACTAGAGACACAACGAATGCCAGAGTGTAGCAGCAGCTCAGCCATTGCAGCCGTTAGCGTTGAACGTCAGCACAATGATACGTTGTTAACAGAAATGCTAGTGAAAACCATAACTATGTTGGGAGAGATAATGCAGACCGATCGTAGATATCCTAGACAAAGGTCGCGGTCACGTTCCAGCTCCAGACCATGTGGCGTATCACCGTCGCAGCAGAGCCGCAATCGTTAGGGCTTGTGTTGGTATCATTTCAAGTTCGGCGCGCGGGCTCATAAGTGTATACAGCTGTGCGCATACAAACGAAACCAGTCGCAGCCAGAAAACGCCAGCCGGAGTCACTAGCGGTGGATGACGCGCTATCCCAGCTCACCTCATGTTGCATCTTCGTTAACGACTGTAAATCCAAAGCACAATTCCTGGTTGATACTGGAGCAGAGCTACGAGTATGTGTATTTCCTCACCGGTTAGTGCTACCTTTAAGAGAGAATACCGACTACCAAGTTGTGGCGGCTAACGGCACCCTCATCAAAAGTTATGGTACCATAACTCCCTCGTTAAATTTGGGCCTACGCAGAGATTTTACTTGTGTATTCATAGTTGCCGACGTAAGCAAGCCAATACTAGGTATCGACTTCCTAGAACACTACAACCTTATGGTCGATACCAAAGCCAAGCGACTCATTGATGGTACAACCACGTTGTCTGTCAACGGACAGGCAGCTGAGCATCAAGAGCCATGCATAAAAACAATAACGGGCTCATCGCCGTATCACCAGTTGCTCTCAAAATACCCAGATATCACACGCCCTGATGGCACGGCTCTAGTGAAACATAATACCAAACATCGCGCAGAAACCCAGACGTCTTGCTCAGGATCGATACAGCGCTGCGAAAAAAGAGTTCGACGCGATGCTGAAGCTAGGCATCGCTCGGTCTTCGCAAAGCCCCTGAAATCACCTTTACACATGGTGTCTAAGAAGGATGACGGATGGAGACCATGTGGCGACTATCGTGCACTTAACGCCAGGAGGGAACGAAACCTTTACCTAGTGCGTCATATCCAAAACTTTGCACAGTGCCTTAGTGATAAAAAAGTGTTTTCGACTCTAGATTTAGTGCGTGTGTTCAATCAAATTCCGATCGTGGAAGAAGACATTCCCAAAATCGCGATTACTACGCCGTTTGGGCTACATGAGTTTATATAAATGACTTTTGGTTAACGTAATGCAGCCCAAACCTTCCAGCGGTTTATGGACGAAGTGCTAAGTGATCTAGACTTTTATTGTTGCTATATTGATGAAATTTAATCGCCTTGCGTAGTGAAAAAGAACATTTGGAACACTTAGAGACAGTATTCAATAGATTAAGGCTTTATGGCGTGGTCGTAAACCCGTCTAAATGTGTGTTTGGTCAATCAACGATTAAGTTTCTCGGTTATCTTGTGTCAGCCGATGGTACGCGCCCGCTCCCGGAAAAAGTCAAAGCGATCCGTACTTACCCGATTCCAGCCACAGCAAAACAGCTGCGTCAGTTCCTAGGTATGTTAAACCTTTAAAGAAGGTTTATACCTAATGCAGTCGGTAGTTAAGCTAGGTTATGTGAACTTTTACGAGGCAACCTTAAAGGCAAAACCCCAATCGCATGGACCGACGAAGCCAAAGATGCTTTTGAAAACTGTAAGCTTAGTTTAGCTCAAGCTTGCTAGCTCACCCGCGTTTAGACTCAGACTGCCGTTTTTACTGACGCATCTGACTTCACAGTAGACGCCGCGCTACAACAAAGAGTAGGTAATGATTGGCCACCTATGGCCTTCTTTTCCAAGAAATTGACAGCTGCTGAACAAAAGTACTCAGCGTATGATCGCGAACTCCTCGCTATTTATGCTGCAGTAAAACATTTCAGATATCAAGCTCGTAATTTTATTATCTTTACTGACCATAAACCTACATATGCTTTCAGAAAGAAAGATCAGCAAAATACGCCTAGACAGTTTCGTTATTTGGACTTCATTAGTCATTTCACAACCGATATTAGCTATGTTAAAGGTACAAACAATGTACCAGCTGACGTCCTATCGCGGATCGAAATAATAGAGTCATGTATAAATTGGACAGAGTTGGTAGTTTCGCAAAGCAGTGACATATCTTTGCAATCATTACTAAAAAATAATAATTCTTCCTTAAAACCTATTTATTGCGACGTTAGTACACCAAACGTTCGCCCTTTTATTACCGGATCTTTTCGCAGAGCAGCCTTTAACTCCGTACATAAACTATCACATCCGTGTGCTAGAGCTACAACGAAGCTAGTGTCGAAGCGATTTGTGTGGCCTTCTATGAATAAATATTGTAACAAATGGTCTAGGGCATGCATTGATTGTCAGCGTGCTAAAGTTTTAAGACATGTCCATTAAATACCAGGAACTTTTGCACTTTCTTCAGCTAGGTTTCAGCACATCCACTTAGACTTAATTGTAATGCCGTATTCAGATGGATGCAGACACTGTCTAACTTGTGTTGACCGTTTTTTGCGCTGGCCTGAAGCCATACCTCTAGAAAACCAAGAAGCTGAAACCATTGCTCGTGCATTTTACACTCACTGGACATCACGCTTCGGCGTTCCCTTACGTGTTACTACCGATCAAGGCAGACAGTTTCAATCGCACTTATTTAGGCATTTCAATACCCTATTAGGAACCAAACATCATCGTACCACTGCGTACTACCCATCTGCCAATGGAATGATGGAACGTCTTCACAAGCAACTCAAAGCCGCAATAAAATGTCACTTACGAACTGATAATTGGGTACGCATCTTACCAACAGTAATGTTAGGTATTAGGTCAGCTTAGAAGGAAGATCTTCAAGCTATCCCAGCTTAAATGTTATACGGTCAAGGTATTAGACGGACGGGTGAGTTTATAGCACCTTCTGTAAATAACATAGTGGCGCCAGACTTTGCTCAAGAACTTCGATCTCAATTCAATTCTTTAAAACCAGTAAATGGCTTTGCACATGGTGATAGAAAGAGCTTAATTTTCAAAGACTTGGCAACAGCCAGTCATGTCTTCTTGAGCAATGACACCGTTAAAGCTCATTTGCCTTACGATGGGCCTTACCAAGTCATCACAAGGAATGACAAAACATTTGCCTTTCGAATTAGGGACCGTGACGTTACAGTCACAATTGATAGGTTAAAATGGCTTATATAGCGAGAATATTATAACTTATATTGTGAATCAAAATGATCACGGAACTGCTGCTTCGGATCAGCCACTAAGGGCAGATAGCAACATACATCAACAGCATATTCCTCGCCGTTCCGGCGGGTGAATTAAATTTCCTGATTACTATCAGCCAAGTTTTTCGTGATCTTTATCACTGGTAGGGGGGTACTGTGGTAACTGTGTCGCATGTATCCCCCTACCAGTGATAGCCTTTGTTGAGTAAACTGCAGATGTTGGAAGTGGTTCCGAGCTTCGGACGAGGCAGTCAGTCTGTTTCCAACTAAGATCGTGCGAGGTCCTTTTCTGACCCCAATTATTACTCGCCGAAGCTCGCCGTGATGTTATTTATCTAGTTTTAACGTTTCATAAAACATTATCTAAGTTTACCTCTTCGTATCAAGCATAACTGTAAGCTTTAGTTACTTGATATTTTAATAAATTTATTCATTACTTATCTATGACTTATTTTTGTGTATTACTTGTACACACGGTCGCGAATCCGTACACTGTCTTATCAAAGATTTGCCTCGTCTAGTCAGAAATCAGATGACCAAACATCATGGTAAACTATACTTCTGCGAAACATGCTTATTGTTTTTTCCAACGCACAGCCAAATTGAATCTCACCTGTGTGGGGGAATTGTCACCGATTTACCAGAACAGGGATCATTTTTAAAATTAAAAAATTATGATAGATAACAAAATATTCTTTTCGTCATATATGCTGCTTTCGAAACATCTGACTAGAATCGATTTTCGGCGATGAATTCTACACCGCTAACCCCATACTCACAACGCCACGTGCCGAACGCGTTCGCCTATAATGTATGTAGTATCATCATTTAATGATAGGGTTGACGGATATAGAAGTGATCGCGGAAAAGATTGTGTTTCAAAATTTGTACATTTTCTGACTGAAGATGTTAAAGCAATACATAGAATTCTGTCCAAAAGCAAGCCTATGATATACACAGAGGAAGATGCTCTCGATTTTAAACGCTCTGTAAAGTGCTACATTTGTGAAAATTTACTGTTGACCGATAGAGTAAGGGATCACTGTCATATTACAGGTCGATACCGAGGCGCAGCACATCGCCACTGTAATCTGCAACATAAAGTACCAAAACTCGTTCCAATATTTTTTCATAATTTATCTGGCTACGATTGCACTTATTTATAAAAAGTTAGAGGAAATTCCAGGACAAATTACAATAATACACAAGAACAAGGAAAAATATACAGCTTTTACAAAGTATATTCCTACTGCTGATAACGAGTTTAAACAAATAAGGTTTTTAGATTCTTTCCACTTTTTAGGAACAAGTTTGGACAAACTTGCTAAAAAAATTTTGTTAATCTTCGATCTCATTTTTCTAATGAGAGACAATTTAGTTCGCTGACTCCTAAAGGTATATATATCCGTATGATTATATGACCGATTGGAAATGTTACGAACAAAAATCATTACCTACTAAGTATTGTTTTCATAATTCTTTGACCAACGAAGATATTAGCGATGAAGATTATAATTACACTCAGACTGTTTGGACTGAATTCAATATTAATGACCTCGGCGAATACATGGATCTATACTTAAAAACAGATGTGCTTTTGTTGACAGACATATTTCAAATTTTAGAAAAACATGTAAACAATATTATAAACTCGATCCTGCGTTTTACAAAACTGCACCTAGTTTAACTTTCGGTGCAATGTTGCTCAAAACCGGTGTCCAGTTAGAACTCGTGTGTCGGATTTTGCTACTCGTATCGTCAGAATGATTCAAAGCGGTATACGAGGGGGTTTGTGCATGTGTTTCCATCGGTATGCAAAAGCGAATCATAAATACATGCCAGAATATAATGCCTCTTAGCCTCCGTGTTTTATAGTATATCTAGATTGAAATAATCTATACGGCTTTAGTGTGTGTCAGTATTTACCGTATTCTAGTTTTAGATTTCTCAATGAAAATGAATTAGCAAATTTTCGTGTTGAAAGTGTTAAGGATAACACTGAGTGGGGCTTCATATTAGGAGTCGATCTTTTGTGTCCCGATCATTTACACAATCACCATAAGTTTTATATACCATAAAAACCTCATTAATCAAGGTTTATGTTTATCTATATGTTTCAAAGGTTGTGAATCAGTTTTGTTGTGATCAAATCGTCAGGAAAAATTAGGTCCACGGCGACACGCTGCGCGTCGGCGGCATTTTCGTATTAATTACGTAAGTTTTACAAAATAATGTAATAGCGTGTTTAAATACTAATAAAGAACATATGTCCATATTACAAGCACTAGTAATATGGACATATGTTCTTTATTAGTATTTAAACACGCTCAGACCGTTAAAATACTACAAAATTAGTTATGATTAACCTGAATTACTTCGTCCCGCACGAAATTTTTTTATCAAATTGGTGAGGGAATGGGGGTTTGTTTTGGTTTACTGTGCTACTCTGAACAAACCAAGTCAAGACATATGGGTATCAACAAAAGCTTAGATAGTCTAGTTTAAGAATAAATAGGTTTTATTGACACAAACTACAAAATATTGAACAAAAATTCTGCAAGAACAAATATTTTACGAAAATTCAACACACATTCTCAAGTTTATAATTTTTTATACAGTACTTTGGACTATGAAGTTGTAATTTTGTTTTAATACCTATTGATTTTGTATACTTTCAGCTATACACATGAATTTTTATTAAGGTATAGCTGCAGTAGTTTTCTAGTTATTACGCTTTATGTAGGACATTTGTTATAGGCGGTATCAAATTGGTGAGAAAATGGGGTGTTTTTTTGGTTTACTGTGCTATTCTGAACAAACCAAGTAAAGACATATGGGTTTAAAAAAAATCTTAGATAGTCTAGTTTAAGAATAAATAGGTTTTATTGACACAAACTACAAAATATTGAACAAAAATTCCGCAAGAACAAATATTTTACGGAAAGGACATGACCAGTTCCTGCCTTTGAATTCGGGAACATGTGCAGGATTACAGCTTTTACACTAAGACTTTAAAATAAATATCTAATTTATCATGGTTATATTATTCCGATTAAAGCCCAGGTTAAAATATCTGAAAAAACACATTTTATTTGCTTCCGCTTTTCTCATAAATGCACTTCGTGATTTTGACGTTCCATTATATCCATAATCATCCGGTAACCGTAATAACCTAAACCTATTATGGGAACAATAAACTAAGACCGAGTTATTTTCGATCAAGTGAATTTTAATGACAAGAAGTATGTATGTTTTGTTAATAGTTATTTTATTTTTTGACACGCCTACAGGTTCGGTTAGGTTTTTATTGACTCGTGTATGTAATTCTAAGATCGAACGCTCTAACTTTTTAAATAATCGCTGCCTATAAAGGAGTGTTATTTCTTTGACAATATATCTGACTTTAGTGGCGGACACCTGTGTAGGGTTCAATCTTTTTCATAAAATCGATAATTCAATGGATTCGAGTGAAAGCGTGAAAAATCAAATAGATTTTTGAATTTATATTTTATTTTACCGGTTTGAACTGTGTTTAATTAATATTAGGTATAGCTTTATTATAGTTGTATCAAAGTGAATATTTATTTTGAATTAAACAGTCGACATTTTGTTATTTTTGTTGTAAGAGTGAGGGATTTTTACCCTTACACTGCCCTAACGTCATTCCATACGTAGGATAATTGAGTGAAAATATGGTTCTTCGGTTGAGTTCTTAGCTAGTAAAAGTAACTGACTTCGATTTTAGTGTGATACGTTCGAGAAAAAATCAATTATCGATGTATCGTTCTCAGATTGCCATTCACATCCCTATTTACATATTCGGTCTTGGCGTCACGTCAGGTTTCATTGCAGCACGTTGTGTTTATGCGTTCGTTGTTTACGGTGCGATTATTGTGTTCTATTTTTATCGACTATTGCTATTCTTTACGGACATCTTCAAAACCTGGTTACCATTGCTATTCTCAAAGGATTCATCTGTTTGCCCTACGATTCGGTTAAATGGATATTATGATGAGATGCCTAAACTGTGGCATATCCGTAAGGCGGGTTCAAAGGCATATTATGTCAACGTTAACCTTGCCCCTGTAAGTGAGACTTGCCCGATGGTTGAGCAATCAGGTATGTACCTATACCACATTGAAATACTATTTAGCAACAAGACAGCTAAAAAGTCTGACACGGCCGGCGGTTCGATTACATGTGAGCCATCAAAACTTAACAAAGCAGCGTTTATTTGGTGGATGGCATGAGCCAGGCTTATGAATAGTCAATATATTATGATTATTGCTACACATCGCTGGATAGGACACTGAATATAAGTCAAGTGTGTAATATACATACAAGTCTGAATTTTCATAGAATTTCGTAATACAGGTTTTTTTAAACAGTTAGGTACTTATACAAAATAAAAAGATATTTTATTTTTCAGCTACCATTAGATGCATTTTTTTATCACCCATGTTTCAACTTATTGAATACCAAACAGGCTAGCAATGAGAGATTGCTAGGTCATATGGTAGGTTGTGGGTGTGGTCTCTCAGTCAGAGGACTACGCTTCTATATGAGTCCTGCAGACAGTCCGTTACTACCCATTATTTTCCATGATAATTATCAGGTAAGATATTTGATCATCTAATTGCAGGTATTTATTATTTTTATGGTTAGTTGAAGAAAATATAAGAGAGCAAATCGTCAGTGAAGTTTAGGATTCATCAAGGGGCTTACAAGATAATGTGGCGCCAGCCATGCACGCTGGGCACCAAGACTATGTGCTCGCACCAGCATAACTTTTAGAAAATGTTTTGGTTTTCATTAAAGAGCATTAAATGTTATTTTTATGAATTTATTGTAATTAGTTATAAGTTCCCCGGACTTCAAACCCGAGACCACTTGTTAATGATAGACCATCTAATTGTACTTTGTTTATTTTGTCCGTCTTTCCTACCTTTTTTTATTAATGAATATTAAAAACAATTTATTCATTCAAATAATAGTTTAATTATTCAGTGTAACCCTCATCCCTTGACAAATAATATAAGCCTAAACAACCCGCATACTCGTTTGCCCCCTTCATGGTATAAAAAAAACCTAGCGCCTCAATGGCGTGTTGAATAGTAGAAAATCATTCTTAAACTCGATAACCACAATGCCTAGCGCCATCTCTTATCGAAAAACAGAGTTATTTAATGAAAACTTATCTTTATTTTTCTCAGTTTCCTGACCTTTTAGACTCGTGAAACTTTTTTATTTGTAAACTATAGAATACAACAATTGCAAAAATAAAACAATATTTGCTGCACATTGGTTTTAACAACTAGGCAGGCGCTCACAGTCCCACTGGTCATGTCCTTTCAACACAAGTTCTCAAGTTTAACATTTTTTTATAGTACTTTGGACTATGAAGTCATAATTTAGTTTTAACACCTATTGATTCTGTATAGTTTCAGCTTTACACATGATTTTTTATTAAGGTATAGCTGCAGCAGTTTTCTAGATAAACCGCTTTATGTTGGAAATGACCGACGCGGAAACCACGCGTGTGCGCTCGCGCACGCGCGGACGTTTCTAGCGGTACCAGGCGCGCAATTTGGACGCGCAAGTGGATTATGATTTACCATGTTGTCCTGAAAAATTTATACCCCAGGGTGGTAAAACAAAGAAGTTAATTGCTGTATAATAAGTACAAATATGTGATACATTACGTTCATTTAAAACAGTGTTTAGAACATGGTTTAATATTACGTAATGTTCACAGAGCTATTATTTTCAGACAGAGTCCATATTTAAAGCAGTCCATAGAATTAAACACTCAATTAAGAAAAAAGGCAAAAAGTTCATCCGAAGAAGACGTTTTTAAGTTGTTAGATAACAGTGTTTTTGGCAAGACTTTAGAATATACTGAAAATAGATTAACCGTCCATTTAGTTAATCAATGGTGCGATTAATCTAATCGAACCAAGAAATTAATATCCACCGAGAGACTTGTAGCCCACCCTTATTTTCATAGTGCTTCTATTCTATCTGAAAATTTAGTTGCAATACAAATGAAACCCGATCAAATTATTTTAGATAAGACAAGATCATATATTGGATTCACAGTATTGTAAAACCTTTTTATAAAGACCGAGTGCAGTTGTGTTATACAGATACTGATTCATTTGTCTATAAAATAGTCACTAATGATTTTTATCATGAAATAAGTATAATTTTTTGCAATATTTTGACACGAGTAACTATGACGATAAAAATTGTTTTAAGATACCAATAATGAACAAAAAAGTTCCAGGTCTGTTCAAAGATGAAATGGAAGGAAAATATATATCTGATTTTGTTGGTTTGAGATCAAAACTTTACTCTATAAAAACTCCCAATAAAATCATTAAAGGAGCAAAGGGAGTAAAATCATGCGTAGTAAGGGAATTGAACATAACAGACTATGAAAATATTTTATTAAGAGAACAGAACTTTCTTTGTAGTAGTCAATGGCTTTCGATCAACCTTCAGACACTTATCCTCAGGCGTGCTACAGATCCATTTGGGGCCAGTTTTATTTAACTTTTTTATTAATGATATTCCGAACTGCTTTCGCCCCTGTAAATTTTTGTTTGCCGATGACTTAATAATCGTCAAAATAGTTAAATCTAAGCATGACGCCTTTGAATTACAAAGCGATTTGGATGAATTGGTGATATGGTGCCAAATAAACCCGATGCTCCTAAATCCTATCAAGTGCTATCATATAAAATTTACTAGGAAACATCATCTCATCGACCAGGATTATTATATCGATGGAGATAAAATAAAGGAATTAGACACAATAAGAGACCTAGGTGTTATATTTGATCAGAAATTAACGTTCATCCCTCACATAGATAATATAGTGAAAAAGTCTTCCAAAATGCTGGGTTTTGTTATCAGAAACACAAAACAATTTATAAACTGTAGAACAAAAATTATCCTTTATAATTGTTTGACTCGAAGGATGTTAGAGTATTATAGCGTGGTCTGGCGGCCACACTATGCTACTCACTCATTGCGTCTTGAGCGAGTACAAAAACGTTTTCTGGGGCACCTGGCCTATGCTAGCGTTTTATCCAAGAAAATACGTTCATATAGTGATAGGCTCAAACAATTTAATATGGTTTCTCTTGACAAACGTCGACGACTGAATGACGCGATGTTCGTGTGCAAAGTTATGGCACATAAAATTGACTGTCCGCAAATATTAAATACATAGTTTTAACTTCCGCGCCCCCTCCAGAGTTCCTCGTAATCCTATAACGCCAATCTGGTTTTGCAGGGCTGTGAACGATTGCAGTGATGGAATCGACCTCCATTTTGACAAATTGAAAGCCAGCTTTTACAAGTGTCTCCTGGAACATTGAGTTTCTCGGCCCTGCGTTATCTTGCTGGGTGGGTGAATTTAGACTACTCAATACTTATTTTTTTATTACCTAGTTGTATTACCTTAGTTTGTTTTGATTTTGTTTTAATTAGTTTGCTTCAATTTTGTTTTAACTTAGTTTAACTTATTTTTTAAGTACTATTCAGTGCAACTTTATAATATAGTCTTTTATTTCAATTTTTTTTTGTAAGTTACAACAACGTTTTGTGTTCATGCAGAGTGTACCTATAAGGGATTGTTACACTTTATTCTGATTTGTTGCTTTTGTTTAATTTGCTTATACCAGTGTATACAATTGTCGGTGAACCAAATAAATAAATAAATCCTTCGTTATGAGTCGACTACAGCGACGAGGTATTAAATTAATTAAAATTTCAGTGGTAGATCTCTGTAATAACAGTCCTTAAACCATATACAGTGATATTGACGGTGAGAATGTTATTATAAATGCTCAATATATTGTTAAAAATACTATCGACAGTGTTATGGACGAATCTGAGTTAAGAAAATATCAAAATCTTGAATAGGTACTGATTTTTAATTTTGTGTAAACTAGTTGGTGAGGTAAATATACTGTACTTAGTATGTTTTTATTTAATTTCGTATTAGGTTGTGTTATTTGGAGAAGTGTGGGGTATAACAAAATAAAAGCTAAGATTTTTTAAGAAAAGATCATTACGTGATCTGTCACGTCACTGTCTGTCACTTTTTCACAGCTCATATTTATTTAAATTTACATATTTTACGTGGCCATGTCCAAATTTGATCGTTTTCTTGTTAATCAAGGCTTAACTGCTGTGCCAAAGTGTAGGCAGCTCCCAATTTTGAACAAATAATAAAATATATTTTTGTTTCAGACGTTGCGGTCCTCCTTGGCAACGTTATGGCGTGTCGTCCTGACGTCCGACGTCAACGCTTCTGAAAGACTTTAAAATAGTTATATTTTAGTGATAATTTCTATTTTGTGTTTAGTTGAGTGTTTTTCTCTATTCAAGTGTTGTTTTCTGGTAAGTGGATGCATACCGCAACCCAATCTGGTGATGGCACGTTAAATCAAAATTACATTTGTTTACATTGCGATAGATCTTTTCAATCAAAAAGGGGTCTTAACATTCATATTTCAAAAAAACATCGTCTTTGTATTAGCCAGAACGGCCCTGCTCTAAATTTAGACCCAGTTTCTTTACCGGCACCTGTTTCCGACAGTCCAAATTCTACCCCATTCCATTTGTACCTTAGTTACCTAAAAAATAATGTGCCTGTTATCAAACGAGTCCCGCGCGGCGCCAGGATCTCCGTCGCAAACTACCTTTCAGGCTTGATTAAAAAATGTGTGGAGAGCAACCAAATTGTAGACTGGCATAATCTCTTCCTTTTTTCGTATACCACTTTGCATGTCAAAAAAGATGAGGCTACTATTTCTCTAACCCAAAAAATCAAAAATAACTGTTTAACAAAAACAACTTCACCTTTTGATTCTCCCAAGAGGGGAACATTATCTAGAATTAAATTAATTGAAGGCAAAATTGCCGACGGGGATCTCAAAGGCGCCGCACGTCTTCTTTTTACTAACGACGTGTTGTCGCCTGATACTCCTGATACCCTTTCGGCTTTGCATTCGAAACATCCCCCGGCTCCCGTGATCCCGTATTTTTTCGACTCTCCTACAGCAGACCAGGCCTGCCTCGAAATCGAAGGCAAAGACGTTATTGACGCAATAATTTCTTTTAAAACTGGTTCAGCGGCCGGCCTGGACGGAATCTCACCCTAACATATAAAAGATTTAACTTCTTATTCTGTGGGTGATGCAGGTGTGCAGCTTATTTGCTCTATTACAAAATTAATAAATTTTATGTTTTCAGGCAAAATCAACGCTGATATTGCCTCACTTTTATTTGGTGCTAATTTGATCGCCCTAACTAAAAAGGACGGAGGGGTGAGACCCATTGCCGTGGGGTCAACTTTAAGACGTTTGGCATCCAAAATTGCGGTGAGACATATCAAATCTAAATTACAGTCTGTTTTCGAACCTATACAATTAGGATTTGGCACGAAAGGTGGGTGTGAGGCAGCCGTCCATGCCTTAAGAACCTACCTTTCGTATGATGATTGCGAAATTGTAGTCAAAATTGACGTCAAAAATGCTTTCAATTCAGTAAACAGGGATGCCATGCTGACAGAAGTTAAGAACAAAATTTCGGAACTCTATCAATACCTGCTTACCTGCTACGCAGAACCTTCAAAATTAATTTACCGTTCCCATGAACTTTCTTCGGAGGTCGGCTGTCAGCAGGGCGATCCCCTCGGGCCAGCAATTTTTAGCTTGGCTATAAATCCGATTATTCAAAATTTAAAATCAAAATTTAACGTTTGGTATTTGGATGACGGAACCCTGGGAGGCGATGTGGACACTGTGCTATCTGACTTATCAGATATTAAAACAAATTTCGAAATTATTGGTTTAGAATTAAATTTTAGCAAATGTGAACTCTTCATTCAAAAAACTTCTTACGGTTTGGATAATTTAAAATCCAAATTAAATTTTCTGGCACCGAATATCAAAATAGTAGACAGAAAATCACTTTGCCTCCTGGGTTCTCCCATCTTTGAAGAATCTTTTCCTGATTATATTACTAACACTATTTCTAAATTCCAAAGTCACGCAAATTTTTTACTCGAAATCAGTCCTCATTATGCGCTTATAATTCTAAAGTTTTGCCTTTTTGTCCCTAAATTTACTTATGTGCTTCGCTGTAGCCCTTTTTGGAAACATCCAAATTTGCTTTCACCAATAGACGATTTAGTCAAAACTAGTTTAGAAACGATTTTAAATATTCAGCTCAATGAACCATCTTGGTTACAAGCATCCCTCCCTATTCGGTTTGGCGGTTTAGGAATCCGCAAAATTTCGAGTGTTGCTTCCCCAGCCTTTTTGTCGTCCACCCATAGCACGTCACGTCTCATAGGTAATGTCCTAAGGGCTTTGCCCACAAACTATGAGACTGCGGGCTTGGACGATGCCAAGAATGCTTTTCAAATTGCTTGCCCGGGTAAAGAATTTCCAGACAACCTAAAATCTCAGAGGAGCTGGGACGATATTTATTGCGATTTAACATACAAATCGATTCTGAGCCGCAGTTCAGGTCCGGATCGCGCAAGACTATTGGCGGTCGGAACCAGAGAGGCCGGTCTTTGGCTACATGCCCATCCTTCTCCATATACCGGTACCTTCCTGGATCCGACCTCGCTTCGTCTGGCGACTGGTCTGCGGCTTGGGGTCACGGTATGCACTCCACACACATGCCCTTGTGGCACGGACGTGGACCGACTGGGTCACCACGGACTTTGTTGTCAAAAAAGTGCAGGCCGCTTTTCAAGACATGCAACACTTAATGACATAATCCGCCGGTCTCTTGCCAGCATCAATGTGCCTGCTCTTCTTGAGCCGACTGGCATTGTCAGAGATGATGGCAAAAGACCTGATGGTGTGTCTTTGGTCCCGTGGAGTTTGGGACGGATGCTTGTGTGGGACGCTACCTGTGTAGACACACTGGCACCGTCCCACCTCCAACGGACTACGTCTAAAGCGGGTGCAGCGGCAGAAAATGCCGAAAATCTGAAAGTTATTAAATATGTAGGCCTTGGCAGAGAGTACAACTTTGTGCCCTTTGGCGTCGAGACCCTCGGTCCGTGGGGTCCCAGTGCGCATAAGTTATTTGCGGAAATCGCGAAACGTCTAGTTGATGTAACTGGTGACAGAAAAGCTGGCGGCTTTCTCGCGCAACGCATCAGCATTGCAATTCAGCGAGGAAATGCCGCCAGCATCCTCGGTACAATGCCCCGAGGGCCTTTTTTAAGCTTAACTTAGTTTTAATTTAATTTAGTTAATGTTAATAATCATCTTGTAATTTGGTTATGTAAATAAAGATTGTAATAAAAGCTTATTTACCATATAATAGATTTTTATTTAAAAACCTAAAATCAATAACCAAAGTAGGTATAGATTTTATGACCATTCTAAATACTTCGTTAAACACAGGACATTTTTAAGCACACAATGCTTTAGAAGTTTATTACAATTAAAATTAGAGCTTTCTTCACAGTATTTTTTATGCAAAGCAATTAGGACATTGTTCTCTACCAAGGTCTGATACTTTATAATTCATACAAAGATCCTTTATCCACTTCATCTTCTCCAAACCATTTACAACGATTTCCTTATTTTCTAAATATGGAACGATTACACGTCGAAATTCTCTATAGTCAATGCATCCTTCATTCCAATAAATACCTCTATTTCTTCCCAACCATTTAACCTGTCTCATTTCGTCACTTGTTAAGTATTTAAACAAGTATGGTGGTTTTATTAAAAATGTGTTATACGCACACATCACGACTAGCAAAAGCTAATTCTTTTATTATAAAATGATTGTACAGGTCTTTAAACCCTTGCACATCTAATATGATAGTGTTCGGATTCATGATATTTTTCTCACAGTATTATTCAGCGGCTTATACTCAATTACACAGTCGTTCAATATAAGACAGTATGCAGAAGTTTGATCTAGTATGTCCGAATCACTCTCAATTTCCACTCTTACATACACAACAGGACCTCCGTTAAATATCTACACACAAAACAACAACACGATACCTCACTCAGTCAATCGTCCTTACTTACACAATTAGTTTTTATTTACATAATCAATATTGCGTATCCTGTCACTGTTTATTTACACTAAAAACGCACGAAGCAAAACAACATTGTTTATAATATTACGTTACAAACGTGAGCCGCCTGAGATCGCGATAACGCACGCGGTACCTAAAAAGATTACACACACGACCGAAAGCAAACGCTAGCATTCGACGACTAGCCACCCGGCGGCCGGCACCCGCCGCTTTGCTATGCCTGGTTGCTTATTACTACATGCGCTTGCGATGTGCGACGATGTGCGATGTAAGCAAATAGCAAATATCAACAAGTGCGAGCCACGATAGCATTTGCTTTATGTTATGTATGATAAGCAAGATGCTTTATTATGCTATATGCTTTATTAACCACCACTAGTTGCGAAGAACGAACCCATTTTTGCCACCCGTCAGTCTGCCATGGAACTTGTTGTGTACCGGTACTATCGCGCATGCTACATAAAAAAAATGTGTTGTTTGGAGATTCTTCTAGATTTGTACTTTCCAGGTATGAATTTTATATTTATTTTCTTATAATAACATTGAAGAAAACAATTCTTAAGTTTTGAGGTAGTTTTTCTATATGTATTGCATTTCAATAATAGAAAAGTTGTATAGCCGAGTCCAGTCGAGTTGTAATTAATTTTTGATTAAGTTGTTATGATATTCTTTTTTCGATACCGAATAGTAGTTTCATGCGGAAACATGCGACTTAAGAGTTTTTTTTTTCAGTGCATTTATTCAAAAGCAATGCAGCGAAAGGAACTCTTTGAAAAATGAAAACAAGTGCCTCAGAAAGATCGTGTTTCTGTGGTTGCGGACCACATATTAAGACACTATAATGTGGACAGTGTAACAAACGGTCAAAAAAAAAGCTTTTAAGTGTATTGCAAAAACCAAATCTGTTACTCATTATTATTAATTATCCATTATTATTCTCTATTATTTTATTGTTCTAATATTATTATAAGCTATTGTTTAGATGATTTAGAAGCTACTGTAAAAGGGCGGAGCCCACAAGTGATTTTTTTACAATAAACAGTTAAATAAATTTTATATTCGTTTTATTTTCTGAAAATTTACGATTTATTCCATAAACATACAAAACTGATCTACCGTAATGTTAAAGGCGATCGATCACGATGCAATATTACTTAAAATAGTGAAATATTAATTTAATAATTACTTAGTATTTCTGTCCAGCTAGCTTGTGCTACAGGACAGTCTGTGCGACGTCCGTAATAAGACTGTTGACATCTGATGTATTGCTCGTATAATAAAGTGATTCTGTTATTCGCGAAACTTACATTTAGGTTTTCATACGGGAAGTAAGTTGAATTAAGGTAAACTCTAATATCACGAATATGACAGTGATCGAACTGGGACATATCAGAACTTGAATTGTTTTCTTTATTTGTTTGTAGGCCCATAATTTTGTATCTTGGTTCCTCTATTTGTGAGGAAGTTCTAATAGACCAGGTATGTTTTGTAGTTTTAGGTAAAGCTGGATATTCGTACAGATCCCAGTTTCTGAATATCATCAGAAGTGGTCGATCTTTTTGTAACAGTTTTAGCAAATTTATTTTCTCTTTGTTTGACACTTTAACATGCGGTACACGCCAGATGATTTAATTTATCTGAACGTCGTCTACAAATTCACCGGTGTTAAATTTGACAGCATTCAGGTTAGTGTTACTTCGTACCAATATCAATTCGTGCCTGCTGTCTATCACAACTTTCTTGAAATCTTCTGCGAAACCGATGATGTTGAAGCGGAAAACGACCCTCTTTCCTCCCGCCTAGACAGCAGTCTACGCCTACGCCTACGCTTGTCTTTTTAAAACGATGTAAACATTATGTAAGTGTCATTTTTGTACCCAGTTGACACGTACATGATGTCATGTTGACCGACCAACGTCGAAAGTACTCTGTGACCAACGTCAAACAGTTGTTGTGACATTCATGATTGTGGCAATTGCGGAAGATAATAATAAATATTTTTAAAAGTGAAACTTTAAAAAATATTTTTTATTTTCGCGCTCGGCAGAGCAGCCAAGGCGGTGATATGGTGGCGCCCGTGGCTCGCATCAGCTTCACAAAAGTTTCACCACCACCCATTTTTTTTACCAAATATGTTACGACTTCATAAACATCTTAGAAGATGCTACACGCGCGATCGCTACGATAAGAAAAAACACTCTAAGAAAACTTCACGCCTCCACCAAAGTTGTCAACTATCCACTGCTTGTGCGGCGTCGATTGATGACTCATCTGAGATACAGAAGCGGAAGGCTTCTAAAAACAATCAAATGGAAGAGGATGACTTTACTTTGGTTGAGGACAAGAAAGGCTGATCGCGACGCAGCAACAACAAACACCGTACCACTCCTGCTAGCAAGGATTGTTGAGCTGCAGTGCCCACCATCCTCCTGCATATTTCCGGGTTGGATCCACAGACGTCGAGAGAGAAGGAGTGTCGAAGGAAGGGCGTTGCTGAAGTTTTAAGTCCTACATCCTCGAGGTTCCTGCGCTGCAAAAGGCTGCAGTCCCCAGAATAGCACAGTCACAGAGGAACAAATCTCTTATGGATAAGTTCTTATGGAACAAATCTAACTTAGAGAGATATATTAATGATTTTAATTATTAATAATTCTGTAAATACATATTTGTTATGATCGCGAATCCTATTTTGTTCAAGATACAACCTGACACTAACCTGCAAATTGCAAAAAAAATAATTAAATTTCGCGGGCTACCACTGCGAATCCACCTTAATAATTATGTATGTAGTCTGTAATGTATTTATGGAAAGGGTTTTAGTCACGTGAATTATGATCATCATTCCCCTGCCCTTATCCCAATTTATTTGGGGTCGACACAACATGTTCTTTTTAGGATTCCGTAGTAAACAGAACCCTGAAAAAGACAGACAGACAGACGGACATGACGAAACTACAAGGGTTCCTCCCTTATAGTTTCGTCATATCTGTCTGTGAGACGCTTAGTACTAGAAAGCTGTAATTTGGCATAGTTATACATATTAATCACGGCAACAAAGTGGTAAGATAAAATCTTGAAATTACATTTTGTTTAGGGTACCGCCCTGGCACGTAACGTGGGGATGATAATATATTTTTTTCTCGTCTATTTTATGGTGTGGGGTATCGCTGGTCGGCTTTTTTCAATGTATATAACTAATAAAAATACTATACGTAAACATTATTATTATAATAACCACTAGTTTACACGAATTGTGGGCGTCATGTATCGCGCGCTGTCCGCGAGCTTAGAAATCACCTGAACATTTCACCTTTCGCTCGAAGTCTTCATGATTTTCGACAGATGTTTGGGCGGCAAAGAAATTTTAATTCGTGTTGTGACGAGAGTCCTAATGCGACCTTCAGGGACAAATTTGTTTTCGCAAGGATTTCTTAACAATCTATTGGGCCTTAGCAACATTGCTAAGGCCCAATAGATTGTTAAGAAATCCTTGCGAAAACAAATTTGTTATACGCCAACGTTAATATACGCTGCTCCAAAACGTGTTTTTTACTTAAAAATTAAAGATGGTAAAAGTACATTAATGAATCCGTCAAAAAAAAAATATTTGGATTGGATTACTTCGAACGACGCATAATGTAATTTTTATCCCTAGACTCGTGATCTACGATCGACATAAACTGAGAATATATGATTCTGGATAACTCACCATTTTTTAAGTATAAGTACCATAGGAGACGAGTGGCAATGATGAACATGCCTCACGACATATAAACGCGAGAATTGCTTACGTCGCATATTGACATGACGTTGTTAATTAAATAGAAATCAATTATACAAACTTATCTACATGGGTATTTACAATTTTAGCTAAAAGTCTAAAGTTTCTTGGGTTGTGTTCAAAATTATTATATTCCAAATTGGAAGTTCAAGAGGCGCTCGCCCACCATGCCATAAATATTTTTCATTTATTGTAACTAAATCTATAATAATACCTTTGCAATTTGTCTTAGGTCTGGAGCCACTGATGGTGTCTACAAACCGGTAAATCATCATGATCATGGTCCACAACTATAAGGCCCTACACTGGTTCCTAATAATAGCGCACACCGCCGACGCCATGTACCAAATGATGGTCTACGTGATGGCGGCTCTCAATGCCAACTCCAACAGAGAGGAGAACAGGGAACTGGCTTTCAGACATTCCTAAACCTTGGACGTAGTTCATAAACTGAAGTCTCTTTACAGCATCCCCTTAGGAGTAAACTTTGGGTCCAATGCTGTCTGCATATTAATGTTAATTCTTCTACTTACCACCTCAGGAATGGCTCCATTTCTTGCCAATTTTGTTTTTTTTTTTCCTAGTATTCTTTTTGTATTTTTTGTTTTGCCAGAGGTTGATAAACTCTTCGGAAGTCCTCAATTTAAAGGAGAAGAAATTGCTGTTCGTGATGCTGCGCCATTCACAGGAGTGGGTGGAGCAGCGGATATCATACCGGTCAATATCCACATATACCTTCTCAACTACAACGCGGGCAATGTTTAAGTTTATAACTGTAGTAAAGTTTAAATACGTTCAGGGGAATGAATACAAGAAAATACGCATTTGCATTAATACAGTTGTCCTTTAGAAAGCAGACAATATGTAGCACGATTTAGTAATGTTTAAGTTAGTTCCCATGTAAAGGCAGTTTCAATTGCCCGCATATTTTAACACAATTTAATACCAAATATCGAGAGAATGTGTTTATTAGCACGATTGTACACATTTCATCGAAAAACCATTATGAACAAGGTTTGAAAGAGTTTTTTCTTCTTTTAACTTTAACAGTTAAAACTTGAAAAATTTGATGTCATCGTAAAAAAGCAATATCATCATTATCTAAAAAACCAAGATTGGCTCAAAAGTCAAGCGTTAAGCCAAAGTATTGCTATGTATGTCTATGGAAACTAGCATATTAGCTAAAGGAAAGACAATGAAGGGACAGACAAAAGTACAGTGGAGTCAAACAGACCTAAATACATTCGGATGGAATTATGGTAAGAGTAAAAAATAAGAATAAATAAGTCAAAGCGGCCACTGATACTCTTGATAAAGTATACGCTAAAGCAACTATCAATCTTATTATTAGCGTAGCATGTAGATAAATGTATACAATTTCAAGTAACATTAACGTTATGAGCCATATTAAATTCACATTATTTCGATGTTTACAAAAGACAAGGAGAGTATGGGGTAATTACCTGCACTTTCTAATGGCAACAAATTTGACAATAAGATGGAAAATATTTATGTAGATGTGATAAATATTTTACAACATTGTACATAGTTTTTGTTTCTATAACGGGTGTAAAAAGATTCATGATGCCAAGCCAGAAGTTACTTGAACTGTCCGTCCATGTGATCATTTGTTTGTATCAGACCATACCTGGGAACCTTCTGGTTTCAGAGATATTGAAGGTCAAAGTTACAACTTCTTTTTACTTTTTTTTCGTGAAAACCAGTTTTTAAAGTTATAATTTAACTTTAAATACCCCCACAATTCCAGTACCGTGGCATGCACTCAAAAGCACATTGCTTTGCATACGTTGCACTGCGCGCTGTCGTAAACAGCAATTTTTCACACCAAAAATAGAAGTCGTTTCTCAGCAATCATTTTTGTTTTTACAGAATGCATATGATATCAACAAGACCATAGATTCTACGTGATCGGTCTTGTCCATGTTTACAACCTGTACCTTCAGGATCGTCGGTTGTGTGTGTAATCCTAATCACAGAATAGAAAAATCAGTGTTTAATAATGCTAATTTCACGTTATCGTCATTATATTAATTTACTCCGTGAAACTGAATTATTTTCTTTCTTATGAATGAAAGAAAGATTTTTTTTTGCGTAGTATTCATGGTTGTAATAGAAACATGTTTGTTCTGTATTTTTGTAATGGTGTATTTATATGAAATTGTGCAGCACATTTTTACGTACCACTCTGATAAAAGGCAATTTAAGAAAATATGACCGTAGGTCTATTTTAGTGTCGCGGGAAAAAACAAAAAGGCTACCAAGGCCCCTGGCAACACAGGCAACTGAAGGAACACGGGTGGGTTTTAGTCAGTAAGAGTCTGACACACCCTCCCGCTCCGTCCAGAGCGGGAGAAGTTATTTGATTATTTTTCATCCAAAAAAATAAAGGTCTATTTTAGTATTGATGTTACCTACATGATACAAATATTTGATGTTAAGTGATGGTTTGGTTCGATTTAATGAAAAAATAGACTTAACGGACTTTTATTTCGTTGAAGTGTTTCTTAGATACTTAGTGTTTCTTTAGATACTTTAAAATTCAAACATACATAATGTACATACACTTACATAGACAATAAAGGCTCCTACATACTGGCGCGACTTGTCGCGCGACGCGTCGCGACACAAAGGCACCGCGTGTAGCGCTACACGCGGTGTCTTTGGGTCGCGTCGCGTCGCGCGACAAGTCGCGCCAGTATGTAGGAGCCTTAAGACTACTACGTTTATGTAGGTATTGTTTTTTGTTGTGTTCATGAACACAACAAAAAACATCTAAAAAGTATAAAAATATAAGTTGTAGGTTATATTTTGATCCAAGGGTTGTCATAATTTTGCACTGATAAGAGGTTACATACATCTCATCCTTGCAATAGCGAGATAGCAATTAACAAAGTGTAGGTTTCTATTCATTTTTAATTGTAAATGAAGCACAAGTCCAAAACAACAGCAGCGTCGTATGTATAGCAGGTTCAGGTCCTTCGTCAAAAAGCCGTGTCGTAGTTTAGGCGGTTCCAGTCTAAGTCCGTGTTAAAAAATGAGTATCGTGTGCAGAAGTAAAATCAGAATCCTTAAAAAATGGCCAGTCGTCGTTAAATATCTAAAAAGCAAACGTCAACTCAAGTCGCAAACGCTAAACCATGAATCAAGTAAAGACAAACGAATAGTCTGAAATATGGTGTAACTTTTGATTATCCCCGCTTGCGATACCAAAATTCTATAGTTGATAATGCTTGTTTTTCCTCATTTCAGCTATGTGTTTTTGTAGTCGGGTTTTTAGTTTTTTTTAATAATCTTTTTTTCATTATTAGTACAAAAATAATTGTTTGGAAATTTTATTTACAAATTGTTTCTGGAAGGAACTGGTCTATAATTCACAGATTAATTGTACGATTTGTAACAAATAAAATAAAATCTTAGTAAATATAACTAAAGTAAACCTTTAAAATCACAAATATACGATTTGTTATTATTGGTTAATGAATACTTTTTATACTAAATTCAAAATAACAAATTGATTGTGATTTGTCCCCGCAAATTGAAAACATTGCAAACAAAATAGAAAACATTTCTATTAAACACATGATCATTGTTTCTTGTACTATCTTGCTTGTACTTATTTCATCTTTTTATAGGTATATTATGTTTTACAGAAATGATTTCCTGAAAGTGGTGAAAAAGAATGACGATCTGATCATTGCAATTGGCAGGTTTCTGGGAAATGAGATATGCACCAGAAACTGTTGAAGAGCATCAAGATTATTGATATCAGGTGCTACATTTTCCATTTAGGCAATGACGTCATGATCTCTATACCCCTAGAATGACTTCTTGATTGCTTGTGTTGGTATGTTTACTGAGATAGATTTCTTAGGGTTTTGTTAATTCTATTAACATCATAAAACTTTTAATTCTAGTTCTAGAACCAGTTAGTACTAGTCCCAACCACGAAGCCTGCATGGTTATATTAGCACTTCAAGAACTAGCAGCCATTATGGCAGTATGCAGCTATGACGTCGCCCTATTGTTCTTGTTCTCTCACACTACCGCAGTATTTCGAATCCTATATGAAGACGTCAAGAGTTTCTACGTCATTGCAAAGACTTGCCAAAGATCTGATGAAGCCTATTGTGAATTTGAAGATCGTTATTTTTCGTCATGCTCTAGCTCTGCACACTGCAGAAAAACTGAAAACGGTGTAGACACGTCGCAATCGGTATAGATTTCGATTTGGACGCCGTTTCTTTGTCTTCGTATTGCCACTGAACGTTTGTCTCAACTGCGCTCCGCTGATTTACCACAACCTTTTCATATTTTTCTTGTATAGTTTTCAAGGCCAGATAATTACGACCGCTTCGGAAAAGTTTGAAATAGCGGTGTTTTGTTGTGGTTTAGAGAATTTGCGTGTGAAAGAGTGGATACAAGTTTTCCTGAATTCCTGATGTTGTCCAGAAACCTATAGTAGGATGCGTCATTTCGATACGTACCTATCCGTATCGTTTCGCGAGCGCTATGCAGTATATTTACAAGTTTGTTACTATATTTAAGGTGTAAAATTATTTGTGTTACTTTATGATCTCAAATGATGTATTTAGATATAAGTAATTGTTACGTTACCGAATATGTCTAACTTATGCGCCAAGCAAGTGGTGTAGAGTGTTCGCTTTGTTAATCTTAAAATTATGCATAATATTAGGTACATAATTAATTGAATATATAAAGGTTTTTAGATCACAGATAGATAGCATAGCAAAGAGATCAAACAGCTAAAAGAAACGCTTCTATAATACATCTTGTCTTCTGTCTTCTATATTTTCCAAAATTTCATACCTCAGTTTCTAAATGACAAGTTAATTTCAGCCTAGGTATAAGTAACTTACATTATCACGATGTCTATAATTCAAAGAAAAAGATACATATTAAAAAGTAAGGAGCTCAGATTTTAATGAAATAGGATTAGCGTTTAATTACAGTTTGCGTCGGCTTGTAACAACTGCTTTTAACACCTTAAAACGTAACTAAATAAAGTTTGTATTTTAGGATTGTCTGTTCATTCTTTCAGCGGGTATATTATTTAGCTGACGATAAGTATGCAAATTATTAACAGTTTAAAAACATTTGGTTTAGTATTAATCTTAATAGTACATCAGCTCCCTATGAAAAGTCTCGTTTATGTGGTCGCGTCGTAAGTATTACATAATATGTGTGTATAATAAAACACAGGAAATAAAAATATACAAACGGGTACTACAATGAAAGATAACTAAAAATAACAGAACAATGAACCCTAACTAACGATAAAGAATCATATAAGATAATAGTATTTTTTTTTGGGTGGTATTTACCACCCAAAAAAAAATACTATTATCTTCTTAGTTATTTGATGATTTCATCAAATAACTTCTCCCGCTCTGGGCCGAGCGGGAGGGTGTGTCAGACTCTTACTGACTAAAACCCACCCGTATTCCTTCCGTTGTCTGTGTTGCCCAGGGCCTCGGTAATCCTTTGGTACCTTCCCGCGACCCCGGCAGAAGATAATAGTACCTATAACTCAAATTGCTTTACAGATGTGGGAACGTGGGAAAACACAAAATGAAAATTTCTATGATAATTACAATAAGCATTTCTAGAAAAATATTACATTCTTAACAACTACGCAAGGGATGGATACGTGAGACACAGTCGCTACACATTCAACCATGCCTATTTCTGCTGGCAAGCAGTATTGTTGCTTTGAGCTCCATTTACACGGTACAAGTTTCTGGAATGTTCAAGAGCAATAATCGCATGGCTTAAAGTATCATCAATTTTATTGCCAATCAAGAATTGCATGCAAGTGTAATTGCATGACGCGTGCGATTTCCATAAAATGGGATACAATAACTGAATGCAAGTTTTGCCGTTCAATAAAATTGCATGCGAGATAAATCAAGGCAATTTTATTACATGCAAGTTTTGCCTAATACAGAGTTGCACGTCCTTGTACAATTGATTCAAGTATTGCTCGTATTTGTGCTGCAAGTTTTTCATTAAAATTTTGAATGTCTACTCAAGATTTTTTTTTAACTTCTTTCATTCGTTCGTACTTGCAGAGTTGAATGCGATTTTATTGCATGTGCAATTTTATCATACGTGCTACGTACACCTATAACAATGTTGAACGGTAACTAATTTGCCCGTACCATACATCAATCTTGTACGTGCTGTTTACACGGTGCCAGTTAGTTGCCCTTCAACTTTATGGCATGCCACAGGCAATAAACTTGCACCGTGTAAATGGAGCTTTATCAGCACCACAATAATGCGTAACACACGCTCAATCACTTTCCGACTGATTTTAAAGGAAATTGCTAATCCATTGATTTATATGTTTGAAAAATTTCTTTGCTCGACAACGTAAATCTCGCAATGAATGTTGTTGATTTGTCATAATAAAAGGCATTGCCCTTGAAAGTGTGACGCAATTACCCCGCAGGTTTGAGAGTTTTGGTTGTGCAGGTAATCAAAAAAACCAGCATCAGAATTATGTATCATGTCCTGCGTGGCGTGTCTTCTGTACATTACAGGAACTGATGGACGCTAGTGACGCCAAAAACGTAGCCGAATTCTGGGCCTAGACCATTAAGATTACCATCGACACTCTAAGAAGAAGAGCATTAAGTACTGCATATAATTGTTAAAAAGTTGCTTAAGCGGAAAGCGTCCTTGAGAATGAAACAAAGTGGTATTTTTCAGTCAATCGCATGCATATTATACATTCGTACATACATTTCATTAGGAAAGGACTACTGATAGTTTGCAATGCAACACTATGGTGTACTATTTTCGACATACACACGGACGGAGTAACGGCCGCAGCTTGTGAGAAAATACTTCCAAGTTCTACTAAGAACTACCATTAATTCTACGTTATTAATTATAAACCACCTATTATTATCTATCACCTTTGCTTTTCCATGTATGTTTTCTTTATAAAGATTCTTTCGCTAGCTTTCTAGCTCATATTTAGTTTAGTAGATTTCTTATTCCCGTGAAGAAGTTTCTTTAACAATGAACTTATTCAGTACTCTAAAAGAAAATGTACGGGAAGCAAAACGTCTTATTAAAGAAAATAGCTTTGATAGTTTACTTTGGATTGTTAATGTAGTTCCAAATCTTGTTGGATTTTCTTGTAGGAAGGATGGAAAAATATCTGGTACGTATGTACATTCAGTGGATTCTTAATGGACTGCTGATGCATTAGCATCATCCACATTTATTTTAAAAAGTTATTCATCGGACCGTCTTTCTCAAATCTTTCACAGCTTGGTTTTGGATTTTCCACCTGTCTCTTCTATTTTACGTATATGGCGTCGGTATCTTCTGGTTCCAGTGGAAGCAAGCTCAGGGTGCTAGCGACTTCATCAAGAGTTACGTTAGCGTCTCTATTTTGATCCTCACTGCTAACAACAGCTGGTGGTTTATCAAGCAAAGGTTTGGTGTATATTTGTGTTCTTGGTAATAATTTAGAGGTTTTTTTTTGGGTGGGATATTATCAAATAACTTATCCCGTTCTGGGTGGAGCGGAAGGGTGTGTCAGACTCTTACTGACTAAAACCCACCCGTGTTCCTTCCGTTGCCTGTGTTGCCAGGGGCCTCGGTATCCCTTTTGTATTTCCCGCGACCCCGGCAGGCATCGGCCCTAGCGGACCCCTACACTTGTGCTGACATCTCTTTGAGGATGTCAGTCGATCAAGATGAACCTAAGTTGAATGAACCTGAATAATAATTTGGACTTATTAATCGAAAAAATCCAGGTGCTAATTATTATCAGTGATAGGAATAGGTAGTGCCTATTAGCCTAAACTTCGAAGAACAAAGACAAGAAACGGAGACTTCCTTAGGACTAAATTATTTCCGGCACATCTGTCTCGAAATTTCGAGACAACACTTAAATACATTTAAAAAAAATGTGTTATTTGGAATAAGTAATTCGTCTATATTTATCTAAAGTTTGTCTATAAATGTGATAGTTTGTATGGATGTCCATTACTCAATGCCACTGAAAATGCTGATTTTGGTAGTGATATAGATTAAGGTGTGGAATAGCACATATGCTACTTCCTATTAAAAAAAAAGTATAGTTCCCATGGGGTACAAAAACAATAGTACACGCGGGAAAAGCCGCGGGCATTAACTAGTTAAAAAAAAAAAACGTAAGGGTCCTTTCACACCACCGATATTGTCTGGCGATTTTTGGAGATTTCTATGCAAAAAAAAAACGAAAGAAAAATGCTCAAAAATCGCCGGTCGATATCGCTCAAGGTTCATTAAATAATTAATGGGCTCTAAAGGAAAAATAAAACACATAGAATATTGTTGTAACAAATATATGTATATTTATAATATTTTAAAATATGACGTAATTGGAAACCATGAAACAAAATGTACAGAAGGAAAGATTTAAGAAACAAATTTATGTTTATCTATCTTTAAATATCTATGTAATATTTATTTTACACACGTTGAGGGATGCAATTTTTACTCAAATCAAAGTACAAATTAACCTTTGAAGTTTACAAATTAATATTTGAAGCATTTAGGACAATCAGTTTTAATACTGAACTACTAACTGTTCGGTTTTGATAAAGAACTTGATGCATCAAAAATTGCTAAGAATTTGAAAATCTTTATTTGTGTTACAAATACCATAAAAAATAAAGAACGATTTTAATTTAATCATCGTGATTCGATTCGTCAAGTTCAGTATCAGAACCGAAATTTTCTTTGTCAGATGAGTCATCTAAGTTAAAATACACAATCATAATTTTTTCTATATTTTCAACTGTCAGGCGATTTCTTTTTATGTTAAGAATCCATTTATAAGTTGAAAATGACCTTTCAACATCAACTGAGGTTAAAGGCGCGTACATATAGTATGATCGCTCATCCTTTCCTGCTGTTATCGCTTCACATAATTATGTCTCTAATTTTATCTAAACCGGGATTTCTGTCCATGACATTTACGAGTTTTTTTTTTATAAGCTCAGATGAACACCAGCTAAGCACAGTTCTCACGTGATCAAATATTTCAAAGGATTCCGTTAGAGTTAAATTCGATTTTTGTAATTTCTTTAAACCAATTTGTATATCTTTAAAATATTCCTCAATGTAGTCCAAGTCCGATTTCAAGTTTTCCTTTTGAAGAACATTTTTGGCACACCTAATAGATAGCGCGTCGGAACTTCTTAAAAGATTTACAATTGTTTTAATTTGATTATAATATTTTGCATAATATGACACTGCCTCCAACCAAGTACCCCATCTTGTAATAACGGGTTCTGGAGGAAGCGGCATGTGGGGAAAGGTGTTTTTTAACAAGCGCACTCTATTAGGTGATTTTAAAAATATTTTTTTTACGTTTGAAATTAATTCATCTACATCTGAGTATTCGTATTGTATTTTTTCTGCCACGAGATTCAGTGCATGTGCTAAGCAAGTGACGTGTATCATGTTGGGCAAATCATTTTTCAGCACACGTCCCGCTTTTAGCATATATGCTACACTATCAGTGCATAATACAGCAACGTCTCCTACTTTGGATTCATACAAATCGCACCACATATTTTCAAAGCAGTCTATTACAAATTGGGCAATTGTGCTCCCATTAACAATTTCTAGTACTTTGCAAGCAACTAAAAATGGTTTTTGTGTGATCGCATTTAAAGGTTTTACAAGTAAATGTACCATGTACACCTAAAAAATCAGTTGTCTCGTCTAAAAATACCCACAGCTTTTGATTTGCAATTTGTTCATAAATCGAGTCAATTTTAGTTTTAAAAATCTTATCTAAATAAACTTTTCTCAGCAATGATTGCTCAGGAAGCTTTTGTCGATTTGTACAATTGCAGCAAATATATTTATGGAAGAATTTTTTGAAAGCGGGGTTGTTTACTTGAATCCAAGGTATATTACATAATATGAGAAATTGTACTAGGTCCAAATAAAATTCTTCATTTGGTTTTTTACTTGTCCCTTTGTGTTTCGGACCTTTAACGTGCCTCTTGACACTACTAAGTTTAGCTGTTATACTGCTCTCGCACTTAGAACAGTAAATCAAATTACTGGCCGGGTCGTAATATAATTCAGGATGAAGTCCAATCCAACTTTGTACTGTTGCTTTCTTAGGCTTGTTCGCCATCTCCAATCTTACTGGTCTCCAAAAAGATGTACGATGGCAAGTACCTAAAATAAAATAAAATTTTAAGTTTTCCATGCCTCAAAAGGAATAACGAACCTTTATAGATACAGGGAGGTGGAAAGGAAAGCGGGAGAGGTGCGCGCATTCCAGCTAGGTGCATCGATTGTATCGATTTAAAGATTTTATTCTTTCATTTTACGCTGTAATAAAGAAAAACGGTTAGATAATATGAACACGCGTAACATCATTGTTATTGAAATTTTTTTTTCGCATTTTAGTCAATACGCAAAAGACATATTCCTTTTTGGTTCAAATATTAAAAGAACCGGCCAGAAAAATAATATATTTTGATAGAATTCGTCCACCTTAGCAATTCTTTATGACACCAAAGATATAACATTACTATGCTTGGTAGTATTGAAGTTCACTTTTATATTTGAACCAAAAGTTAAATGCGTATGTTTTTTTTCTTTAACTACGTTTCATACACAATAATTATCTTAAAAACTCCACTAAAAAATATCAAGTTCATACAATTGTATATCAATCTAGACTGTCAAATTGCTAGTTTAAGATAAAATAATATATACATTAATGTTCTTCTTTATATCTAACTTACTGTTTGTTTCCCTACAAGAAATAAAATAAATAACTTTAGCCAAAACATTAAAAAGTAATAAATGTTGACTTACCGTATTATTTGATGTAGACAGACAGGAACAATGTTATTGCAGCAAATCGTAATCCATAAATTCAAGCCAAAGTAGTCGTATTAAGAAGATCCAATGAACCAAAAAACGAGCGAGGGTGAAAAACAATATTCACAAAAACAATACAGGAAGATGCGCACTTAACAAACCGAAGTACAGGATTGAAGTGAAGGTAACCTGCGCGCACGTGGGGCGGTAAGGAGTAGGGGGGGAGGGGGTATGTAGACCCTCCCCGCGCCGCACAGGTATGCGACCATGGCGGTTACCTTTTGTAATTTCTAAGAATAGATAACGAAACGCGCTGCCGTAAAATGTGATAATGTGATACCATTATTATGCAATTATTTTAATATCATGCACATTTTTAAATATACTTTAGAAATATATTTCATTAAGATGAAAGAAAAAAAGGTATTTGTATTTTCATTTGTAACTAAATATTTGCACATCATGTATAACGGTAGAATGTAAAGGGACCTCATTAATATTAAGATCATACCACTTTGTATACCTACATTCTGGCAAATAAATGAATTATTTATTTATTTTAAATACCGATAAAATCAAAATCAAAGCATTTATTTCAAATAGACCATTTACGGGCACTTTTGAATAGTCAAATGTCGGTCAGTCCAAGAAAAGTGAAGCTAAATTGCACGTTCCAAAGAGTAGGTCTCTATGGAGAAGAACGTGCAAGAAACTCCATGGACACTCTTTTAAATCATATTATGTGTTACATATAATGCCTTTTTTACACTTGAACTTTAGAAATCTCATTAAACGTAGCCGAGAGTGAGCTAGAAAGAAGATATTTACTTCGAAACGTGTACGGCTTCTTATTCAAACATTGTGATTCATTGTGTATTACGATCAACAAGTCATTTACAAAATGTTCTCCAAAAAAAAATTCAGAAAATTTTATGGTTGTAACGACTGTGTATGTTATTTATTATGATATATCTAGTCGCAAACTTTAGGTAAATATAGACGTATTACTTATTCCAAATAACATTTTTTTTAAATGTATTTATGTGTTGTCTCGAAATTTCGGGACAGATGTCTCGGAAAAAAAGTTAGTCCTAAGGAAGTCTCCATTTCTTGTCTCTGTTCTTCGAAGTTTAGGCAAATAGGCACTACCTATTCCTATCACTGATTATTATACACCAAAAGTACCTGTGTACAAAAATAAATGTTGCATCAGGCAGGTGGACTACGCTTGTTGTCTTGTTAAAATGATATAAAAATTATGTAAGTGTCTAGTCTGTACCTACAATTATTGTTTCTTTCATATTGGTTTTTTTTGCACGATGTAAATATGATAAGTAAAACATATTAATATATTATATTATTTAAACATTACAGAACTTTGCTGAGAGCAGTCTTGAAAAGGATAGACCAGAGCGATCGAATGGCTCGACGCTCAATCTCCCTCCAGCAGAAACATGAGCAGTTGATGAAGATCGTCAAACGCATCGTCTTTATTTTCTACGGATTCAATTGTTTTGATGGATTTTTCATATACATGCCGCACCGAGTTGATGTACGAAGTAATTATTCTATGACTCCTTGTGTTGGTAAGTTATTCAAATTGACTGAGCCATTTTGATATAAATCATTTTAAATTCTTTGGCTATTTCTCCTTATGATTCCAATTCTTTCTAGTCTTCAGTTATAATTTTGTAATGTAGTTCTTCATCATTAATCAATTTTGTATCTGCAATGCTTTAGACAGCTTTAGATTTAATATCAAGCAAAGTTTATCACAAAATATGTTACTTAGTCACTATAGTTATGTTAGTTTACGGAAGAGAAAGTTAGTTGAAGTTTTGTTGACGAGCCAATTATTAAATATTTCCTAGACGTATCTCGCAAATATGTTATTTCTAGATGTGACTTTCTTGAGAAAACAATTTACCAGTTGCATAACACCAAAATTAAAATACCTATCTACGTAGCGTACTGACACGATGTTGTTAATTAAATAGAAATCAATTGTTGGTACAACCTTATCTCTATAGGATTTTACAATTTTATCTAAAAGCTTTTCATTCATAAACGTACAACAAACTTATTTATCGTTGGTTTGTCCTTATCTTTCACTTTGCAATTTGTGTTTGTTAGAAACAACAATACAATACAACCTATTTTAACTAAAACTGGCATGCTAAGTTTTATCAATAAAGGGATTAAAGTTTATTGGGTTGTATACAAAATTTCTCGAATTACATTCCAAATTCGGTGATCAAGAGTCTTTCCTCTACTATTCCATATGTGTTTCCGTTTGTTATAACCAAATCTACAATAGGTAAAACCTTTGCTATTTGTTTTAGGTTTGGGGCCACTGACAGTGTCTCCGAACCGGGAGGTCTGCCTCACAATCCTCGCTGCGCAAGAGTTAACTATCATGATCGTGGTACTCAATTACCAAGCCCTACTGCTATTCCTCATAGCGCACACTGCCGCCATGTACCAAATGATGGCCTACGAGATGACGACTCTCGATGCCAACTACAACAGAGAGGAGAACAAGGAACTGGCTAAGGAAACTCTACCATCACTGGTTGACAGACATTCCTTAACCTTGGACGTGGTTGATAAACTGAAATCTCTGTACAGCGTCCCCTTAGGAGTAAACTTCGGATCTAATGCTGTCTGCATATCCTTATTCTTCTACTTACCGCTTCAGGAATGGCTCCAGTTCATGCCCATTTTGGTTTATTGTTTCCTAGTGTTCTTTTTGTATTGTTTTCTTTGCCAGAGGTTGATAAACTCTTCGGAAGTTTTTGAAAGGTCGGTGTACTGTTGTGGGTGGGAGAACTTCGATTTAAAGGAGAAGAAACTGGTGTACGTGATGCTGCGCCAGTCACAGAAGCGGGTGGAGCTGTTAGCAGCGGATATCATACCGGTCAATATCTATACTTTCGCAACTACAATGCAGGCAATGTTTAAGTTTATAACTGTAGTAAAGTTTTAAGTGCAGGGGAAAGAATACAAGAAAATACACATTTACAATAATACAGTTGTCCTTTATAAAGCCCACAATATGTAGCACGATTTATTCATGTTAAGTTAGTTCCCGTGTGAAGGCTGTTTCAATTGCCCACATATTTTCACACAATTTAATACCAAAGCAAATATCGTGAGAACATTTGTTTATTAGCAAGATTGTGCTTGTGCATCGCATTGAAAAACTAACATATACAAGGTTTGAAAGAGACAAAGGTAAAAAATTGATGTCATCAAGCTTTAAGCCCAAGTATTGCTAAGCCGGTGGAAACTAGCATAAATGGCTAAAGAAACGGCAGAGGAAATAACAATGTTAAGATTAATAATGTTAAGATTTATTCTATTCATGTGTGTTTTACTACAGATGTTCTATGTCACGAAGTCCGTTTGGCTATGAATGTTGTCAAGCGTGCACATGCACATTGTTTTTGTGTGCGTAACCTCGAGAGCGCTCAGTGTCGATCGGGACACGGTCCGGATCATTAGTGGTTTTTAGTTCGCGCCAAATTGTTTCACGGAGTAAGGTCAGCATGGCAACATTGGCAACATTGTCTACTTTCGACACACGTGCGAAACAACACCTGGGCAAAAAAAAAGGAAAGAACTCCGTTTAAAAAAAAAAATAGCACAGGCACTCGCTTTATTTTAGTGCACGCGGGAACCAAGGATGGTTTTATTGAAAATGCTTCCTTGGTTTATAAGGCCAACTCAACAGCTGGTGATTATCATTCAAATATGAGCTATGATAACTATGTAAAATGGCTAAATGAAAAGTTGCTACCCAATTTACTTCCGCGCTCTGTCATTGTCTTAGACAATGCATCTTATCACAACACACGGGCTGAACGACTACCGACGCAATCTACAAAGAAAGCCGATATGCAGCAATGGCTCAGGGATAAGGGTATAGCATTTGATGAATCTCTTCTTAAATTGGAATTGTACGATACAATAAAGAAGTACAAAGCCCAACACGTAATCTACAAGGTTGACAATTTTATAAAAAGCAAGGGTTTTGATGTCTTACGCCTTCCCCCTTATCACCCAGAATTAAATGCGATTGAAAATATTTGGGGGATCGTTAAAAATTATGTCGCATCTAAAAATATCGAGCAAAATATGACGAATACGGAAAGACTGATCAATGAAAGTTTGGGCCAAGTTAGCAGTGAAACGTGGCACAAAACTTGTGCTCATGTTGAAAAAATTTAAAAAGACTACTTGAAATATTTTGATCTCGATTTTGAATTTATAATCAATGTACAAGATGATTCTGACGACAGCAAAACGGAATCGGAAATCGAAAATTTATCTGATAGTGATTGAAAATACTGAATAGTCCTACTTGTTTCGTTTCCATTCTGTAACACCAATGCTTAATTAAATGCCTACATATTCTTAATATTTTTTTATTTATTGCAACCTAATCTAATTTATTTACAAAATGTATATACTTTTAAAACCAAAATTTTATTTAGATTATTAAATCTCGACTTGAATATATATCAGATTTTTTTACTAACGTTACCTACTTTTACACACACAAGCGCGCTTGTCGGGATACGTCACTACTACAATCAAAGCCGAACGGACTTCGTGAAATAGAATATCTGTAACATAGTTTATAAGTGTTCTGTAACTAACCCAGGGACCTCTGATGTCCGATAAATAAATAAATTATTATTATTATTATTGTAACAGTGGAGTCAAACATACCTAAATAAATTCGAATGAAATTGAGGTAAGAGTAAGAAATAGGAATAAAGAAAATAAAGCGGCTGTTGCTCTCCTAATATTTTAAACTAGCTTCGCCCCGCGCTTTCCCCACATAAGTCTCGATCCCAGCAGAATATTTGGATAGAAAGTATCTTATGTCCTAATCCAGGACATGGTCTACCCACGTGTGAAATTTCATCCATATTAGTTACCTACAATTAGTTAGAGATCATGGCAAGGTTTTTTCATACATTCCAATTACCTAAACATGAATTCAAGTTAACTTGCAATGTAGACAAGTTCACTGTTTAACACTGTCCATGAATTAAGATTCTATTTATTTGATCTTCATTTAGGTTTTCATCGGACGGATTGAGGTTAAAATTTTTTGAAAAAACATTTACAGCGACTTTATACTAAGTTCAGTTTGTATTTAAGAAAATTTTCGATTATATAAAACTGGCTGTTGTCCACGACTTCATCTGCGATTCAAGATGAAAAGTAGCCTGTCCTTTTCCAAGTCCCAGGCTACCGATCTGTTAAATTTTTATCTAAATCCGTTTAGCCGTGTTAGCGAGAAATCGTAACAAACAAAAAAACTCACTTAAACACAGATGAAGTCGCGGACGACTTCATCTGCGATTCAGGATGAAAAGTAGCTTATGTCCTTTTCCAGGTCCCAGCCTTCCTATCTGTTATTTTTTTATCTAAATCCGTTTAGCCGTTTTAGCGTGAAAGCTTAAAATATAAACAATCTCACTTTCGCATCCTAACTAATAATAAAAATGCTATAGTGAGTTTGTTTGTTTTTTACGATTTTACGCTAAAAAGGCAAATTTGGCAAATGACCATGACCTACATAAGATTTTTACCCCGACATTTCCATGGGATGGCGACTAATGCGGGTGAAAGCGCGGGGCGCAGCTAGTATATGATCAAGCAACTATCAATCTGTTTTTCAGCGTAGCATGAAGTTATATGTATAAAGCAAAAAGCACTACAAACATTTTTCGTAACACTAATGTTAGGGGCATATTAAATGCACATTATTTCGATGTTTCTAAAAGATGAGGAGAGTTTATAGTAATTTACCTGCACTTTCTAATTACATTTGGCACTGGCATGGTTTATTTAGTGTATGTAAAGTATGTGTAGGAATATATGAAATATAATATTTGTTTTGCTCCGCTATCCATTATAACTTTCCTATCTGTCACTCGTGATGTAGTATTTAAGTTAACCTGTACTCAAGTTTTTGAAAAATAAAGATTATTATTATTATTTGTTAGTATACATTTTTGTATCTCGGCACTGATCTGCCGGTTTTTTTGGGTAACACGGGTCAAAGCCAAGTGCTACCCTTTTTTTTTGTGGATGGGAAATCATCAAAAAACTTCTCCCGCTCTGGGTGGAGCGGGAGGGCGTGTCAGACTCTTACTGACTAAAACCAACCCGTATTCCTTCTGTTGCCTGTGTTGCCAGGGGCCTCGGTAACCCATTAGTACCTTCCCGCGACCCCGGCAGGCATCGGCCCTAGCGGACCCCTACAAAGTGCTACCCTGAGTGTACTAACCTAAGTGGTAATTGAAGATAATATATGGCGTGATGATATTATGTTTTGGCTTTATGTTGCAGTGGTGAATGTTGTTTGTGCGTGTGATATTTGTGGGCCATTGTCACTCTGCAGGAATTTTCGGACAATTCTGCAAGTGTTCAGGATAGCAGCTTTCTGTAGGGTTTGGTAGGTGGAGGGAGCAACGTCTAGTGTTTTAAAGATTGATGCAGTTGTTTTGGAATGACACCGGTGGTTGAAAGATCTACAGGAATAATGGCAACGCTGCCTAATCGCCACATTCGGCTTATTTTTATTTTTAAGTCTGCATATTTTGACAGCTTTTCTGCTATATTGTTTTGTAGGTTGTGTGTGTTTGGAACTGCTATGTCAATAATTTGCGCGGTTTTATTAATTTTGTCCAGTACAGTTATGTCTGGTCTATTGTAAAGTGTTTTTTCTGTCTGTGAGGATGGCTCGATCAAAGTATAGCTTGTGTGTTAGGTTGTCAAGAACCGTTTCTGGAGTATATTTGTAGTAAGGTACTGGAGGTTTAGTAATTAATTTAAATTTAATGGCAAGTTTTTGATGGATTATGTTGGCTGTTTGATCGTGCCTGTGTTTATAGTCAGTCTGAACTATTGCTTTACATGCTCCAGTAATGTGTTGAATAGTTTCGGGAGAACTATGACATCGTCTACGAATGTCTGTTGGAAGCTGTCTGCTCGCATGATAAGCTTTTGGTAATTACGGGTTTCAATAACTTGGTCTTGAATTGCTGTCATGAACCCTTCAGTCTCAGGGAATAAATCTCCGCGCCTGAGCCATTCGTTCGAAGCTAACTTGTCGACGTTAGGTTGGCAAAGGTCTTGGCGATGTCTTCCATGGAGTTACTTCTGGGTCCATTCCGATATTTTAGTCTGTCTGTCAGTCTGTTGTTTCTATATTTGTTTTCCTCGGTCTAGCCGGTAGAACTGATGGCACGGGCCTTTTTTTTTTTTTTGGATGGTAAAATATCAAATAACTTCTTCCGCTCTGGGCGGAGCGGGAGGGTGTGTCAGACTCTTACTGACTAAAACCCACCCGTATTCCTTCCTGTTGCCTGTATTGCCAGGGGCCTCGGTGACCCTTTAGTACCTTCCCGCGACCCCGGCAGGCATCGGCCCTAGTGGACCCTACCTTTGTGCTGACGACATCTCTTTGAGGCGCGCGTGGAATACAACGCGCCGATGGCACGGGCCTAAGCCAAGTGTCCAGCAGTGGGGTAAGTGTGGGAGTAATATTATAAATAGAATGCATGGTAGACGAATCTTTATTTGAGTGAGAGTATTAGTGCAAGTTGTCCGGCTCACACTGAAGAAATTTTCTAACTAGCCTGCATGTGTTAAGAATCACTGCCTTCTGCAGCAGGTGGTAGGTGTTAGATGGCAGGTTAAGGGAACTAGGGCGGCGACTATGGTGGAATGTACTTACGCGTGTATGGTCGAGAGTCAAAACTTGGCTTATTATTATTATTATATATTGTGGTATTTTGCTACACAAAGCCACATCTTTATGCTATAATAATTATAAATTTACCTTTGTTATAATTCCTTTACTGTTTTCCTTGCTTCAAACATGAAATCATATTATTTCTCTAACTTTCTTACATATGTTTGAACACCACAGCTGAAAAGCAACACCACAATGAACTGTTTCTAACACTGAAGACTGTATTTTATATTATTAATTTGTTGTAAAAACGCATATTTTTAACCATTGACATCTTCCATCATAAATTGTTATCCGTCTAAGATTTTCTTTCTCTATGAAAATCATACCGGCCTTGATAAAGCTAGTTTCAGACTTACTTCGCTATGTACTCATGTAAACCATTTTCATTTATCCTGGCAGGTATTCAAACTAATCATTTGAATTATGCTTCACAGAAACTTCTAGAATTTTTGCCAGGATCTATAAAAGCGGTGATCGGACCTGATAAAGGTTCAGTTCGGCGCAGTCTAGTTCGAGTTCCATCAGTTCCGGTTGAGTCCGGTTCAGTTCAGATCAATCTAATATAGCTCACTCTGTTAACTTCTTGTAAACCTATGTACTCGTACTAATATTTGTAACGTGTGAAAATATAATCTTTAAAGAAACTCATAGTGTGTCTGATTTGTGATTCACTTTACATAGCCTCCGGCCCTCTCACTTCCGCCTTTAGGAGATTTCTAAGGCCGAAGGCGTTATAGTCGCGTGGCTTAGGACGCCATAGCCGACCACTCCTGTGTGTCTTGGGAGGTCCAGACACTCGTCTCATGGAGCGTGAGATGCTGTAGAGCGCCTCCGCAGTCAGCCGTATCGGCGAGATTCGGACAACGCCACCCTCTTACTAATCCACTCCAGGACGGAGAGCCCTACCATTATTAGGGCATTCTATCAACGTGGCGTTGGACACTAACACCAATTACACAACATAATACCACTAATTTAGGTACCATAAAACAAAACCTCATGTTTAACGAGGGACGTTTTACTCCTTGGGACAGAGTTGCCGACTGACTGCGACGGCGAGATCAACCTCATCTTTGTGCTCCGCCTCGTCTGTCAGCCCTGTCCCACTGCTGCCTGCCGATCCAGTCCAACTACCTGCCGACCCTGTCCAGCTGCTGCTAGCCGATCCTACATCCTGCCGTCCACGCGTCCCGTGCACTCGGACCGGAAGCCTAAAATACTCTATTTTTAATATTTAATCAAATCTTTTACTATTTAGTAGTAAGTACTATTACTCTAGTTTTATTTTTTAACGTGACTTACGACTGGCCCTTTGGCCAATCGTAACGTTACAATATACCTAGGAATATCTACAATCCTAACTTACGAGTATATTATAAATGCGAAAGTGAGTTTGTTTGTTTGTTACGCTTTCACGATAAAACGGCTGAAAGGATTTGGATAAAATTTTGCACATGGGTGAGACCATGAGCTCGGTTAGGATATATAATACTTTTTATCTCAGAAGTACGTTTTCGTGGCATCATTTCCGACCTCTACGCGGTTGAAGCCGCAGGCAAAATCTAGAATACCTAATAATAGACTTGGAAAACATGCGCTCAGCTTAGTAAAATCTTATTTAAATGATAGACAACAGCAAGTACAAATTAATGGTATCAATTCACTTGGTTTAAAAGTAAAAATGGGTGTTCCACAAGGCTCGATATTGGGACCTTTCCTCTTTTTAGTGTATATTAACGATCTACTCCATTTGCTAAATAATCAACCACAAATGGTGTTATTTGCTGATGATACTTCTTTAATTTTTAAGGTAGATAGACGTGCTACGAATTTTGACGACGTAAATAACGCCCTATTGCAGGTATAGAACTGGTTCACTGCCAATAATTTAGTATTAAATGGGAAACAAACTAAGTGCATTCGATTTTCTTTACCAAATGTCAAAAGTGGTGATTATGAGATAGTATTGAATCAAGAGAAACTAGAATTCGTCGATAAAACTGTTTTCCTGGGGAACACGCTCGACTCAAGGCTACAATGGGGTCCTCATTTAACATCTCTTGCAGGACGGCTAAGTTCAGCGGCATATGCTGTCAGAAAAATCCGTCAATTTACTGATGTAGATACCGCGAGGCTAGTCTATTTTAGTTACTTTCATAGTATCATGTCTTACGGTATTTTACTTTGGGGACGGGCTGCAGACATCGAGTCATTTTTTATTCTGCAGAAAATTGCTATCAGAGCCATTTATAATCTCCGCAGGCGCGATTCTCTAAGGGACCGGTTTAAAGACATTAACATCATGACGGTACCTTGTCAATATATCTACGAAAACATCATGTACGTAAGAAAAAATTTACATCATTTTAGTAAAAGAGGTGAAAGACATAATTATAGTACTAGAAATAGGGACCTATTATCTCAGCCAGGTTTCAGACTGGCTAAAGTAGACTCATCTTTCATGGGGTACTGTTTAAAATGTTACAATAAAATTCCACCCCACATACTTCAACTGAATGAAATGAAATTCAAATCTTGTATCAAACGCACACTATGCAGGCAGGCATATTATAAGTTGGGTATTAAATGCTTGGCTCAATGCTGGTCCCGCTCCACAACCACAACCAATTGAATAATTAACATTTGAAAATACTGTTGGAGCAGCTGAACATTGTAAGACTATCTTTGCATTGTATAAATTCAACCTACGTTGTATTGTATAATTGCATTGCACAGGTGTGAGTACTATGTATAATAGAGCTACCATTTGCCGGTTATGTAATTGACTTGAATGGGTCCTGGCGGCTGAGAGTATGTCATGCTCACTCAGATATCTCGCTGATGGTGGCGCGTGTGTTGGATCATTTAGCTCCCTTCAAAATGGTTGAGCTGAATGGTGCTAATCCATGCGTCATGCTCGTGAACAGGCGCCGTTAGTTGGGACTGGTCACCTCTTAGCGTCCTCGGCTTATTTGTAATTATTTTATTTAGAAATTGTTTTTGTTTCTCTTTTTACTATGGGCGCGTTTTTTTATTTTACATCGTCCTCACATTTAGTTATAATTTCAACATTTTTTTTGTACTAATCTTTATGTATCAATTTAATTTAAAAGAGTGTCCATGGAGTTTCTTGCCCGTTCTTCTCCATAGGTACCTACTACGCTTTGGAATGGGCAACTAGCTTCATATTTCTAACTGACCGACTCCTTGACAATTCAAAAGTGCCTGTAAATGGTTTAATTGAAATAAATGCTTTGAGTTTGAGTTTGAGTTTGGGTGAATGCGTATTATTATGATTATCGGTTGTGTGTGTATCTAAGTGCGGATATCACGTTGCAGTTTATATTGTTTTACTCCGTAGAACAGAATTATGGTCTTTTTCATATCAATGAATTATAATTAGGTATCTGTTTTTGCAGTCATAGGTGCTATAAAAAGGGGGGTTTGCGGCTAAATAATAACAGCCGCACGGGTCGATCGATCAGGTTAAGCTATGGTTGCTGCGGTTGGTCGGTAGATCGGTGATCATCTTTACATACCGAGACCGCTCCGTGCCTCGGAAAGCACGTTAAGGCGCTGACAAGACCCAATTGACCAAAATAGGCTTCACTTAAGAAAAAAAATGCCAAATCTGTGTAGCTTGTGGTAGCAGAAAAAGTATATGTTAATTTTGAACATATTTCCCAGAACTTGGTTGTTACCAAAACACGTTTTGAAAAAAAATCTCGATACAAACTAACGTTAAACTAACCTCTTACCTTGAGTTGTAATCCAAAATATCTGTAATAATTTTTAACATACGTTACGTATTTAATTAATAACAAGAACGTCTTATTTGAATGCAGAACTTGGTTGTTTTTTATTTTCGATTACTCAACTCAATTTTGAGTAAATAGATAATTGCTTCATATTTTGCAATAAATTACAAGCGTTGTATCATCGCACGTCTCTTTATTTTCTATGCAATCTGAGAGTGACCGCGGTTTAGGTGCTGTCAGCGACTTAAGCCGTTGGTCCCGGCTGTCATTCGTGGATTTTTGGCAGTCGTTACGTGTCGTCAGAAGCCCGAAAATCTGACAACCAGTCTTACCAGCGTATTACGCAGTAGCTGGGTTATGAAGGTCAGAAAGGCAGTGGCTCTATGTAAAATACTGGTATTCAGCTGTATCTGGTTAGACTGGAAGCTGACCCCAACGTAGTAGGGAAAAGGCTAGGCAGAGGATTTTGAGTTGCTATAGAAATTCGTTTGTTCTGTAATGATGTATTTATAAAAATAGTGTAATAAGTTTATTTGTAGCATTAATGATACATACATAAACACATGAGATCTATGTATCTTTTTTGTACCCATGTTTATAAAGAAATAAATGATTTGATTTGATTTGATGAGATAAATGATGGTTTGTTTTTATTTACCGAAAATTATTTCTGTAGTCCGGACTTTTATTTTGTTGTAGTTTCAGATTATTCAAAATTTGATCATATATAATGCACCTACAAGACAAAAAGACGTTTAGGTATTATAATTAAAATGAAAACATAAAATATGAACTTGAGGTCACGGTCTTGTACCTACAGTGACACACTATAGTTGATATCTACATGCTTAATGACCAAAATTTTTGTCTTTAATTTATATTAAAGACAAAAATTTTGATCAAAAATTTTCTGGAAAATTCATTCGCGTCATATAAATTCATATCGTTTAATTTATATTAAAAGATATGAATTTAAAAATTTCTTTATAAACATGGGTACAAAAAAGATACATAGATCTCATGTGTTTATGTATGTATCATTAATGGTACAAATAAACTTATTATACTATTTTTATAAATACATCATTACAGAACAAACGAATTTCTATAGCAACTCAAAATCATCTGCCTAGCCTTTTCCCTACTACGTTGGGGTCAGCTTCCAGTCTAACCAGATACAGCTGAATACCAGTATTTTACATAGAGCCACTGCCTTTCTGACCTTCATAACCCAGCTACTGCGTAAAGGCTCCTACATACTGGCGCGACTTGTCGCGCGACGCGTTGCGACACAAAGGCACCGCTTGTAGTGCTACACGCGGTGTCTTTGAGTCGCGTCGCGTCGCGCGACAAGTCGCGCCAGTATGTAGGAGCCTTTATACGCTGGTAAGACTGGTTGTCAGATTTTCGGGCTTCTGACGACACGTAACGACTGCCAAAAATCCACGAATGACAGCCGGGACCAACGGCTTAAGACGCTGACAGCACCTAAACCGCGGTCACTCTCAGATTGCATAGAAAATAAAGAGACGTGCGATGATACAACGCTTGTAATTTATTGCAAAATATGAAGCAATTATCTATTTACTCAAAATTGAGTTGAGTAATCGAAAATAAAAAACAACCAAGTTCTGCATTCAAATAAGACGTTCTTGTTATTAATTAAATACGTAACGTATGTTAAAAATTATTACAGATATTTTGGATTACAACTAAAGGTAAGAGGTTAGTTTAACGTTAGTTTGTATCGAGATTTTTTTTCAAAACGTGTTTTGGTAACAACCAAGTTCTGGGAAATCCCAGAACTTGGTTGTTACCAAAACACGTTTATGTTCAAAATTAACATATACTTTTTCTGCTACCACAAGCTATACAGATTTGGCATTTTTTTTTCTTAAGTGAAGCCTATTTTGGTCAATTGGGTCTTGTCAGCGCCTTAACGTGCTTTCCGAGGCACGGAGCGGTCTCGGTATGTAAAGATGATCACCGATCTACCGACCAACCGCAGCAACCATAGCTTAACCTGATCGATCGACCCGTTCGGCTGTTATTATTTAGCCGCAAACCCCCCTTTTTATAGCACCTATGACTGCAAAAACAGATACCTAATTATAATTCATTGATATGAAAAAGACCATAATTCTGTTCTACGGAGTAAAACAATATAAACTGCAACGTGATATCCGCACTTAGATAAACACACAACCGATAATCATAATAATACGCATTTAATTTATATTAAACGATATGAATTTATATGACGCGAATGAATTTTCCAGAACCCATTTTTAGGATTCATCGTAATAAATAATATTATATCACGCCTGTATTCCCCGAGGAGTTAGATAGAATTGTACCTAATAGTACACCCACATTTCGCCAGTTATGTTTAAGTCTCTTGTAATAGAGGGCGACCCTATCGCCATCAACCGGGCACAAATTGAAACTTCGGGCTGCTACTGAGAAATTTCAGATGGAACAACCCATTAACACTTTGCCCGACCGGCCCCTGGCCTCCAGCTCAGCAGCGCTTGCGATCATTAGACCAACGAGGGAGATTGTTTTAAATAACACACCACACCACCACAAAACGGAACCTCTACCAAGCAATAATAGCAATAACGATTTAAATATAGAAAATATTTTTATTTTATTTATTTTATTTGTTTTATTTATTTTATTATTTATGTACACAAAGTAAAATACAACTTACGAAAGAAATGGCTCTTTCAGGTTCTCTCCGATTTCTGAGCTACAGATCTCCAAAAACGTTAATAACACTCTTTCTAGCAATCAAAGTTGACCATAACACACATTATAAAAACTACATTGAATGTTTTGAAATGATTTCCTTCGAAAATTGCAAGTGCGGAACGAACGTTGCAAAATGCGTTACTTTTTACTGAAATTTGTGTGTAACCTGTCGACAGATACTCATGACTTACCTGGATAAATGAGTCCTTGACTGATTGCTTACCTTAAAAATATATAAAGTTTAAAATTAAAGGGGGATACAAAAACGTGTTTTTTTTTGCTAACGTATTTAAAAATGTAGTGTCAAATATTATATGATGGTAGGTAACCCGTCGTGTGCGAGTCCGACTGGCACTTGGCCGGTTTTTTATCCATACTTCCTTCCATACTAATCCTAACTAATAATATAAATGTGAAAGTGAGTTTGTTTGTTTGTTTCGCTTTCACACTAAAACGGCTTAACGGGTTTAGATAAAAAAAATAACAGATAGGTAGCCTGGGACCTGGGAAAGGAGATAGGCTACTTTTCATCCTGAATTACAGATGAAGTCGTGGACAACAGCTAGTTTTATATAATCGAAAAAAATAAATACAATCTGAACTTAGTATGAAGTCGCTGTAAATGTTTGTTCAAAAAATTTTAACCTGAAGCCGATGAAAACCTAATTGAAGATCAAATAAATAGAATCTTAATTCATGGAAGGTGTCAAAAAGTGAGCTGAATTCAAGTTATGATGAATTCAAGTTAAGTGAATTCAAGTCAAAACATGAATTCAAGTTAACTTGCAATGTAGACAACATTGCAAGTTAACTTGAATTCATGTTTAGGTAATTGGAATGTATGAAAAACCCTTGTCATGATCTCTCTCATTGTATGGTACCATGAAACAGTTGAAATACTTTTTCTTTAGTTTCATATTTCGGCAATACTAATGGCAACGTAAGTGGGTCTACGGTGCAAGCAAACGGAACGGTTTACAAACATTTCCTGTCCTCCTACCAATAACGCTTGCCGAGGAACGACATATTTCGCGCCTGTACCGTTATTGCAAGTTGTTCGTTGCGAAAAGTGAGCAGCGAGTACCAATTAACGTTCGTGGTAAGGGGTCGAGAGCACATGTCTGTGGAACCACTTTTTCGTCGTTTGGTTAGTTGCATACCAAACGTCTGTCGTAGCGTCCGCGCGCGGGGAGCGACCGGTAGTGTTGTGAAACGAACTATTTATTACAATAGATACAATAATAAATGTTGATTTAGCTGACAATATAGATTTTCTGTGAAAATGAAAGTGATTGTTTGCTGCCTTTTTATCATAGTGAATATCAGCAATAATGGAAAAGCCTCCCTTGAGAGTTTTGCGCCCACTGGGGCTAATATACTATTTGAGGATACAACGAAAAACTTAGGTAAGGGGACTTTTGATTTGTTTATTATAAATTGTTGAATTCACATAATTTCATGAAAAGAATTACGCAGTCCTAAATTGTACTGAATATTTTGTACTGTAATTAATGTTGTTGACGTTACATTACTAGTGAAATTAGTATTTGAACTGAATAAGCATTAAAGTTAATCACCTAATTCATGAATTGCATGGAATTTAAACTGATTAAAACAAAGATCGGAAATAAACAAAATAACTTAATAGTAGATGCTCACAAATCTAACACTACAAATAAACATAATTCATACTAGAACATGATTACCTTGCAGACAAAGTATCATGCTACCGACCTTGCAAATTCAACGTCAAACCCAAGCGATGTCACTACAAATTCAAAGTGGAGCCAACTATTCAAGAAGATGGTCGGCCAGCTATAACGATCAATGGAATGACTCCAGGCCCGCCGATACAAGCATGTGTAAACGACATCATCGTTGTAGAAGTACAAAATAGTATTCTGAATCAAGATATAAGTATCCATTGGCATGGAGTTGAACAGAAGGGAACTCCTTACATGGATGGGGTTCCGATGGTAACTCAGTGCCCCATTGGATATGGACAAACGTTCAAGTATGCGTTTGTTGCAACTTCTCCAGGAACTTTCTTCTATCATGCTGATTCAGGTAATATTATCATTGCTTTATTTTTCGCATCATTAGCATTAACAGACTATAATGTTCCCACTGCTGGACACAGGCCTCCTCTCGGTGAGAGGGTGATCACCACGCGGCCCAGTGCGAGCTGATAGATGTCACATGTCTTCGAATGTTTTGTTCTAGGATATGGTTGTTTCCTCACGATGTTTTTCTTCACCGTTTTTGAGCAGTGGTGATGAAATAATTTACACAAAGTAAAGCGTCTGGGTTCGAACCTAGGAACTCGTAAGTCGCGGCCGTTACCACTAGGCCATCACTGCTCTGCTTCTACTTCAAATAATTATGTTGCCTGGAAGAGATCGCAGAAAGCGATAAGGCCGCCCATTGTATATTTTGTAGTCTTTGATTTATTTTTTGGTCATGTATTTTTTGTGGTGTACAATAAAGTATATATAAATAAATTATTTACCCAAAACACGGTGACTGTATTTTGGCCAGAAGTGCGATGAAGGTAGAATTAAGACGGGAAATCTCGGAGTGTTTGTTTCGAAATAGGTAGTTCTTATTCCGTCCAATTTGGATGATGCCAAGAGCATGTATTTAAGAATACCTATAAATTAATGTACATTTTTATTTTCAGTAGTAAACAAGGAACCCTTATAGTTTCGCCATGTCCGTCTGTCTGTCCCCACTGTAGCTCAGAGACGCTTCGTACTAGAAAGCTGTAATTTGGCATAGGTATACCTCCCTTGTACATAAGTAAAAATATTGCGGGTCTGTGAACACTGTAATAAAGTTATATTTTTTGTTAGAGTCAAGTGTCGTCCCTCCCCCGCCATCTAAATGGTTGTTTATGGAGATGTGAAAAAAATTACATATAATGAAATTAAAAGGGAAACGATCACAGCTGAGTAGGATTTACAAGTTAACGAGTAATAGTCAACCAACTTAAATTTGCAGTTGGAGAATTGATTGTGACGTATATCGATGTATGGGAGAACATGTTTTTCAACTACAATGTTTAGTTTGTTTTTGGTATAAATTCATCCCTACTCCCCAACTACGGAACACTTTATTGGTCAACACAGCCTGTGGCGGTCCACGTCTGTCCATATTGGCCTCTCGCAAGTTGCGAGGTGCCAAAATACCAGGTTCTCCTCCTTTTGGATTCAGCCTTTAACATCGTCTGTCCATCAAACATCAAAGTGTCGGTTTTCAACCCAGTTGTAATTGTTTCAAGTGCTGTCCAAGTCATGTCTCATTTATATCTTTCAATGTCTTTGTGTTTTGTTGCAGTCTCTCATCAGAGTGATGGTGTTTACGGGTCACTGATCATCAATCAGCCACAGCCGCTGGAGCCTCATTCATCTCTGTATGATTACGACAGAAGTGGCGAGAACACTCTAACTATTGCCGCTAAATTCCCTGAACTGTTAACTGCTAAACTTGAAGATGTTAGCCGACTGAAACCTGATGCCCTTATTATAAATGGCGACGGAGATATTTCCAAGTAAGTGCTTAATTTATTGTTACTTTATGATGGTCTGAAATAAACAAAAAATTATAAGTGGATTGTAAATGCGTAACTACCGATGATCATGAAAAGGGAAGGGAAGGGTGGTGTTTGTTATTCAGAGCAAGGAATTCGCGCACTAAATCAATGATCTTGAACGAACTTATATGTAAGCAAACAATAGACCCGACATACTATTCCATTAACGACGAATTATACAAAATAATGGAGTGCAAGTGGTCCGTAACTACACTAAGTACATAAACAAAGAAAGGTTACAGGTTTGAAAATACTCGTAATCCTACTAATATTATAAATGCGAAAGTTTGTAAGAATTGATGGATGGATGTTTGTTACTCTTTCACGCAAAAAGTACTGAACGGATTTGGAAGAAATTTGGCACATAGATAGTTTATAACCAGAAATAACACATAGGATACTTTTTATCCCGATATACTCACGGGGTCAAAACTTATGCGGGTGAAACCGCGGGGCGCATCTAGTTTATTAATAAAACTGCCTGAAACACAGACTGGTAATTCAAAAGTTTTATAAATCCACTAGCTGTTGCCCATGACTTTCAAAACAAAACAAATCGGGGCATGGGCATAGGTTATACATACAGATGTTAGGTAAATTACAGATCCATTATGTCCTGACTAGGGCATACAATGATAAATTATGTCAACATGTAGTATAAAAAATTTAGTTATCACTTCATCTGCGATCTAGGATGAAAAGTAGCCAATGTCTTTCTCCAGGTTATGGTCTACATATGTGCCAAATTTCATCCAAATCTGTTCAGTTTTAGCGTGAAAGCTTAAAAAACAAACAAACTCACTTTCGCATTTATAGTATTACTAAGGGTCTACTACCCTTATTATAATATAATTATAATATTAGTTAGGGTAGTAGTTCCATTAATATTCATTGCCTATACTTAGTTTTTATTTTTTCAATCATCAAACACCGCCGATACGTCTGACAACGAGTCTTACCAATGGGTATCGTGTTACCCCATAACTGGATTGTGGAGGTTAGATAGGCAGTTACTCAATGTTAAATACTGGTAGTCACCTGGTTCCGGTTAGCCTGGAAGCCGACCCCAACTTAGTTGACTCGGCAAGCAACCACTGCCGATAAGCTATCCTGCGGTAAGAGTGACAGAATCCATCCATTATCCTTTCTTTTATTTACTAGAATTTTGTGTTAGAACCTCACAATCCCGATGTTATTATTAGTGCTTATAGCATAGGTACATTAAATCGCATTCGGCATTGAATTATTGTGGTTTGCACATTACCTTGTGTTCAGTGTCTGCCAACACTTGACCTCACTATTAATATTCCTTTCTTATATCGCTTTTTGATCTTCAGCAATAGCATCTCAGTGTTTTATCTCTTGACTCCCTTAAAAGCAAAATCATGTTTATATATTTCAGGATATTCGTCATGGCAGGGTTTGCGTACAGGCTGAGGATTATCAACGCAATTGCAATCGAGTGTCCCATAATTGTGAACATAGACAACCATGAAATGGTAGTTTTTGCGACCGACGGGAAACCCACCAAACCAGTTTTGGCTAGAAACGTGGAACTATACCCAGGTAAAGCCAACATTATTTAAGATTAGGTAAACACAGCAACATTAGATGGGTGTTGCAACATTATCTAGAATACTTTGTATTCACTTTTGTTACAATAATAGCAATGCGCAAATACACATACACCTTTTTTTAGAACATAGCCATACATGTGACATTGAAAAATCTTAATTACTATACCATGTGGGAATTTTGATAAATTATGTTGATAAATATTCAAACATTTGTCTCACACTATTCTGTCAACACGTCTTGCTCGAATGTACTGCAAGTTGGCCTGCGTTCGTGATGGACCAAAATGCTATTATTACTTTTTTGGTCTTTCATTAGCTTCGCAAATTATATATTCCGTTCCATTTACTCTATGTTTAGCGGTGAAATATGAATTAGTTCTGGTAAGACACGAGCACGAACGAGCTGTTATTATATGTTTACCACTAGGCCTGCAACCATTAAAGTTTTTCCATAAAACTATCAATGATCAAATGTTTTCGTCAATGCACCCAACCTTACATAACATAGGAAACTACCTTTTATTGCTTGTTTTACGGCCTATGCGATATCTTACAGAGACCATTAACTATATAATTCAAACCTTTGATAGCGAGAGAGTGAATGGAACCAGCTGTCTAGTTATACCATAAAAAGCTTTTACTTCGGAGAAAGTGGCTTCTACCACAATTAGTTATATGGATGGCATGCTAGTCAATACAACCTTTTTATCTCTAGTAATAAAAAAAACATCACCGGATCCGTCTTGATTTACGTGTGGATGAAAAGTGGCTATGTGGGAGTGAATTGCTATTTATATTTCGTTGGATACGGTTTTCAATTTGCATTTGGCACCTACCAAATGCAAATTGAAAATGCATCATTATGTACCTACTGATGCATTACCATACCATAATGATGCATTTATAAATGCGACTCCTTAATGCATTACTTGAGTCGCCAAATCAAATCAACTAATATGGATTTAATAATCTCATCACCTGCAGCTTTATTGATTAGTTATCAAGCTTCTGCCTGCGACTTCGTTCGCGTATTTTAATATATCCTACTAGATGCGCCCCGCGGTTTCATCCGCATATGTTTTGACCCCGTGGGTATATTGGGATAAAAGTATCCTATGTATTATTCCTGGTTATAAACTATCTGTGTGCCAAATTTCATCCAAATCCGTTCAGTACTTTTTGCGTGAAAGAGTAAGCAACATCCATATATCCATCCATCCTTACAAACTTTCGCATTTATAATATTAGGAGCATGATACTTGGCAATAGCATAGCGTTCTATCAGTGAATATAATGATAATGATAATTCCGGAGATAACCCCCTACATACCATACAAACTCCTAAATTTTACACATACATACATAAGTAGTTATTATATTATCTGTGCAAACATAAACTCTCGGGTAGTTCCCATGGGTTATGGAGAAACTATAGAACGCCACCTCCTACGCTCCTTAATTCTCCTTTTGCTTAATTTACGTTCATACATCTGGTCATACACGCACGCCGGTTTCAAGTACTACGCACCTGACCTTTCTGAAGAACATCACCAATTAGGTCACTGTATGTCCTTCAAGGGCGTCCCGTCTCGGCGTTTCCACTCACATCTGCCTTGTAAATACCTTTTATTAGTCGCCTTTCATTCATTCTCTCGACATGACCAAACCATCTAAGCATACATTTTAAATGTTTGTCTCTACATTTTCTTTTAAACCGCACCGTTACCTCATCACATCATTTTTCAGCCTATCATTTATAGTCACACCACACATGCTTTGCAAGGAACGCATTTCCACAGCATTTATTCTACTCTCGCTTCTTTTGCCACACCCAACATTCACTTCCATACATAAGCGTAGGCACCAGCACGCCATTATGAACATCCAGTCGAGAATTATAAAAATCTTTATAACATTATAAAGTATAGATGACTTACGACTGCTTATAAAAAAACACACATGTACATAGCAAGTTAGTGTGCGGTTCGATAACAAACATTTTGAAGAAACTGGTTTTATAAATATTGTTTCTGTGGTCTTTTTTAATATGTTGTCTAGGTAAAACCCGTAAAGGTATTAGATTCATAATATACAAATACAAATACAAAATGTTTATTTCTGTACCAACTAGTTCAAATTAGTTTATGATTGGAGTCTTCTTTTAAGCATGATGACGCCTGTGTTAGGAGACTCCGCACTTCCATGGCTTTGGCTGTTTGTACAACTTACAAAAATAATATTTTTTTTAGTTTATTTAGTTACATTTTTCGTTTTATCTAGAGTAATATTTTTTGTTTAGTTTTGTGTGTGTGTAGGGTGTGCGGAGTGTGTGATGTGTGAGGTGTGTGTGAGTTGTGTCGAGTGTGTATGGTGCGTGATGTGTGTGAGGTTTGAGAGGTGTGTGGTTGTTGCGCACACCTCTCAAACACGGTTGAGGTGTGGGAATGGATAGAATAAATCCATGGATGTGTAGTTGCAGGTATCACCATCACCAATCATAATTATCTACGCATTCATTATGTAATCATTCTCCTGCCCTTATCGTAATTTATTTAGGGTCGGCACAGCATGGCTTTTTCTTCCTCATTCTATTAGTCAACGCATTCTTATTTGTCAGTTTAATTTTAACTATCATCCCAATGAATAGAAACCAATGTATCTTGCCTAAAGCCATCAGTCTTTCGTTACTTGCGGATAAAGTTATTTTTTGTTGGACGTTGGTCGAGATACTTTTTAATTTATTTTCACTAGAGGAGAAAGGTGCATCTTGGTGTCGTTACTTTTCACTTAAGTTTAAGGTCACGACTAGTAACCAGTTTCGTTTGTTATGCTTTCACTTTCTATTGCTTTTTGTTATAATTTTAATAGAACGTTAGGTTCTTTATATTAAAAATAATGTCTGAAACATAAATATCTGAGTGCGGATTCTTTTTATTAGCTGTTTGATTGTTAGTGTTAATATTATTAACCATAAATATTAATGAGTTACTTTTGATGTTGAATGTATAGTTTTACGTTTTATTAAACGTAAACGTAAAAAAACGTAAAACGTAATTTAATAAAGCGTAAAACGTAATTTTACGTTTTATTAAACGTAAAATTAACAACACCGTTTCCATTCAGTTGAATTATTATTTAACTGAATGGAAACGGTGTTGTTGGTAGCGTTTGAAAGCAAATTCAAGATCACAAATTGCATAAACATTAGTAGATTTATTGTTTCTACTTTATCCTCATTATAAAGTGGGTAACTATTGCCTTTTGGTTATGGTTCATAGTTTTGAAGTTTTTTGTTATAATGTTTGTTAATGTATTCTTTCTTAATTTCAGGGGAGCGTATGGACGTCGTAGTTCGCGCGTCAGAAGAGGGTGGCGGCTACTGGGTGAGGACGCACGGTACTGGCGCTTGCGCAGGCGTCGTCGCCAACGCGATGCTCATATATTCTGGGTACAACTACACCGCCATGTTGCAAGAAAACCAGGTAACTATGAGATTCTTTACTGTTTGAAAATGAAAATGTTGCAAAAACTGCAATTGTAAAATCATTAAGGACAATCCCACTGAAATCAATCATATTATAATCACATCTTTCTTTCGTTTTCTTTCTTAATCATATTATGAATTTAATTACTCTTTGATTGACCTAATTGTTATAATTACCTTATAGTTGATTGAGGGACATTACACAAGTTAAATATTTCATGAAATATAATGTCCAAAACATGGATAGGTTGCCCATTTTTGACCTACTGGTTACTTGTGAAAACTTTCCCAAAAAACTTACCCAAAAAAGCCTTTTCAATTAGTATGTCCAACCCGTAAAATTCAATATTCCGTATTTTTATTGCAGAATGAGTATATTAAAATGAACTGGGAATCAGACTTAGTAGTAGGAGGCCAAATGCTCGAGTCCCTTCAAGATCTGAGTCATACGTCAGAGGTGAAGTCGGTATATTTAGGTATCGACAGGAATGTGGTCAAAGTCAAGGACGATGACGTCGATTTCAGATATATTAGTGATGCCATCCCTAAGAAGCCTTTCTTCCCTGCTGCCTTTGGTAAGTATGTCTAAGAATTGTATACATTTTCCTACACCTAAATCAAAGTTTTATTATTTACAAATATTTAGGTCTGTACAATGCAAAGACATATCTGTGTACCTAGATATTTGCAAATAATGCATAGGAATATCACAATACGCCTTGCATATATTCATGTAATGCTAGTTGGATAGTATCGCAGCTTAAGTGTTATGTCAACAACAGAACGTTAGGCACTTAAAGAGGTGCTGAAGATAAATATTTATCCGCTTTTGAACTTCCACAATGAGTGAATTAATGGACTAAAGTTCATTCAATCATGATAATTTTAAAATGTAATATTATTTTCGGTTGTTTTAAAATTATTTACTAACACGTTGCATTAAAAAAAAAATGTTTATGATTCAATTAAGCTATAAATAAAATGAAGCTGTTCTGTAGAGAACGGCGTTATTGGCGGTTTAAACAACTTTAATTATATTGTATCTTTAATTTCTAATATAAAGCTGTATTTTTTTTACGTTCTTGATTATACATTTTTCTTTAACATTTAAATGAAGTAGGTAAGTGCCTACGATCATATTTTAAGTAATCCATTTTTCATATCCATTCCAGCTCTTCAAGAAAACGGAGTAGTTCAAATTAACGGCAAGAGCTTCCTGTTCCCAAACGTGCCGATATTATTGCGACCTCGTGACGTCAGACAGGACATGTTCTGCAAAGTGGGGGAGGAAGACAAGCAGGTGGAGACACAGTGTGTGCAAGTGTTAGATGCAGTTGAAGGAGATGTGCTAGAAATCGCTCTAGTTAATGAAGGTGAGTCTTTTTTTTCTCACAGATTGGTTAGTCATTCTTGCAGGCTTAGCATGACGCTTTCTATTTCTATAAAGAATAGACACAGCTCTTTCTATACAAAGTGACATTTCGTTTCTCTATTTTTGACATCGCACCGTAGAAATACTTCTACATAAAAAATAACCTAGACAAAGATCGTTAGAAACAAAAGACAAAATGACAGATGGTAGAAGGATTTCTACGGTGCGATGTCAAAAATAGAGAAACGAAATGTCACTTTGTATAGAAAGAGCTGTGTCTATTCTTCGTAGAAATAGAAAGCGTCATGCTAAGCCTGCTGTAGGTATCGCAAAGAACATTATAGGTAACTGGATAAGTTGTTTTGTTAAGTAAGAAAGATGCAGAAATATTTCACGCAGATGTTATGTAGATATAATGTTAGTAACTACGCGGGTGGCTACAGGAGCTCACCCACATACAAGCGGAGAGCTGGTGGTCCTCGACACCGAAGTGCAGGCAGTCCAAGGAGGCTATGCCATCCTAGGATAGTAAGTTAACCAGGCGCTTAGTACTCCTGGACATGACCGGCTTGCGCCTGATGACGGGGAGTATCACGGGATACTGTTCGCTAAACAAACACTTCCACATAATAGGCATAACGGACAGCCCTCTGTGCAGGACTTGGATGGAGGCGCAGGGAACCGTTGCGCATGTGCTCTTTGATTGCACAGACGTCACCCAGATTAGAACGAAACCCTTGGGGCACCCAGATCCTTCACATATGTTTTAAACAGATCAGGAGATGTGATCGACTTCTGGAGGTAGGTGGGCTGGTTGGAATAACCACCGAACGGCCGCTATGGCCCACGCACAATGATCCACCTGAAGGACTAAGTGCGGAAACCAAACCCTCTAACATAGAACACAGATATAATGTTACACCGCACGAACTCACACCATAAAAAATGCAGAAATATTAATTGTAGAAATTGAAATAAGAAGAAGGTTCTTACTGAAGTTTCAAAATGAACCAAACTACGTTATTTACTCTAACAAATAGTCATATTATATTAATTTGTGTTGTTGATTCGTAATCCTTTTAATTTCCAGGTTTCGGCAGTAACGACTCGTACACATTCCACATGCACGGCTACAATATGCAGGTTATCGCTACGTGGCAGAATCCCAAAGATAAACCAATATCGAAGGCTGACTTCCAGAGGATGAACAAAGATGGCAAAATTTTAAGGTAAATAATTCAGTTTCGTTTTCTTTAAGGCAGCTGACCAATAAGGTCGAAAATTAAGTTCATTTCCCCTAAGAAGCTAACGGTGTACGTCAGCTCGTGATAATTATTCGCTGGAGCCCAAGGTTCAGAAGTCTTGAGATGGACGAGATGTTTGGTGACAACCAAAGAGATTGCCTTCCTGAGATGTAATAACTATCTTAGGGTCATTTATGAACCCATAATACAGAAATTTATTTGGCGTTTATGTGGTTTAGCTTTCCCAGGGTACCTATTTATTAACATGGTGGAAATATGGATCTGTGAGTGTAGTTATCATATTTACAAATTCATTTTAAACATAGGCAAAAGGCCTCCTAAACTTGACGAATTGCGTTTTACTATGGTAGGTAGACTTGGATTATCAAAGTTTGCTATTATTAGCAGAACAGCACATAAAGTCTCCGAATCAGTTATAGCAGTACGAATACTGCTATAACTGATTCGAAGACTTTATCCTGGCAGGAGCCGGGGTCGCGGGAAAGTCCGAAAGGGTTACCGAGGCCCCTGGCAACACAGGCAGCGGAAGGAACACGGGTGAGTTTGCGTCAGTAAGAGTCTGACACTCCCTCCCGCTCCGCCCAGAGCGGGAGAAGTTATTTGATAATTTTCCACCCAAAAAAAAAGTCCGGGCTTGTGAAGGACGGGCTGCCTTAAATATAGTTAACTGTTGTGATTTCTAAAATATACGCAAGTATTTTTTTAATAATGGACTCGGCAAACAAAAGGTCGTTAACTAAAATATTCATGCAAAACGTTCAACTACTATTTCAAACCCAAAAAAAAAGTTATAGCAGTACCTACCTATGTATATCTCGCAAGAAAATCTTCACGGGCAATTTATTTTCTAGTTAGCATGAAAGGTTATGGAACTTCACGAATAGTAATGAAAGAAACTATAAAAACCTTTCTATGGCTTGCATCTGATTTCTAACACTTTCTCTTTAATGGTGAAGCTGAGTGTGGCGATTTGAGAGATCATTATAACTCAAGAGTTTCTAATATCACGTGTTAGAGAGTTATCTACTGGAATGGTTTCTAACCAATTGAGGGATATTATTGTGTGGTCTTTATAAGCGACCACATTATTAATAACGATTATAAAGGAAATTAAGTGGTGGTGGTCTTCTAGTACTACCAAAATGTGGGTTAGGTACACACGTTAAAATGGTCTGTAATCATCAACACTCAAAGTGCAAGCACCATTTACAATTAACTTGTGAAGCCAACGTAGCTGTGATAGTTTTCCTTTAATTTCATTATTTAACATCCCCATAAACTACCATTTAGCTGGCAGGGGGGGGGGGGGGCGCCCTTGACTCTAACAAAAATTAGCACTTTAATTTTATTTTTCTCTATATGAAGTCTTTGCCCTGCAGTGATAAATAGTTACGAGAGATCCATGAATGTGTTCTACGTAATCGACAAAGTAATTAACTCGAATAACCTTAGCAATTAAATGTTTCTACGCTATTGCAATGAAATATTTGCCCGGCGTTGGGAGTACCTACTGGTCCACCTTGTCCTGAGACTAGATTTACAATAATTCTATAATGAATGATTCTTGTTTTAGAGCTAAAGTAGAATATGATGGTCATATGAAAGCACATTTGAAGCTCTCCACCACCATGACTGAACGCGATAGAATGCAGTCGTCGTGACTGAAATCGACTAGATGACATCAACATCATCGTCACTATTGGTACTAATTTTATCCTTATAACTATTTCAGAAATCTCCAAAATCCACCAGTGAAAGACACAATCATAGTGCCAAACAAAGGCTACACAATCGTCAGGATAAAGATAGACCGTGGAGGAACCTGGCTGCTGGAATGCAGATCCTGTGCCCTCTCTTCGACGCCTGCCGCCATAATGATCCGGGTACCCGAAGCGATACCAAAAGCCGTGGTCGACTCGATACCTAAGTGCGGGAACTACAGGCCACCTGATGTCTTGCTCAACTAAATTTTCGAAAAGACTGATAGCGTACAGTTGGTCTCGTGACTTTAGAGTTAGGATTTGTTAAACGTAACTTAGGTTTAGTTTAGTGCTTTTATGTGGATACTCAGGTTAGTATAGAATAGAGTTGATAAAACAAGTGAGACTTTTGGGAGTCTCCTGCAACAAGTATTAGTCAATATCCACAGTAAATTCCAAATGTTATAAGACCGTTCTGTTTTATTTGGATCGTGGGTACAATACAACGCTGTGGCAACCTACGGATGATAATATTTCTTTATATAATATCGTTAACCTAGCTAGAATGAATGAATGATCGTAAGAAGATTAAATAGACCCATACTTTCAATATTATTATTGAGTGTGCGAAGCTGCCTGACACAAACAACTAATGGAACAAATAATGGAAGATTATCGAAGTGAGAATTTCAAAGTATTTCACAATAGCGAGCGAAGAAATGTAAAATTAAAATTATTTATTGAAAGGAATTAAAAGATAGTAAAAATAAAATTACTTTTATTAAACATCCCTGATATTGTAATTAATAAAATCAAGGTAGGTGGACACATTAGTATAAATTGTGGGTGCACCTACCTCTCCACAAGGAGACACCCCCCATGACACTACGCCTATTACAATAGGAATGAATTCATCCATATACTGTCTGTCTTGAGGAGTTGCATCTTCAATTGTTTCTGTTGCTTGTTCATTACAACAGATATAGTTATTTGCATTGTACTTATCTGTATTGTCTTCTACCGGGTCATTAGGATCGAAGAGGCCATTTGGAACGTACTGTATGAGAGGACCACCTGAGTCTCCGTTGCAGGCTGCTACTCCTCCACTAATGGGTCCTGTGCATATGTTTGCGTCTTTTTCCAATGGGTTGGTTTCGTCATCTTCTTTCAAATTCTCGATAGCTGCGTAACAATCTACGAAATGTAAGTAAAATTTTAATGACATCCTTTGCACTACTCTAAGGTGAGCAGGACGATGATGTCAATGTACAAATGATAAACTGGCTGTTGGAAAATGTACGCACTATATTCTACAAAAAAAAATACAACCGAGTTCAAAATAAAAACACAGCAAAGTTAAATATTACTTTAATTTCGGAAGTTGGTGGCAAAAAACTAAAATCCAGATATAAAGACACCGACTTCCGAAATTAAAGTTTCACATTGTGTTTTTTTTTTGAAGGTGGTTGTTTTTTTTTCACTTTTTAGTTATGGTATACACATTACACCAATTCTTATACCACTACTTGCTATGTACACAACAGTGACAGGAACTATATAAGTATATAACATCATCAATATACACAAAGCGGATTAAATACGTATTATTGAAGCTAACTCAAAAACTACCCTAGTAAAGTCAATAAAAAGATTATGGGACCATTCCGCAAGGTTCTTCTACCGAATGAAAAAAATATTTTTGAAATCGGTCCGCAATTGACAAAAATATTTTTTAAATTGGTCCGCAATTGACAAAAATATCGATGAACATACATAAAAAAAATAAGTACATACAGATGAACATATACATATAACGTCCTCCTTTTTTGAAGCCAGTTAAAGAGTGGCTTACTTACCATCGTACGGGATGTACGATACTTTAACTTCCTGCAGTCTGCTCGGAAGGTCAGGGATAAAAATGGTTGTTTTCAAAGCACCCCAACCAGCCAATTTCATTTGGTCTCCGCCAACTTTGTAGTTACTGGGCAGTTTAACAGGCTGCACCCACTTTGTGAATAAAATTGGTGTTACTGTGCTGAAAACAGCTATGTCGTAAGGTCCAATACCACTGAAAATATAGATATAATTTGATACAGAATATGAGATAGAATGTAGAAGGAACAAAATGTTTCAGTTTCGAATTTGTTTAAAAGAATCGACAGTTCATAAATGAATTACAGATGTCAGAAATATTTAGATCAAATAAAAATGTGTATGTCATTACCCTTCATATAAAGGATGGTGTATTCGTTCGCTGATCTTGATCACTTGCGACTGAGTTCCAAAGTTATTGACGTCATGTATACCAGCAACTGCTTCCAGTGGCAGCCATCTTATCAACCAAGACTCAACTGCACAGTGGGCAGCAGATAAGATCTGGGAAAAGGAATTTAATCGAAATTAGATCAGTATATAAAAAGTGATGATATCTCAGATTTAATCTAGCCAGCCCACTCTGCAGATAGGCCATAACATAGCTAAATGGTTAGCTGCTAGATATTTTGTGTTTTCTGACTGGAAGTGCAGACTGCAATACCTGTCGCGGGAAGGTACTTATGGGTCACCGAGTCCCCTGGCAACACAGGCAACAGGAAGGAATACGGGTGGGTTTTAGTCAGTAAGAGTCTGACACAACCTCCCGCTCCACCCAGAGCGGGAGAAGTTATTTGATGATTTCCCACCCTAAAAAAAAAAGGTATTGCAGTCTTTTTTTTTTTTTTTTTTTCTTCACCAATAAGACAAGTCATAGTGTCAATTTACCTAACTGGTGTAAAAGACAATGAATACATGATTTTTCCAAATAATCCACGTAAAAATATACTTATTCCAAATAGTATGCAAATTCACAAGTGTGAGGTACATAATTATATCAAGAATAAAATTCGATTTAATTTAGGTACATATGAATCGATAGAAATGTCAAGAGAAAAAATAATTTCTAGTAAATACGGTAGCATTATTCTATCAGATGACGTTAGCTGGTGGACTTTAATTATACAAGAAGTTTATTAAATAGTTTATTTGATTGATAGACTGTAACATGACTTACTACTTTCAAATGCGGTTGTATCATATATTGTAAATCCAGCGTCATTAGGTTCTTACGTATATCTTTCATTAAGTGTTTCGAAATTGTGTAGTTTTTTTCTGTATGAAAACTACAAGTAACTCATGAAAAAACTACACAATTTAATTGTAACAGTCCATTTATTTGTCAGAATATTGTTACAGAGTTTTTACATTGTTTTAAAAGTTCATAATAATCTGCCGTTGCCGGCGTACAAATATATTTTCATAGTTTTGGTTAGTTTGTTAGACATAATATTGAATTAAATAAATTAGGATAACATTCACATTGCAAATACGTCAAATATTAGGTATTGAAATGTCAAAAAGGTTCAATGAAGTGAAAGAGATTATAATTATTATTAATTAATTGTTATAATTTTTACCTAATATTTAAATCAAATTTTCATTCATAAAATCATTAGTCGAGTGGCATTTACTTATGAGATAATTGAATAATTTACATTTAAATGTAACAATTTGCTATGAACTTTGGTCGCCAAACAAAATACAACTTTAGAAAATGGTTGTTATTTCGTCTGGGTACACGAAGCATGTGAATTTTGCGGCTGTTTTCTGTACCCACTTATTTTTGCGCACGTAGTCGCCTTTCTGCTAATTTGCTAAGGTTAACTAATCGAAAGCTCCTATACGCTCGTATAGGAGCTTTCGATTAGTTGTGTGAAATAAGGGGTTAATGCATCTCAACCTTTGTATGTACAATATATAGTCATTTTTAAGATTTCATTTTAAAACTTACCCATTTCTCATTGAGGATCGCTCCACCACAAGTGTGTACGCGTACCCATAGGAATCTGGTCTGCAGCGAGACGAGATAGGGATGGCTGTGCGGTTTCGCTTCGTGACCACCCACGATTTTACTTTCAGGTTTCAAACTTTTTGAGTTCACTAGGAAATATAAAAAACAATTTATCTACTGATGAAATGTCGATAAGTCCAACATCAAAATGAATCTATTTTATATAGACACTTAGAGTAAATACAAGATGCAGTTTTGAACCTGCAAAACATTTCAGGAGGTTGTTATGAAACTCGTAAATAATCATATAACAATACAATCAAAAATCAGATACCAAGTCAATAATCAATAATACTTTTTATTTTAGATTTTTAAATTTGATCATTTTTTTTTTACTATTTATTTTTTTATTTTTTCGCGTTATAAAAAGGGGAGTTCACACTTACCGATTTCAGTAAATAAGAATAAAATGAAAAAAAAATACCTGCTCATTTTATTGTTGTTTCGGGTCGAGAATCACTATATAATTACCCCCTAAAATGTTTTGCAGATCCAAAACAACACCTTTTATAAGAGAATTATCGGTAATCACCAAATTTAATACGCCACGTGAGTTCACACAACATCATTCATGAATTTCTGCATTTATAAGTTTAGGGAAAATCTATTTATGTTCTTGAAAACGATGTTCTTCCAATTGTTTAAATATTTACATTATTGTAGCCTAGTCATGGAAAACTGTACAAATAAAATAACTGACCTACCTGTGGCAAGAAATGAATATTTTATTAAAATCAAGAGGAGTCTCACAGTGAACTTCATAGTGATATATTAGGTCGATGAGTTGTCCTGTGAAACATTGCTTTTTCGTGTTATATAACATATAGCTTCGTTAAATCCTTATCAGTGCTCATATTTGCAGAAGCTCAACCTTTTGTTTGTTTACTTTTCAATACATTTCTTAAAAATCACTAGTCTTTATGCGGCTTTGAAGACCGAATAAGAATTTTCCTTTTCTTGCATGAGAACGAATAAAGCTGTTGCTGATGAAGGGAGGGGTTTATGGGAGACTGTCTTATGTAATTTTGACGTTCGAAAAGTGTTGATTCTCAGCCTAGTTTAAATAAATGACGTTTGATTTTGATTTTTGATCCGTTGCCTGTATTGCCAGGGGCCTCAGTAACCCTTTCGTGCTTTCCCGCGACTCTAGCAGGCATCGGCCCTAGTGGACCTCGAAATTGTGCTGACATCTCTTTGATGCGCGCGTGGAATACAACGCGCCGTCGACCCAGGCCTGGTCCTTATCGGAAGGCTTGTAGCGGGGCTAACCACCCGAAGTGCACAAGACGTACAGTCACGAGCGTAAATACCTTAACTTACGCAAAATTCAAAATCGATTCTTTTACATACCAAGAACCCTTCGTATCTCGGGAAGCACGCTAAGCCGTTGGTACCGGCTGTCATTCGTGGATCTTTGACAGTCGTTACGGGTCGTCAGTAGTCTGAAAGTCTGACAACCAGTCTTACCAAAGGGTATTACCCAGTAACTGGATTATGGAGGTCAGATAGGCAGTCGCTTCATGTAAAATACTGGTATTCAGCTGCATCCGGTTATACTAAAAGCCAACACAAACATAGTTGGGAAAAGAATAGGCAGGTGATGACTATTATGAAATGGGACTTTTCTCAAAGTTACAAATTGTTTTTTTTTTTACGGGAAAAACCAAATCAAAATATTTTATTTCACAAATATTTAGGTTTTTGTGAAATAAAATATTTTGAAACAAAAACCTACATGGGCATTTATAAAACGTCAGAAGCTAGGTGCACGGTTCCATTTGGTCGTTTCCTATGGAGAACAGCCGGCAAGAAACTCTACCGGCCATCATCATGTAATTATAATAACAGCACATAGTCTTATTATGCGTGTCGTTCGCGCATGGCAAACTCATACGTAGCAACAATATACAAAGTATTTATTTGATTAAATTTATCAATGAGATAGAAAAATATCAGTTTTCGACATAGACACAGCCCAGGCGGCGACGGGGGCGGGTGGGTTGCTAGATGGCTCTGTATTAAAACCACGTATTAAATTCACATTCACATTTGCAGGTTCAAGATTCAAGAGAAAAAGTCGCATAACGCTTTTTCCTTACGTGACGATTTTTACCGCAAGCCGCGTTAAAGAACTTCGTTCCAAAAAACATGGCGCATTCAAAACTTAACTAACTATTACTTTTGTTCATTTACACTTAATCTTAGCTAGAAAACAATCTTCAGCTACCTTGATTTACGAGTATAATGCAACACTTGTTTCATTCTAGGAATATTTCATCAAGACACCAAAAAAACTTTTCTTATCTATTTTCGCGTAGCGTGCATCAACGGCATCAATTTTTTTTATAAACTAATCAGAATGGCCAGCTGCAGCGGGAAAACGCGCGCGTAATTTTAAAACATGTAAGAGACTAACTACCTTGTCCCGGTTTTGGGCTAATCTCCCCTACTGACAATTCTTGAATGTAACAAAATAATGTCTAGTTCAGAGCACCTGAAAAATGTATATGTACCTTGACAATAGTGTTTCATCATACATACGGGTTATTACAATATTGGAATAGGTCGTGCTATCGCCATCATAGGTAATTAGTTTCTGTACGTTGTCAATGTGAACTGATTTGTAGATTTATGGTCAGATAATGGTCTAAAAATGTAACTAATTAGTAGTTCCTAGTAACCATGCCAACTAATTATATTTGCATCTGTTAGTATGTAGTGGTTCGTATATAACGTCTTGCCAAGAGGTATCGTGTTAACTGGGATGTTTAGATAGGACGTTCCTCCATGTAAATTACTGGTATTCAGCTGGCAATGATTCAGCAATTAGACTGGAGGCCAACCTCAACATAGATGGGAAAACACTAGGCAGATGATGAGTACGTATTGGCACGTTAGGAAATGGGTACATTCATCTAGTCTTCTATAATGTTAAGTGGTCACCTACTGCAAGTTTAGGTAAATCGTATAACGGCCACGACTTACGAGTTGTAGGTCGTAGGTTCGAACCCAGACGGGCGCTTTACTTTGTGTAAATTATTTCATCACCACTGCTCTCAAAACGGTGAAGGAAAAACATCATGAGGAAACCGGCTATATAATGTCCTAGAACCAAAAATTCGAAGACATGTGACATCTACCAACACGCCCTGGGCCCGCGTGGTGGATTACGGGCCACTCCCTCTCACAGAGAGGAGGCCTGTTTCCCAGCAGTGGGAACATTATAGGCTGATTATGTTTATGTGTGTGTATCATGGTGGCGTGCGGTGGCTAAAATGTGATCTGAACAGACAATCACGTAAGTTTCTATTTCTAGCGCTCTATGTTGTTTTTACCCGACTGCCCCAGAAGGAGGGTAATGTTTTTCGAGAGTATGTGTGTATGTCTATTTCTTTGGCACGCTTTGTAGCCTAAACGGCTTGATGGATTTTAACAGAAGACGTGTCGTTAGATTCGTCTTAATTGTGGGAGTGACATAGGCTATATAATATTTATATATTGCGTCTGCTAATACAAAAAAGGTAGGGGTAGGTTTTTTTTTTTAAATAAATTACAATAATATTCATATCAAATAATAGCCAGTAATGAGGTAATTCTATATATATCTAATTATATTAATAAAATCAAAAAGCTTGAAATAAGAGAATTTTGGTATCGCAAGCGGGGACAAACCAATAACCTGAAATATGATGTAATTTTTGTTTGTCCCCGCACGCGATCCCAAAATTCTATAGATAATGCTAGTTTTTCTCTTTTCAATTATGTGTTTTAGCAGTCGAGTTTTTGTTTTTTAAATAATTTGTTTAATTTTACTGTAATGAAAGAAATCGAATAGAATATATTTTAATCAACTATATTCGTTTAGGTATAATTAGATCGCTATTAAATTCAACTCTGATTAAGTTTTTCACCCCTGTCTTGCTTCGCTTCCGTAAGAGGCTATGTCTAAAGATAAGGATTATAAAGAAGAACCATAAAAAAAATATAAAACATTTATTTTCAATATAAAATGACTGTTTCCTAAATATACGACATTGTGTTTGAAGAGTTTAATGATAATAATTTAAAAGAGTTAGGATGGAAAAGAGTGGAATCTTTCCATGTTACAGACCTAACACAGGTGTATACTTTACAACAAAATATTACCCTGTGCCTTATTGTTAATAGCTTAGAGTTAATCTTTCAACTAAGATAATACAATGCAGCAAACCTACTCCGCATACGCACCAAATCATTAATAAACAATGAACAACTAATTGTTTCAATGTTATATTTATCTTTAGACGAACTTTTTAAATATTGTAGATATGTAATATACTTAACGAAGAGAGAAGAAAAGTTGTACGACACAAAAAAGTTCAGCGTAACAAGAACAAAACATATTGCAATTTGGGAAATCGATGAGTGATGAATTAATATGTGGTAATTAAGGTAAAAGCAATTACAAGGTAAAACAAAGTTAACAAAAACTAAAATGAATTGTAATACATTAAACATTTGAAAGAAGAAAGAAATAAGATCAAGCAAGTAAGAACATACGACACTTAACAATTTACTTAGCATATTTTTTACAAACATACTTTTAATAATTTATTAGAGATGATTTATTATTGGCTATGCTTTGAAAGTTGAAAATTAGGTATGTTCTTGATCAGGCAACGCATTAAGGCGCTGACAAGAGGCAAATGACCAAAATATGCTTGTCTTAAGGAAAAAAAATCCAAATCTGTATAGTTTGTGGTAGCAGAAAAAATATATGTTAATTTTGAACATATTTCTCAGAACTTGGCTGTTACCAAAACACGTTATGAAAAAAATCTCGATACAAACTAACCTCTTACCTTGAATTTCAATCCAAAATATCTGTATTAAATATCAACATACGTTACGTATTTAATTATTAACAAGAACGTCTTATTTGAATGCAGAACTTGGTTGTTTTTTTAATTTCGTTTACCCTACTCTATTTTGAGTAAATAAATAATTGCTTCAAATAATAATTTTACAATAAATTACAAGCGTTGTGTCACCGCGCTTCTCTTTCTTTTCTATGCAGTCTGACAGTGACCGCGGTTTACTTTTTGTCAGCATCTTAAGCGTGAAAAGTTTTTCAAGTGAGTGATTTATCTTAATTGAAAGACTATCTCGTGAGCACGTTGCATCCATCTCAAAGAGTGAACATGGATTGTTTATGAACTAAAACAATATGAATGACGATACAAACTTACGATAACATTGCAACTGTGGCAGAGAGATACATATAATACCGTAACACGAATTACGGTCTCAAGTCAGAAAGATGTTAACTAACTTGAGGTAAAATGATTTTAACATGCTTTTATAAAATTAAAATGTCTATCAACCTCCACCGACACATGATGGAAATAATCAATTTAAAGCGAAGTGGTTTATAGTAATTAGGTCCAGACAAAAGAAACTGTGCAGTTGTGTCGGAAGTAGCTCTAATTATTATTATCAAACTACATATTGCGTCTTGGTAATTACGTATTTGCACTTAACCCCTTTACGTTTAAATTTATTTAGGAATAACATTACAACTACGATCATCTAGTTTCTAGTATAAAGCTTAACTTATTCTAATCTAACTTTATGTACAAAATTATAAAACGAGTAACAATAACATTTAATAACTATATCAAAGGAATTAAATTAAATGGCGAGTCTAGTCGCCATTTCGATCACAAGGCTGGTCGAATGCTTAAATCTATAAATTATTGTAGTGATCTGATTAAATACTTTGGTCTCTAATGCGATACATTTGAAGGTTATTTTTTAGAACAGCACCTTAGGTTTAGATCATTATTTACAAGATAACTTTAACAAATATTTTTTATCCCATTCGCACGTTGTTCATATTTCAAAAACAGAACAAAATATGGCAGTACGCGATGCTTTTCACTCCGGTTTGTTTTTCACGAATCGATTACGAATATCGATTACAATGAATTCTCGATAGTGTCAGTGTATCGGGAAGTATGGCGGAGTGATCGTCGGTAGGTGGTCGCCGCATCGAGGGAAGTTCGGAGGCACGGGGGGCAGGTCCCCCTGCGTGCCGATGTGAAGAATTAAGTTCATTCCTATTACAATGTGATAGATGAAATGACAGTGGAACAACCAGTATCCTGAAAAGAAAATATAAAGTAAAAAATCAGGAATTAAATCTAGAACCTTGTTTGTTTACAAAAGTTATTGTTTTAATCCAGCACATTTTAACACATTAAACTGCTGGAAAAAATAAGAGACCTTACCTGGGTTATCTGCCTTTAGCCTTAAAACGACGTAACCATTATTGGGCACAGCAAGAGTATCCTTGAAGGGTGGAAGGTTGTACTGCCTGTGCAACAGACCCTTCCTGTCTAGGTCCAGGGCGTGTTTCAGGTTAATCTTCTTGATGTTCTTGTCGGGAGATCTGCCGATACCGATCACGTTGTATGGAGTACCGTGAAGGTGGAACGGGTGGGACAAGTTTGGCGATTGCACTGGAATTAAAAGAATTATTTGTAAAGATGCTAGTTGAAGTTTTTTTTTATACAAATTTGGCGGTTTTCTTGTAAGGTGTAAGCGTGTTGTAAAATGAAGATGGTATTCAGCTTGTGGGGAAAAGCTGATCATTATTATAACTGCTAATACCATAAAGGCAAAAACAAATGCTAATTTAAACAGTCAGTCCAGTGATTTTATGCTGGCCGTTTGAGAGACATAAGCCATAGACACTGGATTGTCTATATACGATAAAAAAAATTGACGTAAATATATCTTCATATCTACCTTCATCGACTAGCACGATTTCCACGATGGAGTTTAGTGGCACATCGATCATGTGTGTGCAGCGGCAGTCGACGGCGCAGTTGGCGGGTCTGTTGTCTCCGTTACAGAAGAGCTCCGGGGATAACTCATGCATCTGTGAGAGGGGAGGCGCGGGTGCCGCTCTGTAGGAGATCTCGTCCACCAAACTCAGTACGTGGTCACCGCCGGGAGCCACTGGAATTGGTAAAACATTATATATTTTTAATATTAGCTTTTGCCTGAAAATATCCCTCAGGAGCGTACTACGATAAAAGTACCGATGTGGCCCAGGTCTTGGTTTATCCTTGTGATAAAATATATCAACTTGTATTAACAGCTGTACTATTTAATGCCTATCGATAACTTCATCGTTACTCTGTGTACTATTTGGTGATGCATCACATTATTATGAAGTAGGCAGAATAGGGATGATGCCAGTAAATAAGAAATCTTATAAAAATAGTCCATCAGTCAGATAATAAAAAAAATATTAGACACGTATTTTTTGCTTTATCATATTTATAAAAAAATGACTTAGCTTAAACGCATCAAAGTTAGGGAGTGGGGGTCGCTACGTCACAATTCAGTATAAAAACTAGTAACGCGTGACGTCATGTCAAATTTTAACTCAATGTATCGCCGTAATCTTTTAATTATGTAAAAAAAGAAAAACACGTGTCCAATATTTTTTAATAACCCTGGTACCTGAAAAAAAAAAAATCATCATCCCTATTAATATACACTGAAAACGGTTCAAAAGAGGCAAGGGTATACTGTTAATAAAAAAATAAACGTCATAATATCCAAAGTAGAGACTCACCACGGTTGAAAACCCAAACGAAGCAGTCAAATGTGTAATTATCTAGTGAATTCAAAATCTTACCTAAGTAGTTTCTGTACGTATTTTCCTTGAACAAGTCCTTTGGTTTGTAGAAGTGGAACCTGAATGGCAGGAAGATCTTGACATCGGGCCTCTCCTGCAATATGGCTGGATCTACCGGCCTCGATGACTTCAAGTTACTAACGCAAATGGCGTCATTTCTTTTTACATTGCAGATAGCATCCAAAGGGTTAAGAATCTATAACATTTTCGAGGGTTAAAGACACGATTTTATAAAAATAGTAAATGGAAAGCAATGTGTGCTGAATTTAAAGACCGTTTTAATAAAAAAATATATATGTTATTATTGCATTGCTTTTTTCAAATTCTGGAGTAATTAAGCAATGCGTTTTCTATTTGGTTAGTTCAGCTGAATTCTTAAAGCAACTTTTTTAACTTGTGCTGAAAAGCTATACAAAAAGAATTTGTTTAGTAACGTCATTATACTCGTATACACAAAATATATTTAGGAATATACTATACAAGGAAATAGAAAAGATGTACAACCTGTTTGTTTGGTGCCAAGTAGGAGTCTACTCGATGCCCTCCAAATTCATGCACAAGACTTCTCATGCGAGTCATCTACATAATATCTAAAATAGTTATTCTATTGTGCTTTATATACAAATATATACAACAATTTTAAAACGGATGTGTGGATTATAAAAATCGATGTACCAACTAATTGTACAACTGTATCATAAAACTACTCATGCTATCAAGGAAAATAAAATAAACCGCTATTTTTCATAGATTTTATTAAAGGTATAAAATTTTACATTCTTATAGTAATTTTATATTATTATGATAAATCGTAACGTTTTGCTTTTCTTTAGTTTATAGCAAAATCTACCTACTTCGCTGCGAGATATGTTCGTTGTAAGCTGTGTTGCCGGTCTCAGTCGACTAAGATCACACTGGCTTCTAGTAGCCGTAACAATTAACGTCTCTTAATTAATGGTAACCTCAAGTGTGCTTCTCAGTATATCTATAGTCTACATAATAATATACAGTCTTCGTTTGTGTACGGAGTGTGCTACAGAGTGATCAGACTACTGTGTATTTACATAAGTCCCGCAGTATGTTATTTACATTCTTCATAAATGGTAGTGCATGCATTGGGTCGGGATCGTTTCAAATGTCTTAAAGTTCTAAGCAAGTAGGTCTAATAAGTAATTTTTAAATATATACAAGTAATAAATATATCATTGGTGAAAATAACATTATAATGGCAAGTTGTTAGTTACAGGACGAACAAGTCTTGTTAAAACTATACTCAATACGCGAAAATAAATTGTTGGTTCAAGAGCCTCAAAGTACATATTATAGGCGATATCAATAATTAAAACGTAATTAAGAAAATATCACCGAATATGGCATAAAATTAAAATTGAAGTCAACTCGTAGAAATAGTGCATCGTCGTTAAATAAAATTACAAACCATCATTAACTCCCATTGAATCACTCTTGAAAAAAAAAAACACAAACGGCAGAATCGAGCACTTCGAATCTACCGGACACATCACACAAAACAAACATAAATTTACACTTAGTTAACATATTTAAATCGACTGTACATAGCTGTGTGCTATACTTTTATTTGCACATCATGCAAAAACTGGGCAATTTGTCTAGGAACCAATTTAGTTTAGCGTGATGGGAGGGAGGTGGTCGCCACATGTGGGGAAGTTGGGGGGGACGGGTGGCAGGTCGGCCTGGGTGCCCACTTGCAGCACGAGGTTCATGCCGATGACGATGTGGAACAGGAAGTGGCAGTGGAACAGCCAGAAGCCGGGGTTGTTGGCTCGGAAACGGACGATGACGTAGCCATTGTTGGGGACGGCGATGGTATCCTTCGCCGGCGGGAGGTCTCCCTGCTTCAGGTGACGCTCAAGCAGACCTCTCCTGTCGAGGTCGAGAGCATGCTTCAAATTGATCTTCTTCACGTTCTGGTCGGGTGACCGGCCGATACCGATGACGTTGAAGGCGTATCCGTGCAAGTGGAACGGGTGAGATAAGTTTGCGATTTGAACTGGAAAATGGAAAGTACAATCAAGAATTTGCATCTATAATTACCGTAATCTATACATGATGCATAACTTCCCGTTATTGTATTCAGCGCGGTATAATTACCGAAGAAATAAATCGATTTACGTGATGATAACATCGGCAAATAAGGTTCAAATTGATCTACAAACTGTTTATACCTAAGTGGGTTGATTATAATTATACCAAGCTCAATAAGTCAATTTTCGTGGGTCATTAATTGTGACGGGTCATGTACATACCTTCGTCTACAAGTACAACTTCAACCACAGCATTCAACGGTATGTCGACCTTGTGGGTGCACATGCAATTCTGTCCACAGTTAGCGGGGCGGTTGTCCCCGTTACAGAACTGTTCGGGGTTGATGTCGTCATACTGACTGATCAGGGGTGCGGGCGGGGCCATATACGAAATTTCGTCTATCAAACTGATTACGTGATCTCCTCCAGGGGCAACTGGAAAGTTGAGATCATGTTATTGTTGGTTCTTTGTTTCTCATCTCATTGAGAAAAAGAATACCATTTATATAAGTAGCTTACCTAAATATCTGTTATAAGTATTCGGCTGGAATAACATCTCAGGCCTATAGACGAAGAAACGGAATGGCAAGAAGATTTTAACATCAGGCCTTTCTTGAAGGATGGCCGGGTCAATGTGCTTGGCGTTCTTCAGCTGACTGACGCAAATAGCGTCGTTCCTTGTAATATTACACCTCGCGTCCAATGGGTTCATCACCTGGATAGTTAGTGAGGAGAAAGGTACGTGCAATTACTAATATTACGTGCAAATATACATTATTCACTACTTAATTGACTACGGTTACTAAAACTACTACAAAGTTGGAAAATTATTTGCACTCTTGCAGAAATTCAATCAAAGTGCAAACACACACCTTATAATAAACCGCTACATTGGTATGAGGTGTTTTAAAATTGCTACAGAGACAAGTTGGTATTGATATATATTTACAGAACCGGTAAATGTACCGGTAGCTATTTCACCTGACTGTACATGGTCTAATTCGTCAACAGCTATAATTTGATTTTTCATTTTAATTTATTCACTGCTACGAAATTTGTTTCATATCGGCTCTATACCAGTATTTATGTTTGAGCAACGAGTTGGTATAAAGTCCACACGTTGACCATGTTTAATCGAGGTTGTCGTGTCGGCACCAAGAATTTAGTATGCAATATCCGCTGTTTAATTATTGAGGCGGGTAGTCTCGTGACATGGGCTGCGCACTCCATAGAACTCGCACGGAACACCAACTAGAACTCAGCACCACAATTACGTGTTCTTTATTTGTCTCAGTTAAATTACTACCAACATACAGGAAATGTAAGAATATTTACATTATTATAGTATCAATCTTCTACTGAATCTACTGGTGGTATATAATACATTACAATATCGCAGTATGTTACACCGGCCACTACAACTCACCACTCCTTGAGGGATGCCGATATCGTAGGTGGGTGGCTGCGAAGAAGGCTGGTAAGGTCCTCTCGCGTATCTGAGGATGCCTAACTGCTGAGCTCTCTTAACACCGCACTCGCCGAGACCCCGGACCTGGATCCAGTAGGCTCCAGGAACTTTGTTCGCTTCGACTACAAAGTCGTATCGTTCGCCTGTAACACGAGTAATAAAATTATTGTACGAATTTCATTAGGATCTAGATAATGTGCAAATGTTGTAAAAGAAGAACCACTTATGTTATACAATGTTTTTGCTTGACTGGGCGCACTACCTGTTTAGACATTATTACAACACATAGGCGTGTCTTATAAAAATCGCTACCGATTATCATAATTTAACTTGGTCATCGCATGAAAACACTATGTATCTCACAAGTAATACAAATTACATAAAATTAGATTGTTTACTGCGATTGCCAAGTCAATCTATTCATTTAAATCTTAACAGACTTTTAATATTTATATGGTCATTAAAAGTTGTTGTTGGGTTAGCTAATTACGTAATAACTTAGGGGTAATAACTTAACTAAGTAGGGACTGAATAAATTAACCGACTGGGTATTACATGGATCTCACATCTTTTTACGGTAGAAGAACTGAGTTGCGAGACTTGGTTTTTTTTAATGGCATTAGATTATGTACCTATTATTATGTTTAGGTAAATTCTTTTGCAAACAGAAATACTTTTAAAATAACTAAAAAAAAATTGAAGTAAATCATTGATATTGATGAAATTGAACGAACAAAGTGTCCCCCCATATTCTATTAATCTTTGGTACATCAAATAAGCGTGGGTCTCAAAAGCCGCTTCGATCAGTAATGAGGAAACATCCCCCACACGTTACAACTTACATCTTGCCATTGTTCGAAAGCTAAATCGTAAACAGGTATATTTATTGCTTCCTTGTGTTTAGCTTACCTGAGAATGAGATGATGGTGTTTACTTGTACCGGATGCACGGGCTCGCCGTCAGTCGCAATAACGGTTAAATTGTGGCCTTCGAAAGTGACCTGCGCGGGGCACACCGACGCGAAAGCATTGATCATTCTGAATCTGTATCTCCTACCAGGCGTGATCGTGAACACTTCCAGGGGCGTGTTGGTCATGAAGCCAGTGTTGGGATCTCTGAATTGACCCTTTCCGTTAATCAGTACGTTTTCGGGATCCTGACCGGTGTTGACGGCCAGGCGACCAGGATATCTCTCGGCCGCGTCTTCGTGCAGCCAATCGCTGAGCAGGATGACATGGGTGGTCAAGTCGTAGTCGTACAGGTGACTGTTGGGGTCTTTGGAAGGAGGCTGACGGACGACGATGCTGCCGTATAAACCGTCAAGCTTTTGGAGTCCAGTGTGCGCGTGCCAGAAGTGGGTACCCGCGTTACCTTGCCATTGATATCTGTAATAGGTTGTAGAATATTAAGTATTGTGTTTATTTTGATACAAGTTGTATGCAAATAATATTTTAAGTTAAGTTTGTGAAGTTTAAGTTCACCTGAAAGTGTTTCCTTGCTGGATGGGGCATTGCGTCACGAACGGTACACCGTCGTAGTACTGAGAGCCTCTCTGCCAGATTCCGTGCCAGTGGATGGTCACCTCCATACCTTCCATATGGTTCTCCACGTCGATGACTACCTTGTCATTCTCGCATACTTGGATAGACGGTCCCGGCAACATTCTGTTGGCAGTGAGGATTCCTCGCTCGACTCCATCGGCCAACACACATTGGCAGTGAGACCACACCACGTTCGTCGCATTCGGTGTGCATACTTGACATGCCCTGCAATCATTTTAAAGTATTTAAGTATGACATAAGAAATGCTCTATTTCCTTATCAATATATCTTACACCACAATTTCTTCAGGCAACACGTAGCATATCGTGAAATAACTTGTTTGCATAAGTCCTGTCGTCACCTATCAATTACGTGGCCTAACGGAATTTGGATCACTCAAAGTATTTAAGTACGGCATTGAATCCGATGCCGCTAACAGTTTGTGTGAAACAAAGCGTAAAATGTGCGAAATGGTGCTGGTTCGGTTTTTTCTTCGGCATGACTTTGCGTGAGTTTCTCGAAAATATTTTGGACTATCTCTTGATCTTAGCGCGGATGGCGTAGCGCTTACGAAATACTGTGAGGTAAGGAGTTACTCAAGCATTGAGCCTTTTTTTAAACTGCTGTGATATAAGTCGATAACATTGATTGTAAAGTAAACGTCTAATCCGTGCAATTATAGTGGTACAACTATAGTGGTACAATTGAATAGACTTCCGACTCGGTTGGCAGTAACTTGCAATTTTAATGAGAAACGAGGAGCCTGTTATTACGATTGTTATTAAAGGCGACTCATTCAATGTAACTGGGTGATCTATCGCAATTTCACAGCTCGGTTTCGAATTAGCCTACTTCCGTTGAAAAAACACAATGATTCGTTTGTATCCGTAGGTGCAAAGGAAACAAACTTCATTAACATTAGAGTAGTAGACCTACTGGGGAAATCTACTGCGAATTTTCCTTATTTATTTAGGCGAATTGTTTTCCAGTCTAGTTAAAAAATATTATATTATTTTGAAATGTCATAAACCATAGTACATATTATTTTTATGTTACTTTTTAGTTTGATATATGTAAAACGTGAAGACAAAACTGAATACTAATATGAAATATACTGCTAATGTTTAATGGACAGATTTCGCAAACAACATCGCAGCGCATCTGTCTATACCTATGTTAATAACATAACATAACATTACGCCTTGTTTCCTCGAAGAGTTGGGCAGAGATGTACCTGTAGTTCACCCACATTTCGCCAGTAATGTTTAAGTTCCATGTAGCAAGCCTATTGCCATCAACTGGGCACAATTCCAGACTTCGGGCTGCTACTGAGAAATTCCAGATAGAAAAACTCAAGAACACTTTTCCCGACCTGGAAATCGAACCCAGGACCTCATGCTCAGCAGTAGCGCCTGCAACCACTAGACCAACGAGGCAGTTACCTTTGTTAATAGAAATACAAAGAAAAATAAAATACTTACGCTCCCAAAACCGTGTACAATTCCAAAGTGAAATGGTAGTAGCAGATCCTCGGTGGTTCGTTTTCCCTGCAGGCGCGCGCGCACTCATCAGGGGCCGACAGTGCTGGGTTCCTCCTCAGCTCAGCTGTGGCACTGCTGGTGAAGTCCAGATGCTTCATGGAAGGTTTTCCGTTAGCATTTCTCACTAGAGAAGGCAGAGGGTTGTTTCGAACGCCACCGCTTAACGGACCGCTGCCGCTGGACGCGAATGGGTTTGATGCGGGTCCAGAGGTGCTGCCGATGCTGCCGAAGGACGAGAAGGGATCGCTGCCCGAGGGGTGCGTCTGAACGAGGCCATGGGTTGAGGAGAAGGCGCTGCTGGAGCCTTCGCGGTACGGCGTGGCTGTGCCCGCTTGCCACCATGACGCTGACGTCGATTGGTCGTCGGCTGTGCTGATGGCTTCTGTAGAACAGAAAAAACAGCTGATAAGTTTTGGTTCAATCTTGTTAAATGATTCTTGATGTCTTTTTTTTACTTGGTCTAAATGTTTTCGTAGAAAATAATGTCATCTCTATACTTGGCCTGAAAGTTGGGCACAAGGTGACGGGTGGAGGTCGTCTCGGTCTGTTTGGAAGTTCATTGAAATTACCCATTTTTTGTCTTTGCTCAGTGGTAAGAATAGTGTAAACATAATAGATTCAATTGACAATTTTCGGTTTGTGACCACAGTAGAAATTGGCGCAAATTCTAATTGCCACTTTTTATAAAAAAAATTATTTGTATCAAGGTCGAAGCATAGTTCAATGTCACTTTCAAAACGAAATATTTTACAAGAAAGGTTATGAGTTAAATTAGCTATGTTTAAAGATTTCTTTGGTAGGTATGTAGTACTTATTCTTTACCAGTACTTGATTAAGTACAATGTGGAAGAATGAGGTCAAGATGAATACCACAGTTGCATACAATCCTACACTGCTGTTTCTCACAACCTACTCGCCAAAACCTAAATATCTAAGTAAAGCTATCATAAAATCAAATCTTAGAACGAAAGACAAATGACTCGCAAACATTACTCATGAATCGAGATTGCACAATAGAGATAAAACATGTGTAAATTACAATCGTTCCGAAGCTATTTCAAGTGAAACGAACGATCGCGAATCTGTAACGATTTTCCTAAGAACTGACAGTAGCTGAAAGTAACTAACGATTACTTTATTAGATACGTTGGTAGTGGCCCTCGACAGGTGCGTTAATGTAAATTCTGTAGTGCAGGTACCTTGTAACCACACGTATAATAGTTACAAGACTGTGTAGTCACGAAGTTTTCGCAACACTGGATCAGGGACCGCGTCCTTAAATTAAAGAACTTTTACTTCCCTGTCGGCTGTTACAGTTTTCTCAAAACATTAATTGAATATAACGCAGTTTTATACGATCGCACATTTACCACATTATTATAATTGCTTACTCAATATTTGCAGTGATGTGAACCGGCTTTTGTACAATACCTTTTAGGGTTTTCTGCAAATGGGTGCTTTGTAAACTTATTTGCGTACCGAATACGTTGTTCTTGCTTGTATTTTGCAACAAAGTTATTATAGGCTATTAGCTCGCAGATGTGCAACAAAAAGTGTTAAATTTTGTTCTGGTTACGGAACATAACAATACGTGTTGTATACGAACTTGGCCGTTTTTTGCGAGACTGTTTAGGTCTAAAAGCCTTGAGGTGACTATACTTTTATTTCCTTATTGGTAAACACTAACATTGCCTGGCAATTCGTTACGGTGCCGGCGATTACAAGCGCGTTATCAGAAGGGTTATTATTTCAAATTACGAGTCGCGTGTTTGTTCTTCCAAATCGGTGGATCGTGAATGTTGTTGCAATGCTAGTGAAGATTACTTCTTGTATTGCGTACGCAATTAAAATCTGTTTGTGACAAGGTTCGATTCTACCTAATTATCAATGAATGAGACGTTTTAAACATTCTTCTGGAGCTTTTAGTGTCTATAGTTAACATGAACGCACTTAACTCACTCACCCGTTAACTTGTACTAGAGTACTGCTCGCGGCGATTCGTTGCAGAAACTCTAAAACGCTATCAAGCGATTTACACATTTTGAAAGTAAGTTAGCAGAATTCAACATCAAAATATTTTATTTCACATAAAGGTACATGGGCACTTATGAAACGTCAGAAGTAAACGGAAAAAAAGGATGTCTTAAATTAAGACAATATCCTTTTGGTCAAGACAAATATTGATTCATATATGGGGAAAACAATATATTCTTGAATGAAGTAAAATTTTGTCTTAGTTTTATTGTCTTCTTCGAAGACATTATACTTAAACGAAGAATTATTAAGTTTAATTTTAGAATATTATTTCTCTCTTAGAATATTTTCTTCAATTAAGATTATTATAGTCTTGAATCAAAAATATTTGCTTAAGTCAAGAATAAAAACCAAGTATTTATTATTCTTAATTTGAGTAAACTGGTTTTCTTGGACTGAGTACATTTACTTACGTTAAGAAAATATTTACTTGGATTGAAACATTTTTTCTGAGAATATTGATATTCTTCGCTGAAGAGATCCTTTTTTTCCGTGTAGGTGCATGGTTCCAATTGGTTGTTTCCTATGGAGAAGAGCCGGAAAGAAACTCCACGGTTACTCCTTTAAAAATAATTGGCTTTCACAATGTTTTCAAATTACAGTGTTTATAGGGGTATCGTATTACCCAGTAATTGGGTTGTGGAGGTCAGATAGGCAGTCGCTCCATGTAAAATACTGGTATTCAGCTGCATCCGATTAGGCTGGAAGCCGACCCCAACATAGTTGGGGAAAGGCTAGGCAGAGGATGATAGGTATGGAGGACAGTGTAGGCCTGTCAAGAAGTACCAGGTACTTAACAAAAAAAATAATGGTCTACTAATCTAGTCTATTAAGCCTACAACATTCTCACATTCACAAAATATAAAAGAATCTATGTAAAATATTAATAAAAATAAAAATCTATTTAATTAAATGACTTGTTGCCATTACAAAAGGGTCTTACATCCATTTTTGAAAAGTGTCTTAATTAAACTCTATAGTGCTAATATGCCCCAAAAAAAATCACAAAATTTTTATTCAATCGATAAGTGCCATTAAAGATGCATTTAAATTTTACATTTTCAAATTTTGCGCGTAGTTTGACGAAAACGCTGGACGCAGTGGACGCCATGTTGCTATGTGGTCATGACGTCACTTGGCTAGTAAACAAATGCGATGATCTATTATCTAACTGATACAGTTGACACGTTTTAGTTTACTTAGCGGTATGACGTAATAACATGGCGGCTACTATTTCATGGAGTTTTTTAACAGATTAGAAAAACTGAAAACGTTGAATTGAATTTTAAAATTTATTTTGTTATTTTATGAACTAAAAGTAACATTTTCCGCCTCCTTTTTGACTAAACTATCTCAATAATCTATTTATAGATTTTTCCTCGTATATAGTAAAATACCCTATTGTAACAAGTCTGAATTAATACCTGTCCATAAAAGCCACTAATAAATAGTTTTAAATCAAAGTTGTAGGTATATAATGTCAAATTCAAATTCTGAAACTATGCACCACAAATGGCTCATTAGTCCCATAAATATGCCAACCACCCAATAAGTTTGTTGCCGCTACTTAGACCCAGTTTATTGCTTATTTATAAGGCCCACAAACTGTTACTATCTAATCACAGATTAATTTAGAAGCTGCTGCTGTGGTCGCTCTGTGGTTTGCAATCAGCCCCCGAGAATTTCTCTTTTCAAGTAAAACATTAGATGTTATGTGTAGCAGCATAACATATACCACACACACACACATATGTACGAGTACGTGCGTAAAACCGCGGAAATATTTAAAAATGATTACGGCATGATTACGGAAAAATTGCACATGACCAATCTATAATACTTTAGTAACTTAAATATCTATAATTTTTAAACATACGTGTTCACGTCGCACATTTCAGTGTAATCGCACATAATTTTCAGTGAAATGTGTTCGATTAAAAACGTTCATGTTTTAAGCAACGTTTTTGAAATCGGTTTTGTTTCTGTTTCTGATTTTCTGGTTTACAAATTCGTTTCAGTGCTAAATTGATTAAGACACGATTGATTAGATCACTATATTGCAGAATTTTGCTTCTTTGTGGTAAAGTTTTGAAACTAGCGCTTTTAATATAATGAAACAGCCGCATGAAAAATGAAATCTTGTCGAAATTGTATGAAGAATAAATTATAATGACCATTTTCTGTAAAATATTTTCGTCACATCTTAGTATTACACACTGCAGTTGGCCTTTGAATCCAAACATTGGCGCATTGGCGCTGTTGGTGCAACTCAATGGGCTCGCTTATAGAATCGTGTTTGCATTCAATCATGTTGTTTGCGATTCGCGTCGGCGATGACTCGTTCCGTTCATCTAATCGCCTTCGTGAGCACATCTGTTCACCAGATTATTAGTATTATTACTGTTCCGTTACGCGATTACAGTATGTGTTTAGTTAAATGATACCATTACCGTGTGCGTGTAACCACAGTTATCTTTTTACGTACTTAGATCGCTTGGAAGGAGACAAGTATGCAGCTTTAAAGACTGCTTTTTCTGATGCTCTCATGCGTTTAATTCAATGGTTTTAAATGAGGTTTAATGATCTGATAGCTAGAAATACGTCGGTATTACTACTTATAATGTGTACTTTATCTTTGTTGTTAGAATAAAACGGTACTTACAATATTATGTTAGATACAGAATGACAAAACATTACTTCAGATTCAGACACATTGCTTGTTCGTATCGTATCTGATAATTTATTAAACCTACTATGTGCAATGGTAGCAGTGACAGTAGTTTGTAGTCATAGATTATGTTGAATGCAACTTTGTTCTCTATCTTCAAATAATTATGTAAGTAAGCAGACCCATTATATTAAATAGCCTTAGGGTAACCTAGTATTTGGCAAAACTAGTTGATAAATTGACTTAAAAGTGTGAGTATAAAAATGAATTGGCGATTAATCGGCAATATATATTCGTAATCTCACTTATAAGATCATTAATGTTATTAATTAAATGATCATAAGTGCGATTACCGCGTACATAAAATCGTAGGCGGAAATTGATTGATATCAGTTTTTAAGAATAAAAAAGGTCGTAACTTTGTATAAGTAGGTACCCGATTTTCAATTAGCGGCCCACTTAGTGACGGTGCATAATGAAAAAACGCAATTAGCGTGTATTGTGTGCAACCCACTTGTTGATAGAACAATATGTTTGTCGAGTTTGCGCAATTAATCAATCATCGAACGGTACACACGATTGTTTCGATCACCCCCTTTATATACGTCGTTAACCACGTTGATTTATGAGGCGCAGTGATGAAAAAACATAGAACTTACTGAATGTACTACACAATTTTTATGCATACCTACAGGCATGTGTACCAGTAACATTATATAAATAAAATGAAATCAAATATAGAAATAAAATTAAAGGCAGAAATAATTATTTTTTAATAAGGTTTTTAATTCATTAAGAAGTTTTATTAAAATAAAATAATCAAAAATAATAATGATCACCTAAAATGTTTCCACTGCCTGGACACAGGCCTCCTCTCGGTGAGAGGGAGTGGGCCGTAATCTACCAAGCGGGCCCAGTGCGGGTTGGAAAAGCAAGTGTAATATTGTATTAAAATGCATGAATTACGTCTACCTGTGCTGATACTCGTAGGTTTCATAGGATGAAAAAGCAACTGATAGATAGAGATACTCGCAGGTTATGCACAGGTCTTCCAGTCACATATAAAACCAGATTCAGTGAGTGGTTCTGTCTATAAAAGTTATGTGTTTATTTGCCTGAAGGCCAGTGAGTGGAGCTAGAAGGGCTCTCTGTGGGAACGTAATAACATAAAAATATGGATGATCCCCTGGTTTTTTTTTTTTTAGTTAGTCCACACTGTCCCATTGCTGCAGCCACCGAGATTCAGGCCTTGCGGTACGCGTCTGGATCGTCTCGCCTCCTATATCTGGATTATTGTTATTGTAACAAATAATAGAGGGGTTTGTGGCCAAGTAATAACAGCCGCACGGGTCAATCGATCAGGTTAAGCTACGCTTGCCGCGGTTGGTCCGTGGGTGGGTGATCATCTTTACATACCAAGACCCCTCCGTGCTACGGAAAGCACGTTAAGCCGTTGGTCCCGGATGTCATTTGTAGATCTTTGACAGTCGTTACGGGTCGTCAGAAGCTCGAAAGTCTGACAACCAGTCTTACCAAGGGGTATCGTGTTACCCAGTAACTGGGTTGTGGAGGTCAGATAGGCAGTCGCTCCATGTAAAATACTGGTATTCAGCTGTATCCGGTACTGGAAGTCGACCACAACATAGTTGGGAAAAGGCTAGGCAGATGATGAATAGAATATGTCATTTTTTATTTACCGACTCTGTGCACGGATGGCTGAATAATCACAACATAATTACTATTTAAAGTTAAGCTTTATTTTTACGATTACTAAGCTACTTATATAATCCTAACACTGAACGTTTTATTACACGTATTTTAGCTAAGATTACAGAAAATAATGAAGCAGGTAATTAGTTCACTTCAAACGACACTTCTAGGAGCAGTGGTGGCCCAGTGGTAACGGCCCTGACTTACGAGTTGTATGTCGTAGGTTCGAACCCGGACAGGCGCGTTACTTTGTGTAAATTATTTCATCACCACTGCTCTCAAAACGGTGAAGGAAAACATCGTGAGGAAACCGACATGTCCTAAAACCAAAAATTCGAAGACATGTGACATCTACCAATACGCACTGGGCCCGCGTGGTGGATTACGGCCCACTCCCTCTCACAGAGAGGAGGCCTGTGTCCCAGCAGTGGGATCATTATAGGCTGATTATGTAAACGACACTTCACTATTTATCCCTTGTTACAATTAACTAAAGTAATTTCAGTTTATTTTAATAATTTCCTGGTTTTTATTTTATACGAACTAAAATAGAAAATTATATAGATACATTGTGTTCCTAGGTTAGAATGTTTATTGCGCTAACGATAAAGCTCGGAAACTGTAGTGTTCCGTCATTTTATATTTCTAGCTATCTTTCTGCCCACGGCTTCGCTCGCGTTGAAATCGATGATTATTCTAGAAACCAGAAATTAAAACCAGAGTAGCGAGATAACGTCAAAAGGTAATTAAAGGGTTGGTTTAATGTTGTATAACACTTTGAAACTTTGTATATCAATAAGGTATTTATTGCACCATGGCGGTAGTGTACTGATTCTGTCGGATTTTCGCTGATTGGCTACAGGTTGATATTATGAAAAGGTGATGAAGAAATGATGGGAGGGGCTTGTGGCTAAGTAATAACAGCCGCACGGGTCGATCGATCAGGTTAAGCTACGCTTGCCACGGTTGGTCCGTGGATGGGTGACCGTCTATACATACCAAGACCTCTCCGTGCCTCGAAAAGCACGTTAAGCCGTTGGTCCCGGCTGCCATTTGTAGATCTTTGACAGTCGTTACGGGTCGTCAGAAGCTCGGAAGTCTGACAACTAGTCTTACCAAGGGGTATCGTGTTACCCAGTAACTGGGTTGTGGAGGTCAGATAGGCAGTCGCTCCATGTAAATTACTGGTATTCAGCTTTATCCGGTAAGACTGGAAGCTGACCTTAACACGGTTGGGAAAAGGCTAGGCAGATGATGTGATTAAGAAATGATCTGCGCTTGGTAATTTCTTCACTTATTTTTACTCGTTAGTTTCTTGATTAGACGATTCATCATCTGCCCAGCCTTTTCCCAACTATTTTGGGGTCAGCTTCTGGTCTAACCGGATGCAGCTAAATACCAGTCATTTAAACGGAGCGACGGCCTATCAAAACTCAAACTCAAACTCAAAGCAGCTCCGCACATACACTTGACTGAAATGTTTTTTGTTATGCCAGTTAATTTTTATCGTACACCTAAGTCTTGTTTTTGTGGGAGAAATAAAGATATACAGGTTGAAATTGAAAACTTGCGACAAACTGAAATGGGACATTGTATACATCATTATTAACAACTTTTACTAAGGGACCAAAGCTGTAATCCCAAAAAAAAATCTGCTTTTCCTACATTTTGATGAGGTATTGCGAACATAAATGTAGGGGACAGCAGTTTTTTTTTTTGGGATTGTAGCTTTGGTCCCTTAGTAAAAGTTGTTCATAATGATGAGTACAATCTCCCATTTCGATTTGTCGCATGTTTTCAATGTCACCCTGTATTATTATATTATTATTATTTCAATTAAACCATTTACAGGCACTTTTGAATTGTCAAGGAGTCAGTCAGTTAGAAATATGAAGCTAGTTGCCCATTCCAAAGCGTAGTAGTTATCTATGGAGAAGAACGGGCAAGAAAGTCCATGGACAGTCTTTTAAATTATATTGATACATAAAGATTAGTACAAAAATAATGTTGAAATTATAACTAACTATCTGACCTCTACAACCTATAGTAGATGATTATGTGAAGGTAATTAATTGAGTAAGTACACTAGTAGGTACGTACAAAGTACTCGGCATATGATTGATTATTTTGGCTTATAGATCATTACAATTTACACTTTGAGATGAAACTAGGAAATGATGTAAAAGATGAGTAGGTTTCTCTCAGCTTAACGTTAATATCTTTATGAAAACGCCAGTCATTTTGGAAAATCTAACTTTTATGGAAAGTGAATGTTTATGCACTACAAACGCCTCGTTTTGTTAATAGTCATTGAGTTAGGATTAAATATTATAACTTAAGGAGTAGGAGTTTCTCCGCCTGGAACCCTACAATCGAGCTCGTTGGTGCGGAAACAGTGAAAGTTAACTTTAACAGTCGCTTTAAACGCAAACCGAGCAACTCTCGGCTTAATGACATGTCCGTAACGTGATATATTTGTTCGCTGTCCCATGTCAAGCGACTGTCACGCCAGTTGGCCACAAGTACTGTATCGATTACAAATAAACGATTTAAATCACAGCCTCACTAGCGAGAGGTGTATTTAGATCGGTTTATGTAACAGAGAACAGATCGGAACGTCTCGTGAGCTTTAGTGTTTGTTTTGTCCGTTTATTCAAGTTCTTGCGTTTTGGAATTTAATGTGCATTCTTGATTGTCATACTTCCTTATTTAAGAAATGATTTACAGAAATCGTTCAAATTTTATTAGGTGGTTTCACAATTCTATAGCTGTGCTGTAGGCACTACACTCGTTACAAGAACCATGAAGTCAGGCGAGACTGTAATAGAAAGCCTACATTCCTTCACTATAACCTGCTTGTTTGCTTCTGTCGAATCAAAATTAAAAATTCCAAACCAATTAAAAACTAGAAGCCAATTTATCAGTGAATGCAGCTGTCAAAATCAGCATTATAATTTGACAGACAGCCTTCAGACCCTTATTAGTGGGCCTACGAGGTGTAGCTAATAAATTATGTGTATGTATGAATACGACTTAATCGCACGCATTGTACTGGAACTGGCATAATAGTCCAGTTTCATCGACGTGTATGATCGTGAAGGAATGCTCCAACTATGAATTAATTCGTTTCTTAGTGCTAATTGTTGGTATGCCCCCATTTATGAATACGAGTAACAATTACGGAAGCCGATATTTTTCTCTAATTGCTCGCTTTGAAGGAAAAAATAAATTTAGCATATCCTAATATAATTGTTTACCTATTTATTGCCTAACGATGTTTGTATGTTATTTTCACTATTATGCGTTATGTAAAAGTGTAGGCTTACTTAAAATTGTTTGCTTGCAGCTTTGGACGTCGTGCTTTTGTATTTGTATGTTAAATATTTACCTGTTTTATTCTTTGTCATGTCGGGTCTTAATTTTATTCAGCAGCTCAATCTTAATATGATATTATGTATGGCTTATACACAAACCGAATGCATTGTGTCTCTATCAATATGATTGACAGTCCTCAAGTAATGCTTATTCAGTAACACAATATTCTTTCAAGTTGCTTTATCTTTCATCTATGCGTGAACTTCTGTAATCTGATACGAAGTAGTGACCTTAGCCGAGTAAGTTCATGATCTGCGCACGAGCAGTGTTGGGCAAGTTCACACGTCACATCGTGTGCTACAAGGTTTGACTGATAAGTTAAGGCTCAAAAAGTTGCCTAATGCGCCTTTTTTTTTTTGAGATTCCGAAAGTGGTCAATATCAACCCCAAGGTGCTGAATTCGGCGATCGGCGGCAGAGACCTCTCGCGTCTGGCCCTGGTTCAGGCCATGGTACGGAGCGAGAGGGCATGGGCAGCCATCACCTCCTTCTGCGAAGCAGTAATGCTCGCGAAGGAGGAGGCGGGACGGTTGAGGGAAAGGCAAGTTTCGCGCCCTCTCGCCCCTAGCCGCCGCAGGAGACGCCCAGGGCGTCGGGAATCCCGGGCGGATTTCCGGCCACCGTAGGCGCGGGCTTGCGGACGGTGAGCAATGGGTAGCTCACCGTCCGGTAAGGGCCAGGCCCGGGTCGACGGCGCGTTGTATGCCACGCGCGCCTCAAAGAGATGTCGTCAGCACATAGGTAGGGATCCACTAGGGCCGATGCCTGCCGGGGTCGCGGGAAGGTACTTATGGGTCACCGAGGCCCCCGCAACACAGGCAACAGGAAGGAATATGGGTGGGTTTTAGTCAGTAAGAGTCTGACACACCCTCCCGCTCCACTCAGTGCGGGAGAAGTTATTTGAAGATTTCCCACCCTCAAAAAAAAAAACCAAAAAAAAAAGGCGCTGAATTCGACCACTTTTGGAATCTCTGGTCTACACTGTCTCACTGCTGAGCAAAGGCTTCCCCCAAATCCTTCCAGACATCCTTTTCTACAGCAACCAGATCCAGGCCTTGCGGTACGCGTCTAGATCGTCTGGCCACCTCGCCCTTTTTTTGTTTTTGTTTGGTAATTTATCAAATAATTTCTCCAACTCTGGGCGGACCGGGAGGGTGAGTCTGACACTTACTGACTAAAACCCACCCGAGTTCCTTCCATTGCCTGTGTTGCCAGAGGCCACGGTATCCCTTTCGGACTTTCCCGCAACCCCGGCAGGCATCGGCCCTAGCGGACTCCTATGCCTAATGCACCTAGGGTTCATTGTTAGGAATGGAGAATATTAATAGCGCTGACGATACTAAAGGAAGCAGTCAGCCACGTTGAAGACATTGCTGACAGATTTGTCAATCCAAGCCCGTGAGATTATCCCATATAGCTAGTTAATGTGGGGAAACAATAATTATCTTGTAGTTATTTGCTTCAATCCCAACTTCCACAATATCTATCCTTCTCAACATCTTTCAATTCGCTTTGTGTGTGGGTGATTTCATGAAAAGGGACGGAAGTGTGTAATAGGAAGTGACAGCTTGAGCATGGAATAAGTAAGTGCTTTTTAATAGCATGGAATTAGTAAGTACTCTATAATAGCATGGAATTGGTAGTATTATTAGATTGTAAGTAGGATGGAGTAGAATTTCGACCAGTGGGCGACCACTAGTAATGAATAATTATTCGAATAAATATTTCAGTATATAGCTTTTTAAATTTTGAGGTTAATTTCTGTCGCTGCTCAGTTGCTTATTACCAAGGTGAGATGTCAGATTTAACATGTAACACATCATATGCGACAGCTCGAAGGCTTGCTTGTTTTTAGGGTTCCATACCCAAAGGGGAAAACGGGACTCTATTACTAAGACTCCGCTGTCTGTCTGTCTGTCCGTCTGTCACCAGTCTGTATCTCATGAACCGTAATAGTTAGACAGTTGAAATAAAAACGGCAAAAAATCATGTCTGTTGTATGGGAGCCCCCTTAAATATTTATTTTATTCCGATTTTAAGTATTTGCTGTTATAGCGGCAACAGAAATACATAATCTGTGACAATTTTAACTTTCAACAAAAAAGTACGGAACCCTTCGTGCGCGAGTCCGACTTGCACTTGGCCGGTTTTTATATTTTAAATCTAGCGTTTCATGACCACTTGCGTTTCTAAAATATTTAGAGCCTAACTAATACACACGAACTATATTTCGTATTCGTAACGTAACATTTCACAATTAAATGTGCCATGAACTAGAATCTATTTAAGATCGACAAACTTCTTGGTCTAACAAACGCTATGCATAACGGACTGTTCCTAAACGGAGTCTGTGTAGGCTGTCTTGTTAAAATATAAATATTTAAACAGATACGCATAAATGATTTCGCTGATTTCAGCGAAATCGTGTTAGCATAATTTAACAGAGAGTTAAATAAACAAAATAATCGTCAGTTTACTGTGCAAATATTTGAAAATTATAATTATCACGTCGCTAACTAAAGGTGAAATCAAACAGGGCTGACACACTTTGATCACATTAAATCTTATTTCATGCATGTTAACAATTAAATTGATTCCGATCACAATCGGGAGAAAGTTTAGATTGTCACTTTCCTTTTTAATAGTTTTTCTTTTTTCATTAAATTGTGGTTCAGGTAATGTGGTATTATTGATAGGAATCAGTAATTAGCTTATACCGGATATAAGACTATCATGGGAATGTTCCTTTATGATTTTCAATCTAAACTTACATAATAAAGCTGAACAGATTATTTGTTTGAACGCGCTAATTTCTGGAACAACGAATTTGAAAAAATAATTTTGCATTTGATAGCCCAATTCTTGAGGAAGGTTGTAGGCTATTTAACACGCTACGACCCTTTGGAGCTGAGCAAAAAGAAAAAAGTCAGGAAGAACGCTTACCGAAAATTAAGTAATAGCGCGGGCGGGCGATGCGATGTGACGCGGTGGGTCGTGGGACAAGGGAGTTTTATAACAATGTGGCTGTTATTTTTGTATATTGTTTATCTTACGACTTGTACTCGAACGAAGACGCGGGCAGAAGCTATTGTCTTAATGAGTCACAATTTCATCCGCAGACGTTAACCATTCATACTTAGATGGACTATATAATTAAGTCGGTGGAAGGAAAGCCGTATCAAAGCATTTTAATTTATAATTTAAAGAATGAAGGAAAACTATTTTATTTGGGACACACAGGAAATACCACAACAAAAAAGAACATTAAAACTATCATGAATACATTAAAAAAAGAAACACACACAAACAAAATAGTGAAAACAACAAAAAAAAAAAAAACAAATGGAAGACCCGTGCGAGGCCAAAAAGGCTCCAATCTCAGCATGATTATTTAAAGTGTACTTGTGCGTAGAATTTATTACAAAGAAGAAGAATCTTCGCACCAAAATGAGGAAAGCGTAGAATGACTAGCGGATGTTGTAACTGAAGTTAGATTTTTGCCGTTCGCGCGAAGAGTGTGATGTTTTAGAATATACGTTGAAGATAGGAGTTTCAGACTTAATATTATTAATATTATTTTACATGGATTCTTGTGTAAGTTGTGAATGTGAGAACGTTGTAGGCTTATTAGACTAGGTCTTTTGTAGACCGTTTTCTTTTCTCTTTTTTTTGTTAAGTACTTCTCGACAGGCCTACACTGTCCTCCCATACCTAATTTGTGTAATTTGAAAACATTGTAAAAGCCAATTATTTTTAAAAGAGTAACCGTGGAGTTTCTTGCCGGCTCTTCTCCATAGGAAACGACCCATTGGAACCGTGCACCTAGCTTCTGACGTTTCATAAGTGCCCATGTAGGATTATGTGAAATAAAAATATTTTGATTTGATTTGATAAACTACTAGCTATTTCCTTCTCATAATAAGCTTATTTTTAAGGAAGGGAAAGTAGGTCTACCTGAATAAATACGTATGTTACATCATACAAAATTAATCTTCCAGGACTACTACACGGAAAAAAGGATGTTTTAAATTAAGACAATATCCTTTTGGTCAAGACAAATATTGATTCATATATGGGGAAAACAATATATTCTTGAATGAAGTAAAATTTTGTCTTAGTTTTATTGTCTTCTTCGAAGACATTATACTTAAATGAAGAATTATTAAGTTTACTCGTAATTTTAAGAATATTATTTCTCTCTTAGAATATTTTCTTCAATTAAGATTATTATAGTCTTGAATCAAAAATATTTGCTTAAGTCCAGAATAAAAACCAAGTATTTATTATTCTTAATTTGAGTAAACAGGTTTTCTTGGACTGAGTACATTTACTTACGTTAAGAAAATATTTACTTGGATTGAAACAATTTTTCTGAGAATATTGATACGAGTATTCTTCGCTGAAGAGATCCTTATTTTCCGTGTATAAGTATTAATAAGACGTGCCTTTGACTGATACTGGGAAAGATAGGAGACAGCAAGTACAAGGCTTCTGCTTTGGACATCTCGTTCGCCAGCCCCGCTCTGTCGCCGCGTGTAGTTGACTGGCGTGTCATGGAGGGGGTGGAGACCTATTCCGATCACCGGTATATCCGGTTCGACGTCTCCGCCCAGACCTCGGACGCGCCGGTCCGACGGGCCCCGAGTGGTCCGCGGTGGGTGCTGAAGCAGCTGGACCGGGAGCTCCTCCTGGAAGCCTCGATCGTGCAGGCCTGGGTGTCACCACCGGACAGGCCTGCCGACATCAACGTCGAGGCGGTGTGGTTCCGGGAGGCCATGTCCGACATATGTGACGTGGCAATGCCCCGGGTCCAGCCTAGACGTGCCTCGCGCCAGGTGTACTGGTGGTCGCAGGAGCTGACGGCTCTGCGCACTGCGTGCGTGGCTGCGCGACGCCGGTACACCAGGCACCGCAGGCTCCGTATCAAACCTCCGGATACGGAAGCCATTCAGGCGGAGCTGTACGAGGGGTACAGAGCGGCGAAGACCGCCCTCCAAGCGGAGATCCTGCGGGCCAGGGGTTTGGCCCGCGAGGAGTCGCTGGGGACTCTGGACAGGGACCCGTGGGGACGCCCGTACAAGGTGGTGCGGGATAAACTCCGCCCATGGGCTCCCCCGCTAACGCAGAGTCTCCGGCCCCAGCTTGTGGAGGACGTGGTGAGCGCTCTGTTCCCTTCGCGAGGGGAACACTCCTCCCCACCTATGGCTCCGCCTACTGCGGTGCCTGATGCGGACCACACCGCCGACGACGACGACGATGCTCCGGAGGTGACCGAGGGAGAAATGAGAGCGGCGGTACGCAGGCTTAATGCCAAAAATACCGCCCCAGGACCCGACGGCTTACCTGGGAAGGCCTGGGTCCTGGCCTTGGAGGCTCTCGGGCCTCGACTTAGGGGGCTCCTAAGCGCATGCATGGAGAGGGGCCAGTTCCCGCTTCGCTGGAAGACGGGGAAACTGGTCCTCATAAAGAAGGCAGGGCGCCCTGCGGACTCTCCGTCCGCTTATCGGCCCATCGTGCTGCTCGACGAGGTGGGCAAGCTCTTTGAAAGAGTCATTGCAGACCGCCTCGTCGGCCAGCTGGTGCGGGTGGGGCCGGATTTGGCGGAGAGCCAGTTTGGTTTCCGCAGAGGGCGCTCTACGGTGGACGCCATCATGCGTGTGCGAGCCCTGACGACGGGGAATGCTGTTGCCCAGGGTGCGGTCGTCTTGGCGGTGTCCCTAGACATCGCCAATGCCTTCAATACCCTGCCCTGGAGTTGCATCAGGGAGGCACTCCGGTATCACCGGATGCCGACCTACCTCTGTCGTGTGGTCGAGGCCTATTTGACGGACAGGGCCGTCATCTACCCCGGTCACCAGGGAGTGTGGAACCGGCAAGAGATGTCGTGTGGTGTCCCACAGGGATCGGTCCTGGGGCCGCATCTGTGGGACATCGGATACGACTGGGTGCTGCGCGCCGACCTCCCTAGCGGCGTCAGCGTAGTGTGCTACGCTGACGACACGTTGGTCCTGGCGCAGGGGAGGTCGCACCAGGCGGCGGCCGAATTAGCGGCACGCGGGGTTGCGACAATCGTCGAAAGGATCCGGCAATTGGGACTCGAGGTGGCCCTGCACAAGTCCGAGGCCATGTGTTTTCATGGTCCTCGGAACGCGCCACCGTTGGGGTCCCAAATAACGGTAGGAGGGGTTTCTATCGGCGTCGAGTCGACGATGAATGCCGGTGGAACTTCGTGGAGCATTTCCGACGTTTGGCTCCCAAACTGGAGCGGGCGGGCGCTGCATTGAAGCGGCTCCTGCCCAATCTAGGGGGTCCAAACGCCTCCTGCCGGAGGCTCTACGCGGGGGTCGTGCGGTCCATGGCCCTCTACGGGGCACCTGTATGGGCGCGCTCTCTGGCGCTGCGGCCAGCCCGCCGGTTGAGCGCGGCCCAAAGGGTCATGGCCATCCGGATGGTCCGAGGATACCGCACGGTCTCCTGTGAGGCAGCGAGCCTCCTTGCCGGATTGCCGCCATGGGATCTGGAGGCAAAAGTCCTCGCGCACGTATGGGAGTGGCGCGAGGAGGCGAAACGCCGGGGCGTAAGCCCGCTGCCGCGAGAAATCGCGGCACAGCGGACGGAGCTCCGGCGGGATCTCATGGCGTCATGGAAAGTACGGTTGTTGCAACCCAGTGCTGGGCACGCCACGATTGCGGCGATAAGTCCCCTCTTTGAGAAGTGGCTGGAGAGGCGCCACGGCGTCCTCACCTTCCGCGTGACGCAGGTCCTCACCGGACACGGCAGCTTCGGGAGGTTCCTGTGTCGGATAAGGCGGGAGGAAACGTCCGGGTGTCACCACTGTGTGGATCGGCTGGAGGACACGGTGGAGCATACGGTGGAGGTCTGCCCGGCTTGGGCAGAGCACCGCCGTGTCCTCGTGGAGGCGATCGGCGGCAGAGACCTCTCGCGTCCGGCCCTGGTTCAGGCCATGGTACGGAGCGAGAGGGCATGGGCAGCCGTCACCTCCTTCTGCGAAGCAGTAATGCTCGCAAAGGAGGAGGCGGGACGGTTGAGGGAAAGGCAAGTTTCGCGCCCTCTCGCCCCTAGCCGCCGTAGGAGACGCCCAGGGCGTCGGGAATCCCGGGCGGATTTCCGGCCACCGTAGGCGTGGGCTTGCGGACGGTGAACAATGGGTAGCTCACCGTCCGGTAAGGACCAGGCCCGGGTCGACGGCGCGTCGTATTCCACGCGCGCCTCAAAGAGATGTAGTCAGCACAAAAGTAGGGGTCCACTAGGGCCGATGCCTGCCGGGGTCGCGGGAAGGTACTTATGGGTCACCGAGGCCCCCGCAACACAGGCAACAGGAAGGAATACGGGTGGGTTTTAGTCAGTAAGAGTCTGACACACCCTCCCGCTCCGCCCAGAGTGGGAGAAGTTATTTGATGATTTCCCACCCTAAAAAAAAAAAAAAAAAAGGCTTCTGCTTATACAAAAAAGTAATGAGCATTCATTCATCTGTTCTCACAATGACTACCTAACCCCTAAATCGTCAACAAAGAAATTCACCCAAAGATTAAAAGAAGAAACTAAAAAAATACAAAGAAATAATTAATTTCCTGATCCGCTGTCCACGACTCATTATCTCCAGCCAATATTAGCGATTATTAGTCAGCGAATATTATTATGTGTTTAAGAGCTTACGTTTAATGTCGTCATTAATATTCAACGCGAACAGCATGGTGCATAACTACGATCTGTTAGCTGCGCGCACGCACCCGGTGGCTGTTTGCTATCATCACCGTACTTTCACTAGAATAACGTTTCTTGTTAGCGCATTGTTCCCCCGAATTGCGTAAGGTTGCTTGAACGTGTTTTTAAGTGAATCACTTGATATATTATCTAGTTAAGTTGAGTTTTTTACTTTCCTTAAACGAACAAAAGCAGTTTCAGTTAGAGATTGAACGTAATTCTGACTGTTATTGACATTTACTAATAAAACTTGCTACGCCGTAGCGGTATAGCGGTTGTTCTCTATTCTCAACAAACCCACTTCTCCTTCTTACCTGACTTCCCATATTCAATACTTGTGCTCTGCCCATAGTAAAAATCTTTGTTCTACCAACAATCGTCTTCTTCGATGTCCTTCTCACCGCTCTGGTTTCATTCGCTCTTCTTTCTTTGTCCAGGCTGTCTTTCTTTGGAATGCGCTCCCTCTGAACATCAGGACGGCGACCAGTCGGTTGTCTTTTAAACTGAAGGCACGTGAACATATACGTAAGAAGTTGGTAGAAACATCCCAGCGCTGATATTTTGCTGGATTCGTTTTCTCCTCTACTGATCGTTATTTCCCCACTACCGATCGTTATTTCTCCTGACAAAGTTTATTCTATTTATATGTATGTATCTACGTATCTATTCTTGTATTGTGTAGTTATATTCGTGTTATCTATCCCTTAAGTTGCACCTACCATGTGTCTTCTCTGCATCACCCTAAGGTTGACTGGTAGAAAATGCCTCAGGCATTAAGTCCGCCTTTGTACGGTATTATTTTTTTTTTTACTTGTGCATATAGTTTTAATAAATAATAAATACATTAATATAGCACGTTTTCAACTTACGTACATGATTTCCGAAATATGCATTTGAAAACTTGTACTCAAATTTAAAAGCTGCATTGTGGTAACATATTTTTACAAGAATATGTTATCAAATTAAACTTACTAATTCTAAAACAAAGAAACGACGCGACTTCTTTAACATACATTTTATAAATTAAAGTAAGATCATCATGGAGAGTTCATCTTGACAGCTTTTTTTGTGATTCTAAATGTGCTTAGCAAGTATTTCCAGTTCACCCATCCAATAAATTTCTAGATATATAATTGACGAATGGCTGCATCTTACAAGTATGACATGTAGCTGTAGTTTTTATAAATCATGTTTCACTTTCATCCAATTTGTGTCTGTGTCACGACACAGACATATAAATTGGATCTCAGAATCGCGTGCTTTAAGTTTATATCCACTAGACACGTCTAGTGGATATAAACTTAAAGCACGCGATTCTGATAACATGGTAACAAATTAAATGTAACATTTTTGATAGAAAGTTAGTGTACTTTAGTGTAGACGTCAAACTGTTGGAAGAAAGCCAATGAAAGTGACTTCCAAAATAAAATAAATCGATATGAAAACGTTACTAATTTGGAGGCCGTGGTCGTGCACGTGGTCTATTGTAGTCACTTATCTGACGAAGTTGGTCTTTTATTCGGAATCTGACCGAAATCGTGGAACAAACCTGGTTTTAAATAGTATGGTACAAACACATAAATATGTATGTCTTCTCAAAGTAGGTTTTACTATCAGATCTTAAGTGTTGCTAAATAGTTTCTTAAGATTATCTGAACTACGTACGCACGAATTGTTAGGCATTTTGTTTTGTAAGTACAGATATTATTAATTTTACCACGCAACAATATTGTGGTTAAGTAGACCAGAATTATGTTCCATGAACATTTGGACCTTATTTCAACTAGATTTCATGATGAAGTTTCACCATGGTTTCATATTTAATAAACATCGTTTCATCCGTGAAATATTGTGTGATAGACAGCTTATCTAATATATATTGATGTTTAGCATAAATAAAACAGTTTATATGGCATATAATGTAATTTACACCTGTCATAAATATATCAAGTATTGATGTAGTATATTTATATCTCGTAGTGCGCGATGCTTTTTTTCAGCTGTGAGTAAATATAATATTTATTGGGCAACTCATTCATTAATATTATATGCACTATTTACTTTGGTGGTCACTAGAGCGAATGATCATAGCTATAATTCATGCATATAGATACTATTCAAGGAACAAAATTATACAGAACAAATCTGTAATAAGCCTGGTTTATGAGCGTGAGTGTTTTGTCTCGAAAAGGTAATAAGCGTAGCGTTAGAAAATTCATATTGACTGTTAAATTTTTTGTCTGACGGAAGTGTATTTGATAGAATTTTAAGGTATTTTTTAAGGGAATGTATGGAAATTATCAATTTTATACTCAGTATAGATACAACCAGGGAAATTAATTCTTAAGCAAATTGATACCCTACGTCAGTTGGTGACATTATAACCGTTTCATGCAACTGTCAAAGAATGGCAGTCGTGATTTGAATATAAGGACAATTTAAGTTGGTAGTCAATTTACCGTATAAGTAACATTCAAAATTCAGGAAATAGAATTTCCTAAATTTTGAATGTAATTTCACCTTTCAGATGACGTAGCAGCTCTACTAATAAATATTTGTAGGTGTTCATGTTATTGATCCAATAAGAAATGTCTTCTGTGACGCTATATACCTACTGATATTTGATGCCGGATTCACGATTAGATTTAGATTTAGACATTTACAAGATCTAATCTTCGGATCGAAGGAATTCAGTACCACATTAATCGTGTACAAATAACCTTTAAGGAAGGTTGCTGAGAATATAATTGCATATAAATGTTATAATACTTGTGAACATGCGCTACACATATTGAAATTTAGTATTTCGAAAATTAAATTACTAAATTAGCCTCTTTCCGTGCATTTCCGTGTTTTGTGAATCTACACTAATATTATAAAGAGGTAAAGTTTGTAATTTTGGATGTATGAGGTAATCTCTGGGACTCATCATCAGCCTAGCCTTTTCCCAACTATGTTGTGGTCAGCTCCCAGTCTAACCGAATGCAGCTGAGTACCAGTATTTTACATGGAGTGACTGCCTATCTGACCTCCACAACCCAGTTACTGGATAACTGGTTGTCAGACTTTCGGGCTTCTGACGACTCGTAACAGCAGTCAAAGATATACAAATGACAGCCGGGACCAACAGTTTAACGTGCTTTCCGGGGCACGGAAGGGTTTTGGTATGTAAAGATGGTCACCCATCCACGGACCAACCGCAGCAAGCCTTTCCGTCTCTTAAATATAGGTGGTTAATGAAAGCTTAACTATGAGCCTAAGTGAGTCAACGCCGTTGATACTAGTAGGCTTCTCTCATATCGAGCCATGGCAGACAATTGTCTAAAGACTGTTGCTATGTGACTTCAACTTCTGTGCCTAGTTTCGTTTCGGTAATTGCTATTATTAGCAATTTTAAGGTCGTGAAAATGTTTATTTTCAACAATAGGCCGGTTCGGACGCTTGACGGGCAATTTCACGCCCCGACATAGCTCGGAGCTCTAAATTGTGTGCAAACTTGTTTGCTTCGTTTCCGGGTAGAAATTGCTGATGAATTTGCATTTCACTTATAGATTTATTTAGTTTAGTTTTTATTTGTAACTTTATGGTTGTGGATTGGTTGTTTAGATGTGAATTTGTTTGTATGTACCTAATTAATTAATGTTGTAAACTAAAGTACCTATTTATGTGTTACTAGCTGCGCCCGCGGTTTCACTCGCATAAGTCTCGATCCCGTGGGAATATCGGAATAAAAAGTATTCTATGTCCTAACCCAAATCATGGTCTAGCCATGTGCCAAATTTCATCCAAATCCGTTCAGCCGTTTTAGCCGTGTGAAAAGGTAACAAACAAACAAAAAATAAAGTCACTTTCACATTTATAATATTAAGTTATGAAGTTAGGATGTCTAAGAGCGGTAAATGGTCTACTTCTTATTTTTTTTGTGTAATTAACATAAACTGTTTTATAATGTCTATTACATAATAAAATATTGTATAATGGCCTTCTTACATATTCTGCTCTCTTAAACTGACGCTTATTTTACGCACTTGCAATTAAATATTTTGATGTAAATTCCAATGCTTGCAAATCCTTGCTTTCCATTAGCTAACAAGCAACTTTACTGATAAAATAAATCCGGAAACTTGGGTGTGTCAATTTGAACAAGTTTAGTATTGAACGCAATATTCGTTATCCTATTTTACATAACACTGTAGCCTGCTCAACCGAATAGTTAATAAACCTACTTAAGGCGCTGACAAGACCCAATTGACAGAAATAGGCTTCTTTTAAGAAAAAAAAATGCCAAATCTGTATAGTTTGTGGTAGCGGAAAAAATATATGTTAATTTTGAACATATTTCCCAGAACATGGTTGTTACCAAAACACGTTTTAAAAACAAAATCTCGATACAAACTAACGTTAAAGTAACCTCTTACTTTGAGTTCTAATCCAAAATATCTGTATCAAATATCAACATACGTTACGTATTCAATTAATAACAAGAACGTCTTATTTGAATGCAGAACTTGGTTGTTTTTTATTTTCGATTACTCAACTCAATTTTGAGTAAATAGATAATTACTTCATATTTTGCAATAAATTACAAGCGTTGTGTCATCGCGCTTCTCTTTCTTTACAATGGAATTTGACAGTGACCGCGGTTTAGGTGTTGTCAGCGTCTTAAACTTAAAGGATATGTTGACTGAAATATTTTTTCCTCATCACATATTTGTTTGATTAATTTATCAGAAAGCTGTATCATGGGCAAGTCTATTAAATGTTACTTATAGTCACTCATCGACGGTGAGCAGCAAAAAAGGATCAACTCCATTTTTTTAAAATGATATTAGTTCCTTAAAGTGAAACGACCTTGGGGGGGGGGGGGGGGCACCTTGAAATATTAACCAGTAATTTAAGGACATGCTTAATTACATTACCGTATCATAACTTAAGTCAGCCGCCATGTTTAAAAAGTTTGCTCTTAATAAATTCAAACTTGGAAATTGTACAATTAGTTCTCTACTAGGCCACCGCTGCGTTCTCACGGGCCCGACAATTAGCAGGGATACGTCGAATTAATGCTCGCCTATTTGGTCTGACTTGCTACTGTTTTAGTTAATGAAAATGTCGGTATGAGAACTTGGTAGTTTAGCGGTGTCTCGGAAGGCGCAGCTCTATTGCGGCTAATGTCAATATTATGCGTTGCGGAGCGATTAGAATGAATGACACATGTACGTCGGTGAGTTTGTGAATGAAGTTGTGTAGTGAATGATGATTGGGCGGTAGGTATATGTGAAGTGTTTGTACTTTCATAGCGCTAATGTTATATAGGCTACCTACAAATGTTTCCTTTGGAAACCTTTTATAGGAAGGATATCAGTGGTTTTAAATGAAAGTTTTATGACTTTGTGAAAGTTTGTTTGTTTTCCATATAAATAATTTGCTGTAGTCATGGTATGATCTCACCAATAGCTGCGTAGAGTTGGAATTTTGACCACAAACGTACCTGTAAAAATAATAAAATTTCATTAGATATTTATTAAATTTATGTATAGTTTTTACCGAACATAATCTGCAAATCATATCACTTTTGTTGTCCAACGAACTGAATGGAAAAAAATGTAAACAAGTCATAAAATTATATTCATGGCTGAATAGTTCATAAAATTGGTGCAATTAATCGTTTAGATTACTATCGTGCAGATATAAATAACCTAAACTCATTAGTGAAATAGCGTTTTATTTAACTTCTCAAACGATGTTTTGTTAACACAATGAATTCGCAGACCATTACAACCATAATTATGCGGTGCCCTTGAAGGAGACTAACAGAGGTCATATCATTACTTAATTGTACTGAAATATTTCAAATTTTACGTTAATTTTTTCAAGTTCACATTTTATTGTAATAATTAAATGAAAGGTTTGGTGTGTTTTTAAAAGTACCTATTAAAATTGATTTCTGAATTCATAAATTAACTTCATCAGTTAATTTGCATGTTATAAAAAGGTGTTAAAAGTGGGTATTATGATATTTTGTAACGAGCGGCGATAGGTAGGCGTGTGTATGCGTAACGTGCGTGAAATTGTGGTCGCGTACTGTGTCCGAGCGGACGGCGCGATCCATGAGCGGTAGCGGGAGCGGGACGGTGAAGCGGGAAGAATAAGAATAATATTTATTTGCTTAAAACATGGTATAAAAAGATGGTAAAATACTAAAAATAACAATAGCATACATGTTTTTGCTTAACAGTGATAAGCGTACTAATTTTCTCAAGCATATTTAAAATTTATTGTCAAAGAAGTATTTGACACTATAAAAACTATGACTATGCAACCATTCATACAATTTATATTTAAATAATATCACATTTAAAGTGTTGAGATTACTTGGTATCTTATTATATATACGTACACACATAGACATACAACTTATATTATATTTTGCTAGTCTCGGAAGGATATCCAGAACGAGCCTGTGGGGGTCTCGTCGGTACGAGGACATAAATCTGCCGCATTACTAAATAATTCCTTATGCTTCCTCACAAACATACTCGTTTCATGTATGTAACTACTTTTTACTAACAATCCAATACTTCAAGCTCACATATGCACAGAGGCGGACTTAAGCTGCTTACCACGTAAGTTAAGTTAGTAAGGTAAGTTGTAATTTGTATAAATATTAAGTGATTTTGGCGTGATAGATCAAGTTCATTTTTATTTTACTGTCGAAATAAAAATAGTCTACTCAGTTATAAAGCTAAAACAAAAGCTTAGTTTAATAATTGTACAAAATAAATCCATAACGAGACCTTTTGCTAGAACATTACGAAATTAACTAGGATAAGAAGATGTAAGCTCTCTAAAGATGATTAATTCAGACATTATCGCTTGCCGCCTTTATCTTGTCTCCCATTGTACAGAAACAAAGGAGTTAAACTGTTTGGAAACATTGGTATAAAGGGAAGCGCTTGCATCAAATAATGAGCTTTAAACCCATTATGGCGCTTAGTAATTTTATTGCTCTACTTTGTAATAAAGAACACTTAATAATTGCTAAGTTTTAAATGATTTCGACACTTTATGGTACCTATAAGGTAGACTTACGTGGATCTCGTAATCTCCTAATCGTGTGTAGGCGGCTGTCATTTCATTTGAGGAAACGTGATCGTTCTCTGCGCTTAGCAATTGTTTTTAGCGAAACAAAATACGTTCGTACGTAATAAGTTTACAGGGAAGACATTATTCAGCTTCGTAACAAGTTAAGAACGAGTGTGAAAACTGCCAATGATTATAAACGCCCCCGCAGACAGGCGCGATGCGGTGCACGACACGAGACGCGACTGTAGTGAACAATTTCTACGAAACCTTCATGGTAGTAAAATTGTTCTACTAGAGTTGCGCCGCGCTGTCGCTTCGCGCCTGTCTGCAGGAGCCTTAACTAGATTAACAAGAAAAAGGCCATAATAAGAAAAAGGACCGCCTCCATAGTCGGCCGGCTGCGTGCCACCACCAAACGTCTCATAAGCGTGTTCTCAAATCGGTGAGACTCTCCTATGCTGCGCCACTGGGCAAGACCGGTTGATATTTAAAGTATTATCTCCTTATTACTAACACTAATTATTAAGTTATTGTGTTGATACTAACACTATGGACTCATTGTCTGAAATAAAGAATTAGAATTTGAATTTGACATGGTCCAGCTAAGGCAAACTGCATGCTCATTTAGTTGCGTCCAAATGTCCCAAGTTACACAAAAATTACGTTAAATTACAATAATTATATTGTTAAAAATAGCTCGTGAGTTGAGGTCGACTACTTTTTACTAACAAAAAAAACTAGCGTTGTGTTTCGTAAGTGACCGTCGTCCTCAACCTTAATTCGGTTTTCGTATATGTAGGATATGTTCAATAGCCCCCAAACAATTGTGGAACGGTGCTGCGGTGGTCGACTCAGTAAATGACTGCGTTATGCAAATAATGCAAATTGCGCGGGCGCCGTTTTCATTGTAGTATTTTTAGGACGCCATAAAGCTTTGATTAAATGAGATTAGGATTTTGTATGGTGTTTGCTCACCTCTTTTGCGTGATTTCGCAGGGAAACAATGATATTTTAAAGGAAACAATGCGTGCTATTTGTATGCGCTTTGTGATAAAACGATTAAGTTTTGCAAGTAACAATTTTCTTACAGAAAACGCTTGTAAAAAAAAAATTGGTTGTCTGTAAAGTCGGTTTACGGACGATAATTTTACGTGATAACGAGAGAGAGATGCGTCACAGGCCGAACGCTTAGGCCGGTCGTGCCTCTCTATCGCTAGTTTCGCGCTCTCGCTTGCACGCTCGGCTCAGGCGGAACGTGACACTTTTTCGTGCGTGCAGCCGGCGTTCATCGATTTAAAAGACGTTAACACGTCAAAAACATAGGTCTGTGAGTTTATGCATGATTTAAATTCATATTTTTTTATCGAAGTAAAATCGACAAATACAAGCAAATAAATACAATAAAGTAAATACAACCAATTCCTGGTTTCGGATTACTACGTATTGTGTCGGACAAATGAATTGACAAAAGAGTCCATAATACCTTAGTGCCACCTCACTCTTTATCTTGGTCGAACATTACTGCTCGCGGTCACGCTAGCAAGTGAGACAGGGCGGCAGGGAGGAGGCTCCAAGGCGCCGATAGCTTGGGTAATTTATTATTACGGTGAAACTAATGGTAATTTAAAAATATAAAAATGTATTATCTGCTTTATATTAGTTCAGTTATTATGCAAAGTTTCATGATTTTGAAGTATTTTTTTAAGTAATCTTTCTTATTTTTGTAGAGAAAATTTCATGTAATCGTGTCTTTGTCAAACATTACAGCTAACATTAATCCTCAATTTTACCATATATTTATTTCAAAATTAATGCTGTAGTATCTTCAATATAACGGATAATCATGCTAAGAAATTTGAGGTATTATAGACTCTTAAGTGATCCGCTATCATTCGAAATATCGTTCAATATCAATCGTTTGTCATATTGATTGTATCGCGACCATGACACGGCGTCCATTGCTTTCGCAACTCACGGTCACCCGTATATTTGCGCCAGTTTTATACAGTACATGCAATTAATGAAGTCACTTATTAATAATTACACGGTTTGGTGGTTCATGGGCATTGTTTTATGGTCACCATCGATTCGTCGCGACCTCGACGCTTGCATGGGAAATCTGTAGGAATGTGAGTGGCATGCGACACCGTCTTTAGCTTATCTGCTTAGGAATGACGGTAGTGCATAATTTGTCTGAAAATTTTGCGTATTCTATGATCTTTGATGTAGATTTGTATGCACGATGACTAAAATATAAAGTTTAATGTAAATTAGCAGTTATTTTATGCGTGAGAATGTACCACATTTCTTGTATATTCAAGGGAAGTTTTGAACGTTTGCGAAAGCAGACAGTGCCAAGAGAAATTTATTGTTTTATACACGTCGGTCGATTTCCGTGCCTCGGAAAGCATGTTAAGCCGTTGGTCCCGGCTGTCATTCGTGGATCTTTGACAGTCGTTACGGGTCGTCAGAAGCCCGAAAGTCTAACAACAAGTTTCACCAAGGGGTATCGTATTACCCAGTAACTCGGTTGTGGAGGTCCGATAGGCAGTCGCTCCATGTAAAATACTGGTATTCAGTTGCATCCGGTGAGATTGGAAGCCGACCCTAACGTAGTTAAGATGGTGGAGGTGGATGGTGGAGTGGAAAAGGATGTACGTCGTACGATTATGTATACTCTACATTACACAGCTGTGTCTGAACGAAACTGACTAGTCGTGTTAATATCTTTACTTACAAGTTATTGAGGATATTATTCTCAAAGTTAGCATATCATATCTCTCGATTCGCCTTCTCTTTATTTTCACTTGTCATAACAGTTAGAAATACATCAATATTTCATTGATGGCTTCGATGTAATGTAAATAAGATTGTTATGTGATGTATCGATTTCTCTGACGGCTTGCGTTCTGTCCGTCATTCAATTAATAATCGAGAGAAATGTTAAACCGTGTTCGATATTAATTGAATCCGCCCACAAAACTAGAGCGAATACATAATAAGATATTGGTGTTAGGAAACGGTTTAAATTTAACAGCAATTCGATATAAAGTTCACGTGATATCAGTATCATGAATCTGTATCGGACAGTGTTCGGTCCATTTTAATTTAAAGCACAATTCTGTAAGTAGCGACACGCCCCGAGCGAAATATTTAATTCAGTCGTGATAAGTCGATATCAAATTAACGTCACAGCTTTGGTCCATTCGGCTATCGATATAAATTACGGCCCAAGCACGATAATAAAATAATGAGCGCCTTAGTGTTCGTATAACGACATAATAATATTAGACGTCCTTTGTATAGGGCTGCCTGCATACACTATATTGTGGGGTTTGATCCAGTTTTGAGGAAATATATTTGAATTTTAGATTTGCGATTTGGTATATCAATCTGCCTAGCCTTTTCCCAACTACGTTGGGGTCGGCATCCAGTCTAATCGGAAGCAGCTAAATACCAGTATTTTACATGGAGCGACTGTCTATCTGACCTCCACTACCCAGTGACTGGGTAACACGATATCGTTTGAACTACCCGTAACAATTGCCAAAGATCTACAAATAACAACCGGGAACAACGGCTCAACGTGGTTTCCGAGGCACGGAGAGTTCTGGATACGTAAAGATGGTCACTGATCCACGGACCAAGCGCGGCAAGCGGAGCTTAACCTGATCGATCGACCCGTGCGGCTTTTATTACTTATCTGCTTATAATAAATGGTAAATAACTCAATATTGCACAATATTACACGTACAAACTTAAATTTGCAGCTGGAATGTATGGAGTAACATTATCTTATAAAATAATAAGTCCTAATTCTCCTTTGTCTTTGCGAGATATTTGGCAATATTCAAGTCTAAACAGCTCCTCGTTTGTCTTTGTGGGTGGCAACCTTAGTTATGCAGGTCTGTGTTCACACAATTACGCCTCGCAGGCCTCCAACAATTACCCGTGGGGACTGGGGACTATCATGAAAGCCTTTAGAGTGATTCATAGTAAGAAACTCCGTGGCACCTGCAGGCTTAGCATGACACTCTCTATTTCTTCGAAGAATAGACACGGCTCTTTCCATACAAAGTGACATTTCGTTTCTCCTTTTTTGACATCCCGCCGTAGAAATCTTTCTACATTAAAAAGGACCTAGACAAAGATAGTTAGAAACGAAAGACAAGATGACAGATTGTAGAGGGATTTCTACGGTGAGATGTCAAAAACTGAGAAACGAAATGTCACTTTGTATAGAAAGAGCCGTGTCTATACTTCGAAGAAATAGAGAGTGTCATGCTAAGCCTGCAGTCGTTACCGTCGGCGAACTAAGAACAAATAAACAATTTTATTATGGCTTCCGGTACTTTGTTAATAATGAATATACGTACACGGTCTAATTTTGATTTATAATAAAGGTCGCGATGGAATTATTGAAAATAAATTATATGACTATTATTTTGCGTCATTGTTCGCCTTTCACACTCGTAATAATTGTTATAAACATTATGTGTCTTATTAGGGGTGGAATGTTGGGGGGTATTGACATTTTAATTATTATGCAAAATCATCATTATATACAATTATATATACATATTGACATTGATTAATATTATAAACAAAATTACGTGAATATTTATGTACCTTGAAATTAGAGGTATTCCTCGAAGCGCCACCGTTTTGAGGCGCACCTAATGACCGCACCTTTTAGTAGCGCTCCCGATAACAATTAAAAATATTTTTTTTTTCCTCGAAGCGCTCCTATGATTAACTTTCAAATAGAGATAGGTTGCTAACTGATCCTAACTGATCCTATCTCTATTTTAAAGTTAATCATAGGAGCGCTTCGAGGAAAAAAAAAAATTAATTGTTATCGGGAGCGCTACTAAAAGGTGCGCTCTGAGGAATAATAAAGGTGCGCCTCATTAGGTGCGCCTCAAAACGGTGGCGCTTCGAGGAATACCTCTGAAATTATTGTGAATGTGAGCATTATGTGGGTTATTTTTATTTATATCTTTTTGTGTTATTTTTCTCAGTTAGTTTTAATGATAGTCTTGCATTATGAGTACTTTATGTGGCCTACCCAAATGTCCTTTCCTTGGTATTGTTCGTCGAGTCGGTGAGCTCCTTAAGTTCTGAGTTGAGCTACACTCATTAGATTAGATTACTGACAAATGCTTGCACTGACTGGACAGGTCCACTCAAATTTGTGTGGTTCTTTCCTCAAAAGACCATTTCAGACATGGATCTACACGGTCCTCACATGATCTGACCAAGATTATGTCTGGACTCTAAAAGAGACTATGACCCTTGAGTTTGTATCGCCATTTCTTCTCAGGGGTAGTCAGATAGGAAATGTCGACTCCATCTAGCTTATTTTTTTATATGACGTATACAAGTGATTCTGATATCCTATTTACAGAATAAACAATTTCATTTCATTTCATTGTGTCTCATTAAGTGTCTTATTAGTCTTGTATCCAGAAATTAATTGAGTTAACAGAGTAAAAGAGAATTTAAATAAAACTTCTGTTCGTTCCATAACCCGACCGACTATAGGTACATTAGCGGTCGTCCTCTAAATGAACGCGTTATACAATTACGTCTTTTTTTCGTTTAAAAGCCGGATATATCGGCGAATATACGGAAATATATAATTTTTATATCTCGTAAATAACGTGGCGAAAAATAGCAATTAGATTATTCGTTATAAGCAGCTAACATAATTTAAAACTAAAATAATTGGTGGCAGTGAAGCGTGGAGGTACTAACACTGATACTCAGTTTTAACCTTGTTAGTATATTTTCAAAGTTACTAGGTTAAATTATAAGCCTAGATTTCAAGAATTCCGTAAAAAAAATAGTATTAGGTAATTCTGAGCAATTTTGTCATTTCTGGCATGCAAAAGTACGTAATAATTGCGTTGGTCAGTTATTTTTACCCGACTGTGGCGAGGCCAAATAGTTTATTATATTATTATATCTTTACACATATTTAAATTTTCAGGCGTTTTCAACTCACCATTCATGTTAACTTTATGGTAAACTGTTAAAAAAGCTAAATAATGTAGGGACAAAATAATATGAGCATCTTAAATAATTAGCAGTGAACAGAGCAAGATGATAATTGCTTGAATTGAAAGAAATTAAGTTGTCGACATCTTGAGGAAACCGCCATGTCCTAGAACCAAAAAAAAATCGAAGACATGTGATATCTACCAACCCGCACTGAGCTCGCGTGGTGGATTATGGCCCACTCCTTCTCACAGAGAGGAGGCCTGTGTCCCATTAGTGGGAACATTATAGGCATCAGCCTATAACTTAGTATAATCATATGCTAAGTTGTCGATAGCTTTGAAGTTTATTTTTGAAGAATTATGTTAGTAAGTAGGTACTAGAAAATATCCAAGGGAAACGTGGAAAATGATTCCATTACTACAGATATCGACAATTATTTAACTGGTCCTTATAGGAACTGCGCCTGAGCACGTATACCTCAAAACTAATGGGAATTTATATGACATTTCAGACAGAGAAAACGGTGATCAAGGGTCTAGATTACTATCGGTTCTACGATTAGTTGCCCGTTGTATGGGAGAGTACGAGTTATGTAGTATTATGTGTCTTGTTATCTATTGGAGTAATTAATCGTCAAATTCGATATAGATTTCAAAGAAAAAGAAGAAGTTTTTCAAAGCTTTATGGACTACTATTTTTCTGAGCTCCCCATAATGATCACATGAAATTTTTAGTCATTACCTGCCATTGTGGACAGCAAATAAAATATTGAGTGTAGTTATGAGTGAGTGAGAGTTATGTGTGTGTGAGTGAGTGTAGTTATGTTATGATGGAAGAGAAGGAATTATTTTATCAACCAATCTACTCATCCTATCCCAGTCCATTGCTGGACTTAGGTGTCTCCCGATTTGCACTACAATTCTTGCTTTCTGCATCCAGTCTATTCCAGCCACATTTGTAAGTAACAATTTTGTTATTGGTCTGTTACAGTAATGTAATAAAAATCAATTTTAATAAGACGCTTAAATTGAAATGTCGATCTAATGTTATACAATGATCACATGAATTTTTAGTCACTACCTACCATTGTGGACTGCAAATAAAATAGAAATAAATAATAAATAGTTTGTATTGAGTGTAGTTATGAGCTATTGGAAGAGAAGGAATGATTTATCAACCAATCTACTCATCCTATCCCAGTCCATTGCTGGACTTAGGAGTCTCCCGATTTGCGCTACAGTTCTTGCTTTATGCATCCAGTCTGTTCCAGCCACATTTATAAGTAACAATTTAGTTATTGGTCTGTTACAGTAATGTAATAAAAATCAATTTTAATAAGACGCTTAAATTGAAATGTCGATCTAATGTTATACATTGACGCAACGTTAAATATTAGACCCACTGTAACTGCTATTATAATCATCTGTGCACACTCTTTATGAAATTAGTATGAACATTATATTTACATCATCAGAACAAATCATAATTTATTTATATTTATTTGTGTAAGAATAACCACAGCATTCCATTATCTTGGTAAAGCTGATTTTTTGCACAAGTACAGTGTTGGGTCAGAAGTTCTAATTTATAACACATAAAGCAAATGTCATCGCTGATGTAAACACAATCACTGCAACAGTGAATCAGGTGCGAAATTCATTTATTGTCTTCAGATTGCAACATAAGTTTCAACTGATGAACTACAGAATTATTTCCTTACAAGATATGATGTAATTTTATGTTTGGTTTCGTTGCATGACAATGAAAATGTAAGCTGTACTGAAATGGGTCAAAAAGTGTTAAGATAACACTTAAAATGTGTTGAAACACAAGAAAACAGTACCAGTCATGGAATGACGGAAAAATCTTGAACTTGCCATAATGAGTAAGTAATGAGTTTTCCTCGTTTTCCAGCAATTGGTGTTAAACAATGGGCTTACAAAAAATATACCAAGTTCATTTATCATGAAAAAAGGACACCTACACTTGATTTAATACAGGAAGTTCACTGGTAGCAAGTTAGCTGACTCATGGTAAAACCAAAACGAACTATCGACCTAAAAATTAAACCACACGTTTTTCCAAATGGTATGAGACTAAAACTCATATCACTGTTCATTGTGATGTGACATACATAGCAAATAACGTGGGCGTTTTGCGAAATCACCTTGATTGTATCGACTTTATTGGCACGATCCTGCTCATATTTGACTATCTAGAACACCAGTGACATAATTATTAAGTAATAATACATGTCACCAAATAAGACAATGGACAGGATATGCTAGGCCAGACGCGGTTGTAAATATAAAATAATATGACAAATCGATACGATCGAATCGATCTTATAATTATCTAAGTTTATCAGACTGATTTTTTTTCTAGTCACTGACTCACTGACTCACTGACCGGATACTAATAAAACAGGTGCCACATTAGTCCAAATCGATTTGTCATGAATCACGCAAAAAATGATATTTACGTAGACATAGCGAAGTTAAGGATCTAGTGATTGTAAGAATAAATGGCGTCGCGTTTATAGACGAAGACAATGCAGCATCCAAAGGACACCAACATGAAGACATACATAATGACAATGACGAACTTACAGATCAAATATGAATTAAGAGGGGTGTGCATTGCGTAGAGAACACGCATCGCTGGACGATATAGCAACAGCGGAAGATGTCATAATGTTGTCAACCGCTTGCGACGGCACGACCGGCCGTGGGCTCCTTGACTCGCCAGCGAAACACTGTGAAGACATTAGTTAATCTGCTCGATACGGCCATCAAAGTAATGGGGGTTAACTACGCGTGAAGCTGGTTAGTTGGTTGGTGGACAGTCGGAAGCGTGCGCACTGCCATGCATCGCGATAAAATGCTTGTTTAGTGTGAGATTTGAATGTTAGATGGGAGCATAGGAAATTACGTTTTTTAGAAATGGGAGTGAAAATGAAAGACTGACTGATATTGTCTTATGTTTAAACCGATTAGACTCTACTTTTATCACAAAGCTTATTCTGTCGTTGAAGTTAAGCATTTAAAGTTGTCGAAAATAACCAATAAGAGGATATTTTCTAGCCCTTAATCTGCAGTAAACATGCTACCACCTTGAAGAACGCACAATAATACAGTTGCAAAATCATTCACACGTTATGTATTATATGAAAACAAAGCGACCATAAGTCGGCTACGAAGGCCACGGACTAAGGCCGGACTTAGCCGACCAATTTTATTAAAGGTGATGAAATGATTACCTACACATGGTAATTGGCCATTTTCTGTATTGTAATATTTGTAATTCACGTGGTTTTTGTTGTTTCTTTTTCCTTTGGAGCGTGGGAAAGTGTTGCAATATTGTTATTAACACTGATAACTTTATTAGTTCCAAAGTCGTCTGACGGGCTGCTGTTTGATTCGAATGAGATTATGTCGTGTACTATTGATATAGTTGGCTTGTGCTTAATTATTATGGGTTTATTAAGTAAGTAATTAAAGATTGTGATATTTGGTATCAGTTTCTTGGACTACCAGTGCGGCATAATTATTCAAGAAGGTGGTATAGAATAACTTACAAACGTATTCTACGTCAATTCATTCGTCGCGAGGAAATCGAAGGTTAATTCACTTATTCAAAGCAAATCTCATTGAAAATCATGTTGTGAATGTGTCTACTAAGTCACATGAGATGGTCGACATTCGGCCGACACCAGCGCGTATATGCGACCGGCAGTGCGTGTAACCACGGATACTACTAACGGAAACTAGTTTTGCAATATACATGTATTGACTTTAATTCACTATTCCCTAAAGAACTCTCGACTCAACTTAATGAACTCGTCTCACCTTTTAAAGACGTGACACTTGCATTGACATCAATTCCAAACCAAACTACGACTCATTCAGGATTTACTTCTCAAATTTTATTTAAAAAAAAAAAAAAAAACTATCGCAATGAAACTTTAATGGGTTCACCTCTTTTGAAAGCGTAACAAACATAATCAACTGAAACAAAATTGCGGTAAAAACATAACCAGTTATTTGATATGTAGGTAAAAAAAAGAAATATTGCGTAAGGAATTACGAAATAAGTGACGGTTTTTTGTATAAAAAGGAAAAAATAATAAGTGTAGCTAGAACTCAACAAATGAAGCATGTACTTACTTGAATCGACCGTAATACTTATCGACGGTTCAATAATCACGCAAAAACACAAACGTTACGTACAATTAGTTTCCTAAATGCGCTGAAATTGGATTTAATCGATTTTTAAAATGTGTTTTATTATGACAGAGTCAATTTCATTATTGCGGATACAGGATCTATTTTAAATCTAAATTGGCTGGCTATGTAGGTATTAATTACAGAAACGGGTCGTAAAGAGGAAAAATCTAATGAAACAATTACGAATACAATGCAATGCCATTCCGGTGTTGAAGAATCAAGTCTAATACTGTTGAATTGATGTAACCAGCGTGACGAACATTGCATCTGCATTCTGATCACTGTAATTAGATCTGTAGGACGTTGAGGTCTATCTTTAACGAGATCATACTTTTGATCAGAAGTCCTCTAATCCGTATTCGTTCATCTATTTTTCAAACGTTGCCAATTAAGAGTTTCGAAACTAATGCGTTGCATCAATCGTTCGGTTAACGAGCGTCAGACTAATCGGTTGCAAACTGGCAACACAATCTTTTCTTTATAAAGTCGGATAGCAATTAATATTACTTAAGTCGAAGTAATGAATGCTTCACGCCCGAGTTGCCACATGATGGCACAGAGCTAGAGAACCTTATCGTGTAACTCTTGGATAATATGTATCGTTTTCACCTTTGTTAGTCTTAACGGTACGAGTAACTAACCAATCCTATTGTTTCCGTATACCTAGTATTAATGTTTACGGTGGCCATTTAAGCTTACTCAATAATAGAAAAGTTGCTAACTAAATGACGTTATAAGCATTCAATAGATTTCCTATTCCGCATTCAGTATTCCAGATTTCAATAAATTGCAAGTCTACCTATAAAACTTAAACTAGTTGCATTGTAAACATGTTTCTTATACAGAATGAACACGCGAATTTTATTGCTTTTCGGTAATATGGATTCATGCAGTAAACTTTACTGATCGATTGAAACTTTAAAGCATTAGTTCGAATTGTTTGGTACTCTTAGTAAATTAGCCACGTATTCGCATGTTCACATGTTCAAGAGCAGTCGCAGAACGTGACTGGCACGTTTACCGTATAGTTTAGTTTTCTGAACGCGTTCTTAAGCCCAGTGGTTTCACTGTTCGATAGACACATTATTTTTGTATCTGGAGCGAGTATTAACTTTCGCTGCAGTGGTGTTAAGTCTTTTGTCCCCAAGTATTTGGGGTCCGAGCGGAGACTGCGGCCCTTTTTTGGTCGTTTTGTAATAACTTCACGGAGTTCAGATTTTATTAAGCGCATTGTTTGTTTTACTTTCACTCGACCTGCTTTAGTTTACACCATAAACTATGAGATGAACTGCTGATAAACGACAATTGACAAAATAAAATGGTTTTCTTGTAGCTTAGCTTCTTCAAATAATCCTCAAATCTAATTTCCTCGTAACTAACATGACTTGAAATATTAGAAAATAGGAAGGAAAACGTAGAATTAATGTTGTGGAAAATAGAATTATGTAAATTATGATGATGTGGGGGATGTGGGACGGATGTGGACGCTACTGTTCATACTTTATGAATAACACTCGTCATCGCAGCCACACAGAGTATTATGAACGTTTACGATTTCTGTTATGGTAAATAGATTTAAAGCACGTCTTAGATTACGTTTTATTTATGACAGTAATTTCTAATAAACTTAAGCATAGTGTTATAACTTATAATTACCGGTATTTTATGTCAGTCATCTACACATTTTCTCTCTGGTTGTTTTATTGTCATATTACGGAGTTTATTTTTATTGCATGTTAAGATTATTTCATTCTTTCTCTATTAATATTTTACGTTGTATATTTACTTTCACAGCGGTTACTACATTGTTTTCTTCCTGATAGCTACAGATTACGAGTTGATATAAAAACTGATTCCTATATGTACTTACGTTACGTACCTATGGGTAAGTTATTATAAAAACTGTAGTGTTTCACATAATTTGTCGTAGTCAATTGTGTTACAATTTAAGTGTCATAACTCTCGCTTGATTGATTGCATCGCACAATTAGTTATAAGTTATCAGCGTTGCATCGAATTTATAGTTTTTCTTTGAAGTTTTTGCATTTAATCATTGTGTAAAATTTTCGCATGTTTAAGGTATATTATTAAGGTTATTGGCTGCTGGTTTTTGTCACCACTGGGAAGGTATTGCCCTATAGAGCGGATATCTTAAACTAAGAATCACACGACTACTAAATACTGAAGTTTAAATGACACCATTTTAATATACATAGTTTCCAATTCATGCGCCAATAAACAGCTATTGGTTCCTAAATTGACAGTCCAATAAATCTCGGACACAATACATGATCGATCGGCGCGTACACAAACGTTGAATATTCATGAGATTATGTTATTTACGACAAAACATGAATAAAGTTATTCGACAACGGTACATTATTATTTTATCTACATTGATCCGGCCTTGTTCTGCTAATCAGGGGATGTCGGTTATAAATTAGTGATGAATCAATACTCGGTGAATATCAAATAGCGATTCGAATGCCGTTTGTCTCTTTTTATTGAGTCTTGATTGATTTTTGTGTAGATTTTTAAGTGCTTATAACCATATATCAGGTTCTCTATGATTATGTTTTAGTTTTTAGAACAGAAAGTTAAGAACTAAAACCCGACTACGACAGAAATGCCAACTAAATAGGTATAAACAAGACATCACAGACGGAATAATACGTGCATTTGTCCATCTGTGTCGTTTGTACTATGTATGCTTTAATTACATATTTAGTAATTACGTGTGACTTCGGATACACAAAAACCGATATTTATTTTGTCCATCTGTGATGTCATGTTTTTGCATTTTTAGTTGGCGTCTTAACTGTAGTCGGGTTTTAGTTTTTAACTTTCTTTTTTATTTCAATTGTTTTGCGGTTTATGTATCATCATTCTCCTGCCCTTATCCCAATTTATTTGGGGTCGGCGCAACATGTCGCTTTCTTCCATACTTCTCTATTAGTTGTCATCTCGGTAGTCACCCCCTTTCTAGCCATATCATCTTTCACACAGTCCATCCATCGTTTCTTTGGTCTTCCCCTACTCTTATAGCCATCGACATTCATACCCAAGACTTTCCTCACGACATTTTCCTCATTCCTCCGCATCACATGCCCATACCATGACAACCGATTTCAGCACAACTTTTCAGTCACCGGTGCCACTTTCAGGCTTCCTCTTATGTACTCATTTCTTATTCTATCCATTAGTGTCACACCACACATCGCTCTTAGCATTCTCATCTCAACTGCATGCAATTGCATTTATTAATCCCTTTTGTGGTCCAATATTCTGATCCATACAAGACAGCAGGTCTTACCATTGTTTTATATATCTTCCCCTTAAGTTTAAGGGGAATTGATATATTTTCAATATATTTACAAAAAGTACCCCTTAAAATCTTTCATTATATACCAAATACGTATATTAATCTTTTTTTTTTCTAGTCATGTTTCAGTTTACGTTAATAAATAGAAAATCGATAACCTTATCAATTCGCTGTAAGCCGTCATATTGGATTATATGTAACGTCATATAGCATAACCCGCGGAACAATATGACGCTTATAACGATACCTCGTCTATCAAAATACGAAGAGTAGTTTAGGAGTTACGAGGGAACAGATGAACATGCATACATAAATAGCTTGTTAAAATCATAACCCTCCTTTGGCCATAGTCGGGTAAAAACATGATAAATTTCGTGTTTTATTGCCGTTATCTGCCTCAACACTCAAATAATTTAAGAAATGTATTTATTTATTAGAGCTTCTGTCTGTGCTATCGAAACTGTCTAACAAAATAAAATAAATTGTTACTGTGAATATTGTCTGTGACTGACAGTGAGAGAACGATGTCGTTCTGAAAGTGTTTCTTTTTGCCAACGTTCAAATATAAAATAAATCTCCCCAGAAGAACCTTTCAAAGCATTAGAAAAAAAGTCACGATCAGCTATTTGAGTAGCTGATCGTGACACTTTTTTTTCTAATGCTTTGAGAGCTGCCTTTGCTTTTTAATTTTTTTGATATGTGTATATTACTTTGTTTCAGCATGCCGTATTCTAGGCGCCGTTCATAAGAATACTAATTAGTTCTAATTCAACTTACAAGCTCAAATAGACCAGTACCTCCCAGTTTGGGTGGCTATAGTAAAAGTTGTTCGTATGTCACCTATCGGCTCGAAACAGGTCGCTTGACATGTTGCTGAGTACGCAATGTCCGTATTAATTATTACTGTTGTTATGGTGAAATGCGATCAGGCGAAAAAGTGGCGTAAGTACGAAATAAGGAAGGAGTTGGACGGATTTAGTTCACCTGATATCATAAAACACGATGTCAGTTATAACTAAGAAGTGTCAATAAGTGGTATGTTCGGAAATTATCGCTATGATAATCATTTCAGGAACGCACTCATAGCTTCTTTGAAATTCCAATCTATTTACCTCCAATTACCAATCATGTGGTCACAGTAGACTTTCAAAGATTTAATTTCCGGCAAAAGAGACAAATTGAAAATTTGCATTTGCTCGTATTTACACTAGCCTTTAATACAAAAGACATCAACGCATGCCGAAATTAATTATGTACTTGGGACGATCTTCGTTGAGGAACTGGGGGATTTATTTTTCTCCCACGAATTCTCTCTTGTTCTATTACTACAAAATTCTTCTATTGTTCTATGTTAATTTATATTTATGTAAGAATATTATGACCAGAAAGCAGTTAGAAAGTCTGGTCGTAAACATTATCCTATTGTCCTGCTAATTTTGTCATCTTCGTCCATCTGCTCTTATCCCTAATAAATTACGACTACGCAGCATGACTTCTTCTTTTACTATGGATATAAAGAATCTGTCATCTCAGGATTCATATCATACGGCAGAAAAAAGTATACCTACCTATATACCAAGGTTGATGGTGTTCATGCCATTATACGTAAACGGTGCGCTTCTATCTTCGGTAGAATACGTGCTAGCTACCACAGCATCCTGAGTGTATTGTGTGATAGGTAGGACAGCCCCATGCTGGCTCACTGGATACGGCACCCGTAGGTGTTTCAATTTTGTGTATAGAGTGTGGTTTTACTAACATTAGGTTAAGACTTTTACTAACAACATATGGATCTTGTAATTAGATCTGAAATAAAATATTTATTATTATTATTTTAAAGTTTAAGCTACGATTGCTTTTGCATACTCAGTAGCAACAGGTTAAAAGGCTGTGCCCACGAGTTATTGTGCAACTTTGTATGTGCGTGTATTCCTTTTATTGTCTTTCGGTTTCGACTTAGTATTTATTATCTTAACCATATGTCAAGGTTGCATTTGTAAGGAATTTGACTAAACGGAATATGGTGGTCGGTTACTGAAAGGTAATTTATACCTCATTTATTTATTTTGAGATTGTTTTAAAGTTGGCATTTTACATACCTATAGATAATTATGTGCGACTTTTTTCTGCCTACCAAAAAGTCCTATAAATATTCTTAGAGTCTGCTTTCAAAATTAGCAATTCCGCCAGTCTTTGGTTTTGCATTCAGATATTTCTCTGTCCTTGCATTTGTTTAGGATAATATGTCAAAGAAATTATGTCGATTATCTTAATGTCACATTTAAGCCTTAAACAAAACCAGATATATGTAGTTCCGAAATATAGTTCGAAAATCGTTCTGAACATATCCGTTGTGTATTTTTAAGTTCATGTTCAGCTCATAAATTCATATGATTTATGATCATCCGTTGTCTCAGATTTTCATGGTACGGAGCGCATCAGATATGGCCACTACTGTTGTTTCAACACAAACACACTTATTAAACGAATCATAGCATATAAGAAACTTATAATTTGTGGTTATCATCACTAGATTGAATAACTAAACATTACGGAATATTGACATAATCGGTTATGCATGGCTGGGAAACGTTTCTTTCTGTTATAACTTATAATAAAAACAAGTAGCTGCTTTAAGCTATATTCCGGTCTCCAATCAAAAGCGTTTCTGACGCCTGCTAGTTGTACAAGATTAGGAACTAATAAAGTTTAAATTCATAATACAAGTATTCTTTTCTATTAAGTTGATAGATGTCAGAAATGCATTCTCTCATCGGCCGCATATTAGCTCTTTTAATTTAATTGTTTTAATCTTTCATGTGTACGTCGCTTATCTAATATAGAATGTATGGTTATTACATATATATTATAATGAAAGATTAGAAAATATATGCAGCCTTAAGGCGCTGACAAGACCCAATTGACCAAAATAGGCTTCGCTTAAGAAAAAAAATTGGTAAATCTGTATAGTTTGTGGTAGCGAAAAAAATATATGTAAATTTTGAACATATTTCCCAGAACCTGGTTGTTACAAAACACGTTTTGAAAACAAAATCTCGATACAAACTAAGGTTAAACTAACCTCTTACTTTGAGTTCTAATCCAAAATATCTGTATCAAATATCAACATACGTTACGTATTTAATAAATAACAAGAACGTCTTATTTAAATGCAGAACTTGGTTGTTTTTTATTTTCGATTATTCAACTCGATTTTGAGTAAATAGATAATTACTTCATATTTTGCAATAAATTACAAGCGTTGTGTCATCGCGCTTCTCTTTCTTTTCTATGGAATTTGACAGTGACCGCGGTTTAGGTGTTGTCAGCGTCTTAAGAAGCAGTAGTAATGCTAAAAGGCAATAATCAGTAATAGGTGATTATATTAGTTCACTCATAAAAGTAAAATTATTACGGAGATAATTCTGGATTTGCAATTAGTCAAAGATTACGTTACTATTTCGCACCTCCTTGAGAAATGTCGGAAAGATTTTCTTGAACATTTTCACTATCAAGACGTAATACTAATTACGTGCCTTCTTCACAGTGTTATTATTTTGCGAAATAACATAGAAAGTTTGTCACATTGTGTGTCTGTCGTGTTCACGTCAACTCGTGAACGCATTTCGGATAATTCGCGATTCACATGTCTTCATCGTGTGATATGAATGTTAGTGTGTAATGGCACTGCCACTTATGAATGGCGCAATTGTGTGACTATGACTTATAACCCATGTTGACATTTGATTGCTTTTATATATAACATATAACCATTGTATTCGAGGTGAAGTTGATTGTTAGGTTTGCGACCCACCTTGAGTTTTGGTGAACTTTTGACATCCTTTTTTATTTATTTTATTAATGTTAAGCTTGCATAATGCACACTTGTGCTTACACTTATCATGAAACAAGTTACTGCCTCGTTGGTCTAGTGTTCGCAAGTGCTACTGCTGAACATGAGGTCCTGGGTTCGATTCCCGGATCGGGCAAAGTGTTATTGGGTTTTTCTATCTGGAATTTCTCAGTAGCAACCCGGAGTCTGGATTTGTGCCCGGTTGATGGCAATAGGCTCGCCCCCTATTACATGGGACTTAAACATAACTGGCGAATTGTGGGTGTACTACAGGTACACCTCTGCCCTACTCTTCGAGGAAACAAGGCGTAATATTATGTTATGTTATTAACACAGGTATAGACAGATGCGCTGCGATGTTTTTTGCGATATCTGTACATTAAACATTAGCAGTATATTTCATATTAGTATTAATTTTTTGACTTCACGTTTTACATATATCAAACTAAAAAGTAACATAAAAATAATATGTACTTGGCGTTATGACATTTCACATAATACAATATTTTTTTTACCAGATTGGAAAACAATTCGCCTAAACAAATAAGGAAAATTCGTAGTAGATTTCCCCAGTAGGTCTACTACTCAAATGTTAATGAAGTTTGTTTGTCATGATGTTATGTATGTATGTAAGTTGGTGCCCTAAACTTGGTTCATAATGAAAAGGTGATTATGAGTTGTTACAGTAGTTTACGAAGTTTTAGAGTAGTTTGAAGACGAAGACTTGCTGTGCCGACCCCAAATACATTAAATAATGACAGTAGTTTACGTTAACATTATTTTTATATAAATCATCATTCTTCTGCCCTTATCCCAATTTATTTGGGGTCAGCTCAACATGTCCCTTTCTTCCATACTTCTCTATTAGTTGTTATCTCGGTAGTCACCCCTTTCTAGCCATATCATCTATCACACAGGCCACCCATCGTTTCCTTGGTCTTCCCCAACTCTTATAACCATCTACATTCATACTCAAAACTTTCCTCACGACATTTTACTCATTCCTCCGCATCACATGCCCATACCATGACAACCGATTTCCGCACAAACTTTTCAGTTACCGGTGCCACTTTCAGACTTCCTCTTATGTACTCATTTCTTATTGTAGCCATTCGTATCACACCACACATCATGGTGTTTCATGTATTTTATATAAATGCTATCATGAGAAACGTACATTTTACAAGAAAAAAATCGAAATATTTGAACTAGTATTTCAGCCAGAGCAAAACCAATGTTCCAACTATATTTGAAGCTGATACCTATATGGTTATTCCTTGAGGTCTCTGAAATACCTTTCAACGACAGATGGCCGTGTTATCCACCAGATAATATTAAGTTTATGCAAATAAATGCCAGAGCAAGGTAAACAAAAACGATTGATTGCATTCCCATGTTCCATAATGGCGTATTTCATACTAAACAATGGTCCGTATCTTAATCAGAATGTCAGAATGAGATTAAATATGGGCCCTTTTGCTAACAGAATATTAGCCGTTTGATTTGTTTTAATGGTGTTGAAGTCTTTGAATGCATATTTATGGGACCTTTGAATTATAAATGGGATACTTAATTATGTGGAAAACCTAAAGCGATTGGAACGTAGATGTAAAATCGTCACGTAATGTGAAGGAAATCTATAATTCGGTTTCCGTTTTTGGCATGTAGGTGTTCAAATATTTTTATTTCGGACCATGACTATTATGGCTAGCCCACTTTATTAAAACAACAAATTGAATGCTGTTGAAATCAATTGAAAAATCTTCCACTAATTTTCAAGAACGGTTGTTTTGTAGAACTCCTGTCGCCGTCAAATTATTAAGGAACTAAGAGGTGTTAATGAGGCTGCGCCAGCGTCGAATACATTACGATCGGTGAGCCGCGATCACGTTCTACTGAACTCGACCGAACGTTCCGTTTCCATAATGAGTCATTACAATTATCAGCCAGCCTCCGGTTTTCCACTTAATTGAATTTAATTCTCGTACAATAAATCCGTTAAAAGTGGTTTGAATAATCGTTGAAATGTTTGCAAATTATAATAGCAATGGAATTGAATTACATTTGGTTTATGAATAAGGTGGTAGAATAGAAATTAGGGTCCAGTATGATTTAGCACCGAGTGGGTAATACCGGAATCTCGGTGAATGAGTAATAACTCATTCACCCAGAATTTATCTTGGAACCATTAGGTTCCAATATAAATTATAGAGATCTCGGGCTTTTTTGGGTTCTGTACCTCAAAATAATAAAACGGAACCCTTATAGGATCACACGTATGACTGTCTTTCTGACTGTCAGAGCCGATTTGCTCCGAATCTACCGAACCGTATAAGTTGAAATTTGGTACACATATGAATTTCTGTGACTCAAATACGAACGTGTAACGTAAATAAATACATTTTGAAGGTGGGGTTCAGTTTTGGGGAAAAATTAGAAAAAAAGAATGAGGAAAGAAAGAGGATTTCAAATATACTTTTTTATAATTTTAAAATAATTTGTTTTAAAGTTATTAAAAGAAGTAGATGAGTATTAATATTCCCCCTTATCTGCGAAAGTGCTGAGGGTAAAATTAAAAAAAAATTCAGAGGATATTTCTATACTTATAGATTGCAGGAAAATTAATAAGATGTTTATAATCTTGAAATAACATGGTAAATCATTCAATATTTTGCGTATAAACTTTAATTTGCAGTTGGAATGTATGGCGGAACATATTTTCAACTACAATGTTATGTTTGTTTTAGGGATAAATTCATCCCAACTACGTAAGTCCTCATTGTGCGTGTTCAAACACACACATGAATGGCCGGTTTTTTTAATACGAATGTTTCGAAAACTGGCGTTCCTTAATAAATGTCCAATAGGCAATGTTACGGGCATGGTACATACCTACTTATACGTTTTTACGACAGCCAGATGGCGCCAGTTATTTCTTATTAATATATTCAAAAATTACCGATACATATCACGGCGATTTAGTTACTAAACTAGCGTATCAGAGATCTAAATGACTGTCAGTAACGACGACTGATCTGAATGGCTATCAACTATCAAGTTTGATCGATATTACTTTGACAAGGGCGTTGTCGACATCCGTATCTTACGTTTGTTTGCGATCTCAAATCGATTAGATCCGCTTTTAAAATTGTCACACAGTGAAACGTTTTGATACTGTGACGTGTCGTAATAAAATTAACTTTAACACCTGAGGCCAAATTGCTAAATTCGTTCGTGGAGAAGTAATGCGGAATGCAATTGTCGTGAACCGCGGCCGGCACATTCACGGTACGTGGCCTTGTCTACAATAAGCTACACCATTAATGGTCCGGAAATTATAAAGCTTTTGTCGTGTAATGTACATTCGGTATAATATCATTTTAGTTTTTGCGGTTGTAGTTGCGCCCGCGCCGTCCGCCACCGGAATTGGATAGGTGAACGATTTCGTAACCAAACTAATAATTGTATGAGTATGCTCTGAGTTATAACGATCATTAGCATACTTTGTATGCCACAGTATTTTAATGCAAAATTTCAACTGTTTTCTTAAGGAGGTCGTAATTCACCGGCGGAAAATTCTTTAAATGAAAACTTAGCTAGTTAATAGGCTAAAAACTAAAGTTAATTAGTAAGAATTTAATTAAAAGTACACCGATAGCTATGTCAACACTCCAAACGTTTCAGATAATAACTTATTTCTATAAATTCTAACGGGTTTTTAATGAATCAGAAAAAGTTGTACATTTCTTGAGTTCTTATTTTTTGTTGGTTGCGCTAAGAATGAATAAATGTAAAAGTGGTACCTAAAGTTAAAGTAACGTGCGTAAGACCAGTTTCATGTTATTTCTCAACCTTGTCACCAGTGCTCCAGTGCTCGAACCCGTTGTGCCACCAGTCATTGCACTCCAGTGCACCAGTTTGGCGAAAGTAAAAGTCACTGCGAACGCACTCGTTCTTGAACCAGTGCTGTAACTGTCCACTGTACTACACTTAACGTTATAACATTTTTTTATGGTTCCGTAGTCAACAAGGAACCCTTATAGTTTCGCCATGTCCGTCTGTCTGTCAAACAAAAACTCAAAACTCAAATTCAAAGCGTTTATTTCAAATAAACTAAATACAGGCACCTTTGAATTGTCAAGGACTGTCACTGTCTGTCCCCGTCTTAGCTCAGAGAATCTTAGTACAAAAAAACTGTAATTTGGCATGGGTAACTAAAACAAAGTGACTTCAACATGTTAATAACTTTGACTAAGTGGTAAAATATAATCCTGAAAAAATTGTTTTTAGGGTACCTCCCATACACGTAAAATGGCGATGATACTCATATTGTTTTTACTCATCTATCATGGGATAGACGAAAAAAAACAATATCGTCGACACCATGGGGTGTGGGGTATCGTTGGATAGGCCATTCAAAAATATTGCGGGTCTGTGAAAACCATTTTTCGATTCAAGGATCTGTTTGGGTAATATTATTTAAATTAAAAGTCGATAACAAAATATAGCGTATATAAACTTGTTTACCTACTTCTCATCTCACATAAATTACAAAACGTGCAAAGGAAATGGTTATCCTACCGTTGACCAGTAAACTTTACGAATTGATTATTATGGTCTATGAAACCAATACGTTCTCACCGCTGCATTGAAACTAGATATGTCATCCAAATAGTACATTGACTCTGTATGTATGTATGACTTATTTGTATGAATTAACTGAGCTTGACAGTTATTTTTTGTAATTTTATTTAGGATAGATACGTATTTAAAGGTACAATGAAAATTCAGATATTAAGAATTCTTAATTGAGAATTAAACGGAATGCTACCGGAAAATTACTGGTAACACTTTTTCCGGCTCGGAAATGCTATTCGTGCCCGTTCCTATACTCCGTTTTTTTCTCAAACCACTACCAGATGGGAACCAACCACGAAAGTTGAAAACTGATTGATTTATAATGCGTTCAAATAAATGTACGGCAACTTTCGTGTTTAAGGTGCAACCCGTTTGACCAGTAGTACCCCTTAAATGGAAAATAAAAAGCAAACAGACCAGTCAATTAGACGCTTTCGTAGTCTAATTATAGGAAACTAGTTTTTGCCAGCGGCTTCGCCCGCGTGCATGTCAGAAATTGTGCCACGGGAAAGTACTACCAGGATAAAAAGCATTCTAGGTCCACCCATGGGCCTAATTTTGTCCAAATCCGTTCAGCCGTTTTAGCGTGAAAGCGTAACAAAGAATTTCACTTTCGCATTTATAATATTAGGATTAGAGAGGGGACATATTTTCAATGACATCTACAGGTTAATTAGAAAGATCAAATTGTCAAGCTCTCGCTCGGTAGCTGATGATTCAGACATCAAAGGAACATAAAAATGATTAACAGTAATTTGTTCGGCGAATTTGAGTCATTTATTTCAATGATATTTTTGGAAACGGAATAAGTTTTAATATAAGGCTGATTTAATGTATTTTAAATGGGTAATAATATAAAAAAAATTGGTTATTGTTTCATACCAGCAATAAAAAATAATTTAATTCTAATGCCTTGTTTAGTATGCCTAAATTGTGTCGTAATACTAACTAATATTATAAATGCGAAAGTGAATTTGTTTGTTACGCTTTAACGGTAAAATGGCTGAACGGATTTGGATGAAATTTAGCACAAGTCTAGACCATGACCTGGGTTAGGATATAAAATACTTTTTATACCGATATTCCCACGGGATTGGCAATCATGCGGGTGAAACCGCAGGGCGCAGCTATTAAGTCATATTTTATATTACGTAGAGATAGAGAAGTTAACACAGACTAGTTTAATAAAAAATTCAAACAAATCCGTCATTTAATGATTTGACTCGAAAGAGTCTTAAGCTAACTTTCATACTATCATTATAATTAATTAAACCAAATGAAATATTTTCAGTATAAACTAAGCATAACAATAATAATGCCTATGAATTTTTAGAATGGCTGTGAAATTTACGAAACAATAATAAAATATTATCTTGTTTGTTAAAATTATGAGAAATTCTTTATAATATCTACTCGTATTATAATAAGAAAGTTTCTCGACTAAGTTAACTTTCAATTGCACCGGCAAATGAAACGTTTTTCATTCCGAGATTATATGGATATGTATGAATCATGCAAATATTATCAGTAAAAGTTATAATTAATTATTATTATTTAGGCTAGAAGTGGTTTTAAATTTTATGCAAACAAAATACACGACCAAATTACCTATGGGTAGTTAGATACTAAGATAAAAGCGGACGTGAATCGGAATTAGCTTTTACGTCAATTATAAAATAAACATAATACCACGACTGTTTTCGCAGAGGGGTTAGGCAGAGGTGTACCATAGTACCTACTTAACCTATATCCACATTTCGCCAGTTATGTTTAAGTCCCATGTAATTGAGGGCGAGCCTATTGCCACCAACCGGGCATAAATCCAGACTTCGTGCTAGTGAGAATTCCTAATGGAAAAATCCAATGACGATTTGCATGACCTGCGAATCGAACCCGGGACCTCATGCTCAGCAGTAGAGCTTGCGACCACTAGTCCAAGGAGGCACATCGGTTTAAACAAATTTATTTCTCACAAGAACACACAACCAGTGTGTCCTGCCCGTTATGACATATACGCTGCCGAAACGAGGACACTGACAGTCGGGCTGGTCCACAAATTCAAGGTCGCTCAGCGCGCCATGGTGGCGCATGGCTATGCTCGGAGTTTCTTTGAAGGATATGATCAGAAATGAAGTTATCCGGAAGAGAACCGGAGTTACCGACATAGTCTGCAGAGTCAGCAAGCTGAAGCGGTGGTGGGCTGGCCATGTGTGTCGAAGGACCGATGGCCGGTGGAGCAGACGAGTCCTGGAGTGGAGACCGCGTATCGGCAAGTGTAGTGTGGGACGCCCCCCAGCTAGATGGACCGACGACGAAAGGTGGCTGGGACAGACTGGATGCGGAAGGTGGAGGACAGGCTATTGTGGCGCAGCCTGGGACAGGCCTATGTCCAGCAGTGGACTGTTAAAGGCTGAGTTCATTGATTGATTGAAGAACATATACGGCGTTATTACAAAACAAGAATTACTTTTGGACATGTTTTAATCCATCGAGCCAGTTTTTGTAATAAGTACGTTACTATGGTTGAAATACAGTTCTTTATACAAAACTGACTACTTACTTAGTCCGGTACTAATTTGACAGTTTTGCATTAAGAACTTTAACGTAGACGGAATAAAGTTCGAAATTCAAAAATGGCTCAATAGTTTAAACCTGGGTCTAAAGATAATCCTTGTTTTGTAATAAGACGGTTTTAGTTTACTTAATTATGAGAAACTTTACAAAATACCTTAAGGAAAAAACATATTTATCGTTCGATCTATCGAGTACATACAGTGAGTAAGTATTTATTATTGTTGTTTAGACAAATACTCGTACAACCTACCTATTTAAAAAAATGTACACTGATGAGGAATCTCTTATTTCTTTCGGTAACTTATTATTAACGTTGCGCTCCCTCAAACTGAATAGTTCTCCTTCCGTACAAAGTCCTAACTCAAGGCAGTTCTATACTATCCTTATTTTTGGTGCAGTAATAGTGTATTTTATTTTTGAAAAGTGATTTGTGAGTGTGCAGTTAGCAGTAGTAAGGTGTGATTGTGAATAAAATAGTTCTGAAAAATCTATTAATTAGGTAGGTGCTTTGCGTAAATTATTTCATCACAACTGTTCTCAAAACGGTGAATGAAAACATCGTGAGGAAACCGGCCTATAAGGAAGCCGGTCCTAGAACAAAAAAATCGAAGACATGTGACATCCACCAACCCGGACTGGGCCCGCGTGGTGGATTACGGCCCACTCCCTCTCACAGAGAGGAGGCCAGTGTCCCAGCAGTGGGAACGATATAGGCTGATTATGCTATAACTAATTTATGAAACAGTTTAAATACCTCTTTTGTATCACAGTGAACCAGTTTACAAATTGGTTTTAAAGTTTTTATTTTACACAAAAAAAGCTATTAAAACGTTTCAACAAATCGTTTCATGGACCGAGTTTAACAATCGCGTCATTTTATCTTAAAATTGCATTTCGAAACTCCTTACATTTTATTTCTCAGTTTTTATATCACTTTCGCTTAACGGATCGGGGATGACGACACCATGTTATGGAAACAGGTCAATTAACGTTACATAACACGACGCCGGTATTCCCTAGAGGGTTAGGCAGAGGAGGTATAGTACACCCGCATTTCGCCAGTTATGATTTAAGTAGCCAATAGCCATCAACCAGGCCCAGAACCAGTCTCCGGGCTGCTACTGAGAAATTCCAGATGGAACAACCCAATAACACTTTGCCCGACCCGGGAATTGAACCCAGCTCTTCATGCTCAGCAGTAGCGCTTTTTTTTTTGGATGGGAAATTATTAAATAAGTTCTCCCGCTCTGGGCGGAGCGGGAGGGTGTGTCAGACTCTTATTGACTAAAACCCAACCGTGTTCCTTCCGTTGTCTGTGTTGCCAGGGGCTTCGGTAACCCTTTCCTTTCGTACCAACTCGCGACCCCGGCAGGAATCGGCCCTAGTGGACCCCTTTTTTTTTTTTTGGTGGGAAAACATCAAATAACTTCTCCCGCTCTGGGTGGAGCGGGAGGGTGTGTCAGACTTTTACTGACTAAAACCCACCCGTATTCCTTCCGTTGCCTGTTTTGCGGGGGCCTCTGTGACCCATTTCAGTACCTTCCCGCGACCCCGGCAGGCATCGGCCCTAGTGACCCCTACTCTTATGCTGACATCTCTTTGAGGCGCGCGTAGATTACAACGCGCCGTCAACCCGGGCCTGGTCCTTATCGGACGGCGAGCTACCCATTGCTCACCGTCCGCACGCCCGTGCCTACGGTGGCCGGAAATACGCCCAAGGCGTCTGCTTCGGCGGCTAGGGGTGAGAGGGCGCGAAACTTGCTTTTCCCTCAACCATCCCAGCAGTAGCGCTTGCGACCCTTAGATCAATGAGGCAGTCGAATAAAATTGGAACATATTATAGTAGGTAACTACGTACGTGACACGTCGTCCTTAAAAGGCTGTTGAACTATTCTTCTTCAGGGAATTTAATTCCGCTTACTTTATCGTTAAGTATTTGACAAACACTCGTAACCTATGTTTTCTTTTCTTTAAACAAATACAAAGACCATTTTATATTTCCTAAATAAACACTTATTGAAAGCGAATTTCCAATGTTTACTTCTGATAACACGCTATTACGACACATTCTAGAACGTTAAGTGGTGAAAGCGTTAATAATAATACTTGTAGTACTTAATACAAGTTGAATTGCCTACGAATTGTCGTAGGTTGTTGCTACACAACACCAAGACCTAGATTTGATAGCTATCAACAGGTTCCCATAGTGTTTTAAGACATATTTGCTATCCACTACATGTCGTTCTCGACTTGTCTATTGCTTTAGATAAGCAGAGCAGGTAATGTATAGTTTGGCAGGAGATTGTGTGGAATCTATGTAAGTTAGTGATCATGGGAACGGCGTTCTAGCGCACCAGCTGTTCTCAATATTGTAAAGCAAGTAGATCACTCCAATAAATACTGCATTACTGAATTAAATTTAATGCCTTTTATGTGACCAGATTCCAATTACGAAATAAACACATGTATGAACTGAGTTATTACGTGCTAGTGGTTTCGGGAATACTATCGTTTTAAGGACTTTATTGGTTTAAAATTGGTAAACATCACGATCTTTGAATTAAAATTGAGTCAATTTGATTTCAAACTGTTTTAAACATTTATGAAACGTGCTCAGTTCTTTTTTGTTTTAAAATGCATTTCCAAATAAGTGCAATAAATATAATGCATTTTAAAAATAACAATATCTGTTGGGTGCGGAGCTATGCGGAGCTATCTTTAGATATATCATTGAATCATTAGGTATGCCATTCACGTGACATCGTGCGATTTACTGGAGACAGTCCTCCAGTGAATACACGGCTTTACACTACAAGAATTCGCATTGCGTGAGCCTTAATCTAAAATTTAATGTAAACAGTTCGCACAAAATTACCTTACCTAATATTTATCCTAAATAAAATCTGGTCTATATGCATATAATTATCTGCGTTTCCGACACAAATTGCGATCGAGTCTTAAACTATTTATGTACTCAATTGCAATTATGTTGTCGAATCGAGTTCGATGACAGCCGAGACGAGACAACAAGAACTATAGCGTTCGATGCCACGGTCGAGCCGTCGATCTTGACCTACACTACGCCTGCACCGATGCGAAGGTACAGAAAGAATCGTACCATCCAATTGTAAACAATCGATTCAATTCGCAATATGATGCTAATCGATTTTTCAATCGACAGGATGTTTGCTGAACTTGACATTGCTTTCTAGGATTATTTGTAGTTCGCATAATGTTACGGGTTTCTACAAATTACTTGACGGAATTATAATATATTTCGCTGAATATTTTAATTTGGAATTCAAAAACTCGCTCTACATATGCATACATAATATTATAAACTGTAACTTATGATAGATAACCTGCGCCAAGAACAAGACTGAGATGTACAAATGTCTTAGAATCTACTGTTTGCGGAAGCCTTTGATGTTGAACTGATTATAGTCTAGCCTAATAACAATTATAACAAGTTAGGCATGCTTGTGGACAACAATATTTCAGAATGCGCCTCGAATAACAATCAAAGTGAACGCTTTGAATACGGAATATACGAGTACCTAAGTCCGCTCATATCCGCGTGTATGCGCGCACAATAAATACATAAAAGAATAATTTTAATTAACTTTAATATAATTAATTATATTATATTTTATTTGATATACTAAATGAGGTACCAAGTCTTTTATTCTACTTCCGCCGTGGTATTATTTTTTATTTAATGACTTTTTTGTTGTGACTTGCATTCAATCAATTAAATAATCTATTTTAACAATCTCACCTATTACATAAACTATTCTAACAATGAAATTAATCGAGTGTCGGTACCTTAAGTTCAATATCGGAAATTAAAAATATAGCAGAGTCATACCTACGACTGGTTCCGTATAGCACAAGGTTTTCTCATTTCATAGTTTCTCGCTACTATTCACATTATAAATCGCAAACTGGTTGGCAAGGTACGAACTTGGGAACATCGTATTATCGCTTAACTAATAATATTATTATAATAAGCCGATGAAGCTCGTCGTACGAAAGGGAAATCTGACCGAGGCAATGGCAGCTACTTACCTAGCTGGAGCGGTCTCTTTAGAAAGTTTTAAATTATACGTAAGTGAACTGGTAACATTGACGGCGACAAGACCACGCTCAGGCGACGGATGCTAACACCGCACCTGATGCCATGCGAAGCTCGTAAATATTCAAGACAGTCCATAAAATACTCACTCAAGAATATTAGCTCAGACAAGAATATATTCATTCGGTAATACGTAGGCGTGAATGAAATTCAATACCAATGATTTCACGCTGGTCGGTTTCATTAAGCTTGATTTTATCAATATTCAAAATCTAGGCTGCTTGCCAATCAACAATTTGTTACTGAACCCGGAAAGGTTCTGAACCGGAATAACTTCAAATCACTTAATTCGACTACTCATCAAGTGGAACGGAATGCAAATCCGTAATAAGAACATCAGTGATACACGCAAAACCGAAATAATTTCACTGGATCTCACTAAGCTTGCAATGTTCGTTAACGCATAGAAAGTTGAGGTCTCGATGTTATGCAAGCTGCTCTTCTGTTTGACATGCGTAGAGTTATGCCCTGTATCGAATGGTAACATTAATTAAGAGGCTGACAACACCTAAACCGCGGTCACTGTCAGATTGCATAGAAAAGAAAGAGAAGCACGATGACACAACGCTTGGAATTTATTGCAAAATATGAAGAAATTATCTATTTACTCAAAATTGAGTTGAGTAATCGAAAATAAAAAAACAACCAAGTTCTGCATTCTAATAAGACGTTCTTGTTATTAATTAAATACGTAACGTATGTTGATATTTATTAATACAGATATTTTGGAATAGAACTCAAAGTAAGAGGTTAGTTTAACGTTAGTTTATATCGAGATTTTTTTTTCAAAAAGTGTTTTGGTTACAACTTAGTTCTGGAAAATATCTCCAAAATTAACATATATTTTTTCCGCTACCACAAACTATACAGATTTGGCAATTTTTTTTCTTAAGACAAGCCTATTTTGGTCAATTGGGTCTTGTCAGCGCCTTAATTATCCGAATAGACACATTTATAGCGATATTGACTTTGTTGTATAACTTAATGATATATTACATTTCGTGCGTTTATGTAGGTCAGGTGTACGTCACGAATGTGTTGCTGCGTAGTAAACTTGACAAAAAATGTTTGTGTGCTTGTTTATTACGTGATCGCCTGATCGGATACGACAGAAAGATTGATTGATGTGTTTTTTTGCCAGTGACAGTGAGCCACACTTGACTGAGTCGCTTATGCAATGTATATCCACGTAACAACATCTGAGGTCGTTTTTGAGGGCCACCGAAACAAACCAACAGTATTTGAACAAATCCCCTTTGATAGCTTAACTAGGTTCGTAATTTTAATGCCAGTCTTGATATTATCGATATAATTAAATCAGGAAACGGCAGTATTTGCTGTGATAATTCTATTGTTTTCGCCAACTCTATTAGCTTACATAAAAGCAGGTTACATTGCACCATGTACAACATCTGTTAGTTATGTTAATTGTGACAAATAACTTCATTCAAAACGCTCATAAATCTTATTAGGAAAGCAGATGTTTTAATTAGACATATAATTTACGTTTGTTATGTCATTAAATTTTCTCTTTCAATAATTAGTCGAAAATAAAACAAGGTTTAATGAATCAAGCGAGTGTGTTCCATTAATCTGCATAAGTGCCACGTGTTATGATTACGCGTGTTGCGCAACAGTCGCGGATCGGCTGCGCCCGCGCCGCCCTGCACTGACCGCAGCGCTATTGTACGTTCATTCAGTAGCTTTTGTTATAATTATTCAACGACAGAATCAATATTGATATTATTTCGTTTCTCTTTAAGAGTAATGTTATCGTACTTTGAATTTTAATTAGCACTGACAGAGAAAATCCTGCTTTTCCTAGAGTTATTCAAACGTAGTAACATTTCAAGTTATCTTGAAGATACCCAATCTCATATCTATTGCAATCTTATATCTATTGCCTAGTAGCTAGGTACTTTTTAAAGTAATTAACTTGTAAGCTAGGAAGGATATTATTGATCAAGTGTTGTGATAATCTTTCACAGATATTAGACACGCCAATTACTTATTATCTACAAGGTATTCCTGTTTATTACTAAGCCGTATAAAGTTGATTATTATCCTAATTAGAATATATAAGCATTCTTTAGATTACTCGGAAGGAACGATGCAATAAGTAACGCAATATTGTTCAGGAAGCTTTACATAATTTGTATAGATTTTAGTATATTAAAATAATACAGAAGATTTAAGTGTATCGAATTCACGGATTATGTATCCAATAAAATATGTGAAGATTTGAATTCGCTTAGCGACATGTTCATTCAAATTAAATGTTCATTCAACAAATAAAAATCTGCTAATTAGTTGATTTTTTACTGTATATTTTGTGGTTCTTAATTACGAATAAAATTATTATATACGCATTTATAAATTATACGGTGTTATATATAAAAGCTATAAAAGTGAAGTGAGTCTTTAAACGCTAATGAATTCCTATAAAAAATGAACTAGTTGGCTACATATTTACGTAAGATAGTGTGAGCTCTTTGAATAGGTAAGTACGTAATTATTGCTGAAGTTATAGAGATATCTAAACAAACCAGCACCTAAATTGGAACGCAAACAATTTTATACCAAATTTATTTAGTTAATTCAATTTCCATAAACTATTTACCTTGGATAAAAAATACAGGTTACTAGGTCGTGTCAATTAAATAATTACTGACTGTAAAAAAATGATTAGCTTGTATTAGATTAATTGTTTGCCCTTAACAACCCAGTAAGCTTTTCAAACGTAACTGACCAGAAGTGTCCAACGGACACCATGTATGAAGCTTAGAGTACTTCTAGGGAAAAAATACGAGGCGTACCATAATTATAGACTTTAATGTCGTTTTAAAAATTTATATTTATTTATTTACATACATATAACTTTTTAAAATTATATACTTATTTATTTACGAACAACACAAATGATTTTTTTCCTGAGTGCTCATAGCATACATTACGGTTGCATTTATCGCAGCACTGTTTAGATGTTCTGGACATTTTTGCAGGACAAATGTGACAGCGTTTTGTTTTTTTTTTTTTGTAGCAGGTTCAGTAGATTGAGCTGCTTCTTGATTGAATCCTACTACATCTTCAATAGCTGCTAAATGATAATTTGTCAGGCCCTTCCTGTTACGCCTCCTTACGTGCGGTGTAACTAACTCAGTTACAACTTCACGCAAAAAAACTTTCCTTAGTACACACTTCTTCCGTTGGTTCCAAGTAGGATATAATTTTTTTCATATAATTAGCGATGAAACTGACGCACATAAATGTTTTCGTCATCACTTTTGTCTAGGGCACATTGAATTTCACTTTCTGTTAGTTTGCTTTTAGCCATTTTACAAAACTAAAACAGATTCCAGCACTTTTATTACGTGACACACGTCTAAGTACGGGTACAAAATAATCGAAACTATGAGTGCTTATACCACAACTATTTCTATTATAAACAAATTCTTTGTGATTTATTATAATTACCCACTTACTGCGATACTGCGATATAATTCTGAGTAGAATGTAAACAAACAGTCTACCTTCATACTCGAGTGCAACAACGAGTTACCTAATGTGTCCATCGGACACTTGTGGGTCGATAAGTTACTATTTTAGTTTATTGTTAATAAATGCTATACGATTCATATTATAAACATTATTATTACAGATTTAGAATCTTGAAACCTTGCAGATATAATAGATAAAGTGGTTTTTCGTAGAAATAAATACTTAACTTTTTATGAGTAAATGAACAAAAAATTGTGTCCGCGAGACACTTGTGGGTTGTTAAGGGTTAAAGGATCCATTGAATAAATAATACTAGAAAAGAAGCATCTGTTATTTTTTCTACGGCTCAATACGTATATATTATACTCGTTTTCAAATTATATATTTTATGTATATTAAATATTTTCGTCTTTTTTGTTTAAAAGCACTCGTATCCATAACGTTAACGGTAGCTATTATACTCGTTTCGAATCTATTTTTGTCTGTTTTAGTATTTCCTGTAAAAGCACTCTCGTATCGTATAGTTAACGGCAACGTATTATATTCGTTTCCGAATCTATTTTCGACTGTTTTAGCATATCCTGTAAAAGCTCTCTCGTATCATATCGTTAACGGCAACGAGTGATGAATAACCATTAACTAGAAAGGCGTATTTTATCAGTTTTTCAGTGAAAACGCGAAATGTGATTAGAATGTTGACATCGATCAAAAGAAAGTGTCTAATTCGTTGCTGCGAGCATTACGTGACGAATTACCCAGTCAAGTCTGAACGAGTCATTAATCTGGGGTTTCGTGCAGACGGACTAATAGAATAATAGCTTATTTACATGTACGTGTGTGGGGTAAGAATAAGACCATTATTGGACCACCTCTGTGGAGCAGTTGCGAACTCTAAGAACAATAATTACGGTGATACTGTGTCGCAACTGTAGTCATTGAAGTAATGTCCGGTACGAATGTAAGAAAAATATAGTGGATCAGGTTGATGTTGCATAGTTTGAGAATTAATTGAAAATTGTTGGTTGCTTCATGTACCTACGTAGATTTTGAGTTGGTAATAATGGTTTTCTAGCTAGTGATTAAGATTCCAATTTACTATTTTGTGTTTTACAAAATGTTCTGTCGGATTTTTTGAACTGATTGACCTTATTTTTCATTTTGATAGTGTAAGCGTTGGTTACATTACAAAGTTTCGTCAACATTGCTGATTGATTATGTCCTGTCCAAAGGATATTGGTTATAACTACATAACCTGTAAGTTATGTTGATAATTAGTTTAATGATTACACAACGAATTTCTTATAATGTTTTTTGGAACTGATCTCTCTCGCCACAATAAATGATTGATTGATGTAATTCAAACAGACAAACAGATTTACTAACGTGTTACTAATGTTTGATATAATAATGTTAATTGGAGTTGGCATGGAAGTTATTATCTCTTAATTTACGACATTATTGAACGAAGTTGCACAATAAATGCGGAAATTGTCAGTAAAAATGATAATTATCAATCTGATTTTATGATTATTATTTCTGCATTTAGTGATAAAATTATAGCAGCAACATAAATGAGATAAAATAAAATCGTTAAATTCACATAAAATGTCTCCGTTTAACATCAACGCATTGGTGAATAGAACTTTCCATTTTATTTATTTAAATTTTTAGTAATTAATTAAATTATAATTATACTCTTAGCTTAAGAGTTACAAGTTTTTTTAAATAAAATTAATTGATTGTTAATTTTGCTGTAAAATAGTTTATTGTAATGACTTCATTAAAAAAAAAAATCTTGATATTGTTTAAAGATGACACAAAAATGGCATGTTTCTGTGACTGCAAAGAATGTGATGATGTGTGATTGAATATAGGTACATATATTATATAGCTTGATAGCAATCAGTGTTATACATGTAATTATAAAACAGATCAATTACGACGCGGTTGGCTGGAGAACATAAACTACACCCGATAGGTACTTAACGTAACGAAGCATAGTCGATCTCGTATTGCATTACCGCTTTTGACAATAATTTCCAGTAAATTAAAATTTTAAGCCAACATTACATTACGAAATTAGTGACATCAAATTATAGGGCAACTTTTTCATACAAGTGTGCGGGCGGCGAGACCGCCTGGCGGCATCGTCAGTCGCTCGCCTCCGCGTGAACCATGTGATTGTCACCAACGAAAAAGTTGCTCTATAATTTTATGTCATTTTATGCCACTAATTTTGTAAAATAAAATAATTACATAACAGATGTAACTGTCGCATAGACAAACGAACATTGTCGTTTTATGACGTTCAAGTGACATTCAACCTTAGACTGGTAAAATGCCTGCCGGGGTCGCGGGAAGGTACTTATGGGTCACCGAGGCCCCCGCAACACAGGCAACAGGAAGGAATACGGGTGGGTTTTAGTCAGTAAGAGTCTGACACACCCTCCCGCTCCGCCCAGAGCGGGAGAAGTTATTTGATGATTTCCCACCCTAAAAAAAAAAAAAAAAAAAAACTGGTAAAATAATTACCAGGTTGATTATACTTTCAAAAATTAATAAGTTGTCAAGATTCTTATCTTCTTATTTGTTCTGCACACGTGATGACCTAATGGCTGCATCAGCAAACGGTATTAGCGCTGCTGAATTTTGGGACGTACAAAATTTAAAAAAGAAAGTCTGGAGGTGTCGTGTGTGGGACATCCGGTTGGGATGAAGTTCATTTCACTGTTTATGTATTAATACAAAGCCATCCAGTATGCTCTCAAGTTTCAAGTGTCAAAACTTTTTACACTTGAGACTGACTGTTACGTGACGACTTCTGCCAGTTTACTCCTACCACAAGCCGCATTAAAGAACTTCGTCCTAATATATATTTTATGTGTTATTTTGCCATTGACACGCTAAAAAGAAGATTCTTATCAACCGCAGGCTTAATTAACAATACTCTTATATTTTCAATGAGAGATTCTTTTCCTAGTTTTGTCTTCCAGTTTGTCCCTATCTTTTTAATGACATAGAACAGCAAACAAACTGACAGCCAACCTGATAGTACTGTATTCAAGGGTGCTTATGGCTTGAGATTCTTCTATAATAATACTTGCGTTCTAACATAAGTAGTCAATCTAGCTGGCCCAAACGGAGGCCTTTGCTCAACAGTGGGACTGTGTAGGCCAACATAATATAAAACATAAAACTCTATGACACTTGGCAATACTGTGGCTTCCCATTGTGACAGAATTTTCAGAATCGAATCAGTAGTTCCGAAGATTACCGCTGATATACAAACTCACAATTTTTTTACCTCTTTATGGTACTAAGGAAGGAAGCCTATTCTACATCTCTCAGCTATCTATCTGCTTTTTGCACGATTAATTTTTCCTCACTTAACTACATCACCTATGTAATTAATTTTACACGAACAAGTTACTGTTAAGGCTCCTACATACTGGCGCGACTTGTCGCGCGACGCGTCGCGACACAAAGACACCGCGTGTAGCGCTACAAGCGGTGCCTTTGTGTCGCGACGTATGTAGAAGCCTTTATAGCAAAAAAAAAAGTTACACTAATCGTTAATTCGGAATTTATGACTTCCGCTGGGTGGTTTGTTGATAACGATCAGATATTAATCAATAACCACGTGATAATCACTGATAATGTTATCAGTAATCTTAGTATCTCTATTCATTTTGTAAGGGGTAATCTTACAGTAGGTTTATAAATATTTATCAATACAAGGATTCTTGTTCAAATATTTGACTTAATTTTAGGTTTGTATATGCGACCTTAACTTATCTTTATAAAGTACTGAAGGTGCTAAAGATAAGATGATATTAAATGAAATGATCTGAAAGTAATTTGAAACAAACAAACAACATTTTATGTGATTATAATATTTAAATAGCTTAGACTGAGGATGTTCGTGGTGCTATTTTTAAAACATTCAAGGTATTTCCCAACAGCTAGATACCTAATAACACTCATCTATGAATTTGTTTTGCAATGCAGATTAATGTGATCTCAGCAATTACTTTACAAATACCAGAAACATTAAGAAATCTTTGATAATTCGCAAGGGCAAGCTAGGATTCTTTCGATCTCTTTTAGGTACTTAATCTATTCGAAGATATCCATTCTTATTATTAACTAGATTCACCCGCATGGCTTTTTCTAAATTAAAAGTCCTAAGCTATCTGCCAGTAAAAGCACCGTCAAAATCGGTGATTAGGTGAAACAAACAGATATACAGACAAAAATTTTAAAATATGTATTCTTGTTATATTTCCATATGCATTAAGTAAAAAGCTTTTATTTTGACAGCTATTACAAATAGGTATTTCAATTTTATTTATTTGCATAGACGTCTATGTAAATGTAGATATTATAAATGTGAAAGTAATTCTATCTATTTGTTACATTTTCACGCGTTAACGGCTGAATGGATTTGGATGAAATTTGGCACGCGGATAGACCTTGACCTAGGTTAGGTTAGGTTTACCTAGGATTGGTGCTCGACAGCCGGTGGGATTTCGGCCCCCACTTCCGGCGGCTGGCGCCCAAGTTGTTGGGCGCGGCTGGGGCGTTGTCAACGCTGCTTCCCAATCTGGGGGGCCCGAGCGCCGCTTGTAGGCGGCTCTACGTGGAGATCGTGCGATCGATGGCCCTGTATGGGGCCCCGATCTGGGCGGCTGACCTGACGGCCGGCAGCATCGCTGTCCTGCGAAAGCCGCAGAGAGCGATGGCCGTCAGAGTCATCAGGGGATATCGCACGATCTCCTTCGAGGCGGCTTGCGTACTGGCCGGATCCCCGCCCTGGGACCTCGAGGCGAAAGTACTCGCGTCACTGTTCCAGTGGCGCGAGGAAGCGAGGGCGCGGGGCGAGTGGCTGATGCAGCGACATACGGAGTTGCGTCGGTCACAGCTCCACGCAGCCCTGGTGGCGGAATGGCGGGACAGGCTTTCACGCCCTACCGCCGGCCTCGCCACCATCGAGGCGGTCCGGCCAGTGCTCGAGCCCTGGCTCGGGAGGAGGCACGGCTCCCTGTCGTTTCGGGTGACGCAGGTGCTCTCGGGGCATGGTTGCTTCGGGAAGTACCTGTGTCGCATAAACAGGGAGCCGGACGCCCGGTGTCACCACTGCATCGACTGTCGGGAGGACACGGCGCGGCATACGCTGGCAGAGTGTGCCGCTTGGGAGGAGCCACGCCGTGCCCTCATCTCAGGAGTGGGCAGTGACCTGTCGCTGCCGGCCGTGGTCGGGGCGATGGTCGGCAGCGAGGAGTCCTGGGACGCGGTGGTATCCTTCTGCGAAACAGTCGTGTCGCAGAAGGAGGCTGCGGAACGGGAGCGGGAGATCTCTTCCGCTCACCCGGCCCGCAGCAGGCGCACCGGGCGTCGGCAGAGGGCAGACAACGCCCTCTTCCGGCCCCCCTAAATGGGTCTAGGGACGGCGGACTTGGGGACGTCCGCCGCCCCCCATCACACTGGACCCGAGGTGGCGGCGCGTAGTGTTCCACGCGCGCCCCTTTCAGACGTCGCGGGGGGGGTTTAAACACCTCACCCCCCCCAGACTTGAGGTGGCCCGCAGAGGCGGGCCGGCACTAGCCGGGGATCGTGGAAGTCGCATTAGATCCCATGATCCCCGGTGCAAGTGTGGGACGGGAACACCGGGGTGGTTTTTAGTCAGTAAGAGTCTGACAGACCCCTCCGCCTACCCCAGGGCGGAGGACATCCATGAGGATTTTCCACCCCGGGAACAAAAAAAAAAAAAAAAAAGGTTTGGTTATGTTAGGTTAGGTTAGTTACATAGGATACTTTTTATTCCAGTTATACGTTCCTGTGGGATAATTTTCGACTTCCACGAAGCTGCGGGCAAAAGCGAGTTGTGAATAAATGTTACGTATATACCTCCCTGCTAAATCGTGTATCAACGAGGAGTTCACATTTGCGTGCGCGCACCAGCCTGTTGGGTTATTTATAGCCCATCACGACCCATCAGAACATAAGTTCAGGTTTTGAATAGTGCATTCAAACGTTAAACCTAATTACCTGATGCTTATCTAATATTATATGATCGAATGGCCAATACGTAATCGTTTTTTTAACTCAATTTTAAGCTTAGTTTACGATCAATAAATTCACTTTCCTAGACTGGTCAATTAAAGGAAAATAGTGAGTCGACGGCTTATGGAACATAAATTGTGAACTTCATCGGTAGAAAAGAATTATGAAGTATTGTTTGTTGGTGTTGTATTATAAACTAGCTGTTGTCCGCGACTTTGTTTGCGATCTAGAATCAAAACTATCCTATATCCTTCTCCAGGTAATGGTCTCCCCTTGTGCCAAATTTCATCCAAATCCGTACAGCCGATTAAGCGTGAAAGTGTAACAAACAAACTCACCCTCGCATTTACAATATTAGTTAGGACTAGGTTAATACTAGCTGCGCCTCGCGGTTTCACCAGCATAAGTCTCAATCCCGCGGGAATATCGAGACAAAAAGTATTATATGTCCTAATCCAGATCTTGGTCTACCCATGTGCCAAATTTCATCCAAATCCATGAATCCGTTTTAGTGGACAAACAAATAAAGAAACCAACTCACTTACGCATTTATAATATATAATATTTTATATTATTATCTGTATTATAATTAAGTTTTCTGTAAATGGCGCTAAAATTCCTCTATGTTTTTGTTTATCAAAACATCAGTTTTTAAATAAATAAACTAAATTAAACTTCGTTGACATAGCGAGAGCCATCAATGATCCTGCAAGTAGGTCAGTAAGGCTAATCCAGTCGGCTTGGTGATCTGTGGCACGCGGCGGGCCGGTTCTGAACGGATGCAGAGGACGTTGCTCAAATATCAGCAAAAACCATTCCATTAACTATCGACACACATTAATAATGACGTTAGTTCACTGTGTACTGTTATTATAACGTTTTTGCTTGATTTTGCTTGAGGAAATGTTGACGAATTGTGATGTTAGGCGTGTTTATGTTCCTAAGGCTAATTTATTATTAATTTAAAGCTTAATAGATATAATTGAAGATTTTTTTGAATAGCTGTCTAATAAAAGTATTTAATCTTTAATTTTCTAGTTTTGCATTTTATACACAATCTAACTGTGTCAGTAAAATAGTGTCAATGTATTTTCTTTTTACAATTGCATTTAGAATTAAACTGACAGTTAAGAGACAGCAAACACATGAATTGTTTGTGCAATTGTATTTCAATTAGGGCAAAATATCGGCCTTGTGAGTGATAATTAAACTAAAAATAGTGTAATTAACTAAGTACTGCTAATTTTGGTATTTAAATGAAGTATGACTTGAAAGTTATTAACTCCACGTATGTTATTAAGTTCATCGTTTTGTTGTATTAATACTTTTCAGGAGATTTTTAGCTTCTGCATTTTAATTGTTTATAGGTTTTGTACATACATCAACGTATTTGGAAAACAATAGAAAATAAAATGATGAAATTATTAAACGAAGGAGTAGGTAGAACACTTGAAATATTTGCACCGAATTAGTTTCGAACAACACTAAAATAGAATTCCAATAAAAAATATTAAAATCAATGTAAATTCTGATAGTATTTTATAATAATTATTATTATACACAGACTGTATAATTTGATCGAAGTACTTACATAAACAATAAAAAGACAATTATTATTCCTTAATTGGTTTTCTAAGTGAATCTAATGAACCGCTCTCTAACCTACACGTGGTTCAGTCCAGATAGGCACCTGACCATTACGACACCTTGGAGAGAACAAAAATTAATGACTGCTGATATTGACACGAGTGGTAGAATGTTGAGTTTAGTTTTGCTGCGACCTTAGACAGTTAAACTAACCTAGTGACACACATACACATACACAACCTCACGCCTTCTTTCCATGGGGCTGCATGGGGGTAAGTAGAAACTACAGAATGTCAGCTGCTACGATCCTTACATACTCCTAAAATAAAAGTATGGAGGAAAAATTGTAGCTTTTAATATGATGTCTGTCAGTAAGGACTTCAGGCGGTAGGCCTCTTTCAATAAAAGTTAAAACTCTAATATTATTTAATGCAAAATCAGATTTCTTTAATTCATTGGTTCGCTGTGTAAATTAGAATCTGTTTTCCTCACGGATTTTCTACACAATTTTCCTCACTGTTTCTTCCTTCTTTAATGTCTTCATTTCTTGTATATTTAATGCTTGTTCATTTGGTGCCTATGTAACAATTTTTCTCCACGCCCGATCAATTTCTTGTTGGATACGTACGCAGATACATTAATGACATAATTTAATATACCAAGCACGCTGCTCGACGATGTCATACAATGTAAATTCATGTTTACTATCCGTTTTATGTATGGAAAACGTATCTAAGTAGCTTAGGTGCGTTTTCATTTAATTTCTCTTTCAGATTACACAATGATGCATAGGTCGCATAATTAAAATAATGACGGGCCCATGGCGTAATGCGGAATGAATATTTATTCAAATTTTTTATGTGGAACGGATATTTTTATGGTTAAATTTATACGCATAATATATTTGTGACGATGTTGTAAGGTCTCTTACATTGGTTACTTAACTGAGAGTTAAACATCTCAGTGGAAAATCGAAATCAAAAGATACAGTTACATTGACCAAAAGTGTTCTAAAGAACAGAGGTTTTTCCAGAAAAGAAAACACATTTTCAAACCATGAAAACCACGTCAAGAATCAACTAACATTGACCGTTTAACCCTACTTAAAAACCTCTAAAACTTCAGGGTAACAATGTAAAAGATAAACGCAATTAACAGTTCGTTAATAATTATTTCTGAACATGTTAATTAGGCTAGAATTTAGCGGTGTCAGCACAGATAGCGCACTAATGGCTATTTTATGCGGGCAGCACTTCTTTTATTGCCTGCCCGTCTTCCGGCTACGGAACTAGTGATTGCTTTGAATTTGAATAAATTAGCGATTTCATAATATCGCCGAGCCCCGTTAACGCCCTCATGATTAGCATAACACAGTGTTATGAGATAGTGTAAATAGAAACAAATGTTTAACTGTGTTAAAATCGATGATTAGTGTGTGCAATCGAGGCTAAGATTAATATGCTTCATGATATATTGTAATCACTTAAGGGGAGAGTGAGAACATATCAGATGGCGGCGATTTCAAAGCTAACTCATACTAATTTTCCAGTAGTTACATTACCAAGATGCACTTGAGACTAATTATTTGGAAAACGTGGAAAATCGGACGCGGCACGCGAGAAATGTTCGAGACCCTAGATACTCTCACAGATCTGTAATTGTAAGTTCATGATGACAACATTTTCTCTCTCACAATTTTGCTAAGAAAAGTGTGAGATGTCACAAGTCTGTTACGAAAACGGCGCTTGATTAGTCGCCGGATGCTAAGTTCCGGACACGGGATACAGACCGCCGGACACCGGACAAATAGCTGCCACAGTCTGCTCTAGAAACTACATTAAAAACTAGTGTTTAAGGCCTGTGGCAGTTGTCTGTGAAGGAGGTTTTCTTAGGATACATTGTCGCGAAGTTAGAAAAAGTGTTTGAACAGAAATAGACGGAAATAATGTAGTTTATGAAATATAGCCATAATATATGGGAAATTCTGTGGTAATAGAAAAACATAAAGACTTAATGATAAAGGGAACTAACTGATCCATTGAAACGTTTATTTACATAATCAAATTAGAAGATTAAAACTAAGTTCCAAAAAAGGCCCTCGAGGCATTGTACCGAGGATGCTGGCGGCATTTACTAGCTGAATTGCAAGGCTGATGCGTTACGTGAGAAAGCCGCCAGCTTTTCGGTCAGCAGTTACATCAACTAGACGTTTCGCTATCTATCCATCCATCCTGTGCGCGGTGGACATCGAACGGGTGGCGATGGATCACTCACGCTCACACAGCGTCAAGACACTTCTCCTTAGTTCCATAACTTTATCCATATTGCGCACATTCTTAGAGAGTTTTTGAAACTCAATGAATATTTTAAAATAAAACATTAAAATTGAAAAGAGAAGAAACCTCTACTCGTGTTATCGAAAGGCAATATAAAAGTATTAAAAATCTGTAGGTATGATACAGTTAAGACCGTGTTCGTTTCGCAATAAAAGCGAGAGAGAACCATATTGAACCCAGGACCGGTAATTTCGCTCAGAATTTGCTTAACTACATTAATTAGTAAGTACTCTCGCGGGTATTATACCGAGAAACTGATAATTAAATCGGAAATTACGAATCTCACGAGCATGTAGCAACGTTCAATCGATACAGGATGTGTGAGAACTGCCGTGGAACTTGAGAAATCCGAGTTGCCACACTTTGCGCGCAACCTTGCAGTGTTCATTAGTGAAGTGAGAAAATGGGAGTAGGTAACGTCAAAAATTCACCATTAATTATGGTGGGACTTGAGTGAATAAGACAAGTTATTTAAAGATATTATGCTGTGGGTGGTAGCTTGCGTAATCTTTGGTACAGTTATGGGAAGTTAATTTGTGGCTACTTCTTTAGATGCATGGCACATTCTTTTTTGGAGTTGGCAGTCTTTTACGTATTTAAAATAAAATCTACCAACTTATTGCGCCACATTTGACAGAATTTGCATTTGCATTGTAGATATTTGGAAAACTAATAATCTGTCTCTCCGCGAGACAGATTCACCATAAAATAGGTAGGTAGGTGCCTACTTTTTCCGTTCATTTAAATACACTTTTCCTGTATTTGTGCTATCGAGAATGTTTCTTTTTCTGAATACTTAAGCAAATACTAAACATGGTTTGAAGTATTCCACGTCCCAGTGCGTATGCGCTACGCGTGCATTCTATACATTATGTATGTAGAGTTTCTTGCTTAGAGCAAAAACACTAAAATGTTGGCACTGTTTTTGCATGTTTTGCAAGTTACCGTAAGTAAATAATTAGTACTCTAATTTATTCTGGAGTGAATGTTGACGCTAGTTTTCAGAACAGTGCGGTTAGAAAATGAATGTAAGTGGAATTTTGCATGTTTTTTGTTAATTTGGAGACTAATTTAAATTAATTTGTTGGTCTAGTGTCTTGGTATAATTGTGTCAATGGTACTTTTCGTTGGAATAAATTTGAAACAATTGAGATGTTTTTAGTAATATTTAGTCTTTGTGTTGAAAATAGGTACATTCTGCAGTAAATTTAAAGATAAATTAAATCATGTTAAAATCTAAAAAGTACCGGAATAACAACAGTTCCTCAGCAGTTTTTTAACTGAAGACGCAGGTAAAAGATCAGTCGGTAAAAAATACGGAATTGAAGATATAACTGTGACAGTTAGTCACGCATTCCGTGTATAAGAAGGCTATTGTAGTTATTTCTATAGCTTGTATGGAGTAACGATTTATTCAGTAACCTAATTTTTTACTTCCGAACTTTGCAGTCCAGTTAAAATCGCTAAAAACAAAAAAAAAACTCAACAACAGCCGTTCATGCAACGGTAATTTACTATGAGCATTGTTTTAGAGCATTTTTATGTGAATAAAAAAACAATGTTTGTTGTCAAGGTGAGTACACATAATTTGAATCTCGTATAATTCGGACAGGTAACGGCAAATTCGTGTGCGCTGTGGTTTTATAGTTCTTTTTTCTTCACAATATAATATAATATAATTGGGTTAAAAGTGGCTAGTTGTGTTATTCGTTAGTTTCGGCAAGTCACTTTATGATCATTTCTATTTATTTAAAATGTAGATGAATTTCAATTTTTTTGCCTGTAGTAAATGTAGGTAATGGTCCCACTGTTATTCAATCTTTTTTTTCGGAAGCCTGCTTTTAACAGCACCGCAGTGTGTGGTCGGAGCCTTATTCATAAATGTGGAAAAGAAATCGTGATTAATAAAATATATATTTTATTGATGCACGACTTTTACCGATTCATTTATATGACTGCTTGATCTGTCTGGTAATGTTCTAATAAAAAACACAATTAATGTATCTATAAAGTTTACGTTCATGAATTATTATTCGTTTATTTGGAAACGAGTATCCTTGCATAGAAAATCTATTTTTAAATGTTTTATAGAACGCACGAATGATTTCAAAATTTCTGCAACGTTTGGAGATAGTATAAATACGTCTTTATAAGTAGGGTATTGTACATAGTTGTAACTTATATTACGAATATTATGTTGAGTTAAATAATGAACCAAAACATTGTGTAAGAGTGGCCGCATTTGGTTCATACAGCTGCAACATGAAATCTGCACGTTTATCTACATCCTGAGAGCATGTGGTAAGGCTTTAAAATACGTTTTAGTGCATAACGAAGAATTTATAGCCTCTCATAATAAAACATTATGAACAGCAATATTATTAAACTTTACACAAGGAGAACATAATTTTAATTTAAATGTAGGAAGTTTCATTATTAGTAATATAATAGATTTTTATTTACCTTTCTTTCTCTTGGGCACCACTCTCACACCGATCGCAAGTTCAGTCACTACGCACAAAACCAAAGTCAGAAAAATATATCTTCCACTGCACCCCATGTTATCACACAAAGTCTGATGCCTGTTTATAACAAATGACTACAAAAGCCTCCAGAGCCCGTGCATTGGCCCGTTGGCTGAGTGTTCAGGACGCGTATAATCCCAGCTCGCGATCACACGAAGCACTAACTTGTCGAAGAAGACGTCGAGTACGGACTCATGCGCGTCGAGTGCTCCACGAACGAGTCAACCGCCCGACTACCCTATATTTTGACTTATAGCAATTTGGCAGTGCGAATTCCACTTGTATATAAAACCTTTCGCCGGGCCGGGGCGGGCGGTCATTGGTCGCGCGCGGCGTGCGGCCCGAAGGTGAAGGGAGCTGGAGTGGCCCCCTCCACCTGTAGAGGGGGCACGCCAGGGTCGGCAGACACTTTTGCTATCGACGGCGTGCGATAGCTATCATGCTCTAGAGGCTGTACCGTTGTGCTCCGATTATTACGTCACTCGAACGTGCGACTGACGCGAATTCGATCGATTGAGGAATCTGGAAAAGAATAAAAAAGCAAAGCTAGATGATGAAACTCTTAAAATAGGTTAAATGAATAATTTTAAACTATTTCTCACTATAAAAATTATGAACCCAGAAATAAAGTCAGACGTTTTAACTAACTTTTTTTTATATTTTATTTGAAAAGCTACCAAAGAAAGAAAGAATAACATTTATTTGGCAACAGTTTGTGAAATACGAAATGCAAAACAGAATTTCCGGACGGAAACTCCTGAAAACTCTTGAAGTCTCGCAGGTTGTTAAGTACCTTCAAGAAACCAACGATTCTGTCCATTAACTTTACTAAACATTATACTTATACATATTGAGGTTCTAACAAAACCCTCTTGTTCAATAATCAAATGAACAAGGAGGCAACTCTAATTTCTTACTGTCTTTCGACAAAAATCTCTAAAAGTTAAAGGCAGTTTTATAACTCTGATAATATAAAGTTTCTTTAAGACGCTGACAACACCTAAACCGCGGTCCCTGTCAGATTGCATAGAAAAGAGAGAGAAGCGCGATGACACAACGCTTGTAATTTATTGCAAAATATGAAGTAATTATCTATTTACTCAAAATTGAGTTGAGTAATCGAAAATAAAAAACAACCAAGTTCTGCATTCAAATAAGACGTTCTTGTTATTAATTAAATACGTAACGTATGTTCATATTTGATACAGATATTTTGGATTAGAACTCAATGTAAGAGGTTAGTTTAACGTTAGTTTGTATCGAGATTTTGTTTTCAAAACGTGTTTTGGTAACAACCAAGTTCTGGGAAATATGTTCAAAATTAACATATATTTTTTCCGCTACCACAAACTATACAGATTTGGCAATTTTTTTTCTTAAGAGAAGCCTATTTTTGTCAATTGGGTCTTGTCAGCACCTTAAACTACAATACTATAATTATTTATCTTTAATGTCTCCCGCATGCACTATAAAAATACGGAACCTACATAAGTGAACATTTTAAATCAATTAGTGCTCGTACACAAAATCGTAAAAACACAAAAACCAGGAAGTAATTTTTACGTAATCTGAAGCGTAAAATGCGTATGCGCAAAGTGAGGTGAGATGTTTCGTCTCCTCAACAATTATACATTTAAACACCTAGATATTTTCGTAGGTAAATTAATGCGCTTCGACATGGAGTAGTTTATCTCTAACATAGTGTGCTCGCGTAACCAATGTAGTTAACAATGAATTGTGTTAATTACGATTTAGAAGTTTTAACTTTTATTTTTATAAATCTGTAACAGTTAGGTACTTTTCATGCATGATACATTTATTCACGCTTTTTCGTGTTGCGATTCACGATTGAACGTCACGTGCTACGACACGAGCACAGACAAACTGACGTAGGCGATGTTTTGATTTCAGGAGCAATTTTCGGCACTGATGAGGAAGTAAAGCATCTATAAACTTTCAAATCACTTGTCGATCACGGTTGGGCTACACATAAGCACATAAACCCTCTTCCTACTCCTTCACTATGCACGCGGTGCGGTTGTGGAAATAACTTCCGCCGTATATTAGGGACTGCCAAACCACTAGGGCCGATGCCTGCTGGGGTCGTGGTTAGGTCCGAAAGGGATACCGTGGACCTTGGCAACACAGAAAACGGAAGGAATACGGGTGGGTTTTAGTCAGTAAGAGTCTGACACACCCTCCCGCTCCCGGAGCGGGATAAGTTATTTGATAATCTCTCACGCATAAAGATAAAAAAGAGACTGCCAAACTGTTGCAGTATTTAAAAGAAGAGTGAAATAATACTAACTTTTCACTTCGTCATAGTTGCGTATGTATTTATTATTTGAAATTGCACTATACTTTTTAATATTCTCGATAAATTTATTTTAGAAGTATGTATATATATGTTAGTATATTCCCATATTATGTTTTGTGAATTGTTTCAATTTTATGTATTCTATTTTCTCTTCAACTCTTACTTTCCTATCGCAGGTATGCTGGAAGATATTTCTTTAGAAATAAGCATCACACTGTACGTTTTTTTTCTGTTCTTTCCTTCTTTTCTGTTTATTTACATGTGTGTACATAAATGGTTAAATAAATAAATAAATGATGTTGCTGGATAGTCTCCTTTATACCGGGTTACCTTGTGTAACCCGGTATAAAGGAGACTAGTAGGAGGAGAAAGGAGGCTAGTATTTGAAGCTATGATTCGCGCTAAGATGAGCCTCGTGTATACAGAATTATCCTCAGTTGTAGACTAGTAAACTTTGAGAACGAAAGTAAGCTAGTGTGTGCTAGTGAGAACTATCCCCAGTTGAGAAAGATAGTAAGTTTTTGGTTTTGGAAATTATCAAATAACTTCTTGAGGGTGTGTCAAACTCTTACTGACTAAAACCCACCCGTGTTCTTTCCATTGCCTGTGTTGCCAGGGGCCTCGGTAACCCTTTTGGACGTTCCCGCGACCCCGGCAGGCATCGGCCCTAGTGGACCCCTACACTAGTGCTGACATCTCTTTGAAGCGCGCGTGGAATACAACGAGCCGTCGACCCGGGCCTGGTCCTTACCGGACGGCAAGCGACCCATTGCTCACCGTAGATTGATAGGATGAGTTTCTGTTTTTCTACTAGTAGCGTCCCCCACCACTGATTTTACTACCCTGGTTTGTTTACTAGCTTTGTGCCGCCGTTGAAGTCAGTATCCAATCGGATCGTTTTACTCCACGGCCTGGTCATGGTCATTGTAATGCTGGACATAATGTAAACAGCTTTAGCATGTGCCAAGTGCTTTACGAGATTTCCATTCTCTATTTTCTCTCTCTATTTTTGCTGCCTAAGAAGAAAACGTCTGTGCTGTAGACGCTCAGCTGCACCTCCTTTCCACGGTTCATCTTTGTTTTACTGATTTGAATCTTTATTTTTATTCGTTTAAAGTTTTAATCTTTATTCTTATGTTCATAACAATGGCTTATATTTTCGCGATGCTGTTAATTGATATTACCCGTTTTAATTGAATTAACGTGAAACTTGCTTCGTCACCGTGTTACTAAAAGAATAATTATGGATGAGTTCAGATGATGTCTTTATATGTTAATAATAATATCAGTCAGTAATTGTCTACTGCAACGCAAATATTACATACAAAGAACGCGAAATGAAATGCAGTTGCGAGTAAAAATTACGGTGTTGAATGCTCATTGCAGTGATCACCATACGCCATTTGTTATTTGTTTATTTATTTATTTATTTATATAATACACTTTATTGTACACCAGATTATTCATTTACACTATAAAATATACAACGGGCGGTCTTATCGCTTTGCGATCTCTTCCAGGCAAACTTTTTTTTTCGGGTGGGAAATTATGAAATAACTTCTCCCGCTCTGGCCGGAGTGGGAGGGTGTGTCAGACTCTTACTGACTAACACCCACCCGTGTTCCTTCCATTGCCTGTGTTGTCAGGGTTCACGGTATCCCTGTCAGACTTTCCCGCGACTTCCAGGTAACCCTGGAATGGACAGTGATTTCCTAGACCTAAAACGAAGTTGTCTTTGATGCAAATAAAAAGTATACATATTTTAAGTTCAATATAAATATTTGTTCAGTATATTATGTTTTTATTGATGATGAATGAACATTGCCTTGATCACCTCCCTACATTTGTTCTCGTCGGGACTTCGTCATTGATCCCTTACCTGTTGGGAGAAAGCAAGGTTATGTGAGACTCCTACTAATGACACGACATAGAACTCCATGGGGTTTCATCTGTTATGTCACCATGAGTTTAGAGCTTGGAATTCCACATCATGCCCTGCACCACGTCACTATTACTTACGATTGCTTGCATTAAGAATCACCAAAGTTCTCTATAAAATTAAAGTTTATTGAATTTGAAGATGTCCTTAACAGACATCGAAATAAGGAAAAAATAGAGCTAAAAGAAATATATTCTTCACTGCTGCTAGACAAAAAGGCGCTACATAACATCATTTAATGCCTGCTGTGATCTGATCAGATTCATAATGATAGTGCAATTAGCCTTCATAGCTCTCGTATTATGCACTTTAATACAGATAATGTGTTTGAATAATGCACTCATTCATATAATCAAAATAATATAAGATATGGCATAAACTTTTTCGTTCATAGGGTTTCCGTACGAAAAACGGATCCGAATGAAAAAACGGAACCCTTATAGGATCACTCGTGTGTCTGTCTGTCCGTCTATCACAGTCTATTTGCTCCGAATCTACTGGACTGCTTAAGTAGAAATTTACACAAATGAATTTCTGTGATCCAAACACAACGTGTAACGTAAATAAATGCATTTTGGGGGGGAAATTAGAAAAAAAAGTTTTGCAAACTGTACCGTGTGACATATCAAATGAAAGAACTTGTTATGAGGATTTGAAATATATTTTTTTATAATTTTTAAGTAATTGTTTTAAGGTTATTAAGGAAAATAGATCAAAATTGACCATTCCAGACCACCCTTATCGCAGAAACTGCTAAGCCTAAAATTTTGAACAAAATACAGTGAATAGTTCTATACTTATAGATTCCAGGAAACCTATAAGAAGTCTATGGTAAATCATTCAATATTGTGCGTACAAACTTATATTCGCAGTTAGAATGTTTGAGGGAACTTGTTTTTCAACTACAATGTTAAGTTTGTTCTTGGGATAAATTCATCTCAACTATGGAACTGTTGATTGCGCGTAGTCCGACATGCACTTGGTTGGTTTTTCATGCAATTATGTAGTAATGAATATTGCTAGCTCACTTTTTTAGAAATTTTCAGCATGCTGCATTTAGAAAAGTTATAACAGTTAACAGGGGACAGTGCACTTGAATATTTTTGATTATAACCTTATTTATAGCTCACATAACACATACACATAATCAGCCTATAGTGTTCCCACTGCTGGGACACAGGCCTCCTCTCTTATTCCCCCCAGGCCTCTTCTCTCTCTTATTTATAGCATTTAGGTATAATTGAGACAAGGTATTGTGCTTTGAAGTTTATTTTATTAATGAAACAAAAGACTATATGAAATATTTCCTAGCTGTAGAATACTTTGATTTACGTATTTATGCTCTCAAAACAGCAGTGGTGCCCCAGTGGTAACGGCCCGCCATGGGATCTGGAGGCAAAAGTCCTCGCGCACGTATGGGAGTGGCGCGAGGAGGCGAAACGCCGGGGCGTAAGTCCGTTGCCGCGAGAAATCGCGGCACAGCGGACGGAGCTCCGGCGGGATCTCATGGCGTTATGGAGAGTACGGTTGTCGCAACCCAGTGCTGGGCACGCCACAATTGTGGCGATAAGTCCCCTCTTTTAGGAGTGGCTAGAGAGGCGCCACGGCATCCTCACCTACCGCCTGACGCAGGTCCTCACTGGACATGGCAGCTTCGGGAGGTTCCTGTGTCAGATAAGGCGGGAGGAAACACCCGGGTGTCACCACTGTGTGGATCGCCCGGAGGACACGTTGGAGCATATGGTGGAGGTCTGCCCGGCTTGGGCAGAGCACCGCCGTGTCCTCGTGGAGGCGATCGGCGGCAGAGAACTCTCTCGTCCGGCCCTGGTTTAGGCCATGGTACGGAGCGAGAGGGCATGGGCAGCCGTCACCTCCTTCTGCGAAGCAGTAATGCTCGTGAAGGAGGAGGCGGGACGGTTGAGGGAAGGGCAAGTTTCGCGCCCTCTCGCCCCTAGCTGCCGCAGGAGACGCCCTGGGCGTCGGGAATCCCGAGCGGATTTCCGGCCACCGTAGGCGCGGGCTTGCGGACGGTGAGCAATGGGTAGCTCACCGTCCGGTAAGGACCAGGCCCGGGTCGACGGCGCGTCGTATTCCACGCGCGCCTCAAAGAGATGTCGTCAGCACAATGTAGGGGTCCACTAGGGCCGATGCCTGCCGGGGTCGCGGGAAGGTACTTATGGGTCACCGAGGCAACACAGGCAACGGAAGGAATACGGGTGGGTTTTAGTCAGTAAGAATCTGACACAGCCTCCTGCTCCACCCAGAGCGGGAGAAGTTACTTGATGATTTCCCACCCAAAAAAAAAAAAGTGGTAACGGCCGCGACTTAGAAGTTGTAGGTCGTAAGTTCGAACCCAGACAGGCGCTTTACTTTGTGTAAATTCTTTCAACACCACTGCTCTCAAAACGATGAAGGAAAACATCGTGAGGAAACCGCCATGTCCTAGAACCAAAAATTCGAAGACTTGAGATATTAACCAACTCGCACTGGGTCCGCGTGTTGGATTACGGCCTACTCCCTCTCACTAAGAAGAGCCCTGTGGCCCAGCTGTGGGAACATTATAGGCTGATTATGCGTTCAAAACATTATTTAAAAAAAATATCGGAAACATTCGGTAGGTGTAGGTATAGTAGCTTAGTAGCAAGTGAAGTCTGTCTAACTAAGATGGACTTGATTAGCGTGATAAGAGATTTTTCCAATAGTGCCTCAGAAATAATTTAGTTTTAAAATACTGTATTTAAGCAGTAATTAAATTGAAGAACGAGAAAGAAGTTTGCAGAATAGACTTGAACAGCTCCATGTTGAAGACGATGAGGCCCATCCCGGTGACGATCATTCCCTTCTGAGCCCTGGCGATCATGAATATAAGCAGCTTGGTAACCCCGTTGTCTGCCCAGGCTTCCCATGGTGCCGCGTACAGGTCCAGTGGTATCTCTTCGCTCGTCTGAAATATGAAAAGTATAGAAAACAAGTTTGTAGGTTTAATAGTTCTTGAGATTTCGTTTTGGTCAGACAGAGGTCAGTGATATTCCGCTTATATACATATAATAAGCGGAATACCACTCACCAACATAAATCTAAATACATGTTTAGATTTATATTATTTATGAAAAATTGTATATTGTATGTAAAATGCGGTTTATAGATCCATTTGCCGAGAACCTACTAAGAAAAGAATAGAATCGCCAACCTACCCGAGAGGTAATAGGTTGTGTCCTCTTTTTTGTACGAGTCACTATAAACCGCGATCATATTATTTTAAACGGTTGGTGATTTCCTCTTAACTTTTGACTGGGAATTGGGAAACCCACTTAGTAGCGAATTTGGCAGTCACTGGCTGATCTTTATTTTTCGTGATGTAGTTTTCCAAATTGGTTTACTACTAAATGTAACCCAACATTTTCGCGTATATTTATTTTTAGCTATAATTTTCATTCGTATACAACCGAACACCAAGCGTCATAGAAGGGTACTTAATGTAATAAATCATGGTGCAAATATAGCTGGTTCTTACATCTTGATAGTCGTTATGAACATACAGCTTACGGTCTCGCTAATGTTCTCATTACCAGCAAGTAATCATTAGCTACTGGATAAACACTGTCTATTTGATCTAACAGCGCTGGGTTGTATAGTATCCTTGTCAGTCTGACAGTGTTGATGAATTGCGTGTGTACATATATGATTTGACCAGAATATGATTTACTTTTGACTTTCGGTATTTGTGAGATGTTAAGTGAATATAAGCACAACGTTTCCAGAAATAATCACAATGGAAATATCGGTTATCCAGACTCCAAGGATATGCTCAGAGCTAAAGTTGCGTATACGCAGTCAGGGCACCACATATGCGTCGATTGCCGAGAAATCACTGTTTCACCGAATAGTAGGCAAAACAAGGGCATTTTAACTACCTAAATAAACTTCTAAGGTCACTTATCAATTACATTAAATCAATATTTCTGATAAAGACAGCGCCTACTTCCGCCAATTAACAGTTGCCTACGGGTAACAATTATACAAACAGCACACACACCCAATTAATAAAATAAATCAATCACTATACCTTCGTCAATTCGCTCGCATAGTGACAAGGCAAGTAAATGTGTAGGACACCGACCACCCCGAATGACGTATACTTCGGATCTATGCGTTGCAACAGATATATTTGGTACAAATTAAACGATATCATGAAAGATGTAAGCATAAATACAGCAAACAACCAAGGCCCATATACATTTTGCAGCTGAACATAGAAATCTAGCGCGTCCTGGTGATCTCTGATTGCTTCATTCATTTTCATCCGTAACTCATGACGGCTCCTCGAATTTTTGAAGGCCTTGTCTACTTTAAGGGCCAGCAACTTCAATTTAAGTCGGAGATGCGTTGTCGCTATGCAGAAGGAGCCGTCGAATCCGCAGTAGTTAGGCACAAGAACAACGCATTGCACGCAATTGTACGCGAACATGCACTGAAAGAAAGGCGTTTCACTTTGGATATCCTCCACAAAGAGTAGCTCCATATCGTGCACCATGCGTCTCTCGTAATCGTCAGTTTGAATGCTCTCAATAGTCATCAGGGCTCCAGCATAAATAGGAAATAAGGCGCTCATGATTGTCGGGATCAGCAACCAGGAAATCTCGCCAACTTTTGCTATTTTAATGTGATCATCGTATAGTGTCTGAAATTCTTCTTCGAGATTGTTAGCCTCTAAAAGGTCTTCAGATATTTTGTCCAGCAATGGCGCGAATTTGCTCGTCGCATAGATGACGTAATACGTTTTGATAAAGAAAAGAACGAGAACGACGGCCAATGTCATGTTCCTGGCGAAATTGTAGATGTCCAAGGTGTACAGACATTTGAAAGTGTAGGTGATGAACCAGAAGAGCTGGCCACCGCAGAAGGTAACGATGGCAGTGATAGTAGCACATCTCCTGATAGCGGTGGTCCTATTTGGGTAGAGGAAAGCGAAAGCAAGCGAGAAAGCGCACAATTTGAACGTTTCATTGAACCCTTTGTATTTCTTTTCTGGAGTCATATCTGATGACGTTTTGATTTCCATTTTATCTGCAGAAACACGACCCGTTCCCAGAAAAATATACTACTTATGAAGCTTATGGGAAGTTCTCAGGTAACTAAGAAATAGGTAAGAACGTGCCGCCACATTATGGGCAATCACGCTATGAATTACTGAGCAATTTATTAGAGTTAAATCACCACCTACGGAGTAACACCTCATAATTTAGATACACTTGTTTTCAGTACTTAGAAGTCGCAATAATAATTCGTAGCACATTTTTCTATACAAGCTTTTAAGTGCATACCTGCTTGTTTTATTTGGTTTCAAGGTAAATATTTTTGCATCTGAAATTCGTTAGTTGTTTTTCTTCATTCACGTCAAATCCAACAGCAATAAATCAGACGCCAGATAGCCATTAAAAATGGGTAGCTCACCGTCCGGTAAGGACCAGGCTTGGGTCGACGGCGCGTTGTGTTCCACGCGCGCCTCAAATAGATGTCGTCAGCACAAGTGTAGGCGTCCACTAGGGCCGATGCCTGCCGGTGTCGCGGAAAGGTACAAAAGGGTTACCGAGGCCCCTGGCAATACAGGCAACGGAAGGGACACGGGTGGGTTTTAGTCAGTAAGAGTGCGACACACCCTCCCGCTCCGCCCTGAACGGGAGAAGTCATATGATAATGTACCAACCAAAAAAAAAAAAAGATAGCCATTAAAGCGTTTTTTTTTCTCAAATTATAATTGGGCATTACAATAACAATTTCAAGACGATACGGACTTGCAATACCAAAATGCAAAATTTTTGGCCACTTTCCAAATTCTCAAAACGGCTTTAATTCACATAAAATATTTCAGTCATATCTGAGGGTCTCTCAAGTTCAACATGTCGTCAAGCGGTTTTGGGTTATCATTTTAATGAGCTGTATTACCAGACCATTATGATGTCTCAAGTGCATTCTACGTAATACCCTCTATATTTTAAGATATTTTAACAAGTTATTTTTTCAATTCATTTTCAGATTTGCATTGACGATAGCTTTTAAACCCAGACCGATTGAGTTAGCCTTAAAATGATATCAGTCATAAGACCTAAAGCCTCTGTATATTTGTATGCTTAAAATGATATCATTCATAAGTCCGCCTCTGTATATTTGTATGCTTAAAGTGTTAAATAAATTATAAATAAATAAATGTTTTGCTTCATTGCAATTATTAAATAACAAAGTGTTTTTGTTATCCTCGTCGTTTGCGTCTTCATCTGATTTCTAAAAAATCGCTGGCGGTCATTTAGGAATCAAAAACCATATTGATAAATTGACAGTGTTGATGGTACACACGGCTAGACATCAAGCTATACATTTCCAATTTACGCTGACCTCGCGTTGTACGGAAATCCAATACAATGCGAGATCAGCTAAAACTGGAAATGTATTGCTTAATGTGTAGCCGAGTGTACCGTATGTCTGTCTCAATTTGACTGAAGTAAGCTACGTTATATATCGATTAATCGGCATTATGCTAGTAGAAAATAACTTTACGCCTTACACAAAATTATGAAATAAGTCGCAAAGTTTGCGAAAACACCATTTTCGTAAAAATCAGATCAATAACAATTGCATATCAATACACACGTAACACCTGCATATATGTAAGTTTATTAAACAAAAGTCAGTGAATGTAGTTGTGTCCGGTTTTTCGACAACGCAACGAAAACTTTCAACTGCTCGAGATTTTTGCTCGAATTATTATTTAAAAACAGGAATTCCGTTACGAAATAACAAAACGAGGTGACATATAAGTACAAGGGCTTTTGAAGGGTAGATTTCATAATTCTTCAAAATCAATCTTCGGCGTTAAGGTTGTTGTAATTTGTGTGCTGAAATTAAAAACTTTTAACCTTACTTTTTATTTCGTTGTTTATCCTACTTTATTTCACAAATCATTCATAACCAGTAATAACATTGATAAAGTGTGTTCCTGCAAAACTGAGACATTAAACAAATATGAAAATTGTTCTGTTCTAGTACTAATAGCGATATTTACGTTTATTTCGTAAAACACTTGTGAATTGTTGCAATTGTTTAATATCTCTATAATTAGTATAAGTGTTTTAATACGGTAAATTTGAGTATAAATTAATTAGATACTGTAACTCTATAATTACATTGACAGCCACCTCCTGTGTGCATTATAAAATAAAATACTTACATGTGTCTTTAGAGAAACTAAATGTAAATTCCATTGGATGTCATTTAAAAAAATCGGGATTCAACTTTGAGAAGATTTAAAGTTGAATCCCGAGTTCCTAAACTCTTGAAATAAGTTAGTTAATAGTTAATTGAAATAAGTAAGAAGAAGTAACTAAGAACAAACTCTCTTCAGTTCTTAAAACATAAGGAAGTATTTACTTGATTCGATTATTTGTAGAGTTTGTACCTTCGGTAAAAAAAAGTAATGAACATAGGAAAGGGCTAAGGACAGCTGCAGAACTTAGATGTGTCAAAAGCGTAGCAGAATAGAATAGAATAGAATACACTTTTGACTTAGCTCTGGCTTCGTTTATTTCCTTATCTACCATCATCACATGTTTGCGTTAGAACGTTATGTCACCTTTCATTTACGATATTGTAATTGCGGCCGTGAAATGCTTTGCATATTTCGCCGGTGATTAAGCTATAGCTATCTGAATGTAGTGCTAATGACAAAACGGATATGTGCAAAAGAAACCAATAAACAACAGCTACTTATAATAATAAAATACAAATTTTTTTTTTTTTTTTTTTGATGCGGGCTTTTATGCAGTCGTCCCGCGGGGGACCTCGACTGCTTTACCGGGTGTCGGTGGGGCCAGAAGGGCCTCTCACCTATTTAACTTAAAATTAGGCAGCACAGCTAAGGGCATCCCATTGTGGGATTCGAACCTCGGCTTAGGGCGCTACCGGTTACTGAGCAAGCGGGGACTTGTCGTGTTATGTTATTATTATTGGGGAAATTATTTGGATTAACTTGCTCCGCGCGGGCGGGCGGGTTCAAGGGTCGGGGGGAGTGACTTATAACTCTTTTTAATCTAGCTCGCGGAGGTACTCGCCGTCGAGTACGGGAGGTCGGTGTGGTGTGTTTTTGTTTTTGATTGGCTAACTTCATACTCTCTTGGTAGAGAGTGATGTCGTCATCCATGTCGGTTAGTGCGTGTTTTGGTCGTCGTGTGCGTGATATGCGTGAGGGAGTGTAACTGGCAGCTGCTGCCACTAGTGGATTAGTGTGCGTGGTAGCAGAATCGAAAAAGCGTTTACTTGATTTTTTGAGAAATTGCCGGATGGTGGGCAATTTTAGATCGACATGTAGTTGATCATTGCGTACGAACCAGGGGCTGTCCGTGGCTCTACGCATGAATCGGTTTTGAAAATACAAATTAACGATGACTTCTTAATATATTATGTCTGACATTTAAATATTTATTATTAAGCTTTTACCTGCGGCTTCGCCTGCGCGGAAAGTATACCACGGGAACGTACTACTAAGGGGTTAAAAGTATACACATACATAAAATCACGCCTTCGCCCCATGAGGGTAGGCAGAAACTATAGAACGTCACCTCCGCTCGTTAAATACTCCTTTTGCGTCGCCTACGTTCATACATCTGGGCCTCAAGTCTGCTATTACAATAGTGTCAAAATGGTCTGTTCCGATCCTCATTAATGACGCCATTATATTAGTAGATTACCAAACTTGTCAAAATCAACAATTATAAAATCAATTATAGACCATTCTGACACTATTGTAATAGCAGACTTGAGGCCCAGGTCATACACGCACGCTGATTGCGAGTACTACGCACCTGACCTTTCTTAAGAACATCACCAATTAGGTCACTATCTAATGTGTTAATCTAAGCTATATACTATCTGTGTGCCAAATTTGGTCCAAATACGTTCGGACGTTTTTACGTGATTGAGTAACAAACATTAAAACACACAAACTTTCACATTTAGAATAATTTTAATACATAGGCGAGGATTCGGCATGAATGAATTTTTTCGAAACAAAATGAATATAAGACGTTAATTGGTCGTTTTAATTATGTTAGCGTAGCACACAAGGAAGAAAACCAGCAGGTTTAGCATGACGCTTTCTATTCCTACGCTACTGTAGAGTAGAAATCGCTTGTCAACATTTCTCGGCAAAAAACTGTCAAATGTTTACATGGAAATGTCATTTTTCTCTACTCTTCCGTCCACAAAACACTTCTCTACGGTCTTGGTGCTAAGCCTGCAGGTGCTGTACTGTTGTGGTGTAACTTGAGATATGGCCAGCTGTGGACTGCGATAGGCTGATTTGATTGATTGCTTTGAAAATATTACGTGGCATTATTTAGTTTTAGCATGACCCAAGTGAAAAAATATGATATCAGGTACCCGTAATATTATGAAGTAGACTAAAATCCTTGACAACATTCTTTTAGATACGGCTTTGATTTATAACTGATTCATTCATCATCATCATCTGCTTAGCCTTTTCCCAAATACGTTGGGGTCATCTTCCAGTATATCCAGATGCAGCTGAATACCAGTATTTTACATAGAGCGACTGCCTATCTGACCTCCACAACCCAATTACTGGGTAATACGATACCCCTTGGCAAGACTGGTTGTCAGACTTTTGGGCTTCTGACGACCCGTAACGACTGTCAAAGATCCACGAATGACAGCCGGGACCAACTGCTTAACGTGCTTTTCGAGGCACGGAGGGGTCTTGGTATGTAAAGATGGTCACCCATCTACGGACCAACCGCAGCGAGCGTAGCTTAACCTGTTCGATTGACGCGTGCGGCTGTTATTACTCAGCCACTTATTATATCTGATTCTTTATCAGGTTTTAAGTACAAAAAGTTAACAAAACACTAAATTCTTTTTCATGAGTCAAACTTACCTATTTCCTTCTGAGGGCTTTTTTTTCAGTGAGTCAGACAACTGATATTTATTTGGTAGTTGCATTCATTGGTTTACTGTGTACCAAAACACGTGAGTTGATACAAAATATTAACAATCCTGCAGTAGAGTTAGGCACAGTGTACACGGCATGGTTTCTTTACGGTACGGCGTATAAACCGCGCCGTAGAAAAAACGTTTCTGTCAACAAGCTTCCATAGTGATCCATACAACACTGACGACCGTGCCTACACACGGCGAATAAACCGTAGCTTTTCACGACAGTAAAAACGTGCGTGTACAAAGAGCCATGTGATATAAAAAAAAATCCTCTTTTTTGAAGAAGATAGAAAATAGATAATAAGAAAGATATTTCTTCCGGATTGAAATCGTGATTAATACTTAACGGGCAAATGCAACTATATAAGTTTATGTCAAAACGTTAGATTTCTGTTTCCACAGATCAGACTTGATAGGTAAATATTTCTATATGCAATTTAATATTCGTTGCACATCGATAGAAATTAGGGACACCGATATACGAGAATGTCCACATCTTAAAGACGAGTTCGGTGCAATATCTCAGGAACACATCAGCATTTAAAGATGGCGTCATAGTGCTCAATTAAGCCAGTGGCCATTGAGTCATAGAGTATCTATGGTGGCATGCGAGGTGGCGTGCGCTACGTTCCTGTGCGGTCTTCTCTTGAGCAACAAAGAGGAAGTCTACCGTTTATGTGACCTCAGCGTGCAACGCGATAGAAGCGCTGGTTTAGTTATAACCTCTACTATTTTAAGTTTGTTCTTGTTGAAGAGAAATATAGGCTTTCCTATCAATAGGGCACCTATTTCCCAGTCGCTATGTTACGGAGGCAGTCGATCCAAATACTGAAATATCGCTTCATCTTCTAGAATGTTTACTGTCTCGATCCACTGGCGGCGATAAAAAGAATCCATCATCAATCCATTGTTTTCCTTGCCAGGACGGACCGTCACGAACTATATAAGTGTTGCTAGTGGTAAATATAGCGTTTGTTATAGTAATTAACGGGTTTTTTGTGAATGGATCTTCCAAGTGATTGCACACACTAACTAGCTTTTAATTTCCTCTGTAAATTATGAAACTTTTATTACTTACAAATTGTTGCTAGTAGATGAATGCCTCGTTGCAAAACTCAGATGGAGTTTTGAAAAGTCGAACTCTGACCTATTAAGTAGGTAGGTTACGAGTTTAGCGTTAGTTAAATATTTAATAGTGTACAATAATGTTGTGGAATATCAGCCTGAAAATTACACCCATGTTTGAACTTCAAATGACCGGTGTAAAGTTTATGGAGGTCGTAAAGAAATATTGTATGTTAATCATCATGTTATTTTTGCAGATAAGAGAGATAATGCTGCCGCCCTTCTTCGTGACACAATCAACGCTTGCGATAAGTATTCCTTGCTGACGGACATTTCAGAGCTTTGAAACTAGAGTTATTTTAATCATAAATTACAAATCAGTTACGAATAGAATATACGATCTAACGCTAAAATATTTATATTATGTACAACTATATGAAGAAGAAGAAAATGAAAAGGGGAACAGCTCATTGGGCATCAACAAATTCGTCCGCATCGCTGTCAATAGAAAAAGTGCCCAACAGATAGACAGCGTTGCCAGCACTGATATCTATGGGTGCCACGTTGGATGGCAATGTTGATTCTTTGCTCTAAAACCAACCCTCTGGTCACATGAAGAGTCGAGCAACCGCTTGGCGAGGTCCCGAAATACTCGATTAAATGGAAATACTCGTTACTAATATAAATCATAATTATTTAATTAAGTTTCTTGAAGTGAAAAGGCGAATTAAGTAATCAACTCGCTTATCATACACATCCAGTTATTTTTAATTATGTAAATACGTTACGTACGTTACGCCTTCGGTACACGGACGAGCCTAGTTTATGAGGGAAATGTAATTCAAACAGGATTCCGCACGTCAAGGCTTATTAACGAAAAAATATTGCATATTATTTCAGTCGTCACTATTCAGTCCCTTGGTTTTAATCTGAATGGGAAATAATTGATGTATTTAGTTGTTTATTATTACATCAGAGGGGTTATGTGAAGGGTTTTTGGAAGTATTTAGAAAATAGGAATGAGAAACATTCGTTACCATAGTTCAGTTTCAGTGGAATAGAAAAATTAAAGTCTATTACGGATGGTAGAACACCACTATAAATATCTGTGGTCTTTGATCTCACATAAAAAAAATACAAACGTGCGTCAATCAATCAATCAACTCAGCCTATTGCAGTCCATTGCTCGACCTCTTGTAGCGTTACGATTACCTGGAGGGTTAGTTGTAAGTCAAATGTAAAAAAATATATAAATAAAAGATAAAAAAAACCAGCCAAGTGCTTGTCGGACCACGCGCAATGAAGGGTCCCGTAGTTGCGAAGTTGTGATGAATTTATCCCAAAAACAAACCTAACATTATATTTGAAAAACATGTTCTCCCGTACAACGATATACGTCACGGTCAATTCTCTAACTGCAAATTTAAATCTCCATAAACAACCATTTAGCCTTATGGGGTTAGATACACTTGGCTTTAACAAAGATTAGCACTTTAAAGCTTTTTACTAAAAAGAAAAGAAAGAAAATACGTTTATTTGCGGTAAACATGACGCAAAGAAAGAACACAAGTACAAAAAAGAAACAATTTGGGGGAGAATATGCGTCACATCCACGCAAAACGGCCAACGCTTAGCATAATGCTGCAGCGATAGCCGGTGTTGACGTGATGACGTCGACCACTTTATTGCATGACATGGCGAAACTATAAGGTTTTCTTGTTTACTACGGAACCCTAAAAAGTATGTATGAGTAGGAGTTCCAGGTCGGCTTTAATTTCGCGCGGCTCGGGACGCTTAGATGGTAGGAAGCAGGATCGGCAGGCAGTAGTTGAGCATGTTGAGGACGGGGCAGCAGTGTCTTGCATCGAACAGGATCAGGAGGAGGTTGTCAACATCCCTGTCCAGAGGAGGAAAAACTTTTATAAATATTCGTAAACAACAGGTTACGTGGTAGCGTTTTATAACGCTTCACACTAGTAGGAGGGTCGTGTTGTTTTTTTACAACCCGCAAGTGTAATGCCCTGACGTCAGAAGACTTCTCTGTCCAGGAGTGGACAGAGAAGAGGGCGGCGTTGTCTCACGTCAAGCCGATAGAAAGGACAGCGGAGGCACTTTGCAGCACCTCACGCTCAGCAGGAGGAGTGTCCTGGCCTCCTACGGCATGCGGAAGGAGTGCCCCACCGCCAGAAACCTCCCTGTTCAGGAGTAGTCAGCTGAGGCATTTTACGCCATGTGGCTAGAGTGCTACCGACTTCAGAGGCTTCCCACAGATGTAAGCGAGAGGGCCGGAGGCAACGGAGGGAGCGGGTCACCAAATTCACACGCGTTTCGTTTTTAAATAATTGTAGTTATTTGATTCAGTTAATACCTATAATCTTATAACCGAACTAATAATGACTTAAAACCTGAGCGTAAACAGACTGAGCTAAAACTCAGGCAAAACTGAAGTAAAACTGAAGTCAAACTGCCGTAAACTGAAATTTTGCCAGGGCTGACAGCTGCTTTATAAGTTTTGTCAAACATTCTGGAAGTAGATACGTGTTAAACAATTCAAACATAATTCAAATTAGTTCATGTTTGATTGTCGACCAGAACCTATAAAACGGCTATCAGCGAGAACCTAGCCTCTACACTAGCACTAGAACTAGCTTTATGAGATCGTACAGTGGAGACCTGGCCTTATGATACTAGTTTTACAGTAAACACCTAGCTTTATTATTTTAGCTTTATAGCATAGAAAAAGAAATCTGACAGATGAAAATTTAAAATAAGTAATGTGTGTTAAATGAGTGTACGATTTCATACTTGAAAACATAGATTTAACTATAGAAGGAGCTAACTTTTGATAGAATTAAACTTGAATAGGCTTAACGTGGGATTAATACAATCAATTTTATCCCAACCAACTTCAGTAGGTGCCAAAAAGTTGTGTCATTTAATAAGTCCTTCATCGGTGATCTTTACCACAAAGTTTTTTCATATATTGTTTAACTGTTTAGTGTAGTTTATGTGTTTAAGTGTTAATTTTATAATGGTAAAAGGCACGATAGGGTTGACATATCTGTTTAGATAAAAACCCCAAAACAAATAAAGAGAAAAAAAAACATAGATTTCGTTACCGAATTATAATAAGAATTGTTGGACACAGCATTTCTTTAAATGCTAAGTAGGTATATAAAAATAATAAAATATGGGGTTTTGTGTAGCAAAATACTCTCCTTGGCTGCGACATAACATCCTGTCCTTTGCCTTCCGCATCCAGTCTTTCCCGGCCATCTTTTTGAGGTCGTCGGTCTCTCTAGCTGGGGGGCGTCCCACACTACGGTTACCGATACGCAGTCTCCACTCCAGGACTCGTCTACACCACCACCCATCGTTCCTTCGACAAACGTGGCCAGCCCACTGCCACTTTAGCTTGCTTATGCAAACGTGCGTACAATCTGAAAATTTTACAATTCGAATAACTGCATGACTCACGCGGATTTACCAAAGTACATATACACGAGTACATAAGTGGGCGTGCAGCCGGCACTGCCGATTAATTATTAATTGATAATATTCGTAGGTCGAATCAAAGGAACAATTTCGATTTATTGTTGTTCGAAGGCTGTTCATACATTAGCAATGGCGATTATTACAGGTGCCCGTGAGGTATTGTTAAAAACTGTTATTAATCTTGTACTGAGAGTTGTGCCGATATTTTCATTGATACTGAGCGATGTTGCTTGTGTTACAAGGTTGTGTTGTTTCATAATAAGTGATCTATGAGCTTGTGGATCTGTAGTTATGTTTTGACGTAAGCATTTGAGCACGCGTTCAGCAGGCTTAGCATGACACTCTCTATTTCTTCGAAGAATAGACACGGCTCTTTCCACACATAGGAACATTTCGTTTCTCCTTTTTTGACATCCCACCGTAGAAATCCTTCTACAATCTGTCATCTTGTCTTTCGTTTCTAACGATCTTTGTCTAGGTCCTTTTTTATGTAGAAGGATTTCTACGGTGGGATGTCAAAAAAGGAGAAACTAAATGTTACTTTTAATGGAAAGAGACGTGTCTATTCTTCGAAGAAATAGTGGATGTCAAGCTAAGCCTGCTGATCACATTTTTTTTTAAAGCTGGAATTACTGGTTATCCTTTGAACTTTGGAGAAGATATCTCTAATTAGACAATGATCATTGTCTATTTACACCTTTCGAGCTCAAATGTTGCAGTTCTTATTTACAAAGCCAGGTTATATTGATAGAGACGCTGCGGTTAATACGCGTCATAATAACACATAACATCACGCCTGTATTGCCCAGAGGGATAGGCAGAGGTGCACCTATAGTACACCCACATTTCGCCAGTTATGTTTAAGTCCCATGTACTTAATAGGTGGCAAAGCTATTGCTATCAACCGGGCACAAATCGAGACTCCAGGCTGTTACTGAGAAGTTCCAGATGAAAAACCCAATAACACTTTGCCCGACCCGGGAATCGAACCCAGGACCTCATGCTCAGCAGTAGCACTTGCGACCACCAGACGCCATGATATCTCAATTTCTTTATTTAATTATTTGCTGTAGACTAAGTTACATGTTAGGCTAAAACTTATCGAGTACATGGCCCTATTAGGGCGCAGCAAGTATTATTACATTTAACTTATATCTAGGTTAAATATTTAGAAGTTAACATTATATTGCTATACCTACTAGATACCAATATCACAACATTAATTATTATAATTACTACTTATAATTACTACTCTTTCTCAGGAGGGGCTTGTGGCTAAGTAATAACAGCCGCACGGGTCGATCGATCAGGTTAAGCTACGCTTGCCGCGGTTGGTCTGTGGATGGGTGACCATCTTTACATACCAAGACCCCTCCGTGCCTCGGAAAGCACGTTAAGCCGTTGGTCCCGGCTGTCAGTTGTAGATCTTTGACAGTCGTTACGGGTCGTCAGAAGCTCGAAAGTCTTACCAAGGGGTATCGTGTTACCCAGTAACTGGGTTGTGGAGGTCAGGTCTGTGACGTTGTACTGTTTGCAGATGATACCTCTCTTATTTTTAAAGTAGACAGGAATAGACAAAATTTTGACGACGTAAACAGTGCACTCTCAATTGTTACGGATTGGTTTACGACAACTAACTTAGTTCTCAATGCTAAGGAAACGAAATGTATAAAGATCGCTTTACCGAATGCTAGAAATCTAGGTCCCAACATCGTCTTGGATAAAGAGGTTCTTGAAACTGTAGACTCGGCAGTTTTTCTGGGCAAACAGTAGATGCTAAACTTCAGTGGGGCCCTCATATATCAAGCCTAGCGGGAAGGCTCAGTTCGGCCGCTTACGCCGTCAGGAAAGTAAGACAATAAACTGACGTTGATACAGCTCGGTTAGTATATTTTAGTTATTTTCATAGCATTATGTCCTACGGTATTCTGCTGTGGGGCAAAGCCGCTGACATTCAAAATATATTTGTTCTTTAAAAACGAGCTGTTCGAGCAATTTACCAGCTAGGTGCCAGAGTTTCTCTGAGGGATATTTTTAAAGATTATATGTATATATATTCTCACGGTGGCGTCGCAATTCATCTTCGCCAACATCTTATATATTAGGCAAAATATACACTTATACATTAAAAACAGTAATATTCACAATATTAACACCACAAATAAGGACAAATTACGTGCTCCATTTCACCGGCTTCACAAGGTTCATAACTCGTTTGTTGGGCTTGGTATTAATTTTTATAACAAGCTACCCTCTTCATTGCTAGATTTGCCCTTTTAATGCGTTTAAAACTAAAGTAGAATCCAAACTTTGTTCAAGGGCATACTATTCTATCAACGACTACTTAAATGATAAGAATTGTTGGTCGCTGTGATTAACTCAAGCCAATGTTTATGTTCTTTCTCCAGAATTAGCTTACCTAGTGACAGGTTATAGGAGTTCATATAATTGTTTATTTTATTGGTCTGTATAAGTCAATTTATTTTTAATTTAAATTGCTTTTATTATTGACATAATCTTCTGATTACAATGTTATTTTGTTGAGTTGTGTAACGAACGCCGAGCGTGCAAAGTGTGAAAACAGTGTTGTGTGTTTGTGACTACAATTAACGCCAAGCATACAAGGTGGAGAGACAGTGTTGCGTGTCTTTTGACCCTTCACATAGATATAAGAGGTGAAAATTAGGATAAAATAGTTTAGGATAAAACCCTATCTGTGCACTAGGGCACAAGTAGCGGCGGGACTACGTAAAACGCACCCTCGCTACAAGCGAGGAAAGTCTTTAAAAAGACTGTAGTTAGAGTTTAGAATAAGTTAATTTAGTGATTTACTCGTATAACCGGATTAGCATAATTTGTAAAAGTAAATGTGATTTAGGCCGTCAGGACCATGTAAGAGTCACTTAGGAATAATAAATGTAAATTGTGTGACTCGGTCCGCCCGCTCCCGGAACATAGGGAGAACTGTATATAAAACGGGCCATTGTAAGGCTGGGACAAGGCCGCCAGTTATAGGCCCTCCACCATTAGCTCTATTCGCCGTCCAAGGCATAATCTCACCGACCCCGATGACCCCATTACCGTCCTCCAGGAAAGCAGTAGGGCCACGAGTACAGTGCACAAAACACACCGACCTACGTTCCGACCTCACCGCCGAGGTCCCTCGCGTAAACCCCGAAGTAATTGTCCCCCCCGACCCTTGATCGACGAAGTGCCAGCCCGCGCCACAGCTGAGCCTGTAGCTTTAAATTCCCCGATTAATAATAATAATACTGATCAGATCCAGCCTGTCCCACCTTGCTGTCCTCCCCCCAGCGATGCCCTAAGCCGAGGTCTGTACCCCACAGGGGGTGCCCTTAGCGTGCAGTCGCTTAGTATTATAAGAAATTCGCCCCTGGCTGGAGGCTTTGAGTTCGCTTAAGGCAGCCACAGGATAGTCCGGTTAAGTAGTCATGACCTCTCAAGGTCAACTACGAGATGCCATACATAAAAAAAAAGGCTGGGACACAGTCGGTCTCCAGCTACCGAACAATCAAGAACTCTGAAAATAAACAAGAAGAATTGGGAACAAGTTTTATTTATCCCAAAAACATACAGTCCACGACAAGTTGTATTGAAAGATGTGGTTAGCTAGCGACCTCGATAACTGATTATATTATTCTTACAACCGGCAGCAAGTTCGTCATGCTCCCTTAGATGTCACTGCTTGCGGTAGCGTCGGGGGTCCGGTTGCCTCCTTTCCTCAAATATGGCGAGGGGGGTAATGGCTGATTTTTGCGTTATGCTCGTGAACGGGTGATGCTTGTGGTGACTGGTCGTCTTGCTGACCATTGTTTTGTTTTGTTATTAGTAATTAACTGTTTATTTATTTTACTTTGATGGTCCTAGTTCATCATTTGTGACTGTTACAGCTGTAGATATATGTAAGCGGGCACGCCCTTTACATATACTTGGAGGCTTTTATTTAGGTTTTAAGTACTGTTTACGTTTTTATCCCTGCTTGCGAATAGTTTTCGGTCTTTTCTTTTCTTTTTTTTTGTTGGCATAGTGGTGTGCTAGCTGACATATATGGCTAATAATTTAATGTTTTGTGTTGCACGTGGTGTAAATTGTTTTGTATAGAATCCATTTTTTTTCTCTAACTGAACAGACAGCTGTGCTGCTGGGAGTTTGTTGGCCACTTCTTCTTCCCAGCTAAAGCACTAGGAAGTGGCGAAGGGTGGGCGTTTTGGGGGACTGTCTTATGTAATTTTGACGTTCGAAAAGTGCTGATCCTCAGCCTAGTTTGAATAAAAGACTTTTGATTTTGATTTTGATTTAGATAGGCAGTCGCACCAAGTAAAAAACCGGTATTCAGCTGTATCCGGTAAGACTGGAAGCTGACCCCATCATAGTTGGGAAAAGGCTAGGCAGATGATGATGATATTATAACCTCTTTCTCACATATTTTATCAACTTTCACATAGTTGCTGCAAACAAGCAAGTGTAAATTTTCATTCATAACTTGTTTTTCAGTACCCAAAGTCAGCAACAGCATGATTTCGTCTACGTAAGCCTAGTAACATAACCTAAACATGTTATCGTTGCAGGCAACATGTCGACTGTCGATAACCGGTCGACATGTCCAGTTGTCCATGGTACAGGTCACTATTACAACTTCAAGGTAAGGCACCAGATTTGATCTCGGTAGATACTTGACCGCGGATCTAAGTGTTTTTATAGTACCGGGTATTTTAGTTCCGGCTCCGTAGATAATCTGGGGTATATCTGTGGAAATTATGGAATAGGATGTGTTTTAATTACTAGTGTACGTTTTAATTGATAGATAAGTTATTAATTGCATTAAGATAATAATGTTTCGCTTACGTTGTTAATGTTGAGTGTTGCTTTTTATTACTCATCTTTTCACGTCATTGCTGAAAATCGAAATGCAATTACTCCAAGATTTAGAGATTTCTCTCTAAATAGAGGAGGAGGAGGAGGAGGAGGTTAAGAAATCCGAAAATCGAGCAAGTCCGCCTCTGTACAGTTGTGTGCTTGAAGTATTGAATAAATAAAATTGGTGAGGTTTTTCTTGTTGTATTATATTATAAGATAAGACAGGTACAACAGGTCAGCGACGAAAACCGATCAACACTGCTACTTTTGCACATCATTTAAATTGACATCTAGTTATTCGATACAATGCATCGAATAATTTGATGTCAATTTCAGGCTCTTGCAGACTGGGGTGATGTCGCGGGCAGCACAGACAGGCATATTGCTGCCTGTCGCGTCAGCGATATCGCGCTGGTCTGCACGAGTGTTTAGCGTTACGTATGAGAAGCTAACAGTTGTTATTCTTTTCATTTAATTCTGTTCCGATTTTAATTAAATATTCAGCTCAATAATTAAAGTACACACACAAAAACTGAAAAGTTTATCGACTTTTGTCACACATGAACGATAGAACTATTGGAAACAGTCCTTCATACTCGTACGTCCATTATAATAGCCTTCTGTTTATTACTGACCTATCTCTTGGTCACGTTCGTAGCCAATCGATGGAGACCCAAATGTCTTGAACTTAGTTAATGTAAGGTAACCAACTCAATAGCTACTATTAGCTAGCGTGATTCGGTATAATCGTTGTACATAGTATGATACAATTAAACAAGCGTTTTGTTTAGGTAGACTGCCCTTTAACACACATTGTTTCTGTTTGTATATTATGTACATCCATTTGCATGGAGATTTTAGAACTTCGATGGTATTTGATTTGATAGTAGTAACTCCTGATATTATTATTAAGGAGCAGTGGTGGCCCAGTGGTAACGACTGCGACGTATGTGTATGTAGATCGTTGGTTGGCCCTGACAGGCGCTTTACTTTGTGTAATTTATTTCATCACCACTTTTTGTTTTGGGTGGGAAATCATCAAATAACTTCTCCTGCTCTGGGCGGATCGGGAGGGTGTGTCAGACTCTTACTGACTAAAACCTACCCGTATTCCTTCCGTTGCCTGTGTTGCCAGGGGCCTCGGTAAACCTTTGGTACCTTCCCGCGACCCCGGCAGGCATCTATCTACCTAGCATATATCCTTAAGAATATGATATAATATTTTTCTGATTTTGTTTACTACAGTGGATCATATACTTTAAGGCATTATAAAACGTATAAAATTTGCGTTTAGGTCCTGTAGTTCCCTTAAGTGATTGTTTACTCGCTAGGTACCTACTAATTTTTAATTAGTAGACTTCATTTACGTTCGTGACGTTACGCATAATGAAAATACTTTCTTTTCAATCAAAGCATTAAAGTCCTACCATCAATTATAATTATTGTTACCTTTCTAATAATGTACGAAAAGCTCAGTTAATGAGGCTTAATAGAAAAAGCTTACAGCTGTTAGTTGCAAATGCCAGCAAAATTATAATTAAGCCAACTAATAATTAGAACACGTCTGGTCGTATTAAAAGTGAGTACTTTGGAAGACCTAGGACACTTCATGTGCACATTATATTTTTGATAAGGTCACATACTTGGAATAGTTTCGTGACGTAAGGCATTGGACTAGAACAAAGGCCGAGTGACGTTAAGGTCGGTGCCACTGCTAGCGATTAACTGGTAGATAGGTCTGGCAGCTAGAGGTGAAATTATTTTTTTTTTAAGTGAAATCATAAAATCAGTAGCTGCCCGAGGTCTGTGTTTGCGTTTTCCATAAAGACGAAGTACTGCAGTTGGGTCAATCAATTGAACAGTTTCATGTGCTTTTGACGATGGTAAGCGATTATTTTTGGTTAAAATTATGACATTAAGCTTCTAATGTCCGTCTTTATTACGTAACCCCCTTTTTTTTGGGTGGGAAATCATCAAATAACTTCTCCCGTTCTGGGTGGAGCGGGAGGGTGTGTCAGATTCTTACTGACTAAAACCCACCCGTATTCCTTCAGTTGCCTGTGTTGCCAAGGGCCTCGGTAACCCTTTGGTACCTTCCCGCGACCCCGGCAGGCATCGGCCCTATTACGTAACCCCTAAGATTTTTATCAGTTATTCATTATCCACATTTTCTTACCGTAAGCCAGGAAATTGCCGTTCCAAACCCACGCCATAATTAATCGCTTAAACTTGGTAACTGCACCTGTCCCGATTCCATGATCTATGTGATCAATTTGGAGCTAACAATTGATTATCACGACCACGGGTGATTGAATTATGACGTCATAACGTAAAATTACGGCTTGTCAGATTTACATTGTTTCGTCAATGGCCGCCTATGCTTGGACAAGGCTCTCAGAGTCTAAATTACGTAATCATGGCTTCTTATTTTCAGTAATTTAATACACGAACTAAATATTTATCTGCTAATTATAGGTGTGGCTTTGTAGAACGTTTTCTAATGTTTTAAGGAAACAATAGATTGTGTAAGTTTTCTGAAATTGCTGTTATTATGTGGCTTTGAAAATGATGTTCTTTTTATCATAAATATGAGAATCTAGTTGGAATAACACCAAGTTAATATCACTATAGATGTGATTATCGATTATTAGCTGTCTATTAATTCCTCGCGCACGTATGGGAGTGGCGCGAGGAGGCGAAATGCCGGGGCGTAAGTCCGTTGCCGCGAGAAATCGCGGCTCAGCGGACGGAGCTCTGGCGGGATCTCATGGCGTCATGGAAAGTACGGTTGTCGCAACCCAGTGCTGGGCACGCCACGATTTCGGCGATAAGTCCCCTCTTTGAGGAGTGGCTGGAGAGGTGCCACGGCGTCCTCACCTTCCGCCTGACGCAGGTCCTCACCGGACACGGCAGCTTCGGGAGGTTCCTGTGTCGGATAAGGCGGGAGGAAACGTCCGGGTGTCACCACTGTGTGGATCGCCCGGAGGACACGGTGGAGCATACGGTGGAGGTCTGCCCGGCTTGGGCAGAGCACCGCCGTGTCCTCGTGGAGGCGATCGGCGGCAGAGACCTCTCGCGTCCGGCCCTGGTTCAGGCCATGGTACGGAGCGAGAGAGCATGGGCAGCCGTCACCTCCTTCTGCGAAGCAGTAATGCTCGCTAAGGAGGAGGCGGGACGGTTGAGGGAAAGGCAAGTTTCGCGCCCTCTCGCCCCTAGCCGCCGCAGGAGACGCCCAGGGCGTCGGGAATCCCGGGCGGATTTCCGGCCACCGTAGGCGCGGGCTTGCGGACGGTGAGCAATGGGTAGCTCCCCGTCCGGTAAGGACCAGGCCCGGGTCGTCGACGGCGCGTCGTATTCCACGCGCGCCTCAAAGAGATGTCATCAGCACAAAGTAGGGGTCCACTAGGGCCGATGCCTGCCGGGGTCGCGGGAAGGTACTTATGGGTCACCGAGGCCCCCGCAACACAGGCAATAGGAAGGAATACGGGTGGGTTTTAGTCAGTAAGAGTCTGACACACCCTCCCGCTCCGCCCAGAGCGGGAGAAGTTATTTGATGATTTCCCACCCTCAAAAAAAAAAAAAAAAAAAAAAAAAAAAAAAAAAAAAAAAAAAAAAAAAAAAAGCTGTCTATTAATGATATTTTAATAGTGTTTGAATATGAAGCCGTTGGTCCCGGCTGTCATTTGTAGATCTTTGACTGTCGTTACGGATCGTCAGAAGCTCGAAAGTCTTATAACCAGTCTTACCAAGGGTTATCGTGTTACCCAGTAACTGGGTTGTGGAGGTCAGATAGGCAGTTGCTCCATGTAAAATACTGGTATTCAGCTGTATCCGGTAAGACTGGAAGCTGACCCCAACATAGTTGGGAAAACGCTAGGCAGATGATGATGTTGATGTTTGAATATGAAGCCTGATTATTGAAGGGTTTCTTGATCTATAATAAGTTTATGTCAAAACGTGAGCATGTAGGCTGAATGTCATTAGGGCTTGATTTTTGATGTAATTCACACGGTTAATATCTCATGGAACGTTGGTCTATTTGATATTATGTTACGCTGTCCTATGGTATAATTTTAATAGAATCCATTGTGAATCATTTTCAACAAAGGTAACATTAAAGTAACCAAACCATACAGTGCCACAGTTCTGAAAAATTTGATTCAATGATAAATTAAGTGACATTTGAATGAAACCTGGGGGGTAACCATCACCTCTTATAGCAGTATTATTATAATATTACTTCACAGTGGGAAAGTGATGGAGCTATACAGGACTTATAGCTCCATCTCTTTCTCACGCTGAAGTAATATTGAAATAATACTGCTATAAGAGATAATGGTTACCCCCAGGTTTCATTCAAATGTCACTTAATTTATCATTGAATTAAATTTTTCATACCGAGAGAAAGTTAGCAACACAGTCTCTTTTTGTTATTAAATTATAGTGGAAGCTAGTTTTGTATTTTTTTCAGTTCACAGCCAGCCTACCTAGAACGAATTCTCAATTATCTATGCTCTGTTTCTTACAATTTAGCCTGTAACACTTCGAAACTCGAAACATTTCGATAATGTAAATACCATGGTACGAACAATGGCGGAATTGGCTCAAATAAAGTCAGTTAGTATTGGTAAATTAGTTCCACATTAACATATCCTGGCCTAAAGGGGGTATAATCTGTGGTGGGGTCAATAATAGGGTCAGGTATTGACATTTGTAAACCGTGTACACTTTGCTCCTTATCCGGCAGTACAGACTTGCATTTCGTAGTGTACGCTGATTTAGTGGGGTATATGTATACAGAAGTGATTGGTTAAAGTTATGTTGGGAAGTCTGTTTTAGGTGAAGGTTTGTAGAATAAGAGTTTTGGACGATATTGGTGCCGATTCCCTGGTTCACACGCTAAACTAAATTTAAGTTCAGTGCATCTTTTTCTTTCTATTTCATTAAGAAAAGGGAAGAAGATAAATTTTAGTTTAGTCCTGTCAAATTAATCAGCGCTTGACGTAAATTGACGTAATTTTAGTAGGCAAGTTTTTAATCACGTCTAAACTTGTATGGAGTAGTGACAGGCGCTGATTGACAGGTGCTAATATGCCCCAAAAAAAATAATTAATTTTTTATTCAATCGACAAGTGCCATAAAAATGCATTTTTATTTTACATTTTCAAATTTCGCGCATAGTTTAACGCTGAAACGCTGGACGCAGTGGATGCCATGTTGCTCTGTGGTCATGACGTCACTTGGCTATGTAACAAATGTGCTGATCTATTATCTAACTATCAGTTGACAGTTGACACGTTTTAGTTTACACATGGCGGCTACTATTTCATGATGTTTTTCAACAGATTAGAAAAAACTGAAAACATTGAATTGAATTTTAAAATTAATTTTGTTATTTTATGAACTAAAACTAACATTTTCCGACTCCTTTTTGCCTAAACTATCTCAATAATATATTTATAGATTTTTTTCTAGTATATAGTAAAATATCCTATTGATGATCATCTACTTATTCCCTACCGAGTAATTTGGAACATGTTTTTAAGTTTTGTAACATACTGAAATATCTCATGCTATGCTTATATGTCTTTTCTCATGAGATAGACTCAAATTGCGAGGTTACATATACCTAAAGAAATTATAAAACAATGCTACGCTCAAACTCCCAGTATTAAAGTTTAAACCGTATAATTTCCTTCAAATCTCTCTATTGTTTTATTGCAAGCATTCAAATTATATCATAAACTATTTAACATTGATCCTCAAGGAAATAACAATAAAAATTCTTGAAACGGTTATTAAAAAATCAAATACATGTAACCTTTAGGCAAATCTCCGCGGCTCGCGTGACCACCGCACTTATATCGACAAAGGTAACTGTTACATTTATATACTTTAGAGTTTAGAGGTCCAACTTTAGTTAACAACAGAAAATAGTCAGTTTAATTATACGTTCGTTGCTAAGCACATTCTGTTCAAAGTTATATTACTTCCTTAGTACAAATTCGTGAGGTATAACACCTTTTTGTTGGCGAGACCTGTTAATTGTAGCTGTCGCTATATTGCTTTTAATTACGTCAATATTTTACTAGCATTCCAATCAATGACATACTTTTTTCCGGCGTCATAGAGTTTTCGGAATGTATTTGGGTTCATAGACGCACCTATAATAGCAGAAAAAATCCCAGATTAGTCACTATTTAAAAAACTTGTGGCTAGAAAATGTCATCACAAATGGGTTTCAAGATAGTTATTCAACGTATCTGTAAAAGTACTATTTCTAGCCCAAAGAATAGAACACCAAGCTACACTTACCAATAGAGATCTTAACTCCAAACGTAATAGCTCGCGTCACCAATAAAGTGCTTTTAAACTATTTTCTAAATAAATTACTTTTGCGCAAAGCACGGTGTGGTGTCGGTGTGGTGTGAGACCACCCGGCGTTCGGTTCCCAGTCCAGCGATAGTATCACTGGCTGGGAGCCGCGGGGGCTGTTACATGCATCACGCCCATTACGATAACACCAACACTTTCACGGAATGCGGTTGTATTGAAGATAAATTGGTTCTACCGTGTGGCTTGATACGTTGGGATGCTTGTTACTTGGGGTTAGCTCACGGTTTTAAGTTGTGAAGTTGATGGTGACTGATAGGTTTGATTTGACGCAATATTTTTTTTAATTTCGTTTTTTTTTTAAATTAATCTTTGTCCATTTGTCGCATTAGACGACTAGGCCGATATGTTGGACATCAGCTCAGTAGGCATAACGTACAAAAATGTATAACGACACACGACAAGTACATAATTTTTTCGTCATATATTTTTCGATAACATAACCAGCCTATAATGTTCCCACTGCTGAGACACAGGCCTCCTCTCTGTGAGAGGGAGTGGGCCGTAATCCACCACGCGGGCCCAGTGCGGGTTGGTAGATGTCACATGTTTTCGAATTTTTGGTTCCAGGACATGCCGGTTTCCTCACGATGTTTTCCTTCACCGTTTTGAGAGCAGTGGTGATGAAATAATTTACACAAAGTAAAGCGCCTGTCCGGGTTCGAACCTACGACCTACAACTCGTAAGTCGCGGCCGTTACCATTGGGCCACCACTGCTATTTTTCGATAGGTACATCATTATTCCAGGTGTTAAAATTGATTTGAAGGACTTGGTCTCAGGTCTTTACCTATCAGCGGACCAGTATAAACAAAACAAAAATAGTAGATTGTACAACTAGTGCATGAAAGAAGCCATTTCACACCGCGACGTTTATATCCACCCGAGCCGCAGGCGAGGATGAATAGTTAAGTTGAGGAGTAAAATGGCTCGTTCATGCACGAGTTATACACTCTGCTTTTCACTTCGATTGCGAGAAAATGAAACAGGCATAAAAAAATATTAACTGTATTTACTTGTTTGTTTGATCTCCAACGCATGAAATTGTCGTACGCGTTGAGATAAAATTGCTTGGATTTCGGCGGTAATATTTCTTCAACCACGTTTTTCGCGTATTAGGCGAGAGTGTAATTTCTTCGGCACTTGAATATTCCATTGTTTTAGTTTAATCACTTTTCCCTGTTCAAAAATGTTGCAAAATTGAAGAAAAGAATAGCTAATTCCCGCCACGAAACTTTTAAAAAGTTTTATTATTTTTTATTTTCAACATGATTGTGTCATTCGACTTGGGTACCTACTTCATACTGCCATGTCATAAAAACGCTTTTTTGCGTTTTTAAATAATAAGTGACAGGTATTTTATCTGTTTTTATTTAATTAACTATATAAAACACGGAAGCGACATAAATTAAAGCAAATGAAATAAAATAACGACTTTAATCTGCGACGTTTTATTGTGCCTGCGGCTGTTGGGCCTAATTATCTTAGTCTTAGAAAAAGTTTACTTTATGCACTAGAGCATAAAAAGCGATTTTATGTTAAACACAACACGCACAACATAAAGACGAACTTTTTGAGCATGAGAAGTGAAACAAAAAACATGTTGATTTTGGAATAAATAATGGTGACAGTAAACTGTTGAAAAGGTCACATTTTAGAGGTAGCTGAAAGTATTCAGCTAGGTTCCTCTAAAATGTGACAGTTGATACTATCCGTGGTATTCATTCGTTGGCAGAAATAAGGCAGAATTTTATCACGCTCCCATTTCAAAAATATTTTCACCAAGTATAAAGTAAAATGGCTGACGTTGTTGAAAAGAAAAGTGTCGTAACTGCAGCAAAGTGAACTCGAAAACAACGTAAAAACTTTCAGGGATTTAGTAGTGAAGCTGTACCAGTTTACACCGTGTTTCGGAAAATAAAGTAAAGTAACAAGTTTTTAATTAATGCAATGATCGATATTATTTTTTCGAGGTTAAGTTGAGATTTGCAGCAAATGTAGATTTTGAAAAAAAATGTTGATTGCGATAAATATTTATGTCAACAACTTTTTAATTTTCACGGCATACTCGTTCTCATTGAAGTGAGAACTTAAATTATTGTGTCAAGTGGTAATGTGTTGATTTTCATGGACAACGAATCTGTGTACCTAGCTAAGTAAATGATTTTGAAACTGGGACGCATTATTTACTCCCTTGAGGTTGTTCGACTTGCAAACACCTTACTCTGGCTTTGCTCATTGAGTGCAGTAATGGGCTTATCAGTAGGTATATTGCCTACATTATTATGATTTAGCAGTAGCCTGTAAGTAGTGGGTTTCTTTCGCTTGTTACAAAATAATTTCCTCAACAATGATAATATATTTCCTCGTTTGCTTGGAGGTGCGCTATCCTGCTAAGATCTTTAACATTTTTTCGCATAATACAAGCACCAAAAATTCTGCCATTTCGAACTTACACAATTTCTTTCTTCGCGAAAAAATCTCACATTAAAATGATTACAAATGTGATGTATTAAAACATTTCACTTGAAAAGTTTCATTTAAATGTAATCAGGCAATCTCTATGTTTAAATAATGAACTAATTGTGAACTTTTTATTAGACAAAGGTATATTGTTTTGTGTGAGATCTCTCTCACAGGTTTAAAGGGAAATGTGCTGGTATACTGTCTATGTTCTGTAAATGTGTACAATACGTATTGTAGTTTATTAGACTTGTTAAGCTGTCGTGGGTAGTGTGCAATGTATACCAAATCCGTGTTCTAAGCGATTCAGATTTCTATTATTTACGAGTTTTGTTTGAATTTAAGGTATGTTCTCTGACATTTGATGAATGTTGTCTGGATTTAGTTTTCATAATGTCTAGCATTGTTTTGTTAGAAAATAAAAGTGGAAGCTGTGCTGTGTTGTCTCTTGTGGGTGTCGTATGGGATGGGAGCCGATAATTTCACAGTTGCACTCTGTATGCAATTAGAGAAGTCTATGTCTAGAAGGTGTACTTTGTGTGTTTACAGGGTAACTGTAATGGTACGACCCACAGGTGTGATATTCCACGCGCGCCTCAAAGATATGTCAGCACGAGTGTAGGGATCCACTACGGCCGATGCCTGCCGGGGTCGTGGGAAAGTCCCAAAGGGATACCGAGGCTCCTGGCAACACAGGCAACGGAAGGAACACGCGTGGGTTTTAGTCAGTAAGAGTCTTTTGATAATTTCCCACCTAATAAAAGAAAGGTGTGATATTAAATTTGTATAATACATGACAGCCTTGCTAAGTTTGATTTGAGACTATTAACAATCGTTCGACATTATAATGTCTATCATTTTCCGAGCTAAATCTAAAAAATCATACATGTTTTGCTGTTTCACCACGCTTTTGATCTAATCGCCTATTACATAAGCTCTAACAAAATGCTTGAAAACATATTCCAACAATAAAAAGAAATAAACAGCACCCAAGCGTCAGTTAAACACACAAGTAAGTATGTTCATAGTTTCATACCTAGTTATGAAACTTGTATGAGGAAGTACACGTTTGTTATTGTTATTAGTTAGTACATAAAGTAAGTACAAGTTAGGAAAATCGGAAACAAAGACGTTATAAATTGGTAGTGTTGGGCCGCCAGGCAAGCGTTAAACGGATATTAAAGAACCTTCCAAAATAATTTCTTCTTCAAACTCCACAACTCCACACCCTACTACTCTACACAATCTATATAATTACTTACTAATTGCATGAGTACACTAATTCCATTTTATATAAAGTACTTACCAATGCTATTAAAAAGTACCTACATTTTTCATGCTCAAGCTGTCACTTCCTGTCTACACTCTTCCGTCCCTTTTCACGAAATCGCTCCCACACAAACTCCTTAAGGGCGCTTACAGACCAACGACACTCGATCGACGACGAGCGCTGCGGCGTAGTCGCCTTGCTGACGACCGTGGACGACGACGTCGTCGCCTAGGGGCAGCGACGTCGCCCAGTTGTGTCGTTGCAATAAGTCCGTGCAGTTGGCAACAAATAGTCTAGAATACGCACGTAAATTACGAGCAAAATGAGTAACGACGAAATTAGTGTCGATTTATTAATTTCTGCAATTAAAAAACACGAGAAAATAGTAATAAAATTAATACAACGAATGCTTGGCGACTTCGTCGCCGCCGCTAGACGACGACGTTGCCGCCGCAGCGCTCGTCGTCGATCGAGTGTCGTTGGTCTGTAAGCACCCTTACACATCAAAAACTATTACCTAACTATCGCAGCGGGCACATAAACAGAACCTCCTGCACTTAACTGAAGCTTAACTACACTGTTGTTATTCAATACCTACCTAGTAACTACAGCATAAACGAGTAGTGTGGTTGAATATGCGACTCATACATATCTCATAAACAAGTCACGGTTACAAATGTGAAACGCCGGCTATCGCTGAAAACCATCGCTGGGGCTCTGTCTCGCATAGGGTCGCAGCATTATGCTGAGCGATGGCCGTTTTGCGTAGACGTGACGCATATTTTCCTCCATATTGTTCTTTTCGTGTTTGTGTTCTTTCTTTGCGTCATGCTTACCGCAAATAAACGTACTTTCTTTCATTTTTATTTTATTTCTAAACTAGCCATGATTGCTTATTTTATCGCTACTTTCATAGCCATACAACATGGACGCTTTTACTTCCAAGAAATGGCGTCTTATTTAATGTCGAAAGTTTTAATTTTAATTCGTGGGACAAGTCACAATGTATTCAGTCTAAATTAATGTAAATTATGTGATAGTGAAGCCTTTCTTTTGTTAATAAAAAAAAAAATAAAATAAAAAAAAATAAAAAAAAAAAAAAAATATATATTCAAAAATATAAGGTACAGAATTAAATAACAGTTTTTCTTAAATCTAAGTCAAGTTCACACATGATTTGTGCCTGAACTAGGAAATCCTGTGTTTCAGGCGATTGGAGGTAACATTAATTGAATAAATAATCACATATCATATTAATATTATTGGTACATAAATGTAAAATGGTGTCTAAAAATTATAGTATCTTAACCTAACTAAATAAAAAAAAAAAAAAGAAATAACAAACAATATTTTACTTTAGCACTAGTAATAACTTCTCTGTATCGTCATAGGACATAGTTTGAAGAGTTTCCTTAAGGATTTTCTTGCAGTTCCTATGATTTACGGAGTAGATGTTTCCTTTTTCATTTAGCCTGTTATAGAGTAGTGGACCGAGGTACATATAAAATTTGGCTGTGAAAGCATGTTTTGTACTTTTTTGAGGGCAAACTATATCTTTCCGTCTCTTTTTAGTAAATTCAGTGCTGTATGGAAGTGCTGCGTGTTGTTTTAGTACCGTGCTCATTATAAATAACTGTCGAACTGTTAGTACTTCACAAGATTTATACAGTAGGTTAGTGGGGAATAGGAAAGGTCGGCAAGTAGCCACCTTGAGAATAGCTCTTTGAGCTCTTTCAATGGGCAATAACAAAGTTTTACTTGCCCCACCCCATGAAGTAATGCAATAAGTCAAAATTGACTGACAAAGAGCAAAGTACACTTGCCTAATTATTTTTGGATTTGCAATAAATCGTAGCTTTTTGAATACGTATATCAGCTTACGAATTCTATTATTTAGAGCTTCCATGTGTTGTTTAAAGGATAGAGTATCATCTATTATTATACCCAGGTATTTTATTTTATCTGTCTTTTTAATATTGGGACACTTACACTGGCTATTTGCAGAGACTGGGCAACAGTGAGCATGCAACGCTGAAGGGTTCTTCGATATTTGCTTGCGCATCGAAAACTGAATGTATTGTGTCTTCTCTGCATTTAGAGTTAGTGAGTTATTTTGAAGCCATTTATTTACAATATTGAATCCGTGTTGCGCAAGATTGTAGACTTCATTTTCTGAGTCAGCTGAAAAAAGTAGAGCAGTGTCGTCAGCGTACGTTATGATAGTGCCATGCTCTAGCTTTAGATTGCAAAGGTCATTTATGTAGATCAAAAACAGAGTGGGTCCTAAAATACTTCCTTGAGGAATACCGAAAAATGTGTTTTTTTGAACAGCGCTGAGAACATTGCCAATCTTTACGCACTGGGAAATGAATGAATAATTAGATTATAATTACATGATTTTTTACAGGTAATACGCGTTTTTGACATTTCAGATAATTTTAAGTCTGTCACGCGAAACCTCAACTCGGTCATCATAATCACTTCAGCTGAAAGACGTCCACTGCTGGACATAGGCCTCCCCCAAGCACCGCCACTTCAACCGGTTCTGTGCTTCTCGCATCCAGCGGATTCCTGCGGGCTTCACCAAGTCATCGGTCCACCTAGCGGGAGGCCTTCCAACGTTACGTCTTCTGGTACGCGGTCACCACTCCTGAACCTTTCAGCCCCATCAGCTATCTATTCTGCGAGCAATGTGCCCTGCCCACTGCCACTTAAGTTTGGCAATGCTTCGAGCTATGTTGGTTACCTTGGTTCTCTTATGGGTCTCCTCATTTCTGATTCGATCGCGAAGGGAAACTCCAAGCATAACCCTCTCCGTTGCCCTTTGGGTGACTTTCAGCTTTCTAATGAGGCCCATTGTCGCTCACCTCGATACGTACAATAAATTAATGGAAAGCATGGAACTATGTCATGTTGACCCAGGAAGTACAAAGGTCTTCAGAATAATACGCTGCGGGAAGTCCTAGGAGTGGTTTGCAAGCATAATGTAACGATAGGTAGTTTTAAAAAACGTTGCCCCCACACTAGGAATTTCTTCCTGTATCGTGGGTGCGTTTACAAACATAGAAACTCACAAACACAAACACCCAGACCCGGAACAATTACTTGCAGATCATACGAATATTTGTTCCGTGCGGGAATCGAACCCGCGACACGCTGCGCAGGAGTCGATCGCTCAGCCATTACGCCAACCGTGTCGTCTATTATATTATAGGTGACTGTGTATTAGGAGTTTACTTGTGGTATGAATGATTTCAAAGCAGTGCAGTGGGTCGCATTATCCTAAGCCTTCAGTATACCTAAAATATTAGTTGCAGTCCATTCGTCATGTTCGTGAACGGGCCCCGTCAGTTGGGACTGGTCATCTCTTAGCTGCCACGACTTATTTTAATTATTTCATTTTTGAATAGTTTTTTTTTTGTTTCTATCTTCTGTACTCTGGACGCTTTTAACGTGTACGTATGTTTTTACATCGTCCTCACATATAGTTATAAATTCAAGATTAAAGATGTAACTAATATTTTTGTAACAATATAATTTAAAAGTGTCCATGGAGTTTCTTCCCCGTTCTGCTCCATAGGCACCTACTACGCTTTGGAATGGGAACTAGCTTGATATTTCTAATTGAACGACTCCTAGACAATTCAAAAGTGCCTGTAAATGGTTTAATTGAAATAAATGCTTTGAGTTTGAGTTTGGATGCTGATGGCTTGTTGACAGCGGCTAATTCAGAAAAATGGGCTACAGACTTACATCTATATTTATTTATCTATCCGTAGACTCCTGAACTGTCAATACACAAGTTAAGAGTATTCGGTGCATAATGAACTTTGAATATAGAACTGAGTGTAGCAAAGGGAACTAACTTGGACTGACTAGACAATGGACCTAAGTTACAAATAACTGAATAAGTTTTGCTCGGTGCTGTTTATTTTTCCCAAATTCTCAGGTCAACCTAAAAAGCTTTTTGAATTAAAATACAAACCTCAATTATCTCACTAATTTTATCCAGATAATGACAGTATCATAATAAGTGCTAACCGTTCACAAATAGCGTATGTCATCACATCATGCAAAAATCTCAATTACCTACTTTAGACAAGTTAATTTATGATATGAGTACTTACGATGTTTTTGTGTAGGTACATTGCTTCGGCGAAATAATGTATTTTTTGTGTATATTAATAAAGTCATGTCGTTTAAGGCCAAGGCAATAGAATGGTATTTCTTTGTTTCAATAACAAATATCTCTTTTGTTTACCTTTCCTATACTTAGATTTTTTACATTAGCAATGACCGCAACTTTGCACTGGTGTCTTTTTACTATTTGGGATAAAAGCATATAGAGTAAGTCTATGTGCTTTTTACAGTTCCAGTTCTAATTTGTTACGTGAGCAGTAGAGATGGCGATTTTTTCCGAAAAAGATCGATATGTAAATCGATCCGAATCGAAATCTGATAAATCGATACAAAAAAATTAAGTTTATCTTTTTTTGATTTGCTTTTCCAGTTTGTATTTTCTTTGTTAACGTTAAAAAATACGTTGGTACGAGTAGTAAAAAGTTTTTTTTTTTATTTATTTTGGCTATTGAGTGGACCACGGATTCGGATTGAGTGACGAAGGAAACTGAGTATACAGCCGTCTAGCGATTGTTTGAGTAATTAAGTGAAAAAGTGACATTTCTTTATATGTGTTTGTGTAGTACGAGTACATTCAACTAATTGTAAATAATTTACAGTTTATGTTCTTATCAAAACAGAAAAAAAATCGTATCTTATTTTCTAAGATGAAATATAGATTTTTTTGGTCCAAGAAATCATATCTTCGATTAATCGATCACAGATCACCATCCCTAGTGAGCAGTTGTGCAGCAACTTCTACTTTCTGACTGACCGACTCTTTGGCAATTAAAAAGGGCCCGAAATAGGTTTAATTGAAATCAAAGCAAGAGTTTGTGGATTAACTGTAAAAGTGTATTCACATAATAAGTAGACATCATCATCATCACATCATCATCAGCCTACAGCAGTTAACTGCTGTATATTGCAATTGCACACCATTCAGCTCGATTCTCGGCCACTCTTATATCAGACAGACATAGGTACTCAGACATACATGTCAATTACTAAAATGTTAAACTCTACAAGAGACGAGAGATAAAATATAAGGATAATGGATAACTTCAGTCATAACTCATAACTGAAGTTGTACATTATGACACAAATCTTGATACAATTTTATTAATATCACGTTATTATATCTAGGCCAGTACAATAAACTCGTTGACAAAAAAGCAACATGTTATACTTAAAAGGAAAGCAAATAAAAATACAGATATGATATAAATCTCAAAGTCACTGTTAATAAAAACTTGGTATTCGCTAAAATAGGTACTGCAGTTACATAATATATAATATATACGTAATATAGGTATATAAGTACACAGTAAGGCCGGTTGGGTTTATGGTAATACTTGTTACAATCACCAGTGCCCAGATAAATCTTAAGCCGCACGAAACAGAACAGAATAATTGTGTCACCGCGTTTGTATCCTATTTACCTAACAATTATTTCAATATTTATGAACGTAAAAATATTTGTGTTACTATGTTGCTCGAGTGGGTTTTTGGAATTCCGTAGTTATTGTATAGCGGAAACAATCATATAAATTTAATTTACTAGACTTCTATAAAAGGTATGATTGGCATTTTGATTTAAAGTACCTAGTTATACGATAGTTTTAGTACTATAATCAATAATGGCTGCCTGTCCTTATCATATCACCCTATATAAAAACAACTTGCCCAGCCCACTTTTATTTGCCTACTAATTATGGACCACTGTCATAAACATGCTTACTAGATTTCAATCATAACCCCAACATAGTTATTTGTCTATAGTCGACTTGTATCTGATAATGTAGGAGAATATATTAATTTCACATTTGAGTGTTGCTTCCCCAGCCTTTTTGTCGCCAACCCATAGCACGTCAAGTCTCATAGGTAAGGTCAAGTCTCCTAAGGCCTTTGCCCACAATCTACGGGACTACGGGCTTGGAGGATGTCAAGAATACTTTTAAAATTGTAAGAATTTCCAGACAACCCAAAACTCAAAGGAGCTCGGACGATATTTATTGCGATTTAACATACAAATCGATTCTGAGCCGCAGTTCAGGTCCGGATCGCGCAAGACTTTAGGCGGTCGGAGCTAGAGAGGCTGGTCATTGGCTACATGCCCATCCTTCTCCATATACCAGTACCTTCCTGGATCCGAACTCGCTTCGTCTGGCTACTGGTCTGCCTCTTGGGGTCACGGTATGCACTCCACACATATGCCCTTGTGGCACGGACAAAGACCGACTGGGTCAGCACGGACTTTGTTGTCAAAGAAGTGCAGGCCGCTTTTCAAGACATGCGACACTTAATGACATAATTCGCCGGTCTCATGCCAGCATCAATGTGCCTGCTCTTCTTGAACCGACTGGCATTGCCAGAGATGATGGCAAAAGACCTGATGGTGTGTCTTTGGCTCCGTGGAGTTTGGGACGGATGCTTGTGTGGGACGCTATTTGTGTAAACACATTGGCACCATCCCTCCTCCAACCGACTACTTCTAAAGCGGGTGCAGCGGCAGAGAATGCCGAAAATTTGAAACTTATTAAATATAGAGGCCTTGCCAGAGAGTACAACTTTGTGCCCTTTGGCGTCGAGACCCTCAGTCCGTGGGGTCCCAGTGCGCATAAATTATTTGCGGAAATCGCGAGACATCTAGTTGATGTAACTGGTGACCAAAAAGCTGTCGGCTTTCTCGCGCAACGCCAGCATCCTCGGTACAATGCCTCGAGGGGCTTTTTTAGGTTTAACTTAGTTTTAATTTAATTTAGTTGATGTAAATGATCATCTTGTAATTTTCAAAATATATTGTGGTACATTTCACATTTTAATATTTTAAATTTGGTTTTGGTAAAATAAAAGCTTTCGACACAGTAGCATAAGATAATCCATTTTTATGTTAACGCTAGTTGGCTAAACACTTCGCTAAAAACTTGTTACTACACTGTTTTAATAAGATATGTTTTATATCAAGCAATAATAAACTAATCCGCATTTGATAATGCATTAAACAAAAGTCTACATTAGAATTCTTTGTTTTATTTAATGTTATTTTTTTTTGTTTTCAATCATAACATTCGAAACAATTTGTTAAGTTTTATTTCAACACACACTTTTGAGATTTATAATTTTAAAACACTCAACAATCATTACATGTCGCAATATTTAATGTTTACAAATGTAATCACAATCATGTACTCGTAGAAGTTATTGTTGTATATTTTCCTCTTAAAATATAAGACAGAACACCTAAAAGATTTTTAAGATGCGGCACACACTGTTTGAACGTAGTATTTTTTTTTATATTTCTGGCAACTATCCTTTCATTAAATTAAATAAGAAGTGATTTATAATTAACTGCCTCGTCGGTCTAGTGGTTGCAAGCGCTACTGCTGAGCACGAATTCCTGGGTTCAATTCGCAGATCGGGCAAAGTGTTACAGGTTTTTCTATCAGGAATTTCTCAGTAGAAGCGGGATTCTGGGTTTGTGGCCGGTTGATGGCAATAGGCTCGCCCCCTATTACATGGGACTTAAGGCTCCTACACACTGGCTCGACTTGTCGCGCGACGCGTCGCGACACAAAGGCACCGCTTGCAGCGCTACACGCGGTGTCTTTGTGTCGCGTTGCGTCGCGCGACAAGTCGCGCCAGTATGTAGGAGCCTTTAAACAAAATTGGCGAAATGTGGGTGTACTATAGGTACACCTCTAGTTTTTTTTTTTTGGTGGGAAATCATCTAGAAACTTCTCCCGCTCTGGGCGGAGCGGGAGGGTGTGTCAGACTCTTACTGACTAAAACCCACCCGTATTCCTTCCGTTGCCTGTGTTGCTGGGGCCTCGGTGAACCATTAGTACCTTCCCGCGACATAGGTACACCTCTGCCTAACTCTTCGGGGATGGCAGGCGTGATGTTCTGACGTTATGTTATCCTTTTATTCGATCAAAGTTATATGATATTTATCAAGTTACAGAAGAAGACAAAAACACCTGCTAAGTTTAAGCCAGTGAAACATTTTGCAATAAGATTCAACTCGAGTTGTTAATGAACTACGAAACCTCATGAAAAATTGTGTCTAGACCGTAAAAGTAACGAAGCAATGGTAGATTAAAGAAAAGGTTAAGGTTAACCAAAGTTTTTTGCTTACCTGTTGGTTGCAAACTAATCTAATTCTCAGCCAATTTAACTTACCAATCTTGTAGCAAATATTTTAATAGCTATCGTGATGAAGCAAACAAAGTGTTATTAAATGATACGCTGCTGAAAAGACAAATGAAACTAATTGATGTTAGTGATTTTTAAATCTGTTATTACGCCTTCAAATAATGCAAAAAAGTTATGCAAAAAAAATATGTTAAACTAGAACACTTACACATCAATCAATTCTGAATACTGTGTATAGTGTATATTTAAGTATTGTAGTAAAATACTTTATGAAATAAATTCAGGAAGTAGTGTCTACCCAAAGCATTAATACCGATATTACTTTAAAACTACTTAAGATATTTTCATGTTTTTTTTTTGTATAGCATATTAGCATAATTAGCCTATAATGTTCCCACTGCTGGGACACAGGCTTCCTCTCTGTCAGAGGGAGCGGGCCGTCATCCACCACGCGGACCCAGTGCGGGTTGGTAGATGTCACATGTCTTCGAATTCTTTGGTTCCATAGACCCAATGAATTCGAAGACATGTTATATTTACCACCCTAACAACATCATCATCATCATGTGACATCTACAACTAGCATGTGCCGGTTTCCTCACAATGTTTTCCTTTACCTTTTGAGAACAGTGGTGACGAAATAATTAACAAAAAGTAAAGCGCCTGTCTGGGTTCGAAGCTACGACCTACATTTCATAAGTAGCGGCTGTTACCACTAGGACACCACTGCTCTCTAGGCCACCACTGCGGGCCAACCATCACCTCTTATAGCAGTATTATTTCTATATTACTTCAGTGTGAGAAAGAGATGGAGCTATAAGCCCTGTACAGCTCCATCACTTTCCCACTATGAAGCATTATTATAATAATACTGCTATAAGAGGTGATGGTTGGCCCCCTGCTCTCTAGGCCAACACTGCTGTCTAGGCCACCACTGCTGTCTAGGCCACCACTGCTGTCTAGGCCACCACTGCTCTCTCGGCCACCACTCCTCTCTAGGCCATCACTGCTGAATAGGCCAGCACTGCTCTCTTGGCCACCACTGCTCTCTAGGCCACCACTGCTCTCTCGGCCACCACTGCTCTCTCGGCCACCACTGCTCTCTAGGTCACCACTGCTGAATAGGCCAGCACTGCTCTCTTGGCCACCACTGCTCTCTAGGCCACCACTGCTGAATAGGCCAGCACTGCTCTCTCGGCCACCACTGCTCTGTAGGCCACCACTGCTCTGTAGGCCACCACTGCTCTGTAGGCCACCACTGCTCTGTAGGCCACCACTGCTCTGTAGGCCACCACTGCTCTGTAGGCCACCACTGCTCTGTAGGCCACCACTGCTCTCTAGGCCACCACTGCTGTCTAGACCACCACTGCTCTATAGGCCACCACTGCTGTCTAGACCACCACTGCTCTGTAGGCCACCACTGCTCTCTAGGCCTCTACTGCTCTCTAGACAACTACTGCTCTCTAAGTCACCACTGCTCTCTAGGCCACTACTGGTCTCTCGGCCACCACTGCTCTCTAGGCCACCACTGCTCTGTAGGCCACCACTGCTCTGTAGGCCACCACTGCTCTGTAGGCCACCACTGCTCTGTAGGCCACCACTGCTCTCTAGGCCACCACTGCTCTGTAGGCCACCACTGCTCTCTAGGCCACCACTGCTGTCTAGACCACCACTGCTCTCTAGGCCATCACTGCTCTCTGGGCCACCAGTGCTCTCTCAGCCACCACTGCTCTCTCGGCTAACACTGCTCTCTAGGTCACCACTGCTGAATAGACCAGCACTGCTCTCTTGGCCACCACTGCTCTCTAGGCCACCACTGCTGAATAGGCCAGCACTGCTCTCTCGGCCACCACTGCTCTCTAGGTCACCACTGCTGTATAGGCCACCACTGCTCTGTAGGCCACCACTGCTCTGTAGGCCATTACTGCTCTCTCGGCCACCACTGCTCTGTAGGCCATCACTGCTCTATAGGCCACCACTGCTCTCTAGGCCTCTACTGCTCTCTAGACCACTACTGCTCTCTAAGTCACCACTGCTCTCTAGGCCACCACTGCTCTCTCGGCCACCACTGGTCTCTTGGCCACCACTGCTCTCTAGGCCACCACTGCTCTGTAGGCCACCACTGCTCTGTAGGCCACCACAGCTCTGTAGGCCACCACTGCTCTGTAGGCCACCACTGCTCTCTAGGCCACCACTGCTGTCTAGACCACCACTGCTCTCTAGGCCACCACTGCTGTCTAGACCACCACTGCTCTCTAGGCCACCACTGCTCTCTCGGCCACCACTGATATCTGGGCCACCACTGCTCTCTAGGCCTCCATTACTCTCTAGGCCTCCACTGCTCTCTCGGCCACCACTGCTCTCTAGGCCACCACTGCTCTCTCGGCTACCACTGCTCTACTTTTTTTGTATGAACACACTTTATTGTCTATAATAGGTAATTACATCTGTGATTCCTTCAAATACACATATTTTCGTTACTCTAAATAAATATTCTCTTTAAAACCGAACGGCAGCGTGGCGTGAGCACGACGCTCATTTGTATGGCCAATGTCAACGGCGTTTACCCGACCATTACCAGCACGCCTTCTGCGCCTCAAGTCTGCTATTACAATAGTGTCAGAATGGTCTGTTCCGATCCTCATTAATGACGCCATTATATTAGTAGATTACCAAACTTGTCAAAATCAACAATTATAAAATCAATGATAGACCATTCTGACACTATTGTAATAGCAGACTTGAGGCCCTGCTATGATGATGTCTACATAGATGCATATTGCCTTTATTATTTATTTATTTTTAGTAAATAAAATATTGCTGAAAAGAAAAATTATTTTATTTTGAAAGACTTACCATCAATTCTTCATTTATCTTTTCAGTGAGCTTTTATAAGCATTGTGTAAGAGTGTGCGAATATCAGTGCTCATATTGTGTGCGCATACTTTTCTCAAATTTAATATGAAAACTTTCATCTTTTATCTTACCAGTCATGTACATAATGATGTCGGCTGCACTTACCGCTAACCCACGATACGCATATAAGTGTAATCAAATCATCATTACCAAACGCGGATTGGCGGTTATACTGATAAGTGTGTGCCTGCCCTAACTAAGGCTTTCAGCGGTATCGTTTGAAGACTAGAATACAGCAAAAACATGTAACTTTGTAGACACAAAATTTATTTGTGTAATATAAATGCCAAGACTGAAAGGGGAGCTAATCAAACATTCGGGTAATAAAGTTTATTTTTATTACTTGGTAGTACGTAAGCTGTGTTTTAGACCAGTCTGCTGGTTGCAAAACTTGGCTTTTATGACTGCCCTAGATTCTATGCCATGTATTAAAACCTTTTATGATTTTCTTCGTACTTTTTCGGTAAGTTTCAAGATAAAAGATTAAAAGTTAATTGACTAAGTACTGTCGCCAGCACATCAGGTAAACTAAACTGTAAAATTTCTCCAAATGATTTTAAAGCTTAAAATGTTGATGGTTAAGTTCAAAATCGAATGAGATAATTTGGACCGTGCCTACATGTTTTAAAAAGCCGAGCTGTGAGGAGTTATGAATATGTAACGCTGTATTTTTTTCGAATTAGCAACACTGTGAAACCAATTTTCAATTAGATGCGTTCCTTACGCATCTAATTGAAAATTGCTTCAACTACGCAGTCAATACTCCCACATATCATACATTGTAACTGAAGCCAATTTATATGCAAAATAACATATCTACAGTCCAGCCGTCGAGAGAATGCGTTCCTGACACCTGAGGGGCAATCGCGTAACACACATAAAATTACAATTGATCGCAATTGGTTTCATTTTGACAGTTCACCCAAGTCCATTGCGTTATTTACGGTGTAGAGCAGACGAATTTTTTTAACCTATGGAAAAATGGATTAGCAATAGGTATGCTTGAAAACTCTCGGATTATGATTCAAGCTGTGTTATGCAATTAGAGTGTCAGTTGCACAATTTCTAGTAACTATAAGGATTAAATTCACAAAACACATTTTCGTTGGTATGAAACTGACAGGTGTCAAAAACGCATTCTCTCAACGGCCGGACTGTAGCTAAAGTCGAATTATAATTCACTGGCGTAATCTGACATGTGCTAGATGTCACTTTGTGTAATAAAATGGTCTTATTTATTGTAATGGCGATCGTTTAGTTTAATCGATTTATATAAGTGCAAAATAAATGTAGTATAATAAGTGAGTGTAAAAGTCTAGAATACAATAAATAAGACCATTTTATTACACAAAATGACAGCTAGCACATGTCAGATTACGCCAAAGTGACAGCAGACACATTAAAAAATAAAAACCCGCTGTCAATTGACAGCCTGACGTAATCTCATTCTGTAAATACTCTGGACATGAATCAAATTCAGCACTAACTGGTACGTACTTTAAGGTATTAGTTCCGCACACAGTTGTGAACATTATGTATTTATAATGACCGGTTGTCCGGTGTATTGTTTCACGCGGCCATTCCACTCCGGCGGCTAATGGGGCGGCCAAGTGTGTGTGGATTATTCACTTCCCAACCTCACACCTAACTTTCTCACTCGTTTATGTTATGTAACTATTGCTACAGTTTTTTTTTGCCGACTCCGTCTTTTATTATATCGGCCTTGGTACGCCTCCGCTGGCGACACGAAAATGTGCGAGACCGCGAAATCATAATTTGACGAAACTCGCAGATATAGAGCGCAAGCGCGGTAACGTTTTATAATACTCACAATGAAACAGTGTCTCCCTTTTAGTCACGCCGTTGAAATCAGATTTCTATGAATATAGGTGAATGATTGGGTTCCGTAGCTAATAAGTTGCTTAAGTACATGCAATCCCGGGTGGCGGACTAAATGCGTAGCTATTGTGTTTTATTTATATTCTTTCTTCATCATTTTGAGACACCATTTTGTAATTTGTTGTGATAAGTAATAGTATTTAGTTCTATGTCGGATAAGTAAAGAAAAACAAACGGTTTTTGTTCGACTTAAAAAAAAAAAAATAGTCTAAGTGCGTGTCGGACCGCGCACAATGAAGGGATCCGAAGATCCGAGGTTAAGATGATTTATCCCAAGAACAAACTTAACATTTTAGTTGAAAAACATGTCCCTCCATACATTCTAACTGCAAAGGTAAGTTTTAACGCACAATATTGAGTAATTGTTGTTTTAAGACCACATATTTCTTATTATAGGTTTTCCTGTATTCTATAAGTAGGTACATTATAATAATATAAGCTCAGAAGTTTGGGAGATAAGGGGGAATGGTCAATTCTATTTTCTTTAATAACTTTAAAGCGAATTATTTTAAAATTATTTAAGAAATATATATTTGAAATCCTCATATCAAGTCCTTTCATTTGATATGTCATACGATAATACCATAAAGTGAACCCCATATTCAAAATTAATTAATTTACCTTACACGTTCGTGTTTGGGTCCACATTTAAACTTAATCGGTCCATCAGTAGATTCGGAGCAAATCGGCTGTGACGGACAGACAGACAGACACACGAATGATCCTATAAGGGACGCTTGTTCCTTTTGAGGTACAGAACCCTAAAAAGACTTTCTTTATGGTTCAGTAAATCATAAAATCATGAAACCTTCACAATATACGTAACACTGGCTTAATATCGCATTCACAAAGTAGATAGCGAGCAATTCAAGTGTTACAGTCTGCGGTCAAATCAAAAGTTCAAGTGTCAATTATTCGGTCGTGCAGTCGTATTCGAGTGTTCGATTACCTACTAGTTATTGCAGGTAGATACTTACTATTTTATCGTAACGATTGAAGGCTTATTAAATAATCGTAATAAAAGCAAACTGCTTTAGTTTTAAGACCTCGTTGTTTCGGGAAAGAAATAAAACCTCAGTTTATCGCGGTTTGGAATTTAAGGCGCTGAGAAGAGGCAAATGACCAAAGTAGGCTTGACTTAAGAAAAAAAAAATGCCAGATCTGTATAGTTTGTGGTAGCGGAAAAAAATTTGAACATATTGCTCAGAACTTGGTTGTTACTAAAACAGGCTAAGAAAAAAAACTCGATACAAACTAACGCTAAATTAACCTTTTACCTTGAGTTCCAATCCAAAATATCTATATTAATTATCAACATACGTGACGTATTTAATTAATAACAAGAACGTTTGAATGCGGAACTTGGTTGTTTTTTATTTTCGATTACTCAACTCAATTTTGAGTAAATAGATAATTGCTTCATATTTTGCAATAAATTACAAGCATTGTGTCATCGTGCTTCTCTTTCTTTTCTATGCAGTCTAACAGTGAACCGCGGTTTAGCTACTGCCAGCGTCTTAATTGGGGGTGGTCACAGCCACCTTTGTGCCTCTTCAATGCTAGAGGCATCGCAGACGCGTTGCCATCCTAGAGACAAAGCTGAAATGTCTCATTTGTTTGTATACTCATACCAGAGTTGGAACAGAGCAACACTGCTTAGCAGTAGACATTGGTAATATAATTGATAGTAGAGCTTGGTTATTCCAGCACCTATTAGCACTTGTTTGAGTATTCATTGGCTGCCAACAAAAATGATACCTTGTTGAAGTATTTATATAGCCAAAGGGATTGTATTAATCAACCACTTCTCAGTTCTCCTAATTGAGGATCAATCTTGAAATACTGACTCGACACAGGCATGAGATTGACAAGAACGAAATTAAACGCGGCTAATTATCATTTGCCTAGGATTATAAATCTAGGACATAAACCCCTTTGTGGGTGTTGGTGGGAAATTATCAAATAACTTCTCCCGCTCTAGGCGGAGCGGGAGGGTGTGTCAGACTCTTACTGACTAAAACCCACCCGTATTCCTTCCGTTGCCTGTGTTGCGGGGGCCTTGGTGACCCATTAGTACCTTCCCGTGACTCCGGCAGGCATCGGCCCTAGTGGACCCCTACACTTGTGCTGACGACATCTCATTGAGGCGCGCGTGGAATACAACGCGCCGTCAACACGGGGGACACATAAACCCCTAATGTCTACTTATTATATTGATACAATTCTAATTCGAAAAAAATAAATTCGTGCCGTTGGTCCCGTCTGTCATTGGTGGATCTTTAATAGTCGTTACAGGTCGTCAGAAGCCCGAAAGTCTGACAACCAGTCGTACCAAGGGGTATCGTATTACCCAGTAACTGGGTTGACTGCAACCCTACCCCAACAATCGCTATGGCGACTATTCTAATACGACTGCCTCGATGGTGTAGTGGACGCAAACGCTACTGTTGAGCATGAGGTTCCCGGTTCGATTCTTAGGTCGGGCAAAGTGTTATTGGGTTTTCCATCACGAATTTCTCAGTAGCAGCCCGGCTACTGGCCGGTTGATGGCAGTAAGCTCGCCCCTATTACATGGTACTTAAACAAAACTGGCGAAATGTGGGTGTATTATATGTAGACCCTTGCCTAACCCTTCGGGGATTACAGGCGTTGTTCTGACGTTATGTTATCCATTTATTAGACGAAAGTTATATTGATATTTATCAAGTTACAGAAGAAGACAAAAACACCTGCTAAGTCTAAGTCAGTGATCCATTTTGCAATAAGATTTAACTCGAGTTGTCACTCGCCTCTATTACATTTGACATAAGACGCTGACAACACTTAAACCATGGTCACTGTCAGATTGCATAGAAAATAAAGAGAAGCGCGATGACACAGCGCTTGTAACTTATTTCAAAATATGAAGCAATTATCTATTTACTCAAAATTGAGTTGAGTAATCGAAAATAAAAACCAACAAGTTCTGCATTCAAATAAGACGTTCTTGTTATTAATTAAATACGTCACGTATGTTGATATTTAATACAGATATTTTGGATTAAAACTCAAGGTAAGAGGTTAGTTTAACGTTAGTTTATATCGAGATTATTTTTCAAAACGTGTTTTGGTAACAACCCAGTTCTGGGAAATATGTTCAAAATTAACATATATTTTTTCCGCTACCACAAAGTGAACAGATTTGGCAATTTTTTTTCTTAAGAGAAGCTTATTTTGGTCAATTGGGTCTTGTCAGCGCCTTAATCATAGCTAGCGAAACAGGTGTACTATATGCAAGAACACCTTGCCTAACCCTTTGGGGATTACAGGCATTCTAATTAGTCAATGATACTCTACCAATAATTTCTAAGCATAATTAATTAATGATACATATAATGTGCTCTATTACTGACTTGATAACTCGATACATAGCTGTAAGCAAACGTAATCGATTATTAAATGGTCCATCGACTCGGTACGAAGAGATGTTATGTGATGCTCGACGTAAAGACTTTATCGCTTTGTTGTTTTTTTATCGGGTGTGACTAATTGACTAATTATGGCAGTTGGGTAATGGTGAACTGATAATAGTGGAGGACCTATAGTAGCGAGTATGGTGAACTGAATTACAGCCGTAATATTTCATAATCCTCCCTCTAGCCCTTTGAGGGTTACCATAATTGCGTAACACAGTTTGGACCACAATCTGAATGATTTTGAAGTATATTGCTTCATATGTTCGAAGAATTTGTCTAACATAAATAACACAATGGATGTCAGGGACGGATTTAAAGTTGTGGTGGCCCTGGGGCAACCAAGAAGTGGAGGCCCCGAAAAATTTGTGAAACAGATAAAAAAAACAATTCAAAGAAGGTACCTTACGAAGTTATGATTGTGGACTCTTTTTTTTTTTTGAAGGACACAAACGAAGTATTTTATTAATATAAAAATCAATGAAAAATCTAATTGTGGAGGCCAGTGCCCCTGTTGCCCTAAATCCGGCCCTGATAGATGTTGTTGAACTGTCAAAGTGAAACACATTGCTACTGTGTATAGTCTGTTACGCAATCACCCTGCTGTAAGACGAAAGTAGAAAAACTATTGTAGAATACATTAAGTAAAAAGAGGGGCTTGTGGCTAAGTAATAACAGCCACACGGGTCGATCGATCAGGTTAAGCTACGCTTGCCGCGGTTGGTCCGTGGATGGGTGACTATCTTTACATACCAAGACCCCTCCGTGCCTCGGAAAGCACGTTAAGCCGTTGGTCCCGGCTGTCATTTGTAGATCTTTGACAGTCGTTACGGGTCGTCAGAAGCTCGAAAGTCTGACAACCAGTCTTACCAAGGGGTATCGTGTTGCCGAGTAACTGGGTTGTGGAGGTCAGATAGGCAGTCGCTCCATGTAAAATACTGGTATTCAGCTGTATCCGGTAAGACTGGAAGCCGATCCCAACATAGGTAGGAAAAAGGCTAGGCAGATGATTAAATAAAAATGAAACCCATTGCTACTGATTACCCTGCTGCTCGGAGTCTCGAGTCATCTGTGTCATCACCTATTAATCATTGTGTTTACTTCCATTTTCTTCTTTGCCAGCCTTTGTTCTGTTGTTTTTTTTAATATTTTTATATTTCCGATCGTATTTGTGAACATAGCTCAATTTAATTCTATTTTATTTTCCCCCATGGGAAAAAGGCGTGAGTTTATAGTGTAGTAGTAGTTTATTTTTATAACTTTTAAGTAATTCAACTAAAGATATTTCGTTCGAATGTCTGTGCTAGTGCTGTGCACTTCTGTAAGTGACGAATTCACAATTCCTAAAACTGTGTGTGATTTTTGTTCGTGTATGTCTCAGTGAGTAAGTCGCTGAAGTGCCATAACTACTCACGTATGTTCTCTATGATAAAAATGTTATAGAAAATGATGCAAATAGTCCAGCCGAACTTCCTTAGGATAGAATGTCGTATTTAATCTTTCCAATTTCCTCTTTAATATTATGTCTAAAATTACCTAGGTATACCAACGCAACGGTTATTCATAAAACATATTTTGACTAGGCAGGTTCTTTCCTTAGATTTTCAATGAATATTAGATAATTCTGTAACTTCACGAATGCTTCAAAATTCTGTTTTCCTTGCAGTGGTTCTATCTTTGATTTATCAAATAACTAGTAATAAAAGAGCAGTGGTGTCCCAGTGGTAACAGCCGCGACTTACGAGTTGTAAGTTACGAATTGTAAGTCGTAGGTTCGAACCAGGACAGGCGCTTTACTTTGGGTAAATTATTTCATCACCTCTGCTCTAAGAAGGTACAAAAGGGTTACCGAGGCCCCTGCCAACACAGGCAACGGAAGAAATACGGGTGGGTTTTAGTCAGCAAGAATCTAACACTCCCTCCCGCTCCGCCCAGAGCGGGAGCAGTTATTTGATGATTTCCCGCACAAAAAAAAAACCTCTGCTCTCAAAACGATGGAGATAAAAATCGTGAGGAAACCGGCATGTACTAGAACCAAAAATTCGAAGACATGTGACCAACCTGCACTGGGCCCGCGTAGTAGATTACAGTCCACTTCCTCTCACAGAGAGGAGTCCTGTGTCCCAGCAGTAGAAACATACGCTGGTTATGTAACTAATAATAAAACAAAAAGGTAGCCATGAACGCACAGTTAATAATAAATAATATTGTAATGTATTCAACCTAATGAAATAATAGTTAACACTGGATACTTTATTGTTAATTGTATAATCTACTTGTTGATTTATGTACTAAACATTTGATTTTCATTTAATTGAGTCAGGTATTATTTTAATGTTTCTCATTTAAAACTTGTTTATATTTTGTTCAACGAATTAATAATTAAATAAAGCAATTAATATTATATTGTGCGGGTTTCGGTCACTCTGAAGGTGTGGAACGTGTGGATTCTTTGACGAAGAATAAATCTTTGGAATGGGCAGCTGCACTTATAGTTAAATGCTTATTGTTTTCATCGTTGTGATTTATAATCAGAGATAGGATATTCGGATGCATATTTACCTAGAGTTAATTTTTAGCTATGAAAGTATGGAAACGGCTTCTTAAAAATCTTTTTTTTTTAACAGAGGCTACGAACAACGGGAATGCATAACTAATCCGGTGTATAGTATGGAAGCGACTTCTAAAAAATATCTATTAAAAAAAACCCGGGATTATTGGATTGCATGTTTATTTAAAATAAATGTTTCTACCTACTTTACATCATAATATTAAGTAGGTACATATGCAACCAATATGTAGTCAGAAAAAAACATAAAATTTGTCGATTCGGGAATGGCGGGCGGGATTTTTAGGATCGATATAAAACTGCATTCCATATAAGCTAACATTTGAAAGTAAGTTAATATAGGTACATTCGATTCTATAATCAGAAACCTAAATTTGTATTCCCAGAGCCGCGGGATTTTGCGATACAAAAGCGCATTCCTTATTAGCCAACATCTCAACTTTAGGTGAATATGCATCCGAATATCCGATCTCTATTTATAATACAAATTGTAAATAATAATATTAATAATTTAATAATATTTTTAAATTCTAATATCGAAAAATATAATATATGTGTATATAATGAAATAAAAGAAAATAATAATTTACATTTCAATTAAACAGAATAGGTACTCTGATAATTTTCATTATTACTATAAAAAATAAATAGGAATCTTTTCTTCTTGCCTCTTCGGTATTTAAATTCAAACGAAGAAACGATGAAATATCATTTCTTCGTTTGAATTTTATCATAGTTCATGTAGTAAGTAGATAGTTAACTTCATATAATCAATTTCTTTATTTTGAGATGCACTTTAAAGGCTCCTGCATAGGTATTGAGGCTATATCGCGGGCGCGACAGGCATATTACTGCCTGTCGCGCCCGCGATATCGCCTCTGTCTGGAAAAGCCTTAAAGGTACAGAAATCAGAATAGTTAGATACAAAACAGCTCAAATCTACTAAAAAGCAGATACCTACATTATAGGTAATGTAGGCCGTAAAGACAATGTAACACACAACAGCAGGCTTAGCATGACACTCTCTATTTCTTCGAAGAATAGACACGGCTCTTTCCATACAAAGTGACATTTCGTTTCTCCTTTTTTGACATCCCACCGTAGAAATCTTTCTACATAAAAAAGGACCTAGACAAAGATCGGTTGAAACGAAAGACAAGATGACAGATTGTAGAAGGATTTCTACGGTGAGACGTCAAAAACTGAGAAACGAAATGTCACTTTGTATAGAAACAGCCGTGTCTATTCTTCGAAGACATAGAGAGTGTCATGCTAAGCCTGCTGTTGTTTCCCAATGCGGTGTGGCTAGAAGGTAATAGTATGTGATTTAAATAACCATAGCGATAGTGATAAATTTCTTCTGGTCGGTAATAGTGACTGAATTCACCAAATTGCCAGTAACGTGGAGCTACTAATCATAGATGTAATATTTGAGCGTATGTGCTAATAAAGTATTATTTTCTAAAGGAATACTTTGAATGAAAGTTTGTATAATACCGAATCAGCAGTATTAGTACGAAGAATTTCTCTTCTCATATTTTGTGACAATTTTTTTTGGGACAGGACATGTGTACCAACAATTTAGGTCCTGGAACCCAGGCCGCCTGCGCAGGCCGAGGGGTTTCAGGATGGCTGAAGGGATACAATGGTTCTCATTCTGTTCAGCGCCTATAACCGGGCGTAAACGTTCGTGGCACTCCACAGAGTCGAGGAGTTTCACTGTGAACTGCGGTGTTTCCTCTTATTTACTCGTATCAATTAAATTGGGGGCCTACCAAGACCACATCCTAGAATTTATAGGTGACTACATTCCAATAAAACGGACAGCTCGGTGGTAATTAACCACGCACGAGCTTCTGGAATTAAATTAATATGAAGTAAGTATGACCATCCGACGACATTAGCATAAGTGTTGGAACTGTTGACAAAAAACCGGTAATTTGTTTCATGTAACGATCAATATTGTTGTCCAACAGGTGTTTAACATACATGCTCACACGCATGTGCGCGCTTGTATGCACGACACAATTGAGGAACATTTGTTGAGGAAATTGTCAACACATGGTCGTGTTCGATACATTCATATAATGTCCCTAACGTGCATCGCAGACGTATCGTCTGGAATTATTTATTGAACGTTATTTGTAGTGGGGTTTGGAGTAATATTGTAGGGTTTTTGATTTTTTAATGATTCTCCGTTTTTGGGGGACTGTCTTATGTCATTTTGACGTTCGAAAAGTGCTGATTCTCAGCCTAGTTTAATTAAATGACTTTTGATACTGATGTTTTTTAGAGTTGTGGAGTATTGAATAGTAAGTGTCATCATGCATGAAGAGCTGAATATGAATGATGAATTAGGTAAATTGATTACATATTGCGTTTAAAACTGTTGCAAAGGGTTTTGATTTCGACACAAAGTAAGTAAATTCAGATGTGTGTCGTTAATTAACACTTTTAATCATTTTAAAATTATCTTATCTTTATAAATTATATTATCTTATCACTGTGTTTTATTCATTTTAAAATTACATATTTTTTTAACAAGCTACTTAATTCGGCTGACATAAGTCTTAACAAACAATGCATTTTAAAAAGTGGACCATTTCAGATAAAAACCTTTGTATGAAGAAACGACTTTTTACTTTCGGGCCTTGTACTTACTTCGCAAGGTTAAAGGGCCGGGCCCTTTATGGAAAAATACGCCGTGAGATTTCTATCAACCAAGCCAAGGTATCAATGATGCTTGACAAAATATTACTGGAACGTGGCTGATCAAGGATTTTGTAGTATGAAATTTAGAGGAAAACGCGCCTGTAAGAAGTGTGTAAGAAGTGTGTAACCGTGCGAAAAAGGTGTAAATATAACTTGTGATAGATTTCTACTTAATAGTGGTAGCGCATTCTGTAATGGCCAAGGCTATTTTTTCAGCATGCAGCATCTAAGGCAGCATTTAGGAGTTGAGGCGGTCATCACGTTTACGCATCGTCGATTAATCATGTGATGTTTTTTTTTTGAGCAACTTTTTAACACCCTCTTCGCCCTTAATGATACGTGGTGAGGTTTTGGACTAACCCCTACCCAAAATCAGGTGTATTGTTTTGGTATCATAAACATTTTCAGTATATTTTATCGATAAGTACTAACAGGTATAATCTAATTTATACCTGTACTTTAAAGTTGGCGCGCCACTTTTCGGTTTAGAAATCGCGCGTTCAACGAAAAAATTAATACTTATGATATCTCACTATACCACAAGGGGGAAGGGGGGGGCTCCCCCCTTGTGGTATGTCGTGATTTGTTCCGAACACCCCTCCCCCCTTTCGAGCCTCACGTGAATGTTCTGTTACCTATGGTATACCTTGGAGGTACTAATTATCGTTTGAGAAGATATGAGCTCTCAATTATCATCTTAATAAATTAAATTCATCACAAGTAAGAATTGGTCCTTCATTTAAGATTTATTATTATTAATTTTCGGAACAAATTAAGCCCCATAAAAGTGGAATTCCTTTCCAATTTGCAAGAAAACGACCATTTTTGGAAATATCCAGCTTTCAAAATGGTTTCTTAGCTCTTTGACATAAATAACGTGTAAATCTCGAGCAGGTTTATTTTATAACAAGCCCATTGATCGCCGGCGCAGCGTGATATATTACAGCGCCTGTTTTAAACTAGTTAGTATCATTTAAAGCTATGTTCTTATCGCGTTGCGTATCTAGATATTTATTGTAAGATAAATCGAGCTCGACTTCATTATTTTACTGGTAAAGTGCAGATTTTGCTAGTTTTATTTGTGGAAGGCCGTTATGAAGTTCCTCGTTCTAGCAAAAAATGTAGCGTGAGGCCAAAGGTTTTTTGAGTCGCAAAAATCTTCGATTCCTCATGATTAGATGGTGTTTTAACTTGATTAGAGTACTTCCAAAGTAAGTATTTATTAGATTGAGTCTTGCTTCTGCCTATACCTACCATAATTAGTTGAGGTTGTCGCATATTTATCAGTCTTTTAGGGTAGCTACTGTAACGTTACGATTAGTCGGAGGGCCAGCCTTAAGTCACATTTGAAATAAAATTAGGTAACAAAAAATATAAAAAGGTAAGGGTGAGTAGGTGTTCCAGCCGGTCTATTCTGTGAAAACCTCACCGTGAAATCGTAAGTGAAGTAAGCTTGAAGTGAGCTTGAAGTGAGCTTGAAGTGTGCTTGAAGTGAGCTTGAAGTGAGCTTGAAGTGAGCTTGAAGTGAGCTTGAAGTGAGCTTGAATTGAGCTTGAAGTGTGCCAGCAGAAGAATACCAGCTCACTTCAAGCGCACGTTACCAACGTTTTAACGGTGAGATTTTAACAGCCGGCCGGTCGGCTTCAATTTCGGGCAGGAAGCAGTATCGGCAGGCAGCTGTGGAAAAGAGCAAGGGCGAGGCTACAGGGTCTTGCGTCGAACAGGTTTCCTGAACCTGGGAGGTTGTCAACATCCCTGTCCAGAGGAGGAAAAGCTTTTAAGGTTTTTTGTAGGTATAAGGTTTCGTTATAGCGTTGTATGATGCTTCACACTAGCAGGAGGGCCGTCTTGGTGTCTTGCAGCACGTTAGTGTAATGCCCTGACGTCAGAAGGGTTTTCTGTCCAGGAGTGGGCAGCGATGTCTCAAGTTACGCTGATATAAAATACAGTGGAGGCACTTTGTAGCGCCTCACGCTCAGCAGAAGGATTGTCGTGGCATGCAGGAGTGGTCGGCTGTGGCGTTTTACGCCACGCGGCTAGAGTGCCGCCGACGTCAGAGGCCTCCCACAGGCGTAGACAAGAGGGCTGGATGGAAAGGTGGGAGAAGGTCACAGAATTCACGTACGTTTCGTTTTTTTTTTAATTATTGTCTTACATCCAGTTAATACAAAAGATCTTTTATGAAACTGCTGTAAACTGAGGTTAAACTGAGGTAAACTGCCGTAAATTAAGGGCTAACTGTCGTAAACTATGGGCAAACCGCCAAAAACTGAAGATCAAACAAACAAATGAACTGAAACTTTGTCAGGTCTGACGGCTGCTTTTATAGTTTCTGTCCAACATTCTGGAAGTATGTGTCAAAGTACCTACGAGTATGTGTGTAATTCAAACATAATTAAATCATGTTTTTTTGTCGGCCAGAACCAATAAAAATGGTTTACAATGAGAGAGCCTTATCACACTAATCTTACAGTGTAGACCTTATCGTGTTAGCTTTATAGTATAGAAAAATAAAACTGACAAATGAAAGTCTATAATAAAAATGTCAAAGAATAAGATTCCAAGATATTTACAAAAAGAGAAAATTAATAATATAAAATAGAGTTTTGGATGAAAAAGCGGTCAAAAGTGACTAAAGGTTTACGTTTCAGCGGTTACATTGTTCAAAAATATGTAAAATGTGAGTTAAATGAGTGTGATATGATTTCATACTTGAAAACATAGATTTCTGTACCGAATAGAATTGTTTGACACAGCAGCTCTTTAAGGTGCTAAATAAATAAATAAAATAAAAGATGTGGAAATACCACAGTACCTCAAAAGGAAGAAACGGAACCTTTATAGGATCACTTCTTTGTCCGTCCGTCTGTCTGCCAACATCCTTTTTATAAGGAACGCATGGAGTTATCAAGTTAAAATTAATATCAAATACGTAGGTCTACGGTCCCTTGGACAATTCTTTCACTGGCAGGTAGCTACACCTTTGCCGAGTGCCATAGGGTGGGTATGTTTTAGAGTATAGTTGACTACCACGCGGGCGAAGTCGCGGGCAGAAGCTAGTAAAGAAAATAAAACATTGCAAAGGTATACGCAAGAACTTTTCTCAGTTTGCAATAATGGTAGCAACCGGATATAATTATTGTTGTATGTGGCTGAGCTCTTAGCTTAATAAATACTGTCGGTAATGTATAATACATAATATTTAGGTCAATTATAATATCACTGTTCTAAATTGTTGTCATTACTATCACATTAAAGTTATTAAGTAACACATAATAATCGAAGAAAACGTACCGAGTACATGGAATATAAATGACATTACATAAGTAAAATAGGGTGACACAATTTGCCTTGCATGATAGGCTCACAATATGTCACAATAATAATAATATAACCATGTACACTCAATCGCACGTCAATGGTAAAAAAATGACTTTGACAGTGCCTTTATTTCGTATAATTGACGTCCGGTTGACCATACTTACTTCAGTCCCACTTTAGATCTCTGATTAACACCTGGATTTTTATAAAATTAACACCTGAATCTTTTGTTATTATTTTGGCCAAGTTCGCGTCAAACACGAGTTCGTTTAGAGTTCTGTGTGTATAACATAATTTGATTTCGTTGTATCTTAATTAATAATTAGTAATTTAGTTTTCGACTACCAAACTGAATTTCTAGCTACGAAATTTTATTTTGAATGCTGTGGCGTAGAGATTATTGGTTTGAGCCTGATAGTTATTAATGTTTATAGAATACCTGATCAGAGAAAGGCACAAATGAGTATCTTTCTTCATAAACTTGACATTTTATTAAATTACTTGACAGACCAATACAAAAGAGAGAAATTAATCATTTGTGGTGATTGGAACATCGACATTTTAAAACATAGCTTTGCAGCGAAGGAACTTTTAAGCATACTTCATAACTATAATTTTGAAGCTCACATAAAATCACCAACACGGGCAAACTCTTGCATTGATCAAATCGCCAGTAACGTTAAGAATGTTCAGGCAGAAATTCATTACCTCGGCCTGTCAGCACAAACGATTACTATAAAAGCGAAAAAACACAAAACAATATCTTATTGGTCTGAATTGAAGCGTGACTACTGTTCGAATAATCTCGTTAAATTTTGCGAATGTATGTCGTCTCTTTCATTTTTGGAAACACTTAACTCTGACACTGTATCAGAAGCTTTTAATTCATTTTATGGAACATTTACTTTATTTTACGATCTGTGCTTTCCGGTAATTAAGGTTAAAGTTAATAATAAACCAGTCACACAAAACTGGATAACGAAAGGCATTAAAAAGTCTAGTCAAACGAAACGTCGGCTATATCAAAAATTCATAAGTAGTAAAAATAATAAAAAACAATGAGAAAAACTATAAACTTTATTCTCGTGTGCTTAAACGATGTGCACAGAAAGCACATACAATTGTGATGACAAGGCGAATACAAAAGCACAAAAATAAATGTAAAGCTACTTGGAATGCTATTTCCTCAACTATAAGTACTAATGACCTATTTAAAAATGACATTGACGAATTAAATTTAAATAATGTGACATATAACAATCCATTGGACATCTGTAATTTATTTAATAACTATTTTATTAATTTGACATCCAATCAGCCAATTATTATTCTAATAATGATAAGCTAAATCAAAATAACAAAAATTTTAATACTATTTTCTTGAACCCTGTAGACGCGATAGAAGTATATAAAATCATTATGTCCCTAAATAATAGCAATACTAGTGGATATGACGGCATTGCCACGCAAGTTCTGAAAGCGTGTGCTACCTGGATATGTCATCCAATAGCGCATATAATAAATTTATCTTTCTCGGAAGGTCTATTTCCTGAGCAGTTAAAAATGTCTATCGTGGAACCACTTTTTAAAACGGGTAATAAGTCAGACCCTAATAACTATCGTCCTATCACCATAGTACCTATTATGTCTAAATTTTTTGAAAAGGCAATGCTTATCATGTTAAATAATTTTCTCTATACACATAAAATATTATGCAAAGAGCAATTTGGTTTCCGTAAGGGTAGTTCAACTGCTCTTGCAATCTTTAACTTAATTAAACTTGTAACAGAAAGCATAAATAATGGCAATCCACCGGTGTGTCTCTTCTTAGATATGAGCCAGGCCTTTGATTTTGTGAATCATACGAAGCTCTTAAACAAATTGGACTTCTACGGCATAAGAGGAATAGCTCATGAATTGTTAGCTAGCTATCTAAGAAACAGGAAACAGTGTACCGAGATATCCAAAGTTGTAAAAAAAAATTACAAAATTTATACCAAAGAGATTTTTACTTCAATAGCAATAATAAATAAGTGTGGTGTGCCTCAGGGTAGCATTCTGGGTCCTTTACTTTTTTTGCTATATATAAATGATCTTCCGGAGGCCATTTTGCAGAAATGTATCCTTTTTGCAGATGATACTACAGTTATTATAAAATGTCACGACAAAAAAGATTACAAATCAGTCACCGAAAAGACCCTATCAGATGTAATAAGTTGGATGGAGAGTAATAATTTGAATATAAACATTAGTAAGACGAAATCAATACAATTTAACTCCTATAATACCAAACAATTACTTTTGGACATTAATTGCAAAGATGAAAAAGTACATCAATTGGATGAATTAAAATTTTTAGGACTTATTGTAGATATATATCTAAATTGGAAATGCCATGTGGAACATATTTGTCAGAAAATTGATAGGTTTGTGTTTGCGTTGAAAATGTTAAGGCAAAATGTATCTGTAGAAGCTGCTCTTTCGGCTTATCACGGCTATGTGTCATCTGTCCTAAGCTATGGACTTATAATGTGGGGCAACTCGACCGATTCTGACAGAGTTTTCAAGCTTCAAAAACGTTGCATTCGGGTTATAAACAAAGCATGGTTCTTAGATAGTTGTAAACCTCTCTTTAAAAAATGTAACATTCTTCCACTACCCTGCATGTATATAAGAGATATCTGCGTTTTTACCAAGAATCACTCGCATTACTTTAAGCAACGTAGTGAGGTTCTACCAAGACAAAAAAGGGCTAAGTTTCACAACTTATTGTATCAACCACCAAGTCATAAAGATATTTATAAAAAAAATGTGTTTAATATGTGTATACTGATTTATAATAACATTCCAAATGGTTTAAAATTGTTGCAGGGTAATCTATTTAAAAAAAAAATTGACCGTTTGGCTACAAGAGAGTTGTTTCTATAGCATTAAGGAATTTATGGAATTTAAAAATTAATGTTTGGTATGTACTATTGAATGAAAATGAATAATTGAGTTTAGAATAATTGTAATAATATTAATTGCATGATAATAATTACATAAATAGACGTAAGTAAATAATTTGCACGCTTGCTTGCAGGCAGAATACAAAGACTTTTAGGACATAAGATCTTTCCCTGAATTTGTATGTATTTTCTAGCAAATAAACATTTTTGATTTGATTTGAGTTGATTTTGAGAGTACGTTGAAATACTCATACAGTCGGACTAGCATTGTTGTTAAAGAAGTAAGTCATCGAAGTCGCATCGTGTCCTAGTTAAGTAATGTCGAAGAAACGCTTTGTCGGAGTACAGCGGTGTCGGACTTGAGGTATTTCGAACCAAAGTATTTTCGAAATGGAGACATAACGGAGTTGGATATTAACGAAATAAAATCTTGTTGTAGGTATTACGGTTTATCGAAATTTAGTTTGGTCTTCATTTTCGGCTCTTTCCCATGCATCTGTTAGAATCGTCGTGATGTTCAGTAGTTGATACTGGGTTTTTTCAGTAAGCATTTTTATCATTTGAAAGACAAAGACAGTAAAGTAATCTAGCCGTTCCATCTTGACGTCATCATCATCATCTTCCTGCCCTTGTCGCATGTTACTTGGGGCCAGCTCAACACGTTTCCTTCCATTCCTCCATGTCAACCGTCACGCTATTATCCATTGTATAATGGCTTAAATGGAATAAAATACAGCTACATTTTAGGGTTCCGTACCTCAAAAGGAAAAAACGGATCTCTATAGGATCAGTGTAGCTATCTGTCTGTCTGTCTGTCCGTCTGTCACAGCCAATTTGCTCGGAATCTACCGACCGATTAAGTTGAAATTTGGTACACACATGAATGTTTTGCTGTCTGTACTGTGTGACATATCAAATGAAAGGGCTTGTTGTGAGGGTTGCAAATATATATTTTTTTATTGTAATAACCTTAAAAATAAATATTTTTCAAATTATTTTAGAAAATAGATTAAAATTGAACAATATCTCCGAAACTGCTGAGCCTAAGATTTTGAAAAAAAATAATACAGAAAGTACTTACTTATAGATTACAAGAAAACCTATAAGACGTCTATAGTGTCAAAAAAAATGGTAAATCTCTCAATATTGTGCGTACAAGCTCAAATTTGCAGTTGGGATGTATGTACATGTTTTTCAACTATAATATTAAGTTTGTTCTTGGGGTAAATTATCTTGGGATAAAAAACATAGTAGATAACATATTAATTTTACGGAACCACGCGAGTTCAACTCGCACTTGTCCGGTTTTTTTTTTTGGATCAAACCAGCTTTGATAATAGCATAAGATGAAAGTTAAATTCAATAATATTAAAAAGTCTAAATTGTTTGATTTGAAACCATTATTGTATTAATACAGAACGTGTCTTCATTGCATTTGGTACAAATTTTGCTGCAAAAGTTAAACTTTAGAAAAGTCATTATTATATGCTTTGTCTTTAAGATTAATTGTAGTGTAGTCGGTGGGTAAGTACAGCACGGGTTAATTGCGTAATAAAGTTTCAATCACAATCCAAGAGTTTTTAAGGATATTTCTAATCCATTGCTTTATAGGTTTGAAAAATTCGTCTGCTCAACAACGAAAATAATGCCATGGACGTGGGTGAACTGTCAAACTGAAACCCATTGCATTCTATTGTCATTTTATGTGTTAAACAATTGCCCCGCAGGTTGGGGCGGGAGTTAGCTGCTCCCGTATATACGAAATAGAACTAAGTGATCCATAGCTATACAGTTTAATTAGCTAGGAACGTTCACTAGGTAAATTAATACAGAAAGACAGTCGCACAATAGAAATAGTGAGGATAAAATGAATTCCCTTTTTCCCCACTGTTCAACTGTGAGTGCCCAACTGCGGCCAGTTGAGCAGTGGGGAGTCTCCAATGCTCAACCAAACTGTTTAGTTAGGAAGTTGAGCATTATCCCTTTTCTCTACTGCTCAATTCGCTAAAAATAAAGTAAAAATAAATAGATAATAAAAACTTCATACGTCAACAAAATGATAGCTGACTGTCAAAATTAAAACTGCCATATATTTAAGGCTTATCTTTATTTGGTTGTCCAGGTAAGAATACTTAAAATTAAATGTGAAAGTAAAACAAAAAAAAAATTAGCTAGCGTAACTTTTCTAGGGCGTGCCCGATTGTTATTTCAGAATTAATTAATTGCATTTGTATGACAGTAAGAATTGCCAAACTTAAGTGGCCGTGAGCAGGGCACATTGTTCGCAGAACAGATGGCCGATGGGGCCGAAAGGTTCTGGAATGGCGACCGCGTACCGGAAGACGTAGCGTTGGAAGGCCTCCTACAAGGTGGACCGATGACCTTGTGAAGGCCGCAGGAATCCGCTGGATGCGGGAAGCACAAAACCGGTCGATGTGGCGGTGCTTGGGGAAGCCTATGTCCAGCAGTGGACGTCTTTCGGCTGAATTGGTGATGATGATGATGTATGACAGTAATAATGTCATCATTTATTACGTATTATTTTGTTAGGTTTCTTGTCTTGTGCAAGTAAATCAATTTCAGAAAGTGTTCTTAATAATCGTAATAAGGTCTTTGTATTTTTGTTAATCGATCTGTTTATTTTTGAGTGCCAGCCCTCCAGCACATTGTTAGTTCTATGTCTGTCACCAAACACGCTTATTATTTGTATATTTTTTTCTTCTTCTCAATATTCATCATCTGCCTGCCTTTTCCCAACTACGTTGGGGTCGGCTTCCAGTCTAACCGGATGCAGCTGAATACCAGTATTGTACAAGGACCGACTGCCTATCTGACCTCCACAACCCAGTTACTGGGTAACACGATACCCCTTGGTAAGACTGGTTGTCAGACTTTCGGGCTTCTGACTACCCGTAAAGACTGTAAAGATCTACAAATAACAGCCGGGACCAATGGCTTAATGTCCTTTCCGAGAATTGGAGGGGTCTTGGTATGTAAAGATGGTCACCCATCCACGGACCAATCGCAGCAAGCGTAGCTTAACCTGATCGATCGATCCATACGTCTGTTATAACTTAGCCACAAGCTCCACTCCTCAACATTCCTTCCATATTGTTTCATAAATAATAATAATAATAATTTATTTGTCCGATTAGTACAATCCAATATTGTTAGTAAGGACATAGACAACTTACAAACTAGTGTTAGTACATATAAAAGGTTGCATTGCTAGTTTAGAATCTTCATATTCACTTTTTATGTACATCCAACCCTCCAATGATCGTTCCTCACTCAGAAGCGGCAATGCTGCACATAAACCAGATGGCCAGGCCACTTGTCAAATAAGAGTGCAGTTTGTAGCTGGGCAGTGGGGAATATAACCTGCACGACTCAGTTGAGCAGTGGGGAAAAAGGGAATGAATTAAATACTAAGCAATCTCAGGAAAATAAATCTCTCAGTTCTTGTCAAAAACCATAGTGATCTGGCTCAATCGTAGTGATGTTATATGATCATTCAGGTGGACGCGGTGTTAGTCGCCACATGGTATTTTGTAACTGAATTACAAGCAAATGTTAAAATTACGATCCAGTTAGGCACACTAAAGTTGTGTTCCTCATTTCACTAGACAAGATACACTAATTACTCTTGAGTATTACTTAAGTAAATGCTTCATAAACGTCTATGGGTATCTGTGAGTACGAAAGTCATACGTACTTACATAATTTAATTTTATGAAGTACACAGACACGTAATGGCGAATTCCTATGAAACTGAATGCGATCATCAAATCTTAACCGCGTTCAAGAGCTGTAAGTAACAGATTCTACAACACTGAAACTGACAGCCTTTATGTTCAGTTCGCGTTTAGTTTCGCTGGTAAAATTCAGCTCCATTAAAGTCTTTTACACAGTGAACTGTCGCTGATTCAAAGTAGTTCAAATCTAGAATAGTCTCTATACTTTTTTTCCGTTTTGTTCCTTACGATATCTATGCTTTGGAACAGGCAAGTAATTTCACCGTTCTGACGATTCTCACTAACTGACCGACCATTTGACAGTTCAAAACTACTTACCTGTAAATAGTTAATTCAAATTAATGCTCTGACTTTAAATAAACACCGAACAAATGGTAACGAAAAAATCGAAATTAGGTGTCACGTTATTTATAATTACTTTGCTTCGGTCTGTTCTCATAGAAAGTGTGCTGACAAGGCCAGCTGGAGGCCAGCCGGATGTTGGAGCATATTTAGAAGTACCTTAACAGTTTTATTATAAAACATGATTTAATTGTTGCAGGGTTATATCATAGTTAGCTTGTCAGCCAATGCCGTGTGGCGGATTTGTCTCGGCCCTTATGCTGGGGCTACATTGCGTAGGGCGTAGGGCGTTTTCTGTTGACAGAATACCAATTAAGACTTGTTACATTTGTAATAGCAAACATGGCGGTTATAGAACGTAGCCATGGGAAGTTCAACACCCACTTCAATCGGATCCTTGTCAAAAACGCATATATTATAAGACTACGTTGAAGACAAGGAAGTTTGACAATAATTCCTTCTGCACATGTTGCTTCCCTGGTAAACGGGATAACTATGTAAATGTCTATTAAATGCTCCCAAATTACGATGTTTATTATTACTATTTTTTATTTTTATTTATACATACATACATGGTTGACATAATATTTTAATTATTTGACATTATATACTTACAATTTCGATATCAAACTATTAATTAGTGGCTTTTGTGGACAGGATGCTAATACTTATTTCAGGTTGTAATGGCAAACATGTCATTTGGTTTAAATAGGTTTTAATTATTTTATTAATATTTTAAATAGATTATTTTATATTTTGTGAATGTGAGAACGTTGCAGGCTTAATAAATTAGATTTGTAGACCATTTATTTTTTGTTAACTACCTGGTACTTCTTGACAGGCCTACACTGTCCTCCCATACCCATTAACACTGATTTGAAAACATTGTACAAGACAATTATTATTTTTAAAAGTTACCGTAGAGTATCTTGCCGGCTCTTCTCCATAGGAAACGACCAATTGGAACCGTCCACCTAGCTTCTGACATTTCATAAGTGCCCATGTAGGTTTATGTGAAATAAAATATTTTGATTTTGATTTTTTCTCGCACACCGGTCGACGCATGAAGTCTAGTATTTCGTCTAGTACAAGCTAGCGAGACTAAATTATTTTTTTACTTATTTTAATTGTTTATGTATATTTAAGGTGTCTTACGCCATTCTGTGTTCTCTAAGTCTAAAGGTGTGGATGCAAGATGGAAGTAGTCACCAAATTTTCTACTTTTGTTTACTGATATCCTTGATTGTTATAATTCGCCTACTCTGCCTACTTATTCTGCATCTAAGGCACTACACATATATGTAGTATATATATATACATATATAAACAAAAATGTCTTGCTTTATTTAAAAATAAAAGTCATAAATATGTGTTAAATAGGTTTTATTTATTCACTTTATCAAATAAAAATACAATAATAGTCCAAGAGAACAACGATTTATACATACATATAAAATAACTCTTGAAACAAAATCGTACAAAATTAGAATTATCCGTCTACACATGTTATATCTAATATATAAAATTTAAAACTAAATACATTGTTAAAATTACTACAAAATAAAATAATTAAACATATTAACAATAAAAGAAAAGTCGAATCTAATAATCATCATCAGAAGTTTCCTCATCACCACTCCCCAATTCGCTAGAATCTTCCGATAATGAATAATCCCCCTCACTAAATTCGGGAACTGATGATGATTGGGATGGTAATGAAGGTGGGACAATCAACTGCAGAACTTGTGATGGTAGCGTAGTTAATTTTTTTCGGGGTAATTCTCTGAATGTATTTATAACAGGATCGGACGTAATCAAAAGCATTTTCAGAAGATCCGTATTCGTGGCACAGCGTGATCGTTTCCTGGTATGTCGTTCCCGAAATCTACGACAGTCTTTATTTCTTGCTTCTTGGGCTTCTTCGGAAAGCTGTCCAATAGGAAGAAGGCAAGATTTAATGACTTCTGCACTGTATACAAGAATTTTATGCACAGTAACGGGCATCGAGTACCACGAATACAGATCAAGATATAAATTTCTTGTATCACCACAATATTTTTCGAATTCTAAACAGTTAATGTCATATCCCGATGACAAAGTTCTTAAAATTACATGAAATCTTCGCATAAGACTTACGTCTAATCCTGTAATTTCACTGCTTAATTCTGCATTAGAAAAAATCTACGTGCTGTGTTTCCATCGTTCGTATTGCCATACCCAGGTTTTGGTTTATCCACAATAAGGCCCATGCGCTCTTTAAACACTTTTTGGATCTCTTGTGAGCGTTGCTTCACAATAGCTTTATCGTTGTCTCCCGTAACTTGCCACTTTTTATTTGTAAACGATAGCGGATATGAAGTAAACGTTCAAAAGTGCGGATCCATGCATGTAAAGTAGATAAACCAAATCCAAAGCGTTCTTGGTTGCTGGGATAGTCCTTTGACTCCTCGTTCATAGTAGACGGAGTGGCACCACAAATATAACACTTCTGTGTTGAACGCGTGTCTGTTAAAGCATTACATACTTTGCCGTCAGTCATGGTCAACAACAAATTGTGTTTAACTGAGATCTGGGTTCCATCAACGTTACATAAAGTGGGAAGAAGCTGACGTATTTCATCCAAAATTTTAGTAGTTTCTTCTTTCGTAAACTCATTTGTCTCCTTGCTAAAAATTTTTAATTTAATAGGACGGCAATATAAGGTAGAAGAAGGTCGTGGATTTGCCAAATGCAATTTCGACGTCAAGTAGTCACAAGGGCCTACCTCCTCCGACCTACCTCTGTCGTGTGGTCGAGGCCTATTTGACGGACAGGGCCGTCATCTACCCCGGTCACCAGGGAGTGTGGAACCGGCAAGAGATGTCGTGCGGTGTCCCACAGGGATCGGTCCTGGGGCCGCATCTGTGGGACATCGGATACGACTGGGTGCTGCGCGCCGACCTCCCTAGCGGCGTCAGCGTAGTGTGCTACGCTGACGACACGTTGGTCCTGGCGCAAGGGAGGTCGCACCAGGCGGCGGCCGAATTAGCGGCACGCGGGGTTGCGACAATCGTCGATAGGATCCGGCAATTGGGACTCGAGGTGGCCCTGCACAAGTCCGAGGCCATGTGTTTTCATGGTCCTCGGAACGCGCCACCGTTGGGGTCCCAAATAACGGTAGGAGGGGTTTCTATCGGCGTCGAGTCGACGATGAAGTACCTGGGACTCGTCCTCGACAGCCGATGGAACTTCGTGGAGCATTTCCGACGTTTGGCTCCCAAACTTGAGCGGGCGGGCGCTGCATTGAAGCGGCTCCTGCCCAATCTAGGGGGTCCAAACGCCTCCTGCCGGAGGCTCTACGCGGGGGTCGTGCGTTCCATGGCCCTCTACGGGGCTCCTGTATGGGCGCGCTCTCTGGCGCTGCGGCCAGCCCGCCGGTTGAGCGCGGCCCAAAGGGTCATGGCCATCCGGATGGTCCGAGGATACCGCACGGTCTCCTGTGAGGCAGCGAGCCTCCTTGCCGGATTGCCGCCATGGGATCTGGAGGCAAAAGTCCTCGCGCACGTATGGGAGTGGCGCGAGGAGGCGAAACGCCGGGGCGTAAGTCCGCTGCCGCGAGAAATCGTGGCACAGCGGACGGAGCTCCGGCGGGATCTCATGGCGTCATGGAAAGTACGGTTGTTGCAACCCAGTGCTGGGCACGCCACGATTGCGGCGATAAGTCCCCTCTTTGAGGAGTGGCTGGAGAGGCGCCACGGCGTCCTCACCTTCCGCGTGACGCAGGTCCTCACCGGACACGGCAGCTTCGGGAGGTTCCTGTGTCGGATAAGGCGGGAGGAAACGTCCGGGTGTCACCACTGTGTGGATCGCCCGGAGGACACGGTGGAGCATACGGTGGAGGTCTGCCCGGCTTGGGCAGAGCACCGCCGTGTCCTCGTGGAGGCGATCGGCGGCAGAGACCTCTCGCGTCCGGCCCTGGTTCAGGCCATGGTACGGAGCGAGAGAGCATGGGCAGCCGTCACCTCCTTCTGCGAAGCAGTAATGCTCGCGAAGGAGGAGGCGGGACGGTTGAGGGAAAGGCAAGTTTCGCGCCCTCTCGCCCCTAGCCGCCGCAGGAGACGCCCAGGGCGTCGGGAATCCCGGGCGGATTTCCGGCCACCGTAGGCGCGGGCTTGCGGACGGTGAGCAATGGGTAGCTCACCGTCCGGTAAGGACCAGGCCCGGGTCGACGGCGCGTTGTATTCCACGCGCGCCTCAAAGAGATGTCGTCAGCACATAGTAGGGGTCCACTAGGGCCGATGCCTGCCGGGGTCGCGGGAAGGTACTTATGGGTCACCGAGGCCCCCGCAACACAGGCAACAAGAAGGAATACGGGTGGGTTTTAGTCAGTAAGAGTCTGACACACCCTCCCGCTCCGCCCAGAGCGGGAGAAGTTATTTGATGATTTCCCACCCTCAAAAAAAAAAAAAAAAAAAGTAGTCACAAGGGGACAAATGAGTACACGAACAGAAATTCGTCTGTAGCGTTGATGTTCTCAAATCTCTGTTTATATGTACTATGCCCCGAACTCCCATCACAACCCCATTTGCTGATTAACGTATAATATGAACGAGGTAACACACTTCTGATGACTTCCGACTGAGCTTCAACTAATCGTTCAGCCGTTTTATCTAAAATCGCCTGAAGTTTAATCTCAGCTCGAGATTCAGTCACAGAAATATGTTCGTCAAAAGGACAACAAGAAGCTTTGGACTTACCTAGGCTATAGAAGGATGGATACACTTGATGTCCCGCTTTCATTGACAACTTTCTCGTCTGTTTGTACGAGTGAGAAGTAGATTTAGAGTCTACATAATAAGCTAAAGCTTCGTCTGGACTGAATCGCCTACTCGCTTCAGAACACTTATTTTTTTTTAAACTTTCACCGGCCGCGACACTTCGAATTTGTTTGGCAACACTTCCCTTCTTTCCGAGTTGCTTATTCTGCTGCAGTAATTAGTTCATTTGCACTTCGCGATTCTAAAAGATCGTCTACTCTCCGTTTTTTTTGTTTTTATTGATGACTCACCAAAGGTTTTCTGGGGTCGCCCTACAGAACGAACCCCCGATGATGTTGAAGGGCACGGCTTATTCACACACACTAACATTTCGATTCCGCATCCTTCTAACCAATTTTTATGTTTGATGAGAAATGCATCCTTAGTACACTTAGAAGATGTCCACTTTTCGTTTAATTTTGATGATAGGCTCAAATTTTGAGTTTCTTCAGTGAATCTTCAGAAGCATCTAGTAGATTATGCTGTACACATGAATTATCAAAAATGCGACTTGTTCTTTCAGTTTTATCATGTTTTAACCATTCTTCGAAAAACTCCAATTTTGTCACAGCTATGGCTCGTTCTGAAAGAAAGTAAATTACTTTATCTGCAGGCGGTTTCGGGAGCCAAAAACTAAAGTAACCTAAGCCTGAATGTTGTAATTATAACATACAGAAGAATCTAGCAGGATACATTGGGATACAAAAAGTTGCAACCCTTTAAAGTTTGAAGTTAAGGAAAAATATGTGGGATTATTTCAACATACTTATATAAAAACTCTAAATACAGCAAAAAAGTACATGTATTCTTTTAAAAACAAGTCAAAATAGTAAGTACATACCTTCAAGAGTAGAATCAATCACAAGAAAAACGTTTTACTTTAATATCAATTATTTGAGATGGTGTCACAAGTGTGATAAAAATGCAACTTATTTACAAATGAAAATTGCGCTTCCTTTATAATTAAAATTAATCCCTCCACAAAATTACTTGTTGAACTAACAAACAAATGATTTCTTAGAATTCCTTACCTGGGAAGGGTTGTTTACAAGTTGTTATCACAAATTCCTGGAAATGACGTCATTAATTTTGTCCCGCTAGCTTGTACTAGACGAAATACTGTGCGACGTCTCGCTGTACAACAGAGAGCGCGCGAAGTGTATTCCGCGTTATCGCGACAGTGTATCCATAGCATTAGAATTTGCAAATCTGACTGGTGATTGGGCGAAGTTAATCTACATAACAAAGGCACGATAAATAAATAGAATTACCTATAGATTTTGTGTTGAAATTGAACTCTCATGAATTTACATTAATGTAGACAATCAAATATTAGTGAAAAAATGTATGGGTAAGGTACATTTAAATGATAAACTGATTTGAGTTCAACTTGTTTATTGAAAGTTAGATAAATGATTGACACGCGACGAATGAGTCTTTTTGCTTCACGATGCTTTACTAAAACAAGCAAATCATTTGTTAACAACAGTATCCGCTTTTATAACAAGTTTCCAAAGTCGGTTATAGAACGTAGCCATAGCGTAGCGAAGTTCAACACCCACATCAATCGGGTCCTTGTCAAAAACGTATATTATAAGATTAAAGACTACGTTGAAGACAAGGAAGTTTGGCAATCATTCCTTCTGCACATGTTGCTTCCCTGGTAAATGGGATAACTATGTAAATGTCTATTAACTGCTCTCAAAACACGATGTTTTTTTTTATTTATTTATACATACATGGTTGACATAATATTATAATTATTTGACATTATATACTTACAATTTCGATATCAAACTATTAATTAGTGGCTTTTGTGGACAGGATACTAAAACTTGTTTCAGGTTGTAATGGCAAACATGATATTTGGTTTAAATAGGTATTTATTTTTATATTAATATTTCACATAGATTCTTTTATATTTTGTGAATGTAAGAACGTTGCAGGCTTAATAGACTAGATTTGTAGACCATTTATTTTTGTTAAGAACCTAGTACTTCTTGATTGGGCTACACTGTCCTCCCATACTTATAAACATTGTAATTTGATAACATTTTAAAAGCTAATTATTTTTAAAAGAGTAACCGTGGAGTTTCTTGCCAGCTCTTCTCCATAGGAGACGACCAATTAGAACCATGCATCTAGCTTCTGACGTTTTATAAGTGCCCATGTAGGTTTATGTGAAATAAAATATTTTGATTTTGATGCTATGCGACTACTGATTGCTAACTCAAATATGCATATTTTATTCATTCGCTACGCATCAATGTCTGCATAAATTTGATACATTTGATATGTACGGGTTTGCTCCTACAATAAGTAAGTCTCTGTCTGCCTTTTAAGTAAGTAAGTTTTCAAGACATGTTGGATAATGTTTGGTGCAGATATTTTTAGATGTAGCCACAGAAAGGCTCAAAGGTAGGCCTTTTTCCCAGTGGAAGAAAATATACAGAATCAATCTATACTAATTTAATAACGCTGAAGAATTTAATGTTTTATTTGAACACGTTGATCTCTGGAATTAACATTCCCATCTACCACCAGTCGAATTCGAAAAAATATTTTTGCATTTGATTGGCGTCTTCGAGGTTCGATTCTCGGGTCGGCCAAAGTGTTATTGGGTTTTTCTTTCTAGAATTTCTCAGTAGCAGCCCGGTGTCGGGCATGTGCCCGCTTGATGGTAATAGGATCGCCGCCTTTTACATGGGACTTTAACATAACTGGCCAAATGTGGGTGTACAACAGGTACACCTCTGCCCAACCCTTCGGGGAAACAATGCGTGATGTTACGTGTGTAATAAGATATAGGTACCTACAGACTATATTCTACTGCGATATGTAAAGCCTACACTACTAGCGAAGTTGATCGAACTTAAGTGATTACGAGAATGTAGAAGGGCACTTCGGTTCTCTGCATGCAACCAGGAGCTGCAGTCTCCTATGGCCTGGATTAGGAAGGACGCGAGAGATCTCCGCCACCGATCGCCTTCACGAGGACACGGTGGTGCTCTGCCCAAGCCGGGCAGACCTCCACCGTGTCCTCCGGGCGTTTCCTCCCGCCTTATAAAATCTAAATATTTGCACGGCTGGAATGCTGAATATAGTGAAACCCATATGTCCTAAGAACTTATGTCAGCTACCTATATTTATTTATTTATTTATTTATTTAATACTTTACGCACACAAATGTACAAAGGCGGACTTAATGCCATAGGCATTTTCTACCAGTCAACCTTTGGGTGATGCAGAGACAGACAGCGGTAGGTGCAATAACGAAAACTGTGAAATAAATATTTATTAAAATATAAGTATATACATACATATACCTATTAAAAACATTATATATAATAGATATATCTAATTATACATAGATATAAGACCAAATAAATACACGAATATACTAAACAGTAAGACAAACAATGGGAAAACATTACCGTTGTGATGATACTGCCAGCTTCTTACGAATGTGCTCGCGAACTTTAACAAATAAAGATATAATTCATTCATTCATTCATTCATTTTTACGTTGTTGGGCAGATTAGTTTTCGAACATAATTTTGAAGCAATGGATTAGCACTATACTAGGCGGTCAAAACTGCTTGACCAGATTGTGACTTTTTCGTGCTTGTCAAGCAATTTAGACTTTGCCACCGATATCGGTCATAAAGCGATCGCTATCTATGTTGGCGACTTCGGGTCGGGTTTTTGCGCCCGAATCAAAGCGAAGCGTCCTGTAGTTCTCTAGTTCACGAATCACGTACCTACTTCGGACTTCGGTCAATTTCGCCAGTACTTCGTCGAAGCAACTTCGCGAGTAGTGTAGTGCAGGTTTAATAGTTTAGGCTTTGCCAATTGAAATGCAAATATGCCGCCCATTTATTGTTCTAGATTAATAATAGCTATTAGTCAAGAATAACAGCTCGTAGATAATCAAAATAATGTGGGTGTTATAATAGAAACTTTAATTACATTTATCTACAGCTACAGCCATGCTATAAATGCTCTATAAAAGTTTCTGAAACAGTTAGCTTATTGCCAACATTAAAACTACCAGTGTCATAGTAACCATAATATTATCATCCAAACGAGTGTTATAATGTTGTACTAAGTTTCAATATACAACTCATTTTCAAAAAAAGAACATTGTCATGCACGCGCGTTTCACTACCACAGCGTCGTAATTAAAAAAGAACATATAGGTTATTCGAATTCACGCCGTATCCCGCCATTTTTGTTCGATATTAGTAAAAATGCAAAAATATATTACTTTGTTGTTTACAAAAATGAGTGTTTCATTCATTCATCATGTGTGTAAATAAAGTCTTGTATGAAACTGTACAGCTTGGCCAAAAAGTCGGGAAAATAATGGTGGCGCCACTATCGTGCATGTTGTAACCCTATATAGTACGACGAAAACGGTTTTGATACTTAGTTTTTTTTTTGACAATTAATGTGAATATTGGCGGTTTTCATGAAAAAAAGAAAAACTCTGAAACGCTTGTTCAGCCACTGCCTAGAACGATATTATTTGCAGTTATTTTAACGAATTAAAAATAAAATTATTAGGTATTTCGGTATTTTGAAACTAATCCCACATTATGTGAGACTATTTTATGTTTTACAAGACCCCAGATCAATTCAATGGGGTTTAGATTACAGTGACAAGTTGGAAGCTTTACTACTGTGTACACATCCCACAAATCCAAGTTCTTCTCTAACCACAGGCAAAATGTTCCATAGTTGGTGTTCTAAACAAAAACTAAAAAAAATAGTCTGAATCAAAAATTTTAATCAGAATCAAAAATGTTTTCCTCTAAGTATTCCACGCCCGATAAGTCTTCATCCATGTCTTGGTGTGAACTTTCACCAAAACTCTGCTGGCTATCTTCAGATGTGTCATTACTGCTACTTTCATCTTGTAGGTTTATGATATTTTTTTCAATGTCACTATACAGAGTTTGCCCCCTTCGAAAATAACTTTTTTCTATTTTCATGACATGTTGACATGAATGTTTCCAGTCGTCAACTGAAATGCTCTGAAACGCTTTTTCAGCCACTGCCTAGAACAATAAAATAAAAACCACTAAACATTTGCAATTACTTATTATAATGAATTAAAAATTAAATAATTATATCAAAATACCTTGAAGTCAATTGATACATTATGTGAGGCAATTTTATGTTTTACTACACCCCATATCAATTCAATGGGGTCGCAGTGTTAGTAGTAAAATTATCAAAATTATACGAACGCGCTGCATTCCTAATGTGTTTTGTAAACATAACCTCAAATTCGTTAATGTACATTTCAATAATTGTATAAAAGGTTTATACTAGATATTGCTCCTTGAAATACACACATTACATGTGATTACATGTATAAAATATAATTTTACCTGTCATTTCAGCGGTTCTTTTATACACATCGTTGAGATCGGATAAAATTTGTCCGGCATCGAGTTCCGCCAAACATCTCACGTACTCTTTATAAATTATCGCTCTTGCGGAGCTGCGAATAACATATCTGTTCATTATGAACACCATGGGTCACCAGTATCACCACAATAACGCAAATAAATAAAAATAAATAGAAACAGTCACCGAATACAAGAAATGACAGAATATGTACCTTACTTGACGACGCAGAGCGAGTGTTGCCAATGATTAAATATTTTAGTTCCGTGTCAGGACTTTCTTGCCAAACTATACATAATAAGGTTTTAAAACACTCATGTGATAATATTATCACACACACACATTCGTGTTTTAGTACCTACCGCTTATTATACAATAGTTGCATAAATAACTATTATGTATAACTGGCTACATTAATACCTACCGTATTAATGTAGCCAGTTAAGGCGCTGACAAGACCCAAATTACCAAAATAGGCTTGTCTTAAGAAAAAAAATTGCCAAATCTGTATAGTTTGTGGTAGCGGAAAAATATATGTAAATTTTGAACATATTTCCCAGAACTTGGTTGTTACTAAAACACGTTTTGGAAAAAAATCTTGATACAAACTAAAGTTAAACTAACCTCTTACCTTGAGTTCTAATCCAAAATATCTGTAATAAATATCAACTTACGTTACGTATTTAATTAATAACAAGAACGTCTTATTTGAATGCAGAACTTGGTTGCTTTTTATTTTCGATTTCTCAACTCAATTTTGAGTAAATAGATAATTGATTCATATTTTGCAATAAATTACAAGCGTTGTTTCATCGCGCTTCTCTTTCTTTTCTATGCAATCTGACAGTGACCGCAGTTTAAGTGTTGTCAGCATCTTAATATGGGCATTTCAGAAGGCGCTGCTGAAAATATGTCACGTTTAATTGCGTGAGACACTATCAATCACAATCTGAATGATTTTGAAGTATAGTGGTAATCCATTGCTTCAAAATTATGTTCGAAAACTAACTTGCCTGCTCAACAACGTAAATATGAATGAATGAATGAATGATATCTTTATTTGCAATAATATAGGTAGCTGACATAAGTTCTTAGGATCTATGGGTTTCACTATATTCGGCATTCCAGCCGTGCAAATATTTAGATTTTATATCTTGGTTATACTTAGGATGCAGTACACATTAAGTAATTTTTAGCAATAAAAGAAAATACTAATTATAATTTCATAATTTAAGTTTAGATTACAATGCAATTAATAAAATTCAAATTTAATTTATCTGTATTCATTTAAAATAATATTAAAAATCATCATCTGCCTAGCCTTTTCCCAACTATGTTGAGGTCGGCTTCCAGTCTTTACGGATACAGCTGAATACCAGTATTTTACATGGAGCGACTGTCTATCTGCCTTCCACAACCCAGTTTCTGGTTAACACGATACTCCTTGTTAAGACTGGTTGTCAGACTTTCGAGCTTCTAACGACCCGTAACGACTGTCAGAGATCTACAAATGACAGCCGGGACCAACGGCTTAACGTGCTTTCCGAGGCACGGAGGGGTCTTGGTATGTAAAGATGGTCACCCATCCACGGACCAACCGCGGCAAGCGTAGCTTTACCTGATCGATCTACCCGTGCGGCTGTTATTACTTAGCCACAAGCCCCCCACTTTATTATTAAAAAATAGTGATCAATAATAACGATGTCATGTGAATAAAAAATAGCAAGAATAATGAAAATCTTTCAATATTGTTTAAGTAATTTCAATAATAAAATGAGAATGTCATAATAATTATAATACATAAGTTTTACATTTTACATTCAAAATATTCATTGATGGAACAAAAACATTTCTCACACAGCTAACCTATAAGGTGTCGTTTTCACGCCACAATTGCGGCGATAAGTCCCCTTTTTGAGGAGTGGCTAGAGAGGCGCCACGGCGTCTTCACCATCCGCCTGACGCAGGTCCTCACCGGACATGACAGCTTCGGGAGGTTCCTGTGTCTGATAAGGCGGGAGGAAACGCCCGGGTGTCACCACTGTGTGGATCGCCCGGAGGACTCGGGGGAGCATACGGTGGAGGTCTGCCCGGCTTGGGCAGAGCACCGCTGTGTCCTCGTGGAGCCGATCAGCCACAGAGATCTCTCGCGTCAGGCCCTGGTTCAGGACATGGTATGGAGCGAGAGGGCACGGGCAGCCATCACCTCCTTCTGCGAAGCAGTAATGCTCGCGATGGAGGAGGCGGGACGGTTGAGGGAAGGCAAATTTCGCACCCTCTCGCCCCTAGCCGCCGCAGGAGACGCCCTGGGCGTCGGGAATCCCGGGCGGATTTCCGGCCACCGTAGGCGCGGGCTTGCGGACGGTGAGCAATGGGTAGCTCACCGGTTAGGACCAGGCCCGGGTTGACGGCGCGTTGTATTCCACGCACGCCTCAAAGAGATGTCGTCAGTACAAGTGTAGGGGTCCACTAGGGCCGATGCCTGCCGGGGTCGCGGGAAGGTACAAAAGGGCTACCGAGGTCCCTGGCAACACAGGCATCGGAAGGAACATGGGTGGGTTTTAGTCAGTAAGAGTCTGACACACCCTCCCGCTCCCAGAGCGGGAGAAGTTATTTGATGATTTCCCACCCAAAAAAAAGGTGTCGTTTTGCATCCTCGTCAAATTTCAGGAAGCTGCTATGAAATACATATGTATATAATCAAATAAAATTACGATACCTGCTCAATAATTAATACATACTTGTTTTTTTTTAGTTATTTAAGTTTGACAGTATTTTAGAATATACCACTTTCACAGAACAGAACCACGCCGTTCCGTATGCGGTAGTGTGTGTGTAAAAGGGCAGTTACAGTGCGATATCACACGGGCCACTTTTTAACGTGCGTTGTCCCACACATGCCGATTTCCGAAAATTAGAAAAAAAAAAGAAAAAAGTCCTACTTATTTTATTATTGATTCGTGTCGAAAATCATTAGCATAGTTACTTACCTCCTTGAATTTGACGAGGATGCAAAACGACACCTTGTATAACTTTCTATTAAATTCGAAATCTGTAGCATTTCTAAATTCTTCGGGTAAGTGGTTATATATTTTCACCACCATGGTATAAAAAAAAATATTATGCGAGACTACTAGTGGCTTTTGTGCTATTTTCCGCTTTGAGATAGCTTTTTCATCTTTTTAAAAAGCGAGTAATTGTTTCTTACAAATTTGCAGGTTTCAAATAAATGTAAAGACGGGAGGGTAAGCAGCTTTTGCTTAATAAATACAGGCTTATAGGAGTCTGTCCACTTAAGATAGAAAATTGACCTTACACACTTTTTTTGGGCTATGATTGCCCTCTGAGCATCTGTTGAATTGCCCCATACAGTTATTCCATACCTTAAAACAGAACAAACATGGCTATGGTATACTAATAAGGCTGTTTGAATGTATGTAAGCTTTCCAATTGCAATGCCTATCCATTACTACTCCTAAAAATTGGATAACGCAATGAATGTTGTTGAACAGTCAAAATGAAAGCCATTGCTACTGATAGTGTGCTACGCAATTACTCTGCTGATATCATAATCTGACGTCATTTTTCAACTCATAATCATTCGATTAAATCAATTCGCGGGCATCCGTCGCCCCCCAATCCACCGGACCCGAGAGGGTGGCGCGTAGTGTTCCATGCGCCCCTCTAAGACGTAACGGGGTAAGTTCAACACCTCACTCCCCATACGGGACGGGAACCGCTTAGCGCGGGCTGTCACCACGGCAGGTCACCATCGTCTGTTCCTATACTGTTTCCTTAGTCATGTTCGTGAACGGGCGCCGTCAGTTGAGACTGGTCATCTCTTAGCTGCCTCGGCTTATTTTTTAATTATTTTCTTTTGAAATTGTTCTTTTTGTTTATTTTGCTACTATGGACGCGTTTTATTGTTTACTTTGTCATCACATTTAATTATAAATTTAACATTATGTAATTAAAATTAATCAACTAATCTTTATTTAACAATATAATTTAAAAGAACGTACAAGAAACTCCGTGGAGACTCCATGGAGTTTCTTGCCCGTTCTTCTCCGTAGGTACCTACTATGCTTTGGAATGGGGAACTAGCTTCATATATCTAACTGAGCGACTCTTTGACAATTCAAAAGTGCCTGTAAATAGTTTAATTGAAATAAATGCTTTGAGTTTGAGTTTGATAACTAAAGTGTGAACAAAAAAGTAATTTTCTTCAGATATCGGTAACTGAAGGGGGTTTATAGTTATTGCTGTTTTCTTAGGTGTTGTTTAGTGGAAGTGGAATCACACGATCCCCTTCTTCAATGTCCCACTTACCGCATTGACATCATTCACTCTTCCACATTCCTTCATAACTGGCAGCGCTCTGCTTAACGGCAGAAACAGGTATGTTAGAACAGTTGTGATTCGTCGGAAGAACTCCCCCAAAAAAACAGCTTGACTACAAAAACTACTATACTACTAGCATGAAGTGGACTGGTTATTGACCATTCTCTAAACGCCTTCTTAAGGCTCGTGCAGACTGGCGCGACTGGCACCACGACGCGCAGCGCAACACTTTCCATAAATTTTTCATAGAGATTGTGCTCGTGTCTCGTCGTGCTGTCGCGTGGCGGCTGTCTGCGGGAGTCTTTAGTCACCATTGCCGATATCCACAATAGGTAATTAATGTGCTGGGTGGCCTATATATTATGCTCATAACCACAAATCTTTATTTAATCAGAATATAATCAGCAGTTTATCACATCTAGTCGTCAGAAGCTATAATTATTTTGTAAGCGTCGCCGCAGGCAAATCCGTATATTTTTTTAGTGCAGCCGTTTTGATATCATGTTATCGTGACCACATTTCAACGTTGTTTCTATAGATCCTGTTCCGTTATGCAAAAATGAAAACGCCATTGTATTAGCGATGGTGTGGTCATTTGGTGTTATCTATACTAATATCATAAAGGCTCGTGCATACTGGCGTGATATCGCGAGCGAGACAGGCAGCGTGACACTTTCCATGAAGTTTTTATAGAAATTGTGCTACTAGAGTCACGTCACACTGTCACGTCGCGCCTGTCTGCGGGAGCGTTTAAGCTGAAGATTTTGTTTATTTGTTTGAACGCGCTAATCTCTGGATTTACCACTCGGATTTGAAAAAAAATATTTTTGCATTTGATTGTCCAATTCTTAAGGAACGTTACAGGCTATTTAATATCACGCTACGACTCTAAGCAGCCGAGCAATAAGAAAAAAGTCTGAAAAAACGCTAACGAAGTATCTAATAGCGCGGGCGGGCGATGCGATGCGACGCGGTGGGTCGAGAGAACATGAAATTTCACGCTGATGAAGTCGCGGGCAGAAGCTTAAAGAAGTTTTACTAATATGTGTAATTAAGATGGAAAAAAAATCCTCTTTACACCTGTTGATTGTTAATACCGCTTATTTTTTGTGTCATTTATTGATCATTTTATTCGGTTTTCACGCTATAGTGCATAAGAAAGTGGCGTCACTATTTCCAAGAATGCGCGGTAGCACCAACAGCATTTTGAAAATGATTGATCTCGGCATAACTGTCCCGTACAGGCACACTGGTGGCAATAGATAAAAAACAAAAAAAAAATGTTTTATATTAGGTCCCTAATTGTTACTTACATAAGGACTCTGTCTCAAATAAAATGGAAATATTAATAATTAATGTTCTGAGACTCGTTTAAAAACCTTTTCTAAACCTTATTATTTTTCTTGTTCTGCCTAGAGTTCAGTGTTATTGAAATGAAATAAAATTATTTATTCTGTAAATAGGATATCGAAATCACTTTTACACTATATATATTTAAAAAATAAGCTATATGGAGTCGACATTTCCTATCTGACTACCCCTGAGTAGAAATGGCGAAACAAACTCAAGAGTTAGTCTTTTTTAAAGTCCAGACATAATCTTAGTCAAATCATGTGAGGACCATGTCGATCCATGTCTGAAATTGTCTTTTGAGGAAAGAACCACACAAATTTGAGTGGATCTGTCTAGTCAGTGCAAGCATTTGTCAGTAATCGTGTAGTACAGGACTTAAGGAGCTCAACGAATCGACGAGCAATACCAAGAAAAGGACATTTGGCTACGCCGCATAAAGTACTCAAAATGCCAGACCATCATCAAAACTAACTGAGAAAGAAAAACAAAGAAATCTATAAAAATGACCCACATACCTAGTAGTTAAGATTGGATCATCGTTAAGCTTTGCAGATCAAACAGAAGATGGTGAAATGATAGTGAAATAATTTACTGGTTAATGGAAAATGATAGTGAAATAATTTACTGGTTAATGGAAAATGGTAGTGAAATAATTTACTGGTTAATGGAAAATGATAGTGAAATAATTTACTGGTTAATGGAAAATGATAGTGAAATAATTTACTGGTTAATGGAAAATGATAGTGAAATAATTTACTGGTTAATGGAAAATGCTTGCCATCTGTTCAAAGTGCTTTAGGAATCTGTTTATGGTTGGTCATTAATATTAATCTTTTACGACACAAGGTAATAACAGATTCGTTAATCGTTGGTATCTCTTACCTGGTACCGCACCCAGTCAGTTGTCGTTAAATATATGTTGTTATCATTATTTCAAGTGGTCCAAAACGTTTTGTATTTAACAGCTGCAGTGTTGAGTGTATAAGAAGGAAACACGCCGACAATTATATGTATTGCCACGATAGAACATAGAGCCTTTTGTTTAATTTTGGGTGGGAAATTATCATATAACTTCTCCTGCTCGGGCTGGGGAGGGTGTGTCAGACTCTTACTGACTAAAACCCATCCGTGTCACTTCCGTTGCCTGTGTTGCCAGGGGCTCGGTAACCCTTTTGTACATTCTCGCGACCCCGGCAGGCATTGGCCCTAGTGGACCCCTACACTTGTGCTGACGACATCTCTTTGAGTCGCGCGTGGAACACAATGCGCCGTCGACCCGGGCAGAACATAGAGCCTGAGCCAACAATAACAATTACAAAAATGGCAACACTTTAAGTAGTTTAAAATAACTTAACCAACGATACAGTTTTGGTGTAATTACCCACAGTTTGAACAAAAGCTAATTGACTTAATAACTTTATTAACTCAGTAAATCCGAGCTTACTAATTGATCGCAATCTTCAACAATTGGTTTACTAAATACGTTTTTACAAACTGTTGGCCGCTCTTTAGCCATTTGCCATTTAAATTTAAGAAAACTATTAATTTAAGGCTAATACGCACTTAGAATTTTGTGTAATCGTGTAATAAAATTAAGAGCACTTGTAAATTAAATGTCTTGAGCAAGCGCATGTACACACGGCTACAAATCAAGCTATACATTTCCAGTTTACACTGACCTCGCATTGTTTGGAAATCCTATAGAATGCGAGATCAGTTTATACTGGAAATGTATAGCTTGATATGTAGCTGTGTGTACTTGTACGCAATTAGTGACGATAAAAAAATAATACTTAATACAGCGCCAGTAATGGTATATTCATTGAAATAGTGGCTGGTTGTCGTTGAGCAAGATATTGGACCATAGAAATAAATGCAATAATTTAAATGAATGGTAATTGACGAGTTTATGATAGTGTTTAACAGCTCATTTATGTCTGACCAAAATATTACTACATAGAACCGATATAGGTACTACTTTATTTCACGTGTCCCTACATTAACTTAAGCCCGTAAAGATGTTTGTTGGAGACCCATCACTAATAGGATAACTGTTGAAAATATTAATAATATGTGTTGTGCCAAAACCGAGTTAATCAGCCTTTTATTACGACTAGCAATAAAATAGCAAACAAATCTCATGATATTTTATTGGATTTGTTTTTTAATGACATCTAAATGTCATTAAATATTCTTATTAAAAAGTTAATGCCAACTGACATAAGTAAAAAAACTCCACTTTGCTGCTTGTTGTAGAAAATGCGTAAAGTCTATTTTTTAATCTCGGAGACTAAAATGATACATGCAAATGTCAAACTCCAAATTAAAAAAAAAAACAGATTAGTCTCTGGGATTAATAAACGAACTATAATCGAATCAAAATTTCGATGTCAAAAAATTAAGAACGACCTTGTCTAGTGAAATTAAAACTTTTATCTTTGCCACTAATCTTTTACATTACCTGACTGTGCCGAAACAAAAATTAATGTAAAAGATAAAATATTTCGACACATTGCTTCGTGCTCATGACATTAGCTTACTATGCCAGCGCCATAGTTCACACAGTTAGCTCGCTTATTTCCCACGAAATGACAAAACACATTACTCTCTTTATTTGCACATTATCTGTATTGTGTGTAAATAGAAATGTGGCTGATGTTATCGGTGGTCGGAACGAGCCGACTTCGTTGTTCTACAGGTCATACATTATTATTGTATTCAAATTTCGAAAACGCCTTTGATACCGCTTTATTTCACGAAATATTTTGATGGCTGCTCGTATTGTGTTGCTGCTGTCAGATTTTTGATAAAAATAAATTACTAGCTAATATTTTTGTTTTAACTGTACTTTCATTATTTTGGAAGAGACAATAATGCAAAACTATAAATCATGATAAAGATTTTGATATTGTTTAAAACAGAGAACCCTGAAAAAGTACTTTCGCTTTGAATCTGAAAAATAAAACATAATTAGTCACACTTTCTTGTAAACATTTACGTAAAAATAAAAAAAAAATACAGTAGAACTCAAAAAGAAATACAAAATTAAACTTAAGAAAAAACTTTTATCGATTTACGAAATATTAATGCAAGTCTATTATTTATAATTTTCTTAAATGACTCCGAGCTGGTGCGCATGCGCCTGAGGGTAAAATGCTTACGTCAACATAACTGAGTGATTGGTATTACGTAACCAAGGTGAAGTGCGTTTTAAGTTCGATTCGTACTTGATCGCTTTATGGAGTCTTTGTTATTATAGTAACATTTCTACGAACTTTGAAGGATACTTATAGAGAATGTTGAATTGTGGGAATTTGTAATTATTGTTTTTTGTTTTGTTTTTGTTGAATTATTTTGGGTATAATAGATATTTTCCTCGTACTGACAATTAGTCAGTAGTCAGTTGATACTTACATAAGACAAAGGCATGTACGTATTTAAGGGCGGCGACAAATTAATCTGAATTTGGGATTAAAAAATAGTTAAAGCCGATAGCAAAAATAGTAGGTTAGCAGCTACGAGTACAGCGAAGGATGATTTTAAGTAGAATGTAGCAGTTTAATAATAAGTTGTAAGCTTTGTTTTAATTTAAACTGGCTTGTTTTGGTAACTGAGAGTCACCAACAATAGAGGAGATCTGGGAGGGGTTAATGGTCACTGTTCTAACTTAACCTAACCCAAATGCTTCAATAACAGTAGATGGTATCATACTAACCACAAACCATTTGTGTTATATTATTAGTATTATACTGTATGAGGAAGTACTATATTGATTGTGTGAACTAAATAAAAAACATAACTTTTGTTGATTTAGATTTAAAAATGGTAATATTTAATCGCTGCCCAGTTATTTTTTTAGTAGCAAGTAGTTAATCGCCCTTTAAGTTGTTAGTCGCCTGGAAAATAATTAGCCTAAGACAAATACAACTACCCGTGTAATTATTTAAGTGATGATTGATTTTACTTTAAACTTATTTTGCTTGTTTGTTTACTGTTAGAGTCAAATATAGCAAATACTTATTTAGTGAAATCGTTTTTCTCGTTTAGAAACAATAATAAAAAAAAATAGGCATTCATGCTTAAGGGACCGCCGACAGAAGTGAAAACTTAAAACTTTGGAATACCATATATATATGCGTACACAGCCCGCTGCGCGTCGCCAGTCTGGCGCAAACATCACGTTAGCATGTAGCAGTTAGCATGTCGGTGACGCGAACCGGTAAGTTTTTTCCCTACCAAACATCGCTCAACGCGCCTAAAGAAGTTTTCCCTTGAAAAATCTTTATTCCGTACCGTACCTATCTACCTAGTTATTTATGATACTAGTACGGTAAGTTGGTTTTAATATTTAAGTTTTAAGTACCAATTTCCGCACGTGTGTTATACAACGTTTTTCAACACATTGTCGAGAAAACAGTACAATATATGTAACATATATAACGGTATGAAACAAACTTTTTCATTACAACATTTTTAATAGCAAATAAGAAATTGTACAGATAGGTCACTTACTCTTGGAAATTAATAGTAAAATTTGAAATATTTTAATTTTGGCGGCAAGAGACCATTTTCTGCAATTTGCGCCTCATTCAAGATATCAGGTGGAGTAGATTCCATATTTATATCGGATTCCTCGCTTGAACTCGTAGTATTACATTGTTTATAAATATCAATCGGAAAAACGCAACAATCTTTGACGTTTCTAATATGAAAATAGCGCGAATGGTGAAAATTAGAACTATATATTTCGTCTCGTTTTCTCTTAAGTATTAAATTAAGACAAACATATTGAGCAAAAGCGCTTTCAACGACGTTCGATCATTCAGCTTACTTATTCTCAGTAATGTGAAATTCTTATCATCATCTGCCTAGCCTTTTCCCAACTATATTAGGGTCGGCTTCCAGTCTTACCGGATACAGCTGAATACCAGTATTTTACATGGAGCGACTGCCTATCTGACCTCCACAACCCAGTTACTGGGTAACACGATACCCCTTGGTAAGACTGGTTGTCAGACTTTCGAGCTTCTGACGACCCGTAACAACTGTCAAAGCCGCCAAAACTGACAAATGACAGCCGGGACCAACGGCGTAACGTGCTTTCCGAGGCACGGAGGGGTCTTGGTATGTAAATATGGTCACCCATCCACGGACCAAACGCGGCAAGCGTTGCTTAGCCTGAAATTCTTATGTATTTTAAAAAACCGTGAAGGACACTCACGGCGCTATACAACGGTATATGCCGTAAAACAGGTACTTAGGTGACAGTACTTATTTTACCGCACATTCCGTTGTATGGTGTGTAATTTTTAACTTTCAAACAATGCATACCAGCTTCGTAAATGCATTTTTTGAAAAAATGTGTCAAAAAAGTGGTTTTCATTGCTACTCCACTCATTACACTGAATAGCTACCGGTCAAGTTAAACTACATCACCAATTACAGAAGGACAATCATTGTGAGCACCTGTTCTGACCACGTTTGAATGATAAATGACTGCCATAAACAGCTTATCTGCTAATAATTAAAATTAAATAATTCAAGGCTCCCGCCGACAGGCGCGACGCGACAGCTCAACGCGACACTAGTAACACAATTTAAATGAAAACTTCATGAAAAGTGTTGCGCTGCCTGTTACGCCTGCGATATCGCGCCAGTCCTACGAGCCTCGTGGCACGAAAGTGTTGCACTGCCTGTTACGCCTGCGATATCGCGCCAGTCCTACGAGCCTCGTGGCACGCAAGCCTTGCCTCCTTGGCGATAACGGAAACCTACGCAACGATGCCTCGGATATCAAATACCAAATATATTTTTCTCGTACATTACTTGAACGGGGAAACAATAGATATTTTCTTGTAATATTCCATACATACGATACTTAAGCTACGAGTATATGGTAGTTTCGATCGCTTGCTTGTTTCATATATTGAGTGACAGAGTAATCCCCATTCAGTCACGCTACAGAATTTGTTGTAATTTTAATATTTGTGGTAAATAGCTCGTATAATTTGCGGATAAGAATTTTGGTGCATTTTAACGGTTTCTTGCATAATTTTAGTGGTTCCATAATTATGATAATATTTTAATGAAATATGTCATGCTTGGCTTCGTCTAGTGTTGTATCAAGTTTTGGCACTAATTGTGTATTTTCTACTTTTACTCTTAAAGCGGGATATGAGGATGCAAATTCATTGAACTACAAGTTTTTGCAGATACTCCTTAGGTTAGGTTAGGTTACCTTTAAACGAGGACTCTATTCAGCGTGCCTCGAGCAGGGCCAGTTTCCCATTCATTGCAAGATAGGTTCATTGGTCCTGCTCAGGAAGGCGGGGTGCCCTGCAAACTCCCCGTGCTGCTTGACGAGATGGGTAAGTTGTTCGAGCGGATAATCACGGACCGCCTCGTCAGCCACTTGTGAAGAGATGGCCCGAACCTGGACAACAACCAGTTTGGTTTTCGGCATGGGCGCTCCACCATAGACCTGGTGTTTCGGGGTGGGGTGATGCTGGCGGTGTCGTTGGACGTATCCAACGCTTTCAACAATATGTCCTGGAGTTGTATTAGAGAGGCGCTGCATTATCATCGAGTGCCTCCCTCCCTCCGCCATGTGGTCGGGGCCTAATTGGCAGAAAGGTGTGTCACCTAAACGGGATGTGATAGCAGAGGCCGGCGTGAGATGTCATGCGGTGTTCCACAGGGTTTAGTTCCGGGATCGCTCCTGTACAACATCGGGTATACTGAGTGTTATGGGTTGGTTCCAGCCGGGGTTAACCTGACGTGTCACGTGGATGACACACTGGTCACGGCTCGGGGGAGCTCGCACAGGGAGGCAGCGTTGCTGGCTACGGCTGTCCCTGTGTATCACTTTCCATGGCCCCCGAAGGGCGCCGCCGCCGGGATCACACGTCGTGGTCCTCATCGTCGTTGCCCGAATGATGAAGTACCTGGGATTGGTGCTCGACAGCCGTTGGGACTTCGGCCCCCAAATTCGGCGGCTGGCGCCCAAATTAATGGGCGCGGCGGCCGCACTATCAACGCTGCTTCCCAATTTGGGGGGTCCGAGCACTGCCTGCAGGCGATTGTAATGTATTGTATGTTGTATTGTGCGATAAGACCGCCCATTGTGTCACCCCTTGTAAAATTTCAACATTTGTATCTGTAGTTTTTATGGTGTACATAATAAAGAGTATTCTATTCTATTCTATTCTATTCTATTGGGGATAGTGCGATCTATGGCCCTGTATGGAGCCCCGGTGTGGGCAGCTGACCTGATGGCCCGCAGTATCGCAGTGTTGCGAGTGCCGCAGAGGGCGATGGCCGTCAGAGTCATTAGAGTGTATCGCACGATCGCATACGAGACGGCTGAGCGACCTCGCGTCACTGCATCGGTGGCGTGAGGAGGCATGGACGCGGGGCGTGGTACTGGTGCAGCAGCAGATCACGCTGCATCGGAGTTAGCTCCGTCAGGTCGTGGTGGTGGGATGCCGGAACAGGCTTCTGCGCCCTACCGGCTTCTGTGCCAGCCTCGTCACCATCGAGGCGGTTCGGCCAGTGCTCGATGACTGGCTTGTGAGGAGGCACCATTCCCTGTCATTTAGAGCGATGCAGGTGCTCTTGGGGCATGGCTGCTTCAGGAAGTTCCAGCATCGCATAGTCAGGGAGCCAGTCGCTCGGTGTCATCACTGCGTCCACTGTCGGGAGGACACGGCGTGGCATACGCTTGCAGAGTGTGCAGCTTGTGAGGAGCCTCGCCGTGCCCTCGTTTCGGAAGTGGGAAGTAACCTTTCGCTGCCGGCTGTGATTGGTCTATGGTCGGCGGCGCAGCGTCGTGCGACGCGGTGATCTCCTTTTGCGAAAATGTCATGTCGCAGAAGGAGGCAGCGGAAAGGGAGAGAGAGGTTTTAAGTGCTCTCCCGGCCCGCAGCAGGCGTACCGGGCGTCGGCAGAGGGCAGATAACGCCCTCTTCTGGCCCCCTAAATGGGTCCAGGGACGGCGGACTCGGGACGTCCGCCGCTCCCTATCATATAAGACCAGAAGTGGTGGCGCGTAATGTTCCACGCGCGCCCCTCTTAGACGTCGCGGGGTGAGTGAAACACCTCACTCCCCCACTTGACCAGACAGAGCCCGCAGAGGCCGGTAGAACTCTGACAGACCCCTCCGTCCGCCTGGGACGGAGAACATACATGAGGATTTCCACCGCGTCACCAAAAAAAATAAAGGTTTATCTTTAACCGCTAATCATATATGGGCCATTGATTTCTACTAGACATTACTCAGTTTTAATTGATCTAATGTACCTATCTTGTAATGTTTTTAGAATCAACATCTTACTTTCTACCTTTTTTCCTTATTTTCATAATTAAGGGTCGAAATCAAAATCAAAAGTTATTTATTCAGACAAGGCTGAGGATCAGCACTTTTCGAATGTATACATAAGACAGTGAGCTGTGACAGTCACAAATGATAAACTAGGACCATCAAAGTAAAATAAATAAACAGTTAATTACTAATAACAAAACAAAACAATGGTCAGCAAGACGACCAGTCACCACAAGCAGCACCCGTTCACGACCATAACGCAAAAATCAGCCATTACGCCCCTCGCCATATTTGAGGGAAGGAGGCAACCCGACCCCCGACGTTACCGCAAGCAGTGACATCTAAGGGAGCATGACGAACTTGCTGCCGGTTGTAAGAATATTATAATCAGTTATCGAGGTCGCTAGCTAACCACATCTTGCAATACAACTCAACAAAATAACATTGTAATGAGAAGATTATGTCAATAATAAACGGAATTAAAATTAAAAATAAATTGACTTATACAGTCAAATAAAATAAACAATTATATGAACTCCTATAACCTGTCACTAGGTAAGCTAATTCTGGAGAAAGAACATAAACATTGTCTTGAGTTAATCACAGCGACCAACAATTCTAATCGTTTAAGTAGTCGTTGATAGAATAGTATGCCCTTGAACAAAGTTTGGATTTTACTTTAGTTTTAAACGCATTAAAAGGCATATCTAGCAATGAAGAGGGTAGCTTTTTATAAAAAGTAATACCAAGCCCAACAAACGAGTTATGAACCTTGTGAAGCCGGTGAAATGGAGCACGCATGTCCTTATTTCTGGTGTTAATATTGTGAATATAACTGTTTTTAATATATAAGTGTATATTTTGCCTAATATATAAGATGTTGGCAAAGATGAATTGTGATGCCACCGTGAGAATACCAATATCTTTAAAAAAATCCCTCAGAGAAACTTCAGCACCTAGCTGGTTAATTGCTCGAACAGCTCGTTTTTGAAGAACATATTTTCAATGTCACCGGCTTTGCCCCACAGCAGAATACCGTAGGACATAACGCTATGAAAATAACTAAAACATACTAACCGAGCTGTATCAGTGTATTGTCTTACTTTCCTGACGGCGTAAGCGGCCGAACTGAGCCTTCCCGCTAGGCTTGATATATGAGGGCCCCACTGAAGTTTAGCATTTACTGTTATGCCCAGAAAAACTGCCGAGTCTACAGTATCAAGAATCTCTTATCCAAGACGATGTTGGGTCCTAGATTTCTAACATTCAGTAAAGCGAATTTTATACATTTCGTTTTCTAAGCATTGAGAACTAAGTTATTTGTCGTAAACCAATCCGTAACAATTGAGAGTGCACTGTTTACGTCGTCAAAATCTTGTCTATTCCTTTCTACTTTAAAAATAAGAGAGGTATCATCTGCAAACAGTACAACGTCACAGGTCGGATAAACGCCGTTAAACTTTGGCCGTTATACAAGTGCGCGTGGCGCTCACGCCGCGCTGCATGGCGTTCTGTTTCAAAGGGAATATTTATTTTTAGTAACGAAAATATGAATATTTGTCAAAAAATCACAATATAATTACAGATAATGAAATAGTCTGTTCATACAAAAATAAATCATGAGAATATCTTAAGTAGTTTAAAAGTAAAATAGTTTGTTATGCTTTGGGTAGACATTGCTTCCTGAATTTATTTCATAAAGTATTGTACTACAGTACCTACTTAAATATTCACATATACAATTGATGTGTAGGCGTTCTAGTATAACATACATTTTTTGCATAACTTACTCATAACAGTAATAACAGATTTAAAAGTCAATAAAATCATATATTTGCGTCTTAACGCCTTATAAATACTACACGCGGCTTACAATAATAAAACCATCATCACCAGGGTAACAAGATACATCTACTAACAATTAAGGCAAGCGAAATCATAGTGCGCGGTATAAATTACGTATCGCGTTACGTATTCAGTATAATTTGGAATTCATTAAGAAATTCTAGAGCGCATCGGTAAGGCGATGCTCTGCGGTAAACGGAGCGGAGGGAAAATTGACCAGCAACATTTTACGACGTTCTGTTTAAAAACTTGGTGAACTAAGCTTGATGTAAGCCGTCAATAGTGTCAATCCCTAAAGTTGTTTTTTTTATCCCAAATAGTAATTTGACATTTCAAATCTTTTGTTTGTTTTTTGAATTTGGAGTTTGACATCAGCAACTGTCAAATCTGGAATTAAAAAACGAATTTTAGCATCAAATGGAGTGACAGCTCCTAAGATAGACCAGCAGGACTTGTGAGTTATGCTAAATTTCGCAACTTTAACTTTCTGCAAAATTAATCCTTAGATGACTAACGCACTCAAAAACACAGTTACAAAATTACCTAGGTATTTATTTGGAAAATGTATAGCCATAGCAATATTTAGATTATTTGTTTAATCTTTGTCAATATGCGTTACAGAGGTTACCAGTGACATTTGATATTTTTTATTATAGATAGCTACCGCCGTTTAAATAGTTTCTCACAGATAAAGCAAGTCACTAAGCTTGCGGTAAAGACTCGCCCTTACACTTCAAATGAAGTTATTATATTAAAATACTTCACCTATGATTTTACACAGCAGAATATTAAATACCATAAAATTTATTCCAATTCCAAAGTGCCAGTGCGTTGCAGTTTTTTGTTGGTCGAACCATGAAGTTGCTAATTGAATAAAATAAGTAATTTAAGGGCAACATTCAGAGTAGCAGTAATTAATTATGTTAAGACGCTGACAACACCTAAACCGCGGTCACTGTCAGATTGCATAGAAAAGAAAGAGAAGCGCGACGACAAAACGCTTGTAATTTATTGCAAAATATGAAGTAATTATCTATTTACTCAGAATTGAGTTGAGTAATCGAAAATAAAAAACAACCAAGTTCTGCATTATAATAAGACGTACTTGTTATTAATCAAACTCAAACTCAAACTCAAAGCATTTATTTCAAATAAACCAATTACAGGCACTTTTGAATTGTCAAGGGTTGTGTCAGTCAGTCAGAAAGATGGAGCTAGTTGCCCATTCCAAAGCGTAGTAGGTACCTATGGAGAAGAACGGGCAAGAAACTCCAAGGACACTCTTTTAAATCAACGTATTATGGTTACAAAATATTGTTTACATCATTCATTTTGAAATTATACATGTGAGAACGATGCAAAACGTAAAAGCGTCCGTAATAAAAAGATTACAACAAAAACAAAAGCAATTCAAAAGTTAAAGTTAAAATAAGCCGTGGCAGCTAAGAGATGACCAGTCACTACTGACGGCGCCCGTTCACGAACATGACGCGTGGATCAGCACCATTCAGCTCAACCATTTTGAAGGGAGCTAAATGATCCAACACACGCGCCACCATCAGCGAGACATTAGAGTGAGCACGACATACTCCCAGCCACCAGGGCACATTCAAGTCAATGAAAGACGTATCCAGTAAATGGCAGCTTTATAGTACATAGTACTCACATAACAATGTGCTTTAAATACGTAATTTATGTTGATATTTAATACAGATATTTTGGATTAGAACTCAAGGTAAGAGGTTAGTTTAACGTTAGTTTGTATCGAGATTTTTTTTTCAAAACGTGTTTTGGTGACAACCAAGTTCTGGGAAATATGTTCAAAATTAACATATATTTTTTCCGCTACTACAGACTATACAGATTTGGCAATTTTCTTTCTTAAGAGAAGCCTATTTTGGTCAATTGGGTCTTGTCAGCGCCTTAATAGAGGCGTAGCATTTCGATTCTTTTTAACAACTTTTACGCATTACGCACTTAGTGTAATTAACAGTTTTGAGGGTGTACCCTACCTACGCAAACTCTTTTCCGGATTTCGAAATTGCAATTGAAAGCGTTTTAATTTTTTGGCTTTGTCCGCCGTGGTGGTTCTCCGTCTAGCGTTTAATAATAAGTGTCGTTGTTATTATTACGGGTGTTTATCTAGAATTATTATTATATATTGCCTTAGATGATCAATAGGTTATTACGCCCATTTTTGAAAAATGTCTCAATTAAATTCTATCCTGCTAATATGCCCCCAAAAAACACAATTTTTTTATTAAATCGATAAGTGCCATAAAAATACATTTCAATTTTACTTTTTCAAATTTTGCGCGTAGATTGACGAAAACGCTGGACGCAGTGGACGCCATATTGCTCTGTGGTCATGACGTCAGTTCGCTGTGTAAACAAATGCGCTGATATTCCGTATGATAATTGTAAATAATTCAAAATGAGTTATTATTCTATTTATCGTCGATGTGCTGTTAATTAAATTTAAATTGCGTTGGTTACGAAAATAATAAAAGTACAAAGACTATAAACGCCGATCAGTTAACATTTGACACTTTTTAGTTTACACAGACGTATGACGTAATAGCATGGCGGCTATTTCATGGTGTTATAAAACAGATTAGAAAAACTGAAAACTTTGAATTAAATTTTAAAATTTATTTTGTTATTTTATGAACTAAAACTAACATTTTCCGACTGCTTTATGCCCAAACTATCTCAATAATATATTTATAGTTTTTTTCTCATATAGAGTAAAATACCCTCAGCGAGATGCATTAGGTTACCTTAACAACTCAAATTTCTCTCGAAATTCTATTCAAAATTCAAATCTGATTGAATAATTTTCATTGATTAACTGTTTTTTGTTTCAGGAAGTGATAGTGGAAATTGTATGACTTCTTTATCAAAATGATTCAGAGGGGTTTTTACAAAGCCATAATTGTGCAAATTCGATTTCGAACGATTTCTCGAAGAACTTATCTGATTTAGATATTGACGCCTAAACATATTCAAAACGAATAAAATTACACCATATTGCATTTGGACTGGTCTGACGTCAATGTTTTTGCGTACTAAAAATAACTTTTTAAATTGTAAAATTATACGGATGGTGGCGTAAAGAAATGGTGGATAACCCTTGAACGTCAGTTGGATTAGATAATACTCATCATATAACATTCTTTTTACGGAATATTTTAATAGGCATATCTAGTTATCAAGGAAATTATATGGTTAGAAGATGAATATAATAAATAAATCAGAATAAAATTATAAATTGGATGCCTACCGCCCACCGGCCTGTTAATTGGGACAATATGTGTTAGAAAAGGTAAGATAACTTAAAATCATTTTGTTTGTCGAAATATGATATGACAATATGAAATGAAAAATCTAGCCTATAGACCGTTCAAACGTTATATAAATAATACATAATAAGCCTATAATGTTCCGACTGCTGGGACTCAGGCCTGCTCTCTTTGAGAGGGAGTGGGCCGTAATTTATCAAGCGGGCCCAGTGCGGGTTGGTCTTCGAATTTTTGGTTATAGGACATGCCGGTTTCCTCACGATGTTTTCCTACACCGTTTTGAGAGCCGTGGTGATGAAATAATTTACACAAAGTAAAGCGCCTGTCTGGATTCGAACTTACGACCTACAACTCGTAAGTCGCGGCCCTTACCACTGGGTCACCACTGCTAACATTATATATGTCGCAGCCAACTAGCTTAATCAGCCATTTAGTTAACATCCTAACTCTGCTAAGCTAGTTCTGTGACGTCGGTGCCGGCGTTTAATAAACGGCCTAGGCATACAATAAGCTGGCTTATTTAACCAGATGGCTGTGACATATATACTACCCAAACCACACCCACTTCGTGTATAGGTGCATTTTAAAATTCTGTACATTGTTTTTTTATTTATTTAAGAAACCTACCGTGTATAGTTTCTACGGTAGGTTCCTTAAATAAATAAAATACGGGGTCAAATTAAATTAGCTAGCGTCACTCTGCAGACGTCATGGGTATCGATATATCTAAACGCAATAAAATAAAAATGAAAAAGATATGACTTTTTTTTCGGGGGGGGAGTCGACGGTCTCTTGTTGTGTTGTTACTTGGAGTAATCTGTATTCTTTTCTTTTATTTATTTATTTGAACTATTTACACACAAAAAAGGATAATGCCTTAGTCGTTCTTTACCAGTCAGCTCGGTTTGCGAGGAACAATGAGAAGTTTTTATTAGGTAGGTATCTAAAATTAAAAAAAAACTGAATTTTTGAATTTGGATTTTTATGGTGTTTGGATACCGATATCCATCACGACTGAAGTTTACACAAAAAAAAAACTGTTTTTTAAGTAATATTTCAAGTGACTACACTACCGACACGGTTGTGACGCATATTTTCCCCCAAATTGTTCTTCGTGTTTCTTTCTTTGCGTTTAGGTTCGTGCAGACTGGCGCGATATCGCAGGTGTGACAGAAAGCGCGATGCGCAGCGCCATGCTTTCCTTACTTTCATACTAGTGTCGCGTTACGCCTATCTGCGGGAGCCTTTACGTTTACCGTAAATTAAGGCTTTTACAGACTGGGGCGATATCGCCAGGCATATTGCTGCCTGTCGCGCCCGCGATATCGCCTCAGTTTGCATAAGCCTTTATATTTACCGTATTTACTTTCTTTCTTTCTTTTCTTTGAGAAACATTTTTTTCTGTTGTTTTATTATATTTATATGTATATCGGATACCCATCATATCTGTGGAGTTTCGCTAGCAAATTCAATTTGACCTTGTATATTGCCCTCATGACACTATAACTAATACATTTTTGCGCTTTTTTTATATCTAAACCAAGAAGCATTACACAAAAGTCGTTCGAAACTTTTTACTGTTTTAAGTATATTAATTATAATTGGCTGTATTGTAATAAATGCCGGTAGGCTTAACTAAACGTTTCCCTAAACTGTCAGTCGTTATATCAATCTTGCCGAATCGTTTACGGATACAGCTCGAAAGCCCAGACCTTGAGTCTTTCCTAGTTGTTCTAAATTGATACTGATCTCTAAGTAGGAAGCTTGTCAAGCATGATTATTGGAATATTATAATTTAAATCTTATAGCAGCAAGAAATACGCTTAATATTTTGTAAACAGAGATTTTTTTTCCCACACAGTATAGCGCCAATGTTATTTTAGAGCCCCCTTAGGCTAACTTACTTGTACTTATACGTACTTAATCGCTTGTTTTTGTTTATACAATATTTTAAACATTTTTAGGGTTCCGTAGTAAACAAGGAACCAATACAGTTTCGCCTTGTCCGTCTGTCTGTCTGTCTGTCCCCGCTGTAGCTAAGAGACGCTTACTACTAGAAAGCTGTAATTTGGCATAGGTACTCGTATACATATTAATTACGTCGACAAAGAGCTAAAACAAAATCTTGAAATATATTTCTTTTTTGTTGAATAGATGTGGGGATGATATTATAAATAAATATCACCCTCACATTACGTGCAAGGGAGGTATTCCTTGCACGTAATGTGGGGATGGTATTTTTTTTCTCGTGAATACCATAGTTTGGGGTATTGTTGGATAGGCCGTTCAAAAATATTGTGGGTCTGTGAACGCCACTTTCCGCTTCAAGGATCTGCTTGCTTAATATTAAGCATTAAAATGGAAATTTTTGTTAGAGTCCAGTGCCCCCCCCCCCCCCCCTGCCAGCTATTGCCGCGCTCATAAGCCCCGAGCGCCGTCTTGCTGTCCAGTTCTGGGACCATCGCTTTCGATGACGTCGACAAGGCGGAATGCCTAGCCGATAGTCTTGAGGCTCAATGCTCACCCAGCTCTCAACCAGTAGACCAAGCTCACCTGTCCCAGGTCGACGCGGAAGTCGAACGTAGAGCCTCCCTCCCACCCGTTGAAGACCCTGATTATCTTCTGCCTCCCGTCACTCCAGACGAAGTGCACGATATCATCAAGGGTCTAAAACCTCGCAAAGCCCCCGGCTCAGACAGAATCACCAATAGGGTGCTCCAACTATTCCTCGCTCACCTCATAATGCTCATGGCCACCATCTTCAATAGTGCCCAGAGCAATAACATCTTTCCACAAGAGTGGAAAAAGGCCACCGTCATCGGCATAGCCAAGCCCGGTAAGCCAAAACAGGAGCCCACCAGCTACCGGCCCATCAGTCTGCTCAATATCTTCGGCAAAGTCTATGAGAGGCTTATTTTAAAGCGCCTCAGAGATTTTGCAGAAACAAAGGGCCTCATCCCCGACCAGCAGTTCGGTTTTAGATCCCAACACTCTTGCGTCCAACAGGTCCACCGCATCGTAGAACACATAAGCTACGGCTTTCAACGTGGTCTTACGACCGGTGCTGTGTTCTTCGACATAGCGAAAGCGTTCGACAAGGTCTGGCACAACGGCTTATTATATAAGCTCTACAAACTCGGTGTGCCCGAGCGTCTCGTGCTCATCTTACGAGACTTCTTGTCAAACCGCACCTTCCGCTATCGCATCGAAGCAGCGCTATCCTCCCCTCATCCTATCCGTGCACGCGGCCCACAGGGCTACAGAGCCCTGTCCAACCGAGGGGCTAGTACAGACTGGCCCCTTTCATTTTCACTCTCTTCACCAGCGACATCCCCATAAGTAGGCGCAGTTGACTCTTTTCGCAGACGAAACGGCCTTTTACTACACCGGGTTAGTCCATGACTTGGCGCATGGTTTAGAAAGTGGAGAATCGAAGTTAATCCCGACAAAAGTCAGGCGGTTCTTTTCACCAAACCGCGTAGAAACCTCATCCCCCCCGACCGCTCACCATGTTCGGCAAGCATATCCCTTGGGAGAAGCGAGCCAAATACCTAGGCGTGACCCTTGACCACCATCTCTCCTTCTCAGAGCACATTAAGAAGGTGCGTTCGCGTGCCGCTTTCGCTCTCGGTAGACTACACTCCGTCTTAAATGCGCGCAGCAAATTATCCCTTAAGGGCAAATTGCGTATTTACACAGCGTGCATCCGTCCCATTATGACATATACCTGTGCAGTCTTCGCACAAGCTAGGCCCCATCACATCCACAGGATGCAGTGCCTCTAAAACCGTTTCCTCCGAAAGGCAACGGGAGCCCCTGGTTCGTCCGAAACGAGATCCTCCATCTCGATCTTAAAATCCCCACCATCAAGCAGTTCATGAAGCGCATCACGAAGCGATTCTTCGACTCTGCCGCCACCCACCGCAACCCTCTGGTTGTGCAGGCCGCCAGTTATAGGCCCTCCACCATTAGCTCTATTCGCCGTCCAAGGCATACTCTTATCGACCCCGATGACCCCATTACCCTCTTCCAGGAGAGCAGTAGGGCCACGAGTACAGTGCACAAAACACACCGACCTACGTTCCGACCTCGCCGCTGAGGTCCCTCGCGTAAACCCCGACGTAATTGTCCCCCCCGACCCTTGCTCGACAAAGTGCCAGCCCGCGCCGCAGCTGAGCCTGTAGTTTTAAATTCCCCGAATAATAATAATTCTGATCAGATCCAGCCTGTCCCACCTTGCTGTCCTCCCCTCAGCGACGCCCTAAGCCGAGGTCCGTACCCCAAAGGGGGTGCCCTTAGCGTGCAGTCGCTTAGTAATGTAGCCTTAGGAAAGTCCGGTTGAGTAGTCACGACCTCTCAAGGTCAACTACGAGATGCCATTCATAAAAAAAAAATTGCTGTCCAGTTGTCTCTCGATATCTGACCTATAAGGTTGCGATTTATGCTACGAAATTTATAGGTTTTCTTAAAAAATACTTATATATTTGTGGTTATATTATTATTACAATTATTTTAGTAAGTACGTATGGTATAGGCAAGGTCCCTTAGTGCTCCAAATTTATGGAAAGAACTATTTTGTTATGAGGAATTAACTGTAAATATGAGGCAAAAAACGACCAACTTTTCGGCGAAATGTTGAATCGTTTAGGAATGGGTATAGTAACAAGTCAAGACAGTTGCACTTTGCTCCTCAAATTAACCGCTATCATATCTTATTTTAGACTGCTGTCCGATGACACAGTATGTTTATTTCCCACTAAAAATATGTGTAACCAGTTTAATACTGCAATATTGGCAAGTATGGATCAACCAGAAATTAAATTAAATTCGATAGACGAAATAGACTGTCCACGGTATTTAAAAAAACGAGCAAATGAAGTACTCAAAAAGAATGAGGATAATTCGTCGCTAACTGCTGGCTTAGAAAATGTCATCACGATAAAAATAGGTGCACGTGTTGCGAAGAAACTTAGATATAATTTCTTCTTATAACTTAGGATAATATATTGTAGCTTAAGGCCTGACTTGGCTAGATTTCATATACGACTTATATTATAGCCTTCGCAAGTTCTAAACCTGTTACTTGTCGGTCCTTATTTTATTATTCCGAAAATTTGGCTTGCTGGTAGAAACTAGCCATCGAACATAATAATTCGTATTGAGAACTAGTAAAGTTAGACCTTAGGCTACAATATAATATATTATCCTAAGTTATAAGACGAAATGATATTTTATGTTGTTATAAATAAATTTCAGGACTGACCATTGAACTTGGCACCCATTTAGATCTCACTGCAACGACAAAAGTCGTTGAAGTCAACAACCAAGGCATAATATCATAATATTGAACTTGGCTCTCATTTCACATTTATGTTTTTGATGGGATAATGAAATTAAAAGGAAAGTTATCACAGCTATGTGGGCTTTACAAGTTAACGAATATTAGTCGACCAACTTAAATTTGCAGTTGGAAAATTGTGGCATATATCGATGTATGGAAGAACATGTTTTTCAACTACAATGTTAAGTTTGTATTTGGGATAAAATCATCCAAAGGTCCGACACGCACTTGTTCGTGCATATATTAATTAAATTTAAACTTTGTGCACACAAAGGGTTAACAAAATTGAAACTTTTCCTATTGACGATGATTTCGTTTATTAAAATTATTGTTTCAAGATTTTATCAATAGGTTCATAGATAATTATAAGATAATTATTTACAATCTCCTATGATTGTCACGGTGTCACGCTAATCTTGTAGTAGCCTTAAAACCTAAGCCTAAGTGCGTATGGACCGATTTCAAGTTTTGCGATTGCATTAAAGTTAAGGCCTGCGCAGACGAGGGACTTTTGTTCGCGACGATAAAGTGTATGGAAATCCTGACAGTCTATTTGTCTTACGTGAATATTATTGCATAGATTTCCATACGTTTAATCGTCGCGGACAAATTGTCCGCAGACAAAAGTCCCTCGTCTGCGCGGGCCTTAAACTTACAGTTAAAGCCTAGGCGACTATGTAAATTTGCAATCTAATTAAAAACGACATTCGATTTGACACCGCGTACCTAATTATTATGCAAAGCACGCATAATTCGTGTATGATTGACTTGTTTTTACGTAAGTCGTTCAAAGGAAAGCAAGTATAGGAAACGGATTGCGTTTAAGGTCACCATTGGGTTAACCTGTTCTATGTAGATCAATGAATTGTGCCAGGCATGCAAAAACTGCGCAGTAAAAAACTCATTGTTGCAAAACACAAAAATAAAATACATTTTATGACACTAGCTTTTAGATGTAGGGAAATATGCCACGGGAACGTACTCTCAGTAGTACGTTCCCGTGGCATATTTCCCTACATTAAAAGTACTTTATGTGTTTATCTGGGTTATAAAGTATGTTTGCCAAATTTCATCCAAATCCGTTCAGCAGTTTTTACGCCAATCCGTAACATGCATTTTCGGCATCAGACTTGTTCCCACACCTCGTAGCGATTACTTTTTCAAAAATATTCAATGTTCATAGCACGAGAGCCCACGACCAAAAAAACATGTCGCATCGTTTTACGGCCACAACCATATGAAATCGTTAGTTTAGTTGATTCTGAACTCGGCTCAGTCGGCGATTTCTGCTATTTCAATAAAAATATGCTGACGGTTTTATCACACTGTCTGATATTAAAAATGTACATGGTCTCGTCATTTTATTACGAAAAAGTTTGTTATCAGCCATTTTTCGCATTACATATGGCCTGAGCACACTTAAAAAAAATACAGAAAATCTAACCGACCAGTCTCCTAGCAACCTGGTTTTTTTTAGAAACCTTTTTTATGGCTACCAAAAATACAGTTTTCAGACATTTTAAATGTCCCTATAATTCCAAAAACGAATAGCACCTGTCGGAGTCACCCGAACAAATTAATAAAAACCATTTTTTTTTCAATATACAGTGTTTTTCAAAGGTTATCCGTGTTTACTTTTGTCCAATTTATTAAAAAAAAGCCCTTCAATATCAGTTCAATGACTTCGAGTAAGCTCTTTGTTAATCGAACGTAAATACGTTTTTTAAATAATTTCTGACTCTCAAAAAGTTGTTAGAATAGCAAGGTGTTACACTAAATTTGTCCGGTATATAAGTATTTCTACATCTGGGCAACTTTGTGTAATGTCTTTGGTATCTAAAATCTATTGTTCAACTACATTCTGAAAATCATACAGATTGCTATGAAATAGTTCGGTTTTTTTTTTGACATAGGTATTTGAAAAGGTCAGACGTAACATGAAACATTTCTGAAATTAAGATTTTCGTATTCGGAATAACCAAATCTATCGATTTTATACGCTTTTGTTCGTAAAACGATAAGGCAAACATTTTGGTCATGGGCTCTCGTACTATCTAGCTACTAGCTTTGACTTAATTCTTTGTTTGTTTCCTTTTTTTGTATACATAGATTAAACCTCATTGCATGTAGGTATTATAAGAATGATTTTTCCATGATTGATTATAAAAAAATTGGATTCGAATTCCAAATCACAAGAAAAACAAATGAATGTGGATTAGCGTTCGAACATTTATTTAAGTATGTGTTTATTTATATTGTGAACAGAATAAATTTAATGAAATATCGAAATAATTAAGTGGGTAAGAAGCATTATTATGTGCAACGTTTCGATTTCAGCACGTGTTTCTGTGGAACTAAGCCATCATGTAAGTGGGTTACTAAATTTTCTTTGCCTTTTAAGCCTAGATTATTACGCACTTGTAGAATTTCACCATAGATCGCTTACGGCACCGCGGTATTTGTGAATGCACCAATTCTCCCGCAAACCATCCTAAAAAGGCGAGCTCAGTAAGATTGTATCACTTTCCAATGGCATTTGAGCTATTTTACTGAGCGAGAACAAATTCTTTGAACGTTTATTAATTAATTAAATAACAGTCATGTGCTTATAATGACGTGGGTGATTCGGATAGCTGGGATTACGAGAAGTTATCGATATTGCAATTAAAATGGTAACAGCATGTCTCGTTAATAGCTATTAGACGGCTATTATTTTCAGCCCATGCCGTCCAGAGTTAAATTGTAGTAAAGGTGTGCTGTTGTGATCATTTTCAGGTGTTAAACTTCATCAAAAGTGGCCTGGAAAAAACAAAACTTACCAAACCGACAGAGATGAGTTACCGAAGGTTTGTGGTTTCCAAATCAATAATAATTAATTATAATTTTCTAGTGCAGTGGTGGCCCAGTGGTAACCTCGATTTACGAAATGAAGGTCGTGGGTTTGAACCCAGGCTTAACTTTGTGTAAATAATTTCATCACCAGTGCTCTCAAAACGGTGAAGGAAAACATCGTGAGGAAACCGGCATGTCCTAGAACCAAACATTCGAAGACATGTGACATCTACCAACCCGCATTAGGCCCGCGTGGTAGATTACAGCCCACTTCCTCTCGAAGAGAAGAGGCCTGTGTCCCAGCAGTGGGAATATTATAGGCTGGTTATGATGAATACATTTTCAGGAAAGGGTTGTTCAAACAACAGTTTGTAAGTGTATCGTTTAAGATACCCAAGTATTGAAATTAAAGTCAAAAACTAAATCTAAGTTTATTACGTAAATGTCTTCGCCGTCATCAGATTAAATCACAAGAGGCGTGTACTGCACACTAGAGGCTATGCGCAAGAGTGACACAACAAATACTAAGATATATCTTATCTTAAACTAGTTATTTGCCCTCTAGCAGTGCGTGGGTTGAGTTTCCAATAATAAAAGTTTTTGATACACATTCTTACATAAATAATTGGCGACGAATTGACAAATCTATCTATAAATGGGGATTTTTACTATACTAGCTTCCGACAGTGGCTTCGTCCGCGTGATATCTTTATAAATTACTAGCTGTTGACCGCGACTTCGTCTGCGATCGAGGATGAAAAGCCAGAGTCAAAGAAAGTCAAAATTATTTGACAAGCACGACAAAAATCATAATCTTGTCAAGCAATTTTGACCGTCTAGTGTTTATTATTACGATTTTGGCACCGAATTCGGTAAAGCGATCGCTACCTATGTTGAAACTGCAGCCCCTGGATATATACTTATACAGTACACTGTATAACCGAAGAACAGCCCTCTCTCCGTAGAATATACCTACGCTCAGATTTCAGTTCAAATGATGATGAGTCTAGTCTAGAAGTTGAGAACAGTTGACAAAAATGATGCCATTTCAATAATAGGGTCTTACACCCATTTTTAAAGTGTCTTAATTGAATTCTATAGTGCTAATATGCCCAAAAAAATAACAAAATTTTTATTCAATCGATAAGTGCCATAAAAATGCATTTAAAATTTTACATTTTCAAACGGGCGTAGGTTGACGAAAACGCTGGACGCAGTGGACGCCATGTTGCTCTGTGGTAATGACGTCACTGGGCTATGACAACAAATGCGCTGATCTTTGTATAATAATTGACACGTTTTTGTTAACATAGCCGTATGACGTAATAACATGGCGGCTACTATTTCATGGTGTTGTTTAACAGATTAGAAAAACTGAAAACGTTGAATTGAATTTTAAAATTTATTTTGTTATTTTATGAACTAAAAGTAACATTTTCCGACTTCTTTTTGCCTTAACTATCTCAATAATATAGTTATAGATTTTTTATCGTATAAAAGTAAAATACCCTATTATTGTCATCTAACGTTGTTTATAAAACAAAATAAACACCGGTTTCCAGGCCTGCGTAACACACTATCAATCACAATCTGAATGAGTTTGAAGTATATTGCTAATCAATTGCTTCGTGTTTGAAAAATTTGTCTGCTCAACAACGTAAATAATGCAATTAATGTTGTTGAACTGTCAAAATGAAACCCATTACTACTTATAATGTGTTACGCAATCACCCCAGGCCCCTCTTTTCCATTGGGCACTCTGAGCAAGCCCAGGGCCCCGCGATCAACAGGGGCCCCAGACTTTTTTTTTTTGGGTGGGAAATCGTCAAATAACTTCTCCCGCTCTGGGCGGAGCGGGAGGGTGTGTCAGACTCTTACTGACTAAAACCCACCCGTATTCCTTCCTGTTGCCCGTGTTGCCAGGGGTCTCGGTGACCCTTTAGTACCTTCCCGCGACCCCGGCAGGCATTATTTTTCATTCTTTGAGGCGCTCGTGGAACACAACGCGCCGTCGACCTGGGCTTGGTCGGGGGCCCCAGCCTGCCCTCAAAAAAAAACTCATTATTTGCAGCCGCTGTTCCATTAGACGTGTTATTGGTACTCTATTCAATGACAAAATAATAGATTTACAATGCGATTTATAATAAGTTTCTAGCCCCAAACTTATGAAATATTAGTATTATGTTTCTTTTATTGGTTTTATATAATTTTATAAAGTTCAATTGAACATTGAAAGTAATTCGATTTGCCAACTAAAAATATTAAAATACCAAATTACGTTAGTATCAAAATACGTAAAATGGGACCGACCAAATGTGGCAATGAAATTGAATAATTATCTATTTGACATACTAATTAAGTCGAAAAACTTATCCAGGGTAAACTAAATGTTAAATGTTTTAGTATTTCGTGACAGAAAAAATATAAAGAATAAAAAATTATTTAAGAAGTACAATGCTTCAAGAAAGAATGACCAATTTGTCGCTAATATCCATAGAATGTGATGTGCTAGACATAGAACATAGACATCTGTGAAAGACATAGACTTTGAACAACTGATTGACGATTTTGTTTATCTGAAAACTAGAAAGGTACCATTTACAATAATCATAGAACTTTAAACACTAACCTGTGAATGCTAAGAGTTACTTTACCGAAACATATTCCAATTATCTAATCATTTAATATGATTGTAAAGAAATAAAAATAATTGTTGAATACTTTTAGAATTTTGTTTATCTACTCCGTGAATTACATTAAACAATCTCAAAGATCAAACATAAAACAGGAAACTGCAACATTTTTGGATAGAAGCTAACACAGCAACTGATTCATAAGGAAAAGGAAACGTTTAACGTGAAGGTATGTAATAAGTACTACATTTTCTCCCTTATAGAATCTATTCCGACTTAAAATTCTAATCAAGTCTGATTAGAATTTTAAGTGGGAATAGATTCTATTACGAAGTCACGCCTGTGAGTTACACTATCAATAAACAAAAAGTACTTTTGAACACCACCCACTATCTTATGAAGCAATCTAACCAGGAACGTGATATATATATAAACTGTGCGCTTACATACCTTTTGATAGAAATAATGTAAGTAGTAAACCATTGTTCACAACATTTTTTTTTTTATATTAGTAGGTATGTAACTGAGTGACATTCCACTCAGTTTAATGCCTTCTAATAGAAGTAATATGAACTGGCAAAGAGGGTGACGACGGCGACCATGTGACTGTTCCTAAATTACCCTAGGCTGATAAAAAACGTTTTTCCTAATTATGTTAATATTTGTGTTTTCCCCCTTAAGGGAAAAAATCTCCTTTCCGCACAGTGATGTAGTTCTCGTCCCAGACTGGTCACCCTTGTAATGAATTCCTATGAAGTATTTTGCCTTGTCCCCACGTCGATGCCGACGCCAAGAATATTTGGAGTTAAAGTGCAGAGATACTTTTAAATCTGTTACTATGCCTTCAAAGTAAGTTACTGCAAGTAAGTTATGCGAAAAATGTATGTTAAACTAGAACGCATATACATCAATTCTGAAATCAGAAATCATTTATTTACCATGAATGTGGGTACAAAATAGGATGTAAACATTATAAAAGCAGTTCCAACACACTCTACCTTACGGCATGCAAAAGTAAAAACATATTTATATCTTCTAATCAGACAAACAAACAAACAAAAAAAAGAATAGAAAAAACATAAAATTACAGTTATGTGAATATACAGACATCAAAAACAACTAAAAATAAACATAAAAATCAACACTATTTATTCCGTATTTTAACAATTATTGATTAAATTGAATTATTTTGCCTACATTAACAAGGTACATAATGAAATTTGAAATAAAATATAATAAATTAATATAACATTATAAACTTTTGTCATTCAAAAAATCTTGTACAAAATAGTAATTATCTATTAGTAAGGATGTTAGCCTGTTTTTAAATATGCTTAACGACTCTTCTTTATAGGCATGAGGTATTTTGTTATAGATAGCTGGCCCCATTGATAGAAAGCTTTTTCTTAATCATGCTGTTTTGTACCTCCCTGTAAACATTAGATTTTTGTACTGCGATCTAACAGGTCCCGGACGTGTTCTAATATCGTCCATTAGGGTAAAAAGGTGTATGTTTGTTCTAACAAATATTGCAACTTCAAGTATATACAAAGTCGGAAGGGTGAGTAATTTTAGAGTCTTGAACACAGGTGCACAACTATCGATATTTTTAAGACTAGTCATTAACCTTAAACAACGTTTTTGGGCTTTGAATATTCTCTCCCTCTCAGTACAGTTGCCCCAGAATATAACTCCGAATCTCAAAATTGACGCAACTAAACCGTGATAAGCTTCCAGCACTGTGTGAGTGCTTACTTTTTTGCCTGGTTATAAAGTACGTATGCTGACTTGCTTAACCTCTTACATACCTCCTCTGCATATGGTTTCCAGGTCAGTTTATTATCAATTAGAATACCAAGGAATTTTGTAATATTTGTCGATTCTACTTTTTGATCCCTCAAATTCAACACCATAATTTTCAGCTCCTTATCGCTGGTGAAAATGCATAACTTTTGTTTTTGGTATGTTTATAATTAGATTATTTATATTAAGCCAATTTATTATGCTTTTCAGTGTATTATTGATATCTTTTTCATAATTATTTTTATTGCCGCATTTTACTATTGCTGTACTGTCGTCTACGAATAATAGCATAGGTTGTTGAATTTGTCGAGGCAAGTCGTTAATATACAAAAGAAACAATAAAGGTCCAAGGACACTACCTTGTGGTACGCCATATTTGACTTACCTGCAGCTGGATAGATATTTATATTCTTGTTTAGTTTTCACACATATCCTTGACACTTCTGTGTATTGCTTTCGATTAGTAAGGTATGATTTAATTAGGTTTAAGACATTTCCTCTAATACCGTACGTGTAAAGTTTATTTATAAGAGCGTCATGGTTTACGTAATCGAATGCTTTCGTCATATCAGTATAAATAGCGCATACAGGCAGTTTATGATCCAAACTTGGCATTACGTTGTTCAGTAGATCGTATATTGCCATATTGATATTTTTATTTTTTCTGAACCGCTTTTGTTTTTCACATAAGATGTAATTTTTAGTTAAGAACGTATAGACTGTCTCGTATATATTTTTTTCTAAAACTTTAGAAAACACTGGAATTAAGGCCACTGGCCTATAATTAGCCAAGTCTTCTTTGCAATTTTTTTATGGAGTGGTTTTATAATTACTTTTTTTTAAGACTATTGTGGAAGGTACCTGAGCTAATACTTGTATTTACTATGTGACTTAGGGGTACAGCAATTATATCAGACACAAATTTGACCACCGAAGTTGATACGCCGTCATAGCCGTGACTTTTTTTATTTTTTAATGTCCATATTGCTCTAGCTATATCCTGTGGAACTACTGGCCACATGAACGTAGAGTTCGGGTTATTAGGTATATTAGTGATATTATCTGATTCGGTTTTTCCGTTTGATATATCTTATACTTGGTCCACAAATAAATTATTGAAAGATTCAGAAATTTCTTGAGGGTATTTAATTATAGAATTCTGTCTGTTGATTTGTAAAATCAGATCTTTAGTGAATTTAGTGTTGTTAATAATTTGCCATGCTGCTTTGGTCCTATTCTCAGAGTTATGTATAATATAGTTATTTTGAGCTTTTTGGGTGTGTCTAATTATTATTTTGAGTTTCTGTGAATAAGTTTTGAAAATATATTTATTTTTACACGTAGGAGATAGTCTGTACATCCACAGTAAGTTTCTTTGTTTCCGACTGCAAATTCTTGTACCCCGAGATACCCACTTAATCTTTCTGTCTGGTTTAACAATAACCCATTTCATCGGAAAGCAAAGATTGTTTAATAAACAAAACATTTCTTTGAAATTATCATATGCTTCATTAGCGTATTCGGTATCAAATACGTCTGAAAAAGTAAGAGACAGTAGATAATTTTTAAATTTTATTAAATTTTTGTAATCGTACGTTTTTGTTTGCGCCAAGAATTAATAATACATGTTTTTTTAACTGGAATTTTCAGTAGTTGCGCTGTATGGTCAGATAAAGCAAAATCTATTATCTCGCTATTGCATTTCTGCTTTGAGTTATGTGCTATGTTATCTAGGCAAGTCTTGCTCTTTAATCGTGTTGGTTTATGTATTTCCAATTTAAGATTGTAATTGAGAAGTAAAGATTCAAAGTCCAAAGTAAATCTATTTCATTTAATTATGTCTATGTTAAAGTCCCCACACAATACCACCTTTTTCCTTGAATTAGTGCACAGTGTCTTTAATAGAGAATCCAGGATATCATAGAAGAGATTTATGTTAGGCATACTGGGCGGACGATATATGCATATTATTATTATATTTTGCTTAATTAGTTCTAACGCACAACATTCTATAACCCCCGTCACTGAAAAGCTTGATATGTTCTTTAATTATCTGTATTCATAGCTACTCTTAATTAGGATGCAGGAACCTCCACGTTTTTGTGTTTTCCTTGCATAACACGCAGCTATCTTAAAGTTAGGTATGCTAATTAAGTTTTCGTGACCAGCTATTACAAAATGTTCCGTTATACAGATCACATCTATCTACATCAATTTTTTTTTGCAACAATTCTTCGATATGTGCCGTTAATAAGTCTGATTTATTGAGAAGTCCAGCTATGTTCTGATGCAAAAGGTGTATGTGACTATAAAAGAAAAAACTCACTCGCGTGAACTGTGGTGCCATTGAGTAGAGGATCTCCAAGTTCCTCTGTATTGAATATAGGTAGATAGGTATTGTAGTAAAGTACTTTATGATATATATTCAGGAAGTTATGTCTACCCAAAGCATAAAAAACGATATTACTTTCAAACTACTTAAGATTTTTTCATGTTTGTTTTTGTATGAACAGACTATTTTATGATCTATAATTATATCTGTGATAATACGAGTAGAATGAAATATATTTGTCATATTCATAAGGTCGTTATTAAAAATTTATATTTTCTTTGAACCCGAACGGCAGCACGGTGTGAGCGCGACGAGAATTTGTATGACCAAAGTCAACGGCGTTTACCCGACCCTTAAAGACTTACCATTAAAACAAAGCCTCTTTGTAACTGAATATATATCTATTTGGTCAAAAAATCTGATAGCAATAAGTAGTTTCTTTGAAATATTAAATAGGTACAGTCAGAGAAATTAACTGTTATGCAAATAGACCCCTACGTTTATTTATGTATGCAATCTACGTCTATTTGTCGTATAAATGCCAATTCATACAACTGTCAAAGAATGACAGTTGTGATTTCAATATACCTACGGACAGTTTAAGTTGGTAGGCAATTTGCTTAACAAATCATTTCACCGACTGTACATATTATAGTATTAGCACAAAATATTTTAATTTCTATCCTGTTAAGAATCCTAGTTACCATGTTGTAGAACGCCTGAAGAGATGGTCAAAACTGCTAAGGGCTGCAGTCTCGACATACGAAGGAATTCGGTCTCAAAGTCCTAATGGGGTCCCTAGACGGTCAAAATTGCTTGACAAGATTGTGATTTTCCTAGTGCTTGTCAAGCAATTTTGACTGTCGAAGGACATTAGGACTTTGCGACTGAATTCGGCCGTAAAGCGATCGCTATGTCGAGACTGCAGTCCCAGTACTGCACAATCATTTGTTTATATCCTCAGAGTGCATTCTTACGTGTTTATGCAACTCGAGCATTTCTTTTCTATGTAGTAACCCGAGCAACAACAGCATTGCAGGCTAGTGACATCAGCCCACCGAGTGGCAATTTCTAATCAATAGTACAGATCGTGCGATACATTCAGATACAAACGAAAGTTCTAACGGATCTAGATGATGATACGTGTGCTTTATACAAATTAAATGGACTTGTATGTCTGTCAGTGTCTTGCTACAATGCGTTGGATTGCGTAAAATGTTGTCGATGATGCTAAAAAGAAGAATTGTCTCTAATCGACTCGTTTCATGAATATTGTGAACTAAATGCACGTTTCTGAAACCCTAATATTATGTCAGACGTTCAGTTTTAACGTAGATCTTAATTAAATTTTATTAAGACGCTGACAACACCTAAACCGCGGTCACTGTCAGATTGCATAGAAAAGAAAGAGAAGCGCGATGACACAACGCTTGTAATTTATTGCAAAATATGAAGCAATTATCTATTTACTCAAAATTGAGTTGAGTAATCGAAAAAAAAAAACAAACAAGTTCTGCATTCAAATAAGACGTTCTTGTTATTATTTAAATAGTAACGTATGTTGATATTTAATACAGATATTTTGGATTAGAACTCAAGGTAAGAGGTTAGTTTAACGTTAGTTTGTAACGAGATTTTTTTTCAAAACGTGTTTTGGTAACAACCAAGTTCTGGGAAATATATTCAAAATTAACATATATTTTTCCACTACCACAAACTATACCTACAGATTTGGCAATTAAGAGAAGCTTATTTTGGCCAATTGGGTCTTGTCAGCGCCTTAAGGTACTTTTGTAAACATCCTGATGCAAATATTATTATGATGACATCTGTGGGTCTTCGATAAGATGATTTGTGAGAAAATTATGATTTACGAAAGCATTTATCACGATGTTGTTCCGGCAACGAGCTATTTAGTCAGAAGCCGCATATAAATCAATATTACTGCCGGTAATGCCATGTTTACACGTTACGGAATCTATGGATGAGTCTCAAAATGAAAGCTGAACCATGCTGCATCAAGCTGAACTCAGTTTATCGTGTCAGTGTATGTCTTTAAGGTATAATCAATAAAGCAATTTCTCTAATAGCCAGTTTTACAAGCGAAGCAATAACTTTTACATTCGTGACTAGGTTCATGAAGAAATGACGTGTACCAATCAGTTTTGTGCTAATGTGGTCGACAATGTCACACTGTCAGTGTTGAGAAAGAGAAAATTACTATGATCCATAGAAAGATATTTCTCTGAGAAAATATGATTTTGTTTGATTGCCGTTATTATCTGTGATCTGAGAATAATAGAAAGGCAGGAATCATCTATGGCAAATAAGCTTCAATCAACATTGTATGGCTATCCTCCGCTGGACTCGGCCAACTCATCGACTCCCTTTGGTGCAAACGACCCTGGCCTCAAGTCTGTTATTACATAAGTGTCAGAATGATCTATAATAATTGATTTTATAATTGTTGATTTTGACAAGTTTGGTAATCTACTAATATAATGGGGTCATTAATGAGGATCGGAACAGACCATTCTGGCACTATTGTAATAGCAAACTTGAGGCCCCTGTCGTTTGCACTAAAGGGAGTCGATGCGTTTCACTTTACAAGTTCGTGTTCAATAACTAATAATTAGTGATTAAAGGCGGTAATTTAGAATTCAATAGCTATTAAAGTTACTATAATTACCTTTTCAATACCAACATAATGGAGGTTTATATGGAGCTTTCCTTACACGCACACGTTGTACACCATATACTCGTACATTTATCTTCTTACTGCACTTGCGTCCTGTTCATTATCTATACACAAAACAAAGGCGTTTCTATAATGCCTAGCATGACATTAATACAATTCTGCTTGGTTAAAATAAATTCTTAGGCGTAATCTGTAATTAAAATCATTGTTTACCCACACGTTTCGAGCTGAACAACTGTTACAAGTCAATAGTCCTTGGACCAATTGTAAAGGAAACGAAAGCTTTTAATCACTATCCGTTACTATTAAATCAGAATGATAATAAATTATAAGATATAATAGTCTAGGAGTCATTAACGTTTTGATTAGTGCACGTGAAAAAGTTTAGCAGTTAAACAGCAATATTATTTCGGCTTTTTAATTTGGCAGGCAATTAGATTTAAATGTAGATAAGTATTTCTAGATATTTACTGGTTCTTGTTGTCTGCGTCATTTGATGCAATAATTGTAATATAATAATTTGAAATGAAATGAAATGAAATGAAATGAAATGATTTTATTTTCTGTAAGTAGGTTTATACAAACACTTTTACACGTCAATCATACTTAGAAAAAAAACTAGATGAGCTCGGCGTTTCCTATCTGACTACTCTGAGAAGAAAGGCCGAAACAAACTCAGAGGTCACAGTCTCTTTTAAAGTCCAGACATAATCTTGGTCAGATCATGTGAAGGCCATGTAGATTGGTGTCTGAAATGGTCTTTTGAGGAAAAAACCACACTGATTGAGTGGACCTATCCAGTCAGTGCACGCATTTGTCAGTAATCGTGCAGCTCAACTCAGAACTTAAGGAGCTCAACGATTCGACGAACAATACCAAAGAAAGGACATTTGAGTAGGCCGCATAAATGACTCAAACTGCCAGACTAAGATGAAAACTAAATGAGAGAAATAATAAAAAGAATAATCCACATAGTCTTCACATTCACAATAATTTAAAAAAAGAATATAATACTTCAAAAAGTAAATATTAATGTCATAGTGTATAAGTATAACAAAATCATCAATTTCACACTTAGTATAAAAATTAAATTAGTTTGTTGCCTGGGGGTACATTGGAGTAGCTTAATTAATCCCAAGCCTTTTTGTCGTCCAAGTAGTCTTTAACTTTATAGAAACCTTTTTGACAGAGTTTCTGTTTAATAAATGATTTAAATTTATTGAGGCTCAGTTCTTTGACATGGCTTGGGAGTTTGTTGTAAAAACGTATACTTTGGCACTTAAATGAATTACTAATTTTTTGGAGCCTAGTCTTGGGCACAATAAGTAAGTCTTTGTTTCTAGTATTTATGCTATGAATGTCGCTGTGCCTAGAATATAGGTTAATATTCAAATTTAATACTCATCATCTTTATTGCTTTACCATAATGTGTATTTAGGTGGTATTACTATATAATTGAGATCACCCTGTAGGGCACAGCAAAAGGGTAGGAGAGAGGAAGCCCTGTTTTAGGACACTTATCATTAAGTTGTTATTGTGGGAACAAGTTCTAACTTACTTAAAATCAAAGGCAGGAGATCGATACTTACATTTCGCTTATCTATTATTTATGTATTATTTTATTTGCAATTAATTTACTTAAATATTTTAAATTATTTTAATATACCTGTACATCTGTTTTATAATGCTGTTGACGAGAAAAAAATAAAAACATTTTTTTCAAGATTTTATAATAATACTTTGTCGGCATGATTAATAGTACTAAGCGTATCTGAGCTACAGCGGGGACAGACAGGCAGACGGATATGGCGAAACTATAAGGGTTCCTTGTTTAATACAGAACCCAAAAATCAGGTTTTATGAAAACATATTTCTATAAGGTTATCAACAGAGTGTCTGTCTCCGCGCCTACTGCGGTATCAGTCGGTATTGTTCTGTCAGCCATTTGCAGCGGTATCGCAGGTATCGTTCGGCATTTGTTCCGCCCTCTTACAAAATGCATTGACATATTGGCGATAATGTAACTCATTTGTTTTACCTTACAACGCCCTATAAGTTGCGGGACACGTAATAATATGCTGTCATCAAAGCCTTTGTTGAATTATGTGTTAGAACACATATCTGTGGGAACATATTTGATATACCTGTTATATAAAGTTGTTTTTCTAACTTTAAGGAAAGCAATGTATTTTCAGTAGCTATTTTCAGTTTCAGTAATTTATGTTTACCTAGGTAAAATGTGCGAACTACTGAAGGTTGTTCAAAAGCCACGAAGTATTACGACGCAACCCAGACTCAAAAACTTTGAAAATTCTCTTATGTCACTAAAGACTGATAGGGTTAAAGGATAAAAAATAATAAAAGGAAGGCAAGCTTTGCAAATAAAATATTGTCTAATAGGTACCTTTTTTTTTTTTTTTGAGTGTGGGAAATCATCAAATAACTTCTCCCGGTCTGGGCGGAGCGGGAGGGTGTGTCAGACTCTTACTGACTAAAACCCACCCGTATTCCTTCCTGTTGCCTGTATTGCCAGGGGCCTCGGTGACCCATAAGTACCTTCCCGCGAGTCTAATAGGTACCTATTATCACTCTCTTATCTTTTAATTCCGACCGATTTTTATTTGGAACAAAAAAGATTTAATCATCTTTTCTTTCTGGTCGGCTCCTAAGGGTCATAGCGTGATAAAAAATCGCCTATAGATGTCCTCAAGAATCGGGCTATCGAATGCAAAAATAATTGTTTATGTAAATTCGACAGGAAGTTCCAGAGATTAAATTAGCGTGTTCAAACAAACAAACTATATATACATTATAGGTTTTAATGCTTTGATTATTCCACAATATCAGAAATAAATAATATAATATGATAATGTTATCATTTATTAGATCAATTACCAGCTAAAAAGAATTTCTATATGTAAAATATGTAGACGAGAGTCATACTAACCTACGGTAACCTAGTTCAGGTTGACCGGTTCATAGTTGTCGCATTCAAATCGCTCACGTAATTGAGATGTTCTTGATGAATATTATACATAAATTATTAAGTGTCATCATAACTCATAATCATAAGTAGGTATTAACTTTCGAAAATAATAGAGCAGTTTCTAATTTATTTTTCTCTCATTGGTTGATGATATTATGCATCGTTGATCTAGTGTTCGTAAGTAAGAGCAAGCTGAGCAAGAGGTCCTGGGTTAAGTGTTACTGCTGAGCAAGAGGTCCTGGGTTATTGTTGTTGGGTTTTTCCATCTGTAATTTCTCAGTAGCAGCCCGAAGTCTGGATTTGTGCCCTGTTGATGGCAATATGCTCGCCTTTTATTTCATGGGACTTAAACATAATTAGCGAAATGTGTGTGTACTATAGGTACACCTCTGCCTAACCCTTGCGGGATTACAGGCGTTATATTATGTTGTTATGACTGTTTTGTTGACTTTAATTTATATTATAAGGATACTTTTTTTTTTGGTGGAAAATTATCTAATAACTTCTCCCGCTCTGGGCGGAGGGGTGTGTCAGACTCTTACTGACTAAAACCCACCCGTGTTCCTTCCGTTACCTGTGTTGCCAGGGGCCTCGGTAACCTTTTCAAACTTTCCCGCGTGGAACACACACAACGCGCCGCCGACCCGGGATTGGTCCTTACCGGACGGTGAGCTACCCATTGCTCACCGTCCGCAAGCCCGCGCTTACGGTGGCCGGAAATCCGCCCGGAATTCCCGACGCCCAGGGCGTCTCTTGCGGCGGCTAGGGGCGAAAGGGCGCGAAATTTGCCATTCCCTCAACCGTCCCGCTTCCTCCTTTGCGAGCAATACTGCTTCGCAGAAGGAGGTGACGGCTGCCCATGCCCTCTCCCTCTGTACCATGGCCTGATCCAGGGCCGGACGCGAGAGATCTCTGCCACTGATCGCCTCCACGAGGACACGGTGGTGCTGTGCCCAAGTCGGGCAGACCTCCACCGTATGCTCCACCGTGTCCTGCGGGCGATCCACATAGTGGTGACACCCGGGCGTTTCCTCCCGCCGTGCCGTGCCGTGCATCGTGCCGTGCGTAAGCTGCCGTGTCCAGTGAGGATCTGCATCTGGCGGAAGGTGAGGACGCTGTGGCACCTCTCTAGCCACTCCTCAAAGACTTATCGCCGCAATTATGGCGTGCCCAGCACTGGGTTGCGACAATCGCACTCTCCATGTCGCCATGAGATCCCACCGGAGCTCCGTCCGCTGTGCCGCGATTTCTCGTGGCAGCGGAGTTATGCCCCGGCGTGTCGCTTGCTCGCGCCACTCTCATACGTGCGCGAGGACTTTTGCCTCCAGGTCCCATGGCGGCAATCCGGCAAGGAGGCTCGCTGCCTCACAGGACACTGTGTGGGTATCCCCGGACCAGCCGGATGGCCATGGCCCCTTGGGCCGAGATTATAAGAACACTTTTGTCCATAATTTCGCAACTAATATTTAAGTAGATAAAGCGTAGGTTTTAAGGCGCAGATATATGATTTGACTGATTTTTAAATTTGTTATTACGCCTGGATATAATGCAAGTAAGTTATGTAAAAAATATATGTTAAACTAGAACGCTCCGTGTGGTGCCGGACGTAAAGAATAGTACCATCCCATTTCTTCCCGTGGGTGTCGTAAAAGGCGACTAAGGGACTTACTAGAGAATGGGCAGCAGCGTTCTCTATGCATATTAACACCATACTGCGATCGCCAACCCGCCTGCCAAGCGTGGCGATTATGGCAACCCCCCCCCCCCCCCCCCAAATGACAAGCACTAAAAAAATACGGCCCCTAGTACCCGGCGGCCCGCCTAACCTTGGCTACGGTGAGGCAAGGGGTGCTAAGAATCCCCGGAAGAGATCCGGCTACCAAAACCACCGAAAACTATAGACCTGGTAACATATAATACGCGTACACTCCGGACTGACGAGAAGATCATCGAACTCAAGGAAGAATTGAGCAGGTTACGATGGGGTATAGTAGGGTTATCTGAAGTCCGAAGAGAGGGGGAGGACTCGATAATCCTCAAATCCGGGAACATGCTCTATTTCCGGGAGTGCGAGCAACAGTCCCAAGGTGGTGTCGGGTTTATCGTCCACAAGTCCCTTGTGAGCAACGTGGTGAAGATTGAGAGTGTGTCGACAAGGGTGGCGTACCTTATACTCAGAATATCCAAAAGATATTCGCTGAAGGTCGTACAGGTTTACGCCCCGACCTCGTCACACCCCGACGATGAAGTGGAGACCATGTATGAGGATATTTCCAGAGCCATGCGTGGCTCTAAAACTCACTTCACCGTTGTCATGGGGGACTTCAACGCGAATTTGGGCAAACGAAACGGTGATGAGCTGCGAGTGGGGCAATTTGGAGTTGGGCGTCGGAACCACTGAGGCCACCTACTAGCCAGTTTCATGGAGAAGGAAGGCCTCTTTATGACGAACTCCTTATTCAGAAAACGTGAGCACAGAAAGTGGACCTGGCAGAGCCCTGATGGTGCAACAAAAAATGAGATTGACTTCATTATGTCGACGAAGAAGCAAGTATTCAATGATGTCTCTGTGATCAACGCGGTGAAAACCGGAAGTGATCACCGAATGGTAAGAGGCACATTGAATTTAAATATCAAGCTGGAAAGATCTCGACTGATGAAGTCTACGCTCCGCCCAGCACCGATCCAAGTCCAAAACCCCGAGAGCTTTCAGCTCGAACTTCAGAATCGTTTCGAGTGCCTAGAGAGCTCCGTGGACGATTATAACGATGGGTTCGTGGAAACTGTCCATACGGTCGTGTCTAAGATCTTCAAGACCCGTCGTACAAATAGAAACAAGAAGCTCTCTGATCCTACTATACGGCTCATGGAGGAGAGGCGCGAGATGATCCTGCAGTCTTCAGTTGATGCGCTCAAGTACCGCCAGCTCAATAGACGGATCTCTAAGTCCTTAAAAAGCGACCTTCGCCGCTTTAATACAGAGCGCATTAAGGACGCGATAGAGCGAAATAAAGGCTCCAAGGTCTTTACAAGAGATCTGTCTATTGGGCAGAGCCAGCTTGTGAAACTGAAGACCGATGATGGCAGGATCGTATCCGCCAAACATGAGCTGTTGAGAGAGATCGAGAGTTTCTATGGACAGTTATACACGTCAACAGGCAACCCTGGTATGAATCTGGCAAACGACCCAAGAGCTAGATTGACCCGACACTACACCGAAGATATCCCGGACGTCAGCTTGTACGAGATTAGGATGGCTATGAAGCAGATCAAAAACAACAAGGCGCCGGAATTACGGCTGAACTTCTGAGGGCCGGTGGAAAACCCGTTCTCAAGGCCCTCCAGAAGCTGTTTGGTTCCGTCATACTCGAGGGCAAAACGCCACAGGCATGGAACAGAGGTGTGGTGATACTGTTCTTTAAGAAGGGCGATAATACCCTCCTTAAGAACTATAGGCCCATCTCACTTCTGAGCCATGTCTACAAGCTGTGTTTACAAGAGTCGTCACGAACCGTCTCGCGCGCAGGTTTGACGACTTCCAGCCTCCCGAACAAGCCAGATTCCGTAAAGGCTTTAGCACTGTAGACCACATACATACGCTGCGGCAGGTTATACAGAAGACCGAGGAGTATAACCTGCCTCTCTGCTTAGCGTTTGTGGACTACGAAAAAGCTTTCGATTCGATCGAGACATGGGCTGTACTGCAGTCTCTTCAACGGTGCCAGATCGACTATCGGTACATCGAGGTGCTTAAGTGTCTGTACGAAAACGCCACTATGTCAGTCCGACTCCAGACCTCAGGACTCCAGGACCAGACCTCAAAACCTATACTTCTGCAGCGAGGTGTGAGACAGGGAGACGTTATCTCTCCGAAACTGTTCACCGCTGCACCTTGAAGACATCTTCTTCAAGGTTCTGGACTGGAAAGGGCCAGGCATCAACATCAATGGCGAGTACATCAATCACCTTCGGTTTGCCGACGATATAGTTGTCATGGCTGAGACTATGGAGGACCTCAGTACAATGCTCGATGACCTCAGTAGAGCTTCCGAAAGAGTGGGTCTTAAAATGAACATGGACAAGACAAAGATCATGTCAAATGCCCATGTTACACCCACTCTCATGAAAATCGGAGACGCTACGCTCGAAGTTGTGGACGAGTATGTTTATCCAGGACAAACTGTCCAGTTAGGTAGGTCCAACTTCGAGAAAGAGGTCAATCGTCGAATCCGACTCGGCTGGGCAGCGTTCGGGAAGCTACGCAATATCTTCTCGTCCCACATACCACAGTGTCTCAAGACGAAAGTTTTTGATCAGTGCGTGTTGCAGTGATGACCTATGGCACTGAAACGTGGTCGCTTACATTGGGCCTTATAAAAAAGCTAAAAGTCACTCAAAGGGCAATGGAGAGGGCTATGCTTGGAGTTTCCCTACGTGATCGCATCAGAAATGAAGAGATCCGTAGGCGAACCAAGGTCACCGACATAGCCCGAAAAATTGCCAAACTTAAGTGGCAGTGGGCAGGGCACATTGCTCGCAGAACAGATGGCCGATGGGACCGAAAGGTTCTGGAATGGCGACCGCGTACCGGAAGACGAAGCGTTGGAGGGCCTCCTACAAGGTGGACCGATAACCTTGTGAAGGCCGCAGGAATCCGCTGGAGGCGGGAAGCACAAAACCGGTCAAAGTGGCGGTGCTTGGGGGAGGCCTATGTCCAGCAGTGGACGTCTTTCGGCTAAAATGATGATGATGATGAGAACGCATAGACGTCAATTCTATATGTGAATATTCAAGTATTCTAGTAAACATAACATAATTCATAATCAGCCTATAATGTTCCCACTGCTGGGACACAGGCCTCCTCTCTTTGAGAGAGAGTGAGCCGTAATCCACCACGCGGGCCCAGTGCGGGTTGGTAGATGTCAATTGTCTTCGAATTTTTGTATCTAGGACATGCCGGTTTCCTCACGATGTTTTTCTTCACCGTTTTGAGAGCAGTGGTGATGAAATAAATCACACAAAGTAAAGCGCCTTTCTGGGTTCAAACCTACGACCTACAACTCGTAATTCGCAGCCGTTACCACATGGCCACCACTGCTCTCAGTTGTAGTAAAATAGTTTATGAAATAAATTCAGGAAGTAATGTCTACCCAAAGCATAAAAAAACGTTATTACTTTCAAAGTACTTAAGATATTTTCATGATTTTTTTTTGTATGAACAGTCTATTTTACGATCTATAATTTTATTTGTGTTTTTTTTTCAAATATTCATGTTTTCGTTATTAAAAATAAATATTCCCTATGAAAACGAACGGCGGCGCGGCGTGAGTACGACGCACATTTATTTTGTCTGCTCAAGGTCAACGGCGATTACCCGACTCTTAAACGTTGCTCGGCCGCTTTCGAACCTTCTATGTCAAAACGCGTAATCTATAAACGAAATAATAGTACTTATGTATTTTTGTTACTTATTGTGTAGGCGTAAGTAGTGATAGTTTATTTATTTATTTATTAAAACTTTATGCACAAGTACAAAAAAAATAATACCGTTCAAAGGCGGACTTAATGCCTGAGGCATTTTCTACCAGTCAATCTTAGGGTGATGCAGAGAAGACACATGGCAGGTGCAACTTAAGGGATAGATAACACGAAAATAACTATATCATTATCAATACAAGAATAGATACGTAGATACATACATATTAACAGAATAAACTATGTCAGGAGAAATAACGATCGGTAGTGGGGAAATAACGATCGGTAGTGGGGAAATAACGATCAGTAGAGGAAAACGAATCCAGCAAAATATCAGCGCTGGGATGTTTCTGCTAACTTCTTACGTATATGTTCACGTGCCTTCAGTTTAAAAGACAACCGACCGGTCGCCGTCCAGATATTCAGAGGGAGCGCATTCCAAAGAAAGACAGCCTGGACAAAGAAAGAAGAGTGAATGAAACCAGAGCGGTGAGAAGGACATCGAAGAAGACGATTGTTGGTGGAACGAAGATTTTTACTATGGGCATAGCACAAGTATTGAATATGGGAAGTCAGGTAAGAAGGAGAAGACGGTTTGTTGAGAATAGAGAACAACATAGACAAAGCCCTCACCTCTCTGCGTTGACGAATGGGTAACCATATTAGAAGCACACGGTGTGCGGATACATGGTCATACTTACGATGATTGAAAACGAATCGAATGCAATTATTAAGAAGTCGGTCAAGTTCATTAAAGTAACACACATCACTATAGTCAATTATGGGAAAGATTAGGGACTGTACAAGCATTGCCTTTATGTGTGATGGGAGAAGATTTCTCAACCGATAGAGTGACTGCAACGTTCCGGTGACTTTTTTACTAACAGTCGTCACCTGCTTTTGCCAGCCAAGACAAATGTCGACATGTAGACCAAGATCTTTAATATCGGAGCTAAACGGAATGACTGAGTTGTCAAAGATTTCAGGTGGCAAAGATAAGCTATTTAGCTTCCTTATGCTGTAGGGGCTCCCTATTATGATAGCCTGACACTTGGTAGGGTTAACCGCCACTCCAAATCGATCAAACCAGTTTTTGACCACACCTAAATCCCGGTTTAGCTCCTCAATTGCATCAGAAATGTTATCAACACTTGCATGGCAGTAAAGCTGCAAATCGTCGGCATAGAGATGATACGCAGTCCGAAGCTCGGTGGTAATGAGATTAATAAAAATCGAGAACAAAAGAGGAGATAATATACCGCCTTGAGGGACGCCAGCTGCAAAATCACACCAACTCGACGAAGAGTCTCCGGCATGAACAGACTGCTGACGCCCCCGAAGATAAGAGGAACACCATTCCAATACCTCTGGAGAGACCATATGATAAGTATAGATGGATAGAAGGACTTTGTGACTGACGGCATTAAAAGCATTGGAGAAGTCAATTAACACTAAGACTGTAACTTTAGTGTCTTCCATTCCCCGCCTTATATCGTCAGTCACTTTAAGGAGAGCTGAAACGGTACTGTGCCCGGACCTGAAACCCGACTGACAGGTACTGATGAGGGAGTTGTGGTGGACAAAGTGGGAGAATTGTTTATGAACACTGGCCTCCAGCACTTGAGACAGAAAGGGAAGGGTGGAAATTGGGCGAAAGTGACTAGGAAGAGAGGGGTTGGGTATCTTAGGCAGGGGCCGAACAAAGGCTTTACGCCAAAGGGAGGGGAAAACACCGGTGTACAGGGACAAGTTTAAGATGTGGGAGATTGCAGGAAGGAGTTGATCAAGAGCTGTAACGCTCATATGGCGGCTGATATTATCGCAGCCCACGGCTTTGGATTTAATGGAAAAGATAATCTTTCTGATCTCTCCCGGGTCAACTGGGGTGAAGACAAAGGGATTAATATTGGGGCGCGTCAGACCAGCAAGGTAGTCAAGGGTTTGACATTTGGTTAGACTATCTAGCGTGGGAACAGTGGAGAAATGGCGATTTAGATCGTCTAAGCCAATTGTGTTAGGAAGGTCTGAGTTTAATAGTTTTAGTAGTAGATAGTAGTAATAGTTTAGTGACTTTTAATACGCCTTCTTATAACGCAAGCAAGTTATGCAAAAAGTGTATGAAAAAACTAGCACCCATAAAAATCAATTCCATATGCGAATATAATAAGTACTGTAGTAAAATACTTTATGAAATAAATTCTGGACTTCTACCCAAAGCATAAAAAACTATATTACTTTCAAACTTCTTAAGATATTTTTTTTTTTATATGAATGGACTACTGTATTATCTATAATTCAATTTATGACTTTTTCAAATATTCATATTTTAGTTACTAAAAATAAATATTCTCTATGAAACCGAACGGCGCGACGCGCGGCGGCGCGGCGGCGGGGCGTGAACGCGACGTGCATTTGTATGGCCAACGGCGATTATCCGACTGTTATGTATTTTTAAGCCTGTTTAAGAACCTATTTACATTTAAAATGGTGGAGCACAATCCTAGTCCCTTAGTATCCAATCGATCAAAATTTTAGTTGTATATTTTTTAGGACCATAAGGCATTACAGTACCTATTGTGTTGCCACGAACAAGAAAAGCAATATACTCGGAGAATTTCGTACCTACCAATTAATGTTTGTTTAATTTACGGCGCATAAGACATTTAAAAGTCAATGTCCATTCATAAGACATTTATAATTCAATGTCCATTCATAAGAAATTTATAATAAAATTCAATGTCCATTATTGCTGAAGGCTGGCGCTTCTCGTCACCCTGTCACCTGTCCGACCGTAGTCCGATAAATCAAGTCATTTGTTACACAATCATACATTTCGCAAATATTCTGCGCCTACCAAAGTCGATCGATTCGTCGATATTGAATCGTGTCGACGAATCGAGATTGTTATGATTGAATCGTGTCTCAAAATTCGTAATTGAGAGGTCGCCCACTCGTCGAAATTCGATCCCCGTTACTTACAATCTATATAGTACTTATTCCATGCTCAAACTGTCACTTCTGTCACCTATTTAATCATGAGGCATGGTATCTACTATGTGTGTGTATCCCTTGACAATTCAAAAGTACCTGTAATTGGTTTATTTGAAACAAATGCTTTGAGTTTGTCAAATGCATGGTAGTTTTTAGTTTTGGTAGGTAATGTTTATTAATTTAATTTATTTCTAATTCATATTATATAAAAAACTTAGCTTTCTGCACTCCTCCTCTATGTAAACTTTAACTGTGCCAAATTTCAGACTCCTTCCTCCGTCCGCATAATTTTCGTAAAAAGGAGTACAAAGTCTTCGCTACACGTATTATTACATATAATGATTAGGAAGGTATTTAGTTTTAGTATGTACTTCGATTTTAGTATTGTAGTCATTTAAACAAATATTAAATTAGAAGGTAATCAAACAGGTAATAAAACTGAAATGTGTGTGCGGTTCTGTGGGAAGACTGAGTAGAGGTAACTGGATGGATGCTCAAACTGCTAGCAATAAACGAATAAATATGAATATGTGTGTATGTAATTAAGAATAGGTATAATGTGTATATTTAAGAAAAATATCTTTAATAAAATGTAAAGTGTTATTTAAAAACAAAAACCCAGCATTTGTAAGCTATAAGTTAGTACTTTTTATTGTTTCATTACTATTTGATGTTTATACAAAAAAAAAAATGTGTGTTTAATGTTCTAATACGCTAATTGTTGTGCTTTCCTATAATTTAGATACATGCGTGATCTATATTATGACAAAAGACTTTGGGTTAATGCTGTGTATATGTTTAGTTGGTAAGCCTTTATGTAAATAGTAAATAAATTAGATAGATTTTATAAATGAAAGTTTTCGAAATTAGGGTAACAAAATATTAATAAAAGCGTTACACAAAATATGTTTAATGATAGCTACTGAACATTCGGTTACATTACATAAAAACTTATTTTACAAGACTAAGTCAAGAAAAATGCGACCGAATCGTCACGTGTTTGCTGCAAATCTGTTTTTTCGTACCCCAATGCAGTATACTATAGGTTGTATCCACCGACCGTATCGAACACGTAGAATAAAACCCAGAAACACGATATTCAGTGTCCGAGCACGTTTAAATTGACAATTGCACAACTGTTGCAGTTGTCCGTTCAAAAACAAATCTGTGGTTGGCCACGACAGATAGGAAGCTTTAGGCACATTGTTTTAAAGTTACGAACAGTGAACGTATTGTAACAATGGCAGGGCCCAAGCACCATTGTTGAGTAATAAATTTAAGTATAACTGTGTTAATAGATTGTTTACCTACTTTCAATTTAAAGGTTTTTATTTGCGAAACATTTCGCAGTACGAACTTGACTTTATATTACAAAGTTAATGCAGTTTTTATCCTTTTCAGGTCGATTGTCAATTTATATGACAAATGGGCTACGCATTCGTTATATAAATTAATAAAATATTAATTAATCATTTGTTAAATCCATTCATCGACAATTGTAGGTAGGTAGTTCAAGTTTGAGTTATGATTTTAAGTTTAAATGGATATAGTTTTTTTTAACTGCCTCGTTGGTCTAGTGATCGCAAGTGCTGAGCATGAGGTCCTGGGTTCAATTCCCATGTCAAGAAAAGTGTTATTGTGTTTTTCCATTAGGAATTTCTCAGTAGCAGCCCGGAGTCTGGATTTTTGCCCGTTTGATGGCAATAGGCTCGCCCCCTCTTACATGGGACTTAAACATAACTGACGAAATGAGGGTGTACTATAGGTGCAACTCTGCCTAACCTCTCGGGGATTACAGGCGTGATGTTATGTTATGTTGTGTTGTGTTTTTCTACACAGGTTTCGGTTTGACCTCTATTTCACATTATGTTCGGTGCGGATGCAATCGGAAGCAACACTTTCAGACAATTAGTGCTCCTACGAAGATATTAAATGTAGAAGAAGAAGACTGAATGCGGTAAACGCTAGAAATCAAGGCTTATTTTGTTTAGTTTCTCTTGAGACCTGCATCCGGTAGGACGCTTGGACGATAGGTAATACGGGCTGGTGTCCGCAACTCCACGTCAATGCGCGTACTTTGCGTACGGGTGGGATACTGATTATTCGACCCACCCATGCTCCTCAAGGAAGGCCAGCAACGCCTTGGTGTTACTGACAAGCTCACGGAGGGTACCAGGGGGGTAACCATGACCTCTTATAGCAGTATTATTTCAATATTACTTTAGCGTGAGAAAGAGATGGAGCTATAAGTCCTGTATAGCTCCATCACTTTCCCACTGTGAAGTAATATTATAATAATACTGCTATAAGAGGTGATGGTTACCCCCCTGGGTTACCGAAGTACTTTGCCCTGTATGTGGCGACCACCGGGCAGTTTAGTAGCCCTCGCTTGGACGATACGGAAAAATTATGATTTACAAACGTTTACGTTTCTGTTATTTTGTTGCTAAGACTAAAAAGATACTATTACGTTCCCCTACTAACAGTGCAATATGAACCATGAGACATATTTCATTGCTTCGACTATTTTACGATCCTAAAGCCGTGTGAAATCTAATCTATTATAAATTATCGCAAATGGGTCGTAAATATTTTTGCTCCATTCCTAAGTAAATGCGAGCAATGCCGCGAGCTAAACTTAGTCATAATTAACTATTTATGTACTTAGATACATTCAATGACTAGTCATTACTGTTATTATTTATAAATTTAATACTTTTAGCACACAAATGTACATAGGCGGACTTAATGCTATAGGCATTTTCTACCAGTCAACCTTTGGGTTATGCAGAGACAAACAGTGGTAGGTGCAATAACGAGAATTGTGGAATACATATTTATTTAAATACTAGCTTTCGCCCGCGTGGAGGTTTTTTTCTTACTTAAAAACCTTCTCCTGACAATAACAAACACAACAAAAAAATAATTAGGGAAATCTGTCCAGCAGTTCACGCGTGATGCCATGACCAAGGGAAATAGGGATTCATTTTTATATGTATAGATTACATAAATGTACCTATTAAAAGCTTTAAATAATATTTTAATGATATTTTAATGTATGCCTAATTATATGCTGGACATTTTGGTAAATATGTTCTAATTTTATGCTAAACTAAACTAACTTGTGCTGCTGCGTTTTACAGCCCGTACAGGATGTGATTTTATCAAATTCAGTCAAAATACTTAATATTGTCATGTCTCTTTTTTAAATAAACGTTTTTCAGAACTTTAATTACAAGTATACACAAAACCATAGGTAGGTTTTTACAAAGCAGATGTGAGTGGAAACGCCGGGAAGGGACGCCCTAAGAGGACATAATTATAGTGACCTAATTGGTGATGTTCCTCAGAAAGGTCAGGGTGCGTAGTACTCGCAACCAGCGTGCGTGTATGACCAGATGTATGAACGTAGGCGAAGGAAAAGAAGTATGTAAGGAGCGGAGCAGGTGGCGTTCATGGGAAGAAGGCATGAGTTTAAGTATGTATATTATTACAAGTACTGACAATGGCCGAAGCCCAAAAGTCGTCCAAAAAGTGTAATCTTCGCTAGTCAGTCCAGCAATAGGTGAAAGGAAAATGGCGGTCGGCTTGACTAAAATTATACACAATTAAGAAAATTACTTACTTCTAGAATTCTGTACAGTAAATATTACCAGTAGTAGTATTGTCAGGATTATTATTGTTTTTTTATTTATTGTCTCTCCTTTCCCCCCTAATCTATCCAAAGGTTGTCTTTAAAACATCGCTTTTAGCGATAAGACCGCCCATTGTGTCGCCCTATGTAAAATTTCTACATTTATAGCTGTAATTTTTATGGTGTACATAATAAAGAGTATTCTATCTATCTATCTATTACCTACGAATGATACATCCATCCAACCCAGAACACCATAACTAGTTCCTACATCATTGATATTATGGTGACCGCCCTTTTTCCAAGGCAATCGACAAAAATTGAGCAATATTTAGATGTTATCACTGGATCGATTGATACGGAAACCTGTCGATATGTGGCAATCTATTACCGTATATTATATGAATAATGTATGAGGAAAGGTAAAATACCTAACGACCGAGGGTCACTCAACACATATTTACACTTTATTATAAGCACATTAATTTACTTCAAAATGACAGTTTTGCAACGCCCCCATCAACAAACATGTGCCCTTTAACCTACATTTCTGATTTAACATAATGTCGCCTTGTTTTAATAAGGTATTAAAATCTCACCATATGAATTCATAATATTAATAACCAGATTTTTCCCGCGGTATCGCCCGTGTAGAGGTCGGAAATTGTGCCACTGGAACGTACTACCGAGATAAAAAGTATCCTATGTTCTAACACGGTCATGGTCTATCCCTGTGCCAAATTTGATCCAAATCTGGTCAGCCGTTTTAGCGTGAAAGCGTAACAAACAAACTTACTTTTGAATTTATAATATTAATTAGGATTAACCAATAAATAATTAGATGTTTCGTGTCATTCATCTACCTTTAACCATGTTGTTTTTTTCCGTTAATTGAAGATAGTCGCTCCCGATTGTGTAAGTGTGGTTAAGTTATTCATTGACACACTACTTCAATCAAAGAGAAATTGTACACCACGTCATAAATTATATGTTGTGACGTAACTGCTCCCGAATATGAGGTGCTGCGGTCATCAGGTGGCGCGTGGGAATTCTAATGCGAGCGTTTCTTAACGTGAGAGTTATGTCTCACTGTTAGCGGAGAATTGGGTTCTTGAATGGAAATTGAAGATAGAGTAGGCGATTTGTCCATTGTTTGTGTCTCACGGAAATCACAATGTTGGTACGGAGCGAGAGGGCATGGGCAGCCATCACCTCCTACTGCGAAGCATTAATGCTCGCGAAGGAGGAGGCGGGACGGTTGAGGGAAATGTAAATTTCGTGCCCTCTCGCTCCTAGCCGCTTGCAGGAGACGCCCTGGTCATCGGGAATCCCGGGCGGATTTCCGGCCACTGTAGGCGCGGGCTTGCAGACGGTGAGCAATGGGTAGCCGTCGATAAGCCTCGCCGTCCGATAAGGACCAGGCCCGTATTGATGGCGCGTTGTGTTCCACGCGCGCCTCAAAGAGTTGTCATCGGCACAAGAGTAGGGGTCTACTTGGGCCGGTGCCTGCCGGGGTCGTGGGAAAGTCTGAAAGGAATACCAAGGTAACACAGGCAACGGAAGGAACACGGTGGGTTTTAGTCAGTAAGAGTCTGACACACTCTCCAGACCTGAAGTTATTGGATAATATCCCAGCCAAAAAAAAATGGCTCCCGCAGTAAGAAGTCTACTCCTTAAGCACGGAATTCGTAGTTACGGCCAAAGTTACGGGCGATTCCTACTCTGTATTACCTACAGACATAAGATTAGTTTGGAACCCGATCTAAGAATGAATGATACCACGATTTGACAGTTGTCCCTACTCACGATGTGTTTTTGGCAGTCCGAAAAAGTTGATTAATCGGGTGTAGGGTTCACTCCGAATTTTCGAACTTCTTTCGGACTTACCTGTATCTTCGTTGACGGACTTATAGAGTAGACCCCCAGGTCCTGACCGTCGCGTCGCGATGCGATTCTGGTAGAACAATTTCCATGAAGTTTTCATAGAAGTTGTTCCACTAAAGTCGCCTGTTTGCTGGGAGCCTTTACTCTTGAGGTTCCTAGATTAACATTTTTATTGGTAGATTAGGCACGGTGAGCAATGGGTAGCTCACCATTAGGTAAGGACCAGGTTCGGGTCGACGGCGCATTGTGTTCAAAGAGATGTCGTCAGCACAAGTGTAGGGGTCCAGTAGGGCCGATGCCTGCCGGGGTTGCGGGAAAGTTCAAAAGGGTTACCGAGGCCCCTGGCAACACAGGCAACGGAAGGAACACGGGTGGGTTTTAGTCAGTAAGATTCTGACACACCCTCCCGCTCCGCCCAGAGCGGGAGAAGTCATTTGATAATTTCCCACCCAAAAAAAAGGGCATGCGCTAAGCAGATTCTTTGGAGCGAATTGGCTATGTCATAATTTTTATAGACCAGGCCACTCATATTATTTTCTTCCTTTCTGACCCGTTATTTTTGTTATTACTAGAGAAAATTGTGACACTCAAGGCAACTTGCAAGCGGATATGCGAAGTTATCAGCTCAAAAACTACATCGCTATCGTTGGGGCCTGTCTCCAGTCGTGCACAACGCGGTTAAACTGGTCATTATTACCACATGCCTAACTAAATGCTCCATTGACACTGTCACAGTTAACCAAGGTCTTTGACAACGCCCGATTGGAACCTACCCGATCACATTCAGGTAATGAGCAAGAAATATGTTTATTTAGTTACTTATATGGTTCAGATAAACATTTATACGGTATTAGTTAGGCTCTTAGAGAGTTTTGGATAGATTTTTTAACTAGTGACACCTGCTACTTTGACTGTTAATGAGAATAGTGTACATAAGAAGTACATAGGAAGTGTGCGCCGCTTTGTATTAATCAGCAATGAATTATGAGACTTTACTTTTTATAACATTTCAATTAATTAAAATTCCTCTAAATTGTTCTTGACAAAAACTTAATTGAATTTAGATTGATTTTTAAATGGACACTTGAATAATAATTTATTGATATTTTTATTAAAAGTCTATGTTATTTACTGAGTGACTTATAAGGGGTAGCCTATTGGCAATAAAATAATATAAGCATTTAAACTCAACCACATTGTATAAAACATACATTACATACATAATCAGTCTATAATGTTCCCACTGCTGGGTCACAGGCCTCCTCTCTTCGAGAGGGAGTGGGCTGTAATCCAACTCGGGGGCCCAGTGCCACATGTCTTCGAATTTTTGGTTCACGTTGTTTTTTTTTCACTGTTTTAGAGCAGTGGTGATGAAATTATTTACACATAGGAAAGCGCCTGCCTGGGTTCGAACCCACGACCTACAAATCTTAAGTCGCGGCCGTAACCACTAGGCCACCACTGCTCTTATGTAATTATTGATGTCATACATAATCAGCCTATATTGTTCCCACTGCTGGGACACAGGCCTCCTCTCTGTGAGAGGGAGTGGGCCGTAATCCACCACGCGGGCCCAGTGCGGGTTGGTAGATGTCACATGTCTTCGAATTTTTGGTTCTAGGACATGCCTGCGTGCATGTTTCGAGAGAAGCGAGAAGGCCTGGGTCCCAACAGTGGGAATATTATAGGCTGATTATGCTGCTATGCCTGATTTTTAACCGACTTCCAAAAAAGAGGAGGTTATCAATTCGGATGTTTATAGGTATTTTTTTTTTATTTGTCTGAAAGGGCATGCTTTCGAGGTAGTCCTATTTTCCAAGTCATAATCTGATGAGGGGATCACTTGGAAGTCGAGGAAATCCTCAAATTTTATAGGCACACCTATAGCGATGTGGGTATTTTTTTTTTATTATCTTGTGCATTTGCTCTCGGAAAGCACCATTTGGTGAAGTGGAACTGATGATTTGTTTAGGTACTTTAATATGGTTGCTTAGCCATAGGTATATGCTCTTCACAATACATATGGTGAGTGGCAGTTCTCCTGGTTTTTACCAGGAGAACTGCTCAACAATTAACGTTTCTGCATCGGGAAAAGCAATATTTTGTAAAAGGTGATGAGCAGTTGACATAAAGCTATTTGTAACTTAGATAATTTACAAACTGACCCACTAAAAATTGTAAAATAAAAAGCTTTTTACAAAAAACAAACAACCGACTTCCAAAAACACTACAAAGTGACAAAAGTTATTTGTAATACAGAACCAAAGACATCCGAAATTAAAGTTAGTTTTCATTTTGTAGTGTTTTTTTTTTTGGATTACGGTTGTTTTATTTTTGTTTTTACTTCTGATCATTGATGTTGAATTTATTGCTAAGCTGATACCGGTAGATAGATCAGTGGGTTCTGTCTTAAGTTCCTAGCAAAATGGTTTCCACCTAATTCCCAAGAGACCAAAAACAATCCTATTTAATTTGTACCAAACTTAGTATAAAATCTATGCGCAAGAGTCGATCGCGTTTAGTGTCCTTTCATGCGAATACCTTTCCATTTAAATAAATCATTTCCATTCACGACAAGTTCTATTAAGTCTTTAGTTAAAACTAAACCCAGCAATTGCTAGTTTGAAACTAAATTATAAATTGAATGTCTACAAATGAATTTAGTGTTATTTGGAACAATCTCGTATATCCTGAATTCACGTTTACCTTCACTAGCCGATAGTTCAACGCTTTATTAGTGCTTTTGTTCATAGGAAAAGTGATACAAGTTTTGATAATGATCTCCCTTGACCTATTTAACATAATTGATAGGTAACAAAGATTATTTAATGACTTTTAGTTGAAACTAGCTGACCCGACGAGGCGTTGTTTTGCCCAAATTTCAATAATTCATACCAAAATCCCTTAGAAAAAAGCACTTTCAGTTTTCCCAACCTGAACATTTTCCAGGAAACTTTCCAATTTTTCTATCCATAAAAACCTAATTCGGACTATTACGAACGTTTTAAAATAAAAACTAACCAAAGCCGTTCTCAAGTGATGCGCTTAGCCTGCCGGGGTCGCGGGAAGGTACTTATGTGTCACCGAGGCCCCCGCAACACAGGCAACAGGAAGGAATACGGGTGGGTTTTAGTCAGTAAGAGTCTGACACACCCTCCCGCTCCGCCCAGAGCGGGAGAAGTAATTTGATGATTTCCCACCCTCAAAAAAAAAAAAGTGATGCGCTTAACCGAGGAACAGAGTTTCATTTTTACCCGACTGCCTCAGGAGGGTAATGTTTTTCGAGAGTACGTATGTATGTATGTATGTATGTATGTATGTATGTATGTATGTATGTATGTATGTATGTATGTATGTATGTATGTATGTATGTATGTATGTATGTATGTATGTATGTATGTATGTATGTATGTATGTATGTATGTATGTATGTATGTATGTATGTATGTATGTATGTATGTATGTCTTTTTCTTTGGCACGCTCTGTAGCCTAAACGGCTTAATGGATTTTAACATATGAGGTGTCCTTAGATTCGTCTTAATTGTGGAAGTGACATAGGCTATATGTTATTTATAAATTGCATCTGCAAATACAAAAAAAAGGAGGGGAATGTTTTTTTTTTAATTAATTGCAACAATATTGGTATCAAATAAAATTCTAATAATGAGTAATTTTCAAATATATATATTAATAAAACTAAAAAGCTTGAAATAAAATAAATTATAAAAAAAACAAAAAACCAGACTGCAAAAACACATAACTGAAAAGGGAAAAACAAGCATTATAATCTTTATAATTTTGGTCTTGCAGCCGGGGACAGTCGAATAACCTGAAATATGGTGTAACTTTTGATTGTCCCTACCTGCGATACCAAAATTATATAGATTATAATGCTTGTTTTCCCTTTTCAGTTATGTGTTTTTGCAGTCGGGTTTTTTTTTTAATAATTTATTTTATTTCAAGCTTTTTAGTTTTATTAATATATATTTGAAAATTACTCATTACTAGCTTTTATTTGATATCAATATTGTTGCAATTAATTGAAAAAAAAAACTTCCCCTCCTTTTTTTTGTATTTGCAGATGCAATTTTTATTTATACACTAGCTATACTGCCCGCGAGACTTTTCTCAAATAAAAGTATCGTAAGTTACTCCTTATAACATCAGCTATCTGCCAGTTCCTTCAAAATCGGTTCAGCCATTTCGGAGAGTAGCCAAAACAAACGAACAGAAACACAGGCAATTTTTTTTAAATTGTTTTTTGTTATACGTACTGTATGTATATACTTTCTACTATGCATTTAGTAAAAACCTGTTATTTTGACACTACAAACAGATACTTTAACTTTTTTTATTTATAATAACAATAAGAATACTAAAATGGGCATTGCTGAATCAGCAGGTCAAGCTTTGATTTTCCGGGTTGCCAAATGTCAATATCATTTTTGTGTAGGTATTAATTTATTAACCAGAATGCCGACTGTTATGCCCCGTTCAGCCATAAAACATGTTTACAAAACATGTAGAGCCAGTTCTAAGTTAGGTGGACTAATTATATTCGACAACTGACAACCGTGTTGATTGTTGAAATACACACACAAACACTCCAATTTTCTTGTCGCGTGTCGATTTTATAACGTATATGAGACATACATTATAATCTCAGTAAAACAGATCGCGATCTACTTATGTGCATAACTTAGAAGTCTATGAATCGAGAGCAACATATGGTTAAATACTAAGTAAAAAGTATTTCAAATCCAGTTAAGTTCGGGTATAACTATGGATGGAGTAGGGTGCCGCACCATTCATTAAGATAAATAAGTTTATGCACGAAATATGATTATTTTGTGCAGATTATACTTAAAAAAAAATTAAACTTCTAATGGGGGTAGGCAGAAACTATAGAACGCCACTTGCTACGATCCTTACTTTTGCTTCGTTTACATTCATACATCAAGGTCATACGCTGTTTGCGAGTAGGCTGAGTTTATGTAAACTAAACTTTTAACGTATGAAGCCAACTGACTAAAAACTTGACACATCATCACAAAAATCATTATACTAGGTAGATAACATTTTTTTTTAGTCTGCTTTTGATGGAGTATCCGATTGATCATGTAAAGGCTCGTGCAGACTAGCGCGATATCGCGGGCGCGACAGGCAGCAATATGCCTGTCGCGCCCGCGATATTGATAAATGTCAAATCGTGTTGTCATTCATTGTCATTTCGGGTTCCGAAGTAATATTATGTCCGTAGGTGATACGGAGTCGGCCGATACTACCGATTAAGTGCTTAGGGAGTAGGCCCCCAAAAACGAAATTTCTTTCGCGATGCTCGCACGCACACATACTCGTGTATGAAAGAGACAGAGAGAGAGAGAGAAAAGTCGCATGGAGGGGGCATACTGCTTTTTCCTTACGTGACGATATCTACCAGTCAACTCCTACGTCCAGCCGCGTTAAGGGTCCCCGAAAAGATCAATTGCAATTGTAAATTTTTACGTGATTGATACACATTGATGCGCAAATTGATCTACCAAATACAATTGAAACGATTGACAATATTTAGAATTTAAAATTGACTGCAATTGATTGTTTCGGGGACCATTTAAGGAACTTCGATCCAATAGTGAAATAAGTTTGACACATTTCTGCGACAGTTAACGAAACCAACCAAGGTGATACTTGCCCGGAATACGGAACTCTAAAAAACGAATTCAACTAGGTATAGTACTTATTTAAGATTTATCAGGTCGTTCTTGAAATATGTAGTTTCGGTCTAAGTAAGTATATTTAAAGGATTGGTTATTTAATGATATTGTGCTAATCAGAGTTTAAAAGGCTGTGATATTGAATATTTATATTTTAGAAGCACTTCTTAAGTTTTTAGGTGTTTTTTTGGTAAATGCATAATTTTTAATTGAAGGTGAAACTCGGTCAATGCATGATATGAATGAATCAGTATTTATGTCGTATACCTACATACATTATATCATTTTTGTTAGAACTTAGTATTACCGCGCGTCCTATTTAGAATAGAAAATCAATTGACAGCTAATGAGACAACACACCCTAAAAAAAAAACAAAGGACAGCTAATGAGACACAATTGATTTTCTATTGTTTGACTTCGAATCGGTGTCGCGCGGGGCTTAACAGGAAGTGATCGTCGCGCGAAAACGCCCTCTGTCGGTGCGACCAAGTGTGCAGTTCCACCGAACAAAAAGAGATATATTATGATCGCGACGATCGCTTTGAAAGAGGACGCGGCCTTCAATTATTTCAATGACATACCTACTTAATACTGTCTTTTATTCAAGGATACTTATTAAGCATCGAGTAATCACTGTTGACCTTGGCCATACAAATACGCGACGTGCTCACGCTGCGCCGCCGCGCGCCTTTCGGTTTCATAGGGAATATTTTATTTTAGTAACGAAAATATGAATATTTGCAAAAAAATCACAGATAGAATTATAAATAAGTAATAAAATAGTCTGTTCATACAAAAAAAAAAAACATGAAAATATCTTCAGTAGTTTGAAAGTAATATATTTTTTCATGTTTTGGGTAGACATTACTTCCTGAATTTATTTCATAAAGTATTTTATTACAATACTTAAACATATAGAATTGATGTATATGCGTTTTAGTTTAACATACATTTTTTGCAAAACTTAGTTACTTTACATTATATGAAGGCGTAATAACAGATTTAAAAAATACTAAAATCAAATATCTGCGCCTTAACTCGAGAGTTCATTTATTTATACTAGCTTTGTCCTTCTGCATTTCGGCTCCACATACGAGTATGTAACTATCTTAAATGTTAGAATTATCGGACATGAAGATTTTCATGTTCTCCTCCAGGGAACCTAAACTATCAAGTACAAGCTGCGGTTACCTAAATACTTACAGCTATGAATTATTTGAAGTGCATCGCTGCAAGAGCTATGACGGTGTACGTCATTACTTTATAACAAATGATACTGTTAACAAAACGATCTGTAAATTTGATATCATCTGAGTAATAGCAACTAATGAAATAAGACAAATAACATGAATTTGAAATAAGTAAACAGCACATTTGCCTCAAGCGGCGTAAATGATAAATTGACATGCCGCCAGCGGGCTTATAAAGGTAGGAATTATTAAGCTGGTATTAGCGACAGTTGCTTATATAACCAGGTGCTTTTCATAGCAAACATATATTTATTTATTTATTTATTTAACAGTTTATGTATAAACAGAGAAGAAGAAAGGAACAGAAAAGTACGTACAAAGGTGATGCTTATTTCTAAAGAATTTTAGCATACCTGCGATAGGACAGTAGACAAAGAGATGTAGACACATGTGTAAAAGTAAAAGAGAAAACAAAATACATAAAAACAAAAGTACTATTCACTCATTTAAATATAAACATACAATAAGACAATATACTTACATACATAAATACTTCTAAAATAAATGTCACTAAAACAACATCAACATTATTTGTATTTAATATAATGTTTTGTGTTGCACGTGGTGTAAAATTGTTTTGCATACTGTTGTATAGAATCCATTTTTTTTCTTCTCTAACTGAACAGACAGCTGTCTCTGGGGAGTTTGTTGGCCACTTCTTCTTCCCTAGCACTAGCACTAAGAAGTGGTGAAGGGTGGGCATTTTGGGGGACTGTCTTATGTAATTTTGACGTTCGAAAAGTGCTGGGTCTCAGTCTAGTTTGAATAAATGACTTTTGATTTTGATTTTTGATTTTGATATACAAATAATGTTTGCTGGACACTGCACATTGCACTTAAAGGTTATAATGTAAAAAAATATATAAACAACGGTTTCTAAGTTGAACGTAATACGAAAACGAGACATCAAAATATCTACCAACATATTTTTCCTTCAGATACTATACTACCGGCTACTTCGTAAATTATATTACTGTAGGTACCACTAATACTGCTAACTCCACATTACTTATAATGATAATATCTACACTTGGCATTTACAGTATCATACAAATAGATATTTAATCGATGCAACGAAGCTTGAAAGGCGGGTGCTTCACACTTTATTAATCTTAATGAGATAACCACTTCACCATATGCTTTCTCTCTCTTTTTAACCTTTTTAAAAGTAGTTTTGTTTCTTTTATCTTTTTAAGTTTTAATCAACAAATAATGACGATAATTATTTTTACCGACGTCATTACCATCATTTTTGTGGTCTTGTTCCATATTACTTGAGGCAAGCGCAACACGTTTTCTTCTCCTATTGAAGTCAATAACGAAATAAAAACCGATAGGAACATTTGTTTCACAACCGCTCGTCACAGTTATCTACAAAATGGTTTATTTATAAAAACTGCATCTAAACTATGTCGAGTTACAAACGTAGGTAATTGTTGGCACCGTGGCCTTAGCCTGTTAGACTAAATTTATTTAAATAATGGTGCCGATTCTCTTGTACACCGAACTAACCTAACTAAACTATCACTAAAATTACTTACTTTTGGCTATGAGAATCTTATAGGTAGTTTATATTCTGTAAATAATTTTCCTAAATTTAAAAACTATTTTGACACAACTAAAAAGTTTCACAATCGCGATTCCACGTGGTACTTATTATAATGTTTTTTAGAGCCGGAGGCGCGCAGGGCAAAAAGACAAAATTCCATATAAACACGTAGAGGCTGCCCCTCTACGTGTTTATATGGAATTTTGTCTTTTTGTATGGAAAATATTTAAAATTATTACCTACAGGTTTTAGGGGAATACTGGCATCATAAAGAGGGACAAAATTTTCATTATTTTTGCTATAGGACACACCGTTTTCGAGATATAAGCAAAAAAAAAAAGAATAAAACCGGCCAAAAACGGCAAAAAAATTACGTCTGTTGTATGGGAGCCCCCTTAAATTTTATTCTATTTTTTAGTATTTGTTGTTATAGCGGCAACAGAAATACATCATCTATAAAAAATTCAACTGTCTAACTATCACGGTTCATGAGATGTAGCCTGGTGACAGACGGACAGTCAGACAGACAGACGGACAGCGGAGTCTTAGTAATAGGGTCCCATTTTACCCTTTTGGTACGGAACCCCAATAGATACAGTCCTGTTTTTGCACTTGAAGTCAAGTTGTTGGTCAGAATTGTAGTTTTGGTTTGTTGGTGAGAAATCGCGATTTAAAATAGTCTGATTTAGTTTTACAATCAAAATTTTAAGTGAAAATCGTCAAATTCAGATTAACAAAATTGACATTTTCACTAAGTTAATAACTCAGTGTTATCTCAGTGCTGTCAAACTAAAATATAGTTCAAGTTGTATCACTTCGGGAAATCGTCGTTTGACAGGAATAAACTAAATTTTGGTGAATTTAGTCTAGTTTAGAGGAATTTTGACAAGTGAATCGGCACCAATATCATTCACAATTAATTGAATTAGTATTTAACTAACTGTTGTAGTCAATATAATTTAGGATGTTGCAACGACAGCTCTGAAAAGAGTTGCTAATACATAAAGAACTAATGAAATATTTTGTTCAACTAAAAGTTACAACAATACTGGGTCCATGATTGATACTACAACTTTCTGAGCATCTAGCTTAACGAATGAGGTGCTAAGCTAAAGCAGTGGTCAGACGTTTAACATATGTATGCAGTTGTTATTTTTTTTTTGTTTGTAACTTTCAACATAAGAATATGATTGTGTAATATACGCACAGGCGTTCGCTCCTTCGTTTTGTTTCATCAATTCGTTTAATCAATCATCGTAATTGTATTTGATCTAAATGTTGATTGTTTTAACTTTTACTCACGACCTCAAAAGGAATGGTAGGTATTTGCATAATTAAATTAGATACCTTTGTTGTGTTTGGTTATCAGGGTCATCAACACTGACTAAAAAGAAATTCATGAATAACCCGTTCAAAAATTTAAATATAATTCTAATCCGAATTTTAAGTGACGGCAAAAAACAAAAACAGTTCTCTAACTCTATGCACAAACTTAAATCCATAAATATATGGCAATTAACGTGGCAGAATTGTGAAATACAACTAGTCAGATACAGGTTTCAGATTTTCAATCAATAAAGAGCCCAATTACAAAATAACTTCGAATTAAATAATTTTGTAAGAAACAAATTCTATCAAATTGGAACTAGTGTTATAATATTCAACATCAATGTAATCAACACAATATCGTGATATACGGAACCAATGTTATATAAAACTTGCGTAACAAGTAATGAGTTCATAAAATGCATACACGATTTCAATTTACATTTCAGGCAATATTGCAAAATTTCAAATAATACACGGTTTTAAAGCGAGAAATTGACATCATGACTTGAAATGAGAGCAAATTGTCGAAAAGTTTTACAATCGACAGTTTAATAATAATCAAAGTATTAAGACATTTTAAGAGTCTATATTTACGTAGTAGAAGGTAAAAAACCGGCCAAGTGCATGTCATGACCACGCACAATGAAGGGTTTCGTACATAATCAGCCTATAATGTTCCCACTGCTGGGACACAGGCCTCCTCAGTGAGAGGAAGTGGGCCGTAATCCACCACTCGGGCCCAGTGCGTGTCTTCGATTGTTTGGTCGTAGGACATGCAGGTTTTCTCACGATGTTTTCCTTCACCGTTTTGTGAGCAGTGGTGATTAAATAATTTACACAAGTAAATCGCCTGTCCGGGTTCGAACCTACGACCTACAACTCGTAAGTCGCGGCCGTTACCACTGGGCCACCACTGCGCTTAAGGGTTTCGTATTTGGGATGAATTTATCCCAAGAACAAACTTATCATTGTAGTTGAAAAACATATTCCCCCATACATTCCAACGACAGATGTACGTTTGTACGCACAGTATTGAGTGATTTACCATGTTATTTTAACACCATATACTTCTTGTAGGTTTTCCTGTACCTAATTTATAAGTAAAGAATTATTCTCTGTATTAAAAAAAAATAGGCTCAGCAGTTTCGGAGATGGAATGGGGGAATAGTCAATTTTCATCAATTTTCTTTAATAACTTTAAAACTAATTATTTTAAAATTATAAAAAAAAACATTTTTGTTATCCTCTTATTAAGTTCATTTGATATGTCACACGGTACAGTGCAAAACTTTTCTTTTTAATTTTCTAATTTGCCCCCAAAAGTGACCTTCATATTCAAAATTCGATTATTCACGTTACATGTCCGTATTTGGGTCACAGAAATTCATGTGTACCAAATTTCAACTTAATCGGTCCAGTTGATTGGGAGCAAATGGGCTGTGACTGACGGACAGACAGACACACGAGTGATCCTATACCTAAGGGTTCCGTTTTTTCCCATTTGAGGTACGGAACCCTAAAAATAAGTCCATAATTAGAAGGATTTATGTATTATTTCTGGCTTTAGTACATTACTAAGCCCAGTTCAGTTACTCTTTGTGCCATTTACAGGCATCGTGATGTGAATAGCCCACTATATTATTAGTCTGCTATCTATAACTCTTCCGCGTTCTATTTTATTAAGGCACTCATGTGTCACGTTCTGGCATGCAGGTAGCATGAGTTTGAGCATAAGTATTTGAATCTTTATTTTTTTTTTTTGGGTGGGAAATCATCAAGTAACTTCTCCCGCTCTGGGCGGAGCGGGAGGGTGTGTCAGACTGTTACTGACTAAAACCCACCCGTATTCCTTCCGTTGCCTGTGCTGCCAGGGGCCTCGGTAAACGTTTTGTACCTTCCCGCGAACCTGGCAGGCATCGTTTTAGTGGACCCCTACCCTTGTGCTAACGACATCTCTTTGTTACTACCCATTGCTCACGGTCCGCAAGCCCGCTCCTACGGTGGCCGGAAATCGATCTAATCATTATCTTGTGGTCTTGTTCCAGTAAAATAGAAGCAATATTTAGAAATTAATAGGTAGATGGTTTACTGGAAAACCAATAACTTCTTCTTAAATTGCTCATCCTGGCACTAAAGCTGAATGGGAATGGAAATGGGCGTTGTACAATATCATCCGCAATATAAATCTGATTTCAATCAATCTGTGTATTCTAATTAACAAATTATCAACGGAACACTAAATTATAACAAGGAAACGCTTTTGCAACTGGATCGCAGTAAATGAATATACGTAAGTAGGTATATGAAATTGTGCGATGAAATGTTGAAAATTAAGTTTTGTAATTAACTAATTTAAATCATTTGGTATTCATACGGCGTTGGTCGGAGGCGTAAGATAACATTTTATTGAATTTCCACATTTCCTCAGTAGATATAGTCACAAATCGTTCTTTATATGGTGGACAGACATTGCAACAAGTTAGACTAGTTATGCCACCTGCGCAAGCGTTTGATGAAAAGTAAATAAGAAGACACTTTTACACTAGGTACTAAATTAAATGACTAACTAATTATACAAATAAATACAAAAAACAAAAACACACTTAAGCGTCGAAGTACCTAGGTACTTGTCCGCATCACTGTCATCCGGAAACGTGGCTAAAAGACTGGCAGCATTGCCACGCTGAATTGCAATGCAATTTTTTTGCCCAAAGAACGAGCCAGCCCTCTGGTCACGTGAAGTGTCGATCAGTCAGCGAGAAATTTCCTTGAAAAGAAGACACTCGGGCCATGTGGCCCGAGTGTCTTCTTTTCAAGGAAATTTTCCCCAAACGTTTCGACCCTAAACGGCTCAAAACTATAGTTACCCATAAGGTTACAGTATTTGCGCCGCTTGAGGGTCTCAGCAGCCGCAGCAGCGGCGCTAGCAAAGCCAGCCGTGCTTGGAACATGAGAGGGCGCAAGCGTGTCGACACATGTTGTGTTCCACACCAGAGGCCCACCTTCCAAGGCAACAACGTTATGATATCTGGTCTCTTCCCATCGTCACGTAGCAAGCCGTTTGGTTCTAATAGCGCCGGTGACAAGGGCTCGATGAATAATATCGTTGATGCTGGCGTACCGTGCTATGCGACCTGCGCTCCTGCAGCAGGACAGGCCATAATGTCCAAGACTGTCGAAAGCTTCACCGCAGTGACACCGATGCGGAGCAACACAAGGTGCGCCCAAGCGGAGACGCATAGCGAGCCGAAAGGAGAAGTCATCCATCATAGTACCTATGGTGGATGACGGGAGCGCCTGAAGCCACAAGCCTGACTCTCATGCTGCCACAGCCAGCAGACGTTCCGTATTCATAGTTCGTTAATTAGTTAAAACGAATTGTTTATATCACTTGGTAGTCTTGAATATTTTGTAAAGAGGTAAGTTTGCGTGTAAAAGATAAGTGTTTTAATACAGTTAACGTGGGGAAATGTTTCGTAAAAAATCATTAGTAACTTCAATAATTATGTGCATACGGCTGCAGTGCTTAGATAACAATCAGCGTTTACACTTTATTGCAACGTTTTTGTAGGAAAATTGCCGCATTAAGTGTTTATAGCCCAGTTTCAACAAGTCTGTTGAATTAAAAAATATTTTCTTCATAATGGATTGAACAGTACTTTGGTTAATGATTTAATGGATTGAACATTTCTTTGGTGGATATTAATGATTTTAATTACAGTTTACTAATTACTGACAGCTGTTAATTCGCACTTAAAATACAAAACTGTTTAGACGTCAATTAGAAATATTGGCAATTAATGTGAGATATTTAAAGTTATAGTTCAACCAAAAGGCGTCCTAGGTAGGTACTGAGTGTTCCACAAAGAACAAACGAAACCAAAAACTTAAAAAAAAAGAAGGGAATTTTTTCTTGCTATGCTTACTTATGACGTGACATTATTATTCTCATCATAAAAAAAAGTGTAGCTCACACTATTTACATCATTTTATACCACTCATATTTAGGGTTCCGTAGTCAACAAGGAACCCTTATAGTTTCGCCATGTCCATCTGTCTGTCTGTCCGCGGCTTAGCTCAGAGACTCTTAGTACTTTCTAGTACTAAGAGTCTCCGAGCTAAGCCGGTAAGGTGTAATTTGCCATAGGTATATAATAATCAAGCTGACAAAGTGGTAAAAAAGAAATTGTAAGTAAAGTGCCCTTGCACGTAAAGTGGTGACATTTTTTTCTCGTATATCTCATAGTGTCGGGTATTATTGAATACAAAAACCGTTTTTCGATTCAGGGATCCGTTTGCGTAATATTAAGCTTTAAAGTACTAATTTTGTTAGAGTCAAGTGTTCCCCTCCTGCCAGCTAAATGGTTGTTTTTGGATATGTGAAAAAAATCATAGCAGTAGTATTTATATCGAAGTTAAAAGGAAAACTATCACAGATAAGTATGCTTTACAAGTTAATGAGTAATAGTCGACTAACTTATATTTGTAGTTGGAGAAATATTCTCCAGGAGAATTGACCGTGACGTAAGTAAGTAAATACCATTTCAGACATGGATCTACATGGTCCTCACATGATCTGACCAAGATTATGTCTGGACTTTAAAAGAAACTTTGACCCTTGGGTTTGTTTCACCATTTCTTCTCAAGGGTAATCAGATAGGAAATGTCGACTTCATATAGCTTATTTTGAATATGATCCTTTTTACAGAATAAACAATTTAATTTCATTTCCTATGTATCGACATGTATGTATGTATGTATGTATGAGAGAACATGTTTTTCAACTACAATGTTAAGTTTGTTTTTGGGATAAATTCGTCCCAACTACGGAACCCTTCATTGTGTGTGGTCCAACATGCAGCTGGCCGGTTTTTTAAAATCTTATTTAAAAAAAAATATCATCTTTATAAAAAAGCTAGCAAATAGATAGATACCAACTTGGTACGCTCTCTATGTACCTACTTCTACACAATTTTCCTTGTGAATATTATCACATAGCTTTCAATCTAAATAAATTTAATCAGAATACAAGAATTACCTATAATATACAATTATGTTTAAAAGCTCATATAATCTTGAAAGACGTACTAAAAGTCTCTATTAAATATAACATACATAATCTTAAATATAACATACATCACACCTTGTTTCTCCGAAGGGTTGGGCAGAGGTGTACCTGTAGTACACCCACAATTCGTCAGTTACGTTTAAGTCCCATGTAATAGGGGGCGAGCCTATTGCCATCAACCGGCCACAAATTCAGACTCCGGGCTGCTACTGAGAAGTTCCTGATAGAAATACCCAATAACACTCTGCCCAACCCCGCATCGAACCCAGGACCTCATGCTCAGCAGTAGCGCTTGCGGCCACTAGACCAACGAGGCAGTCGGGGTCAGTCGATTAAATATAACTGTGTTAATAATAATATCATAGTTCAATAATGGATCTGTAACGGCGATGTCTTACTCAGTTACTTTAAACCATTAAATGGTAATTGCACACTGTACTAAATAGCTAGCTAATTGAATTAAGGACTTGACCACCATGTACAGGCACTATCCGTTTTATTGACATTCCTTGTTGATAAGGCCGGTTGCCTAGAAATATTTTTAAGTATGTTTCTGCTGAGTGCCGACTCATTTTTAACGTATGACCCATTATTATTATTCGTGTAAGGTGAATCCCGCGCGGGACGCGACCGCACGCGTCTATTGCTATATTCATTATGTGGAAGTTTGAAAGGGTTACCGAGGCCCCTTTGGCAGCACAGGCAACGGAAGGAATACGGGTGGGTTTTAGTCAGTAAGAGTCTGACACACCCTCCCGCTCCGCCCAGAGCGGGAGAAGTTATTTGATAACTGCCTACCCAAAAAAAAGGCGACTATATTCGGGCCAGTTTGAACACATGCATACAAGGTTGACACAATCGGCGCTAGCGAATTTGGTCCTGGGGGGTAGCCCTCTTATAGCAGTATTTCAATATTACTTCAGTGTGAGAAAGAGATGGAGCTATAAGTCCTGTATAGCTCGATCACTTTCCCACTGTGAAGTAATATTATAATAATACTGCTATAAGAGGTGATAGTTACCCCCCTGCAACCTGCGCGGGATTTGTTTAATTCAAACAATCAACATCTTATCGGGCGCTTTACTAATTTTTACAACACAAAGTTTTCTCGTAATTCATTCATTATATTATAATGGTATGGATTTTTTCGAAACGAAGGGTGAACTATTAATATTTGAATAAAAGACCAGCATTCAGCATTCACAATCGTTAATTTTCTTTTGCAACTTCATTTGTACTTTTGCAACTTCATTTGTATTTTTGCAACTTCATTTGTACTTTTGCAACTTCATTTGTATTTTTGCAACTTCATTTGTGCTTTTGCAACTTCATTTGAATCTTTGCAACTTCATTTGTACTTTTGCAACTTCATTTGTACTTTTGCAACTTAATATTTCAATAAATACGGAACACTAATCGGATGTAGCAGTAATTGATCACAAGATGTAAATAACCCAAAATTAATCGCAGATTAACCTGTGACCTTTTGTTAACCGCAAGCTATAGAGACATTTTCAACAACCTTAGATTAATTTACGGCCTACCGATTATCGTAAACCAAAGATGTAGTTAATTATTATTTATTTATTTCAACCAACTTAGGATCATAGTGTACAAATTATTAAAATCAACAAGACAAATAAAATTAACATCACAATTAAAATTAAGATCAAAAATTAAAATTATAATATAAAAATGAAAACAAATAAAAAAAAATTACTTAAAATGAAAACAAATTAGAACAAAAAAAAAAAATTTTTTTTTATATACAAAGTTAAGTTAGTACATGGTATTTAACCTGCCATAGAAAAGCCTCGATATTTTTTCGGTGCTTTTTCAGGGTTCCGTAGTAAACAAGGAACCCTTATAGTTTCGCCATGTCCATCTGTCTGTCTGTCCCCACTGTAGCTTAGACACGCTTAGTACAAGAAAGCTGTAATTTGGCATAGGTATACATATTAATCACGTCGTATATGGCCAAGGTCAACGGCGATTACCCGACCCTTCATTCGTGATATCGATGAATTTGTGAATACAATACTACAAGTTGTGATGTATAGTACATCACAACTTTATAATAATGATGTATCACAACTGTATAATGATGTATAGTACATCACAACTTTACCTAGGAATTTGTAGGAGCCTATCCTAATAATGATTAGATAAGGCTTTACGCGCATGCCCGGTAGCTAGTCGTGCGTAGCGGAGCGCGTGCGCCGGCTGCTAACGGTCCATTGATCGTATGTTGTTAATTGATTTGTAAACTGTCGTTAGCGATGTGGTAGCCGCCGTGGGTCTAAGGTGAAAGGTTTATAAGTTTGGGGTCGGGTAATCGCCGTTGACCTTAGCCATACAAATCCACGTCACGCTCACGCCGCCCATCGCGCTCGCCGCGCCGCGCGCCGTTCGGTTAAAATATAAATATTTGAAAAAAAAAGATAGAATAGTTCTATCTTTTTTTTTAATAACAAAATAGTAGGTACATACAAAAAAAAATCATGAAAATATCTTGATTAAGTAGTTTGAAAGTAATATTTTTTTTTTTGCTTTGGCAAGAAATTACTTACTTCCTGAATTTATTTCATAAAGTATATTACTAATAAATAATAATAATAATAAAAATAATATTTAATAATATTCAATTGAAGGGTATGCGTTCTAGTTTAACATTTTTTTTGCATAACTTACTTGCATTATATGAAGGAGTCGTAAAGATCATATAAGTATGTATCTGCGCCTTAATAGTAAAAAAGGTAGGTTTAAAAATGCTTAAGAAGCTCCTAAACGTTCAAATAAAGAGTTAAAAAAAAAAACATTTAAATAGTTATCATCTAGCTCATAATTCGTATAAGATTTGTAATTAGAAACTAGCTTTTTTTGCAAGTAACTAAGACAGGCCTTCAATAGTGTGTAATAGCTGCATAATTTATCTTCGAATGACTGATCTAATAATTATTTGAAGCTGTGGCGCAAACATTCTTGTATCTAAACACTCTCGTATCAATCAATCATTTTCACAATCATATCTTCTTGTTCCTTTTAAACAATGACCTAAAAACGTGTTAGTTGCCCTAATACTCGTTTTTGGCCTTTCTTTTCCAAATCAAAATAAAAACTGGGTCTATCATATAAAATAATATCAACATTTTTGTGTTTCATCTTTTAATTTTATAGATATTCATTAATTCAACGCATTATTTATTAAATGCTACGCATTAATGGCCATCAAAATGCTAATGAATCTCTTATCAGAACCCAGATCTCTATAATCGTTTTTTTATTATATCTACCCAGATATTACTATTCACTATCAATCTAGATAGAAAACTTAAGTGTATGCCATCGCTATTATTTCTCTACGTATGCCAAAAGGAATAAAAACTTGAGAAAAAAATGTAGTGAAAGGCAACATAAGTGGTTCGATTTAAAAGCTGTATGTGTATTGTTAACTTCGAAATCATTAATAGAGCATTCTTGAGTTACGCAGTTGCCATGTGATTGGAATTATTTGAGTATAAATGATTTCTATAATGGAATGTTTATAATAACTGCTATCTATTTAATTATAACTGCAGTTACCACACCAGATGTTTTTCAAGGTTTCTAGTATTTTCACTTTCACTTTTCAGACGATTATTTCGATTTAATTGATCGTTTTCTCATTTCATGTTTCTCATGTGATCTAGAAGGTATCAGACTGAAATGTAATCTTCTTTTACTTCATAACTTATGCCTGGACTCGTCATCTTCCTGCATTTGTCTTATATTACCTGGGATCAGCGCAACACGTTTTTTTCTTCATTTCTTTTCTTTGCTTCCCCTGACAGCCGTCACTCTATGATCCACTCATTTTTCTTTCATAACATGATCACACAATCCATCCATATTTTCTGTGGTCTCCCTTCTCCTTTCCATCCATCAACATGTATGTTCATTACTATTTTAGTTACATGCGTTTTATCCTTCCTCAACGGATGCCTGGCCAGCTACCGACTACATAACGTACGCGCCATCTCTCTACGCCTTTGGCGATTCCCGAGGGTCATTACTCCCAGCTGATCATCTGAATGAAGTCACAACATCATGTGGTGAGCTTATAACGCTCGCATCAACCGTTTTTAATTATTTCCCACCACAGGGCGTAGATTGTTTATTATGGTAGAGATTTCCCTGCTGTCTTTTTATCTTTTTACATGACGTAGCTCAGCTGTAATTGAAAACCACTTTCTGTTAAAGAATGCTTATGCAGATAAGTATGGTGTGGTGATGGAAATTGATTGGGAAATCGAGTCAGTTTTTACTAAAGATTTTCTATAGGAGTAAGTCTGTATAAGCGCGACGGGAAGCATTCGAGATTGCGAGTGTGGTACTCAGTTCGACCAGTTTTTACCAAAATTCTTCTTGTTGTAGGTTCCTGAAACCGCATGTTGATCAAGACATTCCATGAGAAATTCTTAATCTTCATTGTTCCACAAAATATTTGGAATAGGTAGGTACCCTACATATTACATACTATAAAATGATAGGCTACATAATATAAAGTGAAAAATGATGTGGTAAGGCAACGGTGCGGTTTAAAAGAAGAGTTGAGAAGATGAATGAAAGGCGACTAACAAAAGTTATTTACAAGGCAGATGTGAGTAGAAACGCCGGGAGGTGACGCCCCAGGAAGACATATAGTGACCTCATTGGTGATGTTCTTCAAAAAGGTCAGATGCGTAGTACTCGCAATCGGCGTGCGTGTATGACCAGATGTATGAACGTAAACGAAGCAAAAGGAGTATGTACGGAGCGTAACAGGTGGCGTTCTATAGTTTCTGTCTACCCCCATGGGAAGAAGGCGTGCGTTTATGTATGTACATATATATACACATATTAAAACATATGCATAAGAAGTTGGCAGAATCATCCAAGCTTTGATTTGTTGGATTCGTTTTATCCTCTACCTATTGATATTTCTCCTGACAAAGTTTATTTTGTTTATACTTATGTATCTATGTATTAGTATTTCTTCTTTTTCGAGCTTAACGATCAATCAATGAATAGATAGCTGATGCAGAGGCAAAACATGGCAGGTGCAACATAAGGATGTTGCACTTGCCATGTTTACCCTCTGCATCACCCTAAGAAATTGCCTCAGGCATTAAGTACGCCTTTGTATAGTATATTATTTTGTATTTCGTGTTCTTTGTATTTTGTATAATTTATGTTTACTTGTTCATAAATATTTATTTGGAAAAACATTCACTGAAACGACTTTTCACTTTCTGCATAACATAAAGTCCTCATAGGGACACTCATAGGGGTCCTCATCCTGCCGGGGTCGCGGGAAGGTACTAAAGGGTCACCGAGGCCCCTGGCAACACAGTCCCGCTCCGGCCAAAGCGGGAGGGTGTGTCAGACTATTACTGACTAAAACCCAACCGTATTCCTTCCTGTTGAAGAAGGAGAAGTTATTTGATGATTTCCCATCCAAAAAAAAAAGGGGGTTCTCATAGAGGCCCTAGACAGTCAATATTGCTTGACAAGACACGAAACAATGACAATCTTGTCAAGCAATTTTGACCGTCTAGGGACCCCATTAGGACTTTGCGACCGAATTCGGCCGTAAAGCGATCGCTGTCTATGTCCAGACTGCAGCCCCTGATGAAACTAGAGTATTTAACGATACATGTCACCTTCACGGTACGTGAAGGTGTAAAATTTCATTTCTGTAAAAGTAAAAATAAAGAAAAAGAAAAAATATTTTATTTGGGACACGCACAAGAAACACAAAAAGTAAAAAAGGAGCATTTAAAACTAAACTTCGAAAAAAAAGTCAATAAAAACACTTGTGCGACGCCAAAAAGGCTCATATCTCAGCATACTCTAAGTAAGTAGATAGTAGAATGTATCCACATGAAGATAGCTTACTCTACAAAGACTTTTACGGTGATTCTGGAGCTTTACCAAAAGTATGGCAGATGTATGCACTGTGACGAGAGTGATCACCATCATACGTTGGCCGACCCTAGGAATGCTTCGTGTTGAACATTGTGTCCTTGGACACGTCCATTACAAGAAACACTGAGCCTTATAGATAATAATTGTCATAAAATTATACAAATGACTATTACACAAGTTATTATAGTCTTATAGGTCTATTAACAAGAAACTCAATTATTTGCCATTTATACTATTTAAATATAACACAAATTTGCCTTAGTTATTAGTTCATACGGCAACTATTAACCGACTCTGTCGCAAATGTGAGGTTATGTAAACAAAATATCCACAATATGTTAGGTAAATATAACTGTCGCAATATTTTAAGACTTTTTAAAAGGTGTGGTTGATAACGGAATCTTTGAACAAGCCGTTAAGGTGAAGCCTGTTCGTTTATATAAAAAAACTGATTGTTTAAAATGATAAAACATTTTGAGAAAAAAAAAAATTCTATAACTATACGACCGCTTGATCGGTGATGAATAATACAGCATAGAATAAACCGTAAATAATCTGAAAGTAAGACTTTGTTATCAAGAAATTCTAGGTCAGCGATAAAATAAGATTTTATCTTATTTTGGTCCTACTCCAATTTCTGTCATTTTAAATAATACCACAAGAATTAGTTTGAAAGCCCGCAAAGAAACCTACCAAATTGTGCATGAAAATAAGACTTCGATGTTAATCTTCTATATTTATACATATAATAAAATACTAACGAAGTCAAAACTGTACATTTAATATTTTTGCAAAAAGTAATTGATATGAGGTGTGTGGGAACGAATCTGATGCCGAAAATATAGTTTTTAGAATGTTTGTTCGTTTTTCTAGATGTATGTATGTTCCGGATTGGCGAAAAAACGGCTGAACGGATTTAGATGAAATAGGGCACTAATGGCAAAAGGCAAGTATGGCAAAACAACACATAGGGTACTTTTAATCCCGGTAGTACGTTCCTGTGGGATATTTTTAGACATCCACGCGGGCGAAGCCGCGGGCAAAAGCTAGTCGTGTAAATAAAAATAACCATTTATAAAATTGACAATTTGGTTTATAATCTCTAAGCCTTCCCTTTAACATTTAATACGTAAATTACGTGTAAGTTGCGATACGAGGTGGGTGGCGCACGCGGCGTCCACATCCTAGCCCATTTGGTAATCACGTCACGAGTATCCAAGCCGCGTGGATTGCGATATGATTGAAGATAATTGATCTGCCAAATGATAGCTCTAGAGCAAACATTGCTTCCCCATATGGTATAACTGTGTTATGGTACATGAATAGCTTTGCCCGCGGCTCCGATCGATTTTTTCGGAGACAAGATTTGAGGGTTTAGATTTTGGTCTATTGTTGCAATAGATCAAGTATGGAGCCAGGCTCTTTTGACATATTGGGTCTCATTATCATTAATTTTAATTCGTTAATATGTAGATTGGGCATTGGCAATTTGCATGCTTTGCCAGCACTTAGTCACATCTATGCTTCTCATATCCTGCCCTAGTCGCCTATTAGAATTTTTAATCAGTATTTGGCTCTAAACTGCTCTTACGTGATCAAATCATTACATGCTTTTATTTGAATGTAGCCTAACCTAAGTAAAGCTAAAAAGCGAAGATCATAGAGCCGTCTCCTGTCAGTTAGATATTTGTTTAATATCTTCAACATCTCGCGTAGAGGAAACATACCTCATAACTTGACGTAACTTGTAATCAGCTTACCGCATTACTTAGCAAGCTCATTCGGATATGATTGTCAGTCAATTTGATAACTTATTCATAGCTGAACTGGGAAGTTTTTGGTTATGATAGATGTTTTCCATATCACGACATCGGATCGCCAAGTGGGCTTTGATTGATTTGGCGCTACAAGATTTATAACCGACGAATAAAAGGAAGAGGTTTTTAAGTCAACGCGTATGTTTGTATTTGGTTTTGTTAGAAAGTAAAACCGGCCAAGTACGTGTCGGTTTCGGAGTTGGGAAGAATTTATCCCAAACACAAACTTTTGAAAAACATCTTCTCCGGTACATCGATATGTCGCGGAAAATGTAAGTTGATCGACTGTTACTCGTTAACTTGTAGCGCCTACTAAACTGTAATAGTTTTCCTTTTAATTTCGTTATATATACTACTGCCATGATTTTTTTCACATATCCAAAAACCACCATTTAGCTGGCAGAGGGCAGCAATTGACTCTAACAAAAAAATAGCACTTTAAATCTTAATAATAATATTACGCAAACGTATCCATGAATCGAAAAATGGTCTTCACAGACCCGCAATAGTTTTGAACAGCCTATCCAACGATTCCTCATACCATAGGATAGACGAGAGAAAAAATATATAATATCATCCCCACTTTGCGTGCAAGGGAAGTGTGTTACAATTGCCCCGCTACAGTAGAATCTGGCATGCTGTTGCTTCATTGATTCATTAGCATATATGTACATTGCTTTTACATCATGTCAGAGGCGTAGCAAACAAATAATAGCGCTTATAAATTCCGATCTTTCAAAGTAATGAACAGGTGGATTTAAAAGATTAGCCGCTAATACAGATTGATTGGCTTATTAGACATTCTAATCACAGACTTGTGTTTTTGAAAGTTTCTTTATAAAATGTGCGGTGATAAATAAAACAAGTTATTCAACAACTTATTCGATTTTGAACTTTTTTGACATTTTGTCGGAAAAATTTGACAGTTTGTGGTAACTTGATGTGCTCGCGACTGTACAATACACTGTGTTGCAAAAATTCAATTCGTGTTCATTTGTTTTAGGATTCATAGAGTAGAGATTTTCCCACGCAAGAAGGATCGATTCCTTAAGAAGTTGTAGTAAAATGATTTATGTTGTGTGCAGTATCTCGTTATCTATGAGTATTGTTGTTTGTTGTTGTTGTTGAGTATTGTGAGAGTATTGTTCAGTACATAAGCAGAGAAGTCTGGTTGAATTATCTAGAGTTCGATTGTATATTATATTAAAGGCTAGCAAAAGGTCTCTATGAAATAATAGTAAAATTGTAAGTAAAACTTAAACTAAATACTTAGGTAGGTACTAAGTGAGTTTTATGGTTTGTGGTATAGTGGTTTGGGGTATGTATTTATTGCATATATGTAAACACTACAGAGTACCTGCAGTATTGTCTCTCCTTTCCTCCCTAATCCATCCAAAGGTTGTCTTTAAAATATCGTTTTTAGCGATAAGACCGCCCATTGTGTCACCCTATTTAAAATTTCCACATTTATATCTGTAATTTTTATTGTGTACATAATAAAGAGTATTGTATTCCATTCTATGAATTTTATTATTGAGCAAAATCAATTATATACTGCTATTTTCTACCATTAGGGATTTGATTACTATAATAATTATAGTAACTACTTCCTAGATTGATTAATTAAATAAAAACAAACAGACAGAAAAAATAAAAAGTTTTGTTTTAGTTAGTATGCAACTCCACAAAATTGATTGGTTCAAAATTATAGTTATCTAGTGCTGCAATAAAAACTAGACCAAAACTGTCGCCCAGTATTTAATGTATAACTACGTATAGATTGCATTATACAATTACGTTATTAATTTTGTATTATCATGGCCGCCTACTTGCCTGTGTAAAATGAAAGAAATCATTAAAAACGTTGTTACAACATAGCAGTACGTACATGGTTTACTTTTTATATACGACCTTGTTTCAATCTTTAATGCAAAAGTGTCACATTCTTGTTGTAACGAGAGTTTAATAGTGTGTTGCAGGAATATTGCAAGGTCGGGCTATTTCATTTAAACATACTTTACGGGCAGTTTTAACTTAAATTCATGCACTTAAGGCTGACAAGAGGCAAATTACCAAAATAGGCTTGTCTTAAGAAAACAATTGCCAAATCTGTATAGTTTGTGGTAGCGGAAAAAATATATGTTAATTTTAAACATATTTCCCAGAACTTGGTTGTTACCAAAACATGTTTTGAAAAAAAAACTCGATACGAACTAACGTTAAACTAACCTCTTACCTTGAGTTCCAATCCAAAATATCTGTATTAAATATAAAATATCAACATACCTTACGTATTGAATTAATAACAAGAACGTCTTATTTGAATGCATGGTTGTTTTTTATTTTCGATTACTGAACTCAATTTTGAGTAAATAGATAATTACTTCATATTTTGCAATATGTACATTACAAGCGTTGTGTCATCGCGCTTCTCTTTCTTTTCTATGCAGTTTGACAGTGACGGCGGTTTAGGTGTTGTCAACGTCATAACTGAGGTAGTCGTGTATTTCTTGTCTATACTTAAGACGTGATCATTAAGTCTACCTAATTACGGGAGACACACAAACTTTTGAGACGTGACTGACCCAAATCGATCAAAATTATTATATTTATAATTTTACCCGGTAAATTCAGGCGGTAGAAGAAGCATTGGCAGACCAATGGCCCAGGTGGGGTGGATGACCTACACAATATCGCAGGGAAGACCTGGATGAGTCTCGCACATACCAGGGAAGCATGGCACGAAAGGGAGGAGGACTATACTCGCCAGTGGGTGGATTAAGGCTGCCGATGACATTTTGTTATTTTTATTTATTTATTTATAGTTAATTAAAAGGTACAACTTCGATTATATTAATGAACATAGAAACAATTGTTACGTTGACAATAATTATGTTGTATATGATTTAATTCAAAACTAACATAGAACAGTGGACTCCCTTGCATACTTTCTCTCACACAACACCCGACATATACGCATAATTTTACTCTATTCATCCGCAAACACGTCACATTCAGGATTGGCAGTCACGCGCACATATGGGAGTGGCGCGAGAAGGCGAAACGCCGGGGCGTAACTCCGCTGCCGCGAGAAATCGCAGCACAGCGGACGGAGCTCCGGCGGGATCTCATGGCGACATGGCGAGTGCGATTGTCGCAACCCAGTGCTGGACACGCCACAATTGCGGCGGTTAGTTCCCTCTTTGAGGAGTGGCTAGAGAGGCGCTACAGTGTCCTCACCTACCGCCTGACGCAGGTTCTCACTGGACACGGCTGCTTCGGGAGGTTCCTGTATTGGATAAGGCGGGTGGAAACGCCCGGGTGTCGCCACTGTGTGGATCGCCCGGAGGACACGGTGGAGCACGGATTGGGCAGAGCACCGTCGTGTTCTCGTGGAGGTGATCGGCGGCGGAGATCTCTTGCATCCGGCCTTGTTCCAGGCCATGGTAGGGAGCGAGAGGGCATAGGAAGCCATCACCTCCTTCTGCGACACAGTAATGCTCGCGAAGGAGGAGGCGGAACGGGTGAGGATACAAATTTCGTGCCCTTACGCCCCTAGCTGCTGCAGGAGACGCCCTGGGCGTCGGGAATCCCAGGCGGATTTCCGGCCACCGTAAGCGCGGGCTTGCGGACGGTGAGCAATGGGTAGCTCGCCGTTCTTAAGAACATTTACTGTACCTTTTCGAGCATCAGTGTTTGGGTCGTGGTATAAGGGTGCCAAACACAGGCACTAAACTCAAGTTTGCTGCGAACCAGAGTGGTGTACAACAGCCTAATAACGTTTGTATTACGAAAGTCACGAACATTTCAGAAAACAAATCCCAAGCGCCTGAAAAAAATGATAATGATGATAAAAGTTTGAGCAATTTTCAGTGATTCCAAAATTCGATTTACAATCTTTTTTTTTTTTTTGTGACGGTGAGCTGTAAACTAACAATGTCTCTTAAACACAAATACTGAGCCACAGTTTCATTTATATATGAGTGCTTCATCATCATCTGCCTAGCCTTTTCCCAACTATGTTGGGGCCGGCTTCCAGTCTTATCGGATACAGCTGAATACCAGTATTTTACATGGAGCAACTGCCTATCTGACCTCCACAACCCAGTTACTGGGTAACACGATACCCCTTGGTAAGACTGGTTGTCAGACTTTCGAGCTTCTGACGACCCGTAACGACTGTCAAAGATCTATAAATGACAGCCGGGACCAACGGCTTAACGTGCTTTCCGAGGCATGGAGGGTCTTGGTATATAAAGATGGTCACCTATCCACGGACCAACCGCGGCAAACGTAGCTTAACCTGATCGATGGACCCGTGCGGCTGTTATTACTTAGCCACAAGCCCCCCTTATATATGAGTGCTTGAGCCGTCAAAATAAATCGTAGCTAATTACGTTATTGCTCACAAGACCCCGTCTTTCGTTGCCATGCCCCCTAACCCTGACATGAAATCAATTTCATTTATAAGTACAGACAGCTATTTGTAACCAGCTAATAGTTATAAGTACGTATCCGGTTAATCTCAATTATCTATCTAAATAGTTCTTGCCGAAAGTTGATGAATAATAGTCGATATAATAATCAGTTCAAGGGCTTTATGCGCGTGCGCCACCCACGTGATAATCACTCCATAAAGAATTCCATTGGTAAATTCACTTGTTGGTAATAGTAACGATAATATCGTTTAGATTATGTTGTTTGAAGCTTGAACAAGATTTTGATCTTGGGTCCGATGTATAATTGAATTGATGATGAAGTAATCGCTTTGATTATCAGATGGGATTGCTTTTATTATGGCGTCAATGGTTGAAAACTTGACACTACCGAAAGGACTGGTTCATATTAGCAAAGGACAGGGAAGCCTTTTCCTTGAAATGGGACAGCACGGGCTCCTTGATTCGTTAGAAGAAATTTTGATCAGTCAGTTTTCTTGTATAGGTAAGCGCTAATAAATTAGATAGGTATTATTTAACACGCATTAGATATTATTTAACACGCATGTTGGTTGCACAGAATAAAGTGAATAAGAAAGACGTTATTGGACGATTTCTTAATTATATATTGACTTTGCTGTTTAATTTATATTTAATTTATTTATTAGCGAATAGACTAGATTGTAATGTGAATAAATTATCACCAACCGTTATCGTAACTCCTAACTAATATAATAAATGTGAAAGTGAGTTTGCTTTCACGTTAAAACGGCTGAACGGACTTGGATGTAATTTGGTACTTGGGTAGATCATGACCTGGATTAGGTCCCAATATTCCTACGGGATCGAGACTAATGCGGTTGAAACCGAGCGCAGCTAGTACTTCATAAAAGGAAATAAAAAAAAATGTTGGTTGCACTATTTATAATCCACCCCCAATGATACCTTAGTCAATTATCTTTATTCCCTACCAGCTAAGCTATTCATTTAAGTATAAGCTGATAACAAGCAAGCATTGTATAGGATATCCGTACCTTTTTTTTTTTTGAGGGTGGGAAATCATCAAATAACTTCTCCCGCTCTGGGCGGAGCGGGAGGGTGTGTCAGACTCTTACTGACTAAAACCCACCCGTATTCCTTCCTGTTGCCTGTGGTGCGGGGGCCTCGGTGAACCATAAGTAGGATATCCGTACCTACAGTGAGAGGTCAGCTTATACTGGAAATGTATAGCTTGATATATAGCCGTGTGTACCCTGCTAGTTTGGCTAGAGAAAGGCGATATTATTCTCGTAATGCAATTGTAATGCGAAAAAATGGGTCAGTGGGTAGCCCTGAGCGTTGGAACGTGACAGCACTGACAGCTTATCTTTAATCAGTAAGCTAGAAACAGTCTCCAAAGAGAACGAAAGCTCAGTGACATATCAGCGAATTGGTAGCTTTGTGATTGATTATACGTAGCTCTGTATTAATATTTTGATTCTAATCTTGCATGAAATCAATTATTGAAATGTCATCATCATCATCATGATTTCAGCCGAAAGACGTCCACTGCTGGACATAGGCCTCCCCCAATAAAGGGGGGGGGGGGGGTTGCCATAATCGCCACGCTTGGCAGGCGGGTTGTTGTATTTAAATGTATAATTCATTAATTTAATGTAAAAAATAAGCGTTTATTGGTGCTACTAGTAACGTTAGGGTGAATTAATAGAGCCTCTGTGGCAGCATCTAATTAAATATTGAAAACTAGCAACTCGCCCCTGCTTCGCGCGGTTTTTATGACTTGACAAAATATCGTGATTTTAAAATGTTTTTTTGTTAAATAATCCTTCCGGGATAAAATTTCTAGATAATGGTAAAACCGCATGAAAATATGTGGCGCGGTTTGGAAGAACCACGCGATCACAGACACGAAAAGATAATTTATATTATTAATACGTTTAGAAATACATATAAATGGAAGACCTTTGACAGTAGTGGGACAGCACAAGGTAGCTAAAAAAAAATGCTCATATTTAAATACATTCGCTGCACACTAGGCAGTCAGCCCCGCCAACAACCTTGCTGCTTTAGTAAGCTTGGCTATCAATTAGAAATGATTCTAGTTAGATATTGACCAATGGATTCAAGTTGACCCGCGGATCCTGTCTAAAATGTACATTCGATGACAAAATATACTTTTATTAAATATTAAGAGACTCTTAAATATTGAGGTGGATTCTAGTGCTTGGTTGCACTTGGGTTGATATCTGATTTAACAGCACCGCATTAGAAAATTCCGATACCTATATAGGTATCCATATAGGTAATCTATATAGGTAAACTGAATGTTAGGATTATTTTTGGGGCGAAACCACTTATTATTCGTAAGAAAACTAGAATTAACGCCGGTTCAGGTGCCTAGTAGCATAATCAGCCTATAATGTTCCCACTGCTGGGACACAGGCCTCCTCTCTATGTGACGGAGTGGGCCGTAAACCACCACGCGGGCCCAGTGCGGGTTGGTGCCTAGTGCAGTAATTTAATATAATTATTTAACACTATTACTTTCCTATATTTAAAAATATAAATAATGATTGCTACAATTAACGCTGCTGTAGCCTACTGTACAAGTAACACAAAAATGTATCAATAGTATTGCAACGACAGCGCTTGCGCAACCGATCGCGATGATTGAAACGAGGTAGGCGGCCTAACGTTTGACAGATTATATCCTTTAGCAGGTGCAAAGTGAACATAATTCTGTATACGTCGTGCTCATATCTCACACTTAATAGGGCCTAAACTAAATAAATACTTTATTAACATCGTTGCTGAGGTTGAATGCGTCTAATTGAATTATCAAGTGGGCAGGTGAGCATTATTTTTGATCGTAACTGTACTCGAGTGAGTGAACTTGCTTACATTGATTTTTATTAGCCATTAGGTAACTCCCTTGGTTAAAAAAAAACTGTACAAAAACAATGTAGGGAAGTTCATCATCATCATCATCATCATCAATTTAGCTGAAAGACGTCCACTGCTGGAAATAGGCCTGCCCCAAGCTCCGCCACTTTGACCGGTTCTGTTCTTCCCGCATCCAGCGGATTCCTCTGGCCTTCACAAGGTTATCGATCCTCGACTTCGCGTCGTATTCCACGCGCGCCTCAAAGAGATGTCGTCAGCACAAAAGTAGGGGTCCACTAGGGCCGATGCCTGCCGGGGTCGCGGGAAGGTACTTATGGGTCACCGAGGCCCCCGCAACACAGGCAACAGGAAGGAATACGGGTGGGTTAGTCAGTAAGAGTCTGACACACCCTCCCGCTCCGCCCAGAGCGGGAGAAGTTATTTGATGATTTCCCACGCTCAAAAAAAAAAAAAAAAGGTTATCGATCCACCTTGTAGGAAGCATTACAATGCTACGTCTTCCGGTACACGGTCGCCACTCCAGGACATATCAGCCCCATCGGCCATCTGTTCTGCTTGCAATATGCCCTGCCCACTGCAACTTAAGTTTGGCAATTCTTTGGGCTATGTCGGTTCCCTTGGTTTGGCTGCGGATCTCTTCATTTTTGAAGAGAACCGAAGAACAGAAGTTGCCCTGAACTCAACGTTCGGATGCAACCGAGAATCACAGAATTTAATAGGTTGACTAATACACATAAACATAACATCACGCCTTGTTTCCCCGAAGGGTTGGGCAGAGGTGTACCTGTAGTACACCCACATTTCGCCAGTTATGTTTAAGTCCCATGTAATAGGGGGCGAGCCTAGTACCATAACTAATATGAGTCAATAAAAAGCGTTGCCTAGGTTAGGCTTTAAAAATGGTGGAGATCACGTATGTAAGGTCACAAGTGATACAGAATCTAGTGAACGTGCGTCTTCGCCCGGAGCAGGATTTCGAATAACTTTTATTTATTTATTTATTTATTTATTTTGTGTGAAATTTATCATTTTAGAGCGTATTTACTAACTTTACCTCAAACATATACTTGAGTAGTTCATTTTTTAACTTCCTTAGCTGCGTTGAGCGATTTTTGGTGGGATAAAACTTATGGGTTCATGTCATCAACATGTGACCACGCACCGCCATGCTAATGTTACCACTACTATTCCAAATTTTTCACTTTTGTCAGCATTGCCCATGAATGCCTATTTTTTTATTCACTTTGAACGTTATATTTTTTAATTTTCTTTCTTTTTTATCTTTGGTTTTCTTTTTTAATACTTTACTATCGATCGAATCAATAAGTATTACTTTAATGAACGAATAATGGTACAAAAAAAAATTGTATAGGTAATATGATTCAATCTTTTTTTTTGTAATCTTTGTAAGTATATCAACCTAAAAATCGCATTTATTTTAAATTAAATACTTTTCAGAAAATTGCATTTATTTCACTTTAATTAATTTTCAGAAATCCTATTTTAAATATTATGTACCAATAATGAATACTTCACTGTAATTAAAATTAATGGACTAAAGTAGGTGGCGTTTAATATAACAATACCCTTATCAACCAAATCTGGCTCACATCATACACTTTTGGTCCAGAGATGAACTTAATATAATAATAGTTATCATAACAAGAATCATCACTATTGTTATGTAGGCCTATGTTATGTAAAAAAATATTCTAATTCTCAAGTTGATTGATCATTTTGGGTATCACAATGGGTCATATATCATATCTAACAGTGTCAATGTCACTGACCCACTGATTGTAACATGTTGTTGTTACCATAACAGAGAGATTAAGAATAGGCACTTGTTGGGGTCAAGGTTCAACATGTTTGAGAAGCTCTTGAAAATTGTATTTTGTTAAGAACTCTTCTTAGTCATTGTTTATTGTACCCACTAGCGATCCGCATCTGCTCCGCACCGATGTTACGATAAACTGTCCAGTTAGGTAGGTCAAACTTCGACAAAGAGGTCAATCGTCGAATCCGACTCGGCTGGGCAGCGTTCGTGAAGCTACGCAATATCTTCTCGTCCCACATATTGCATTATCTCAAGACGAAAGTCTTTGAACTGTGCGTGTTGCCAGTGATGACCTATGGCACAGAAACGCGGTAGCTCACAATGGGCCTTATTAGAAGGCTAAAAGACACCCAAAGTCACCCGCAGTCGAACCAAAGTTACCGACATAGCCCGAAAAATTGCCAAACTTAAGTGACAGTGGGCAGGGCACATTGCTCGCAGAACTGATGGCCGATGGATCCGAAAGGGTCTGGAGTGATGACCCCGTACCGGAAGACGTAGCGTTGGAAGGCCTCCTACAAGGCGGAGCGATAACCTTGTGAAGGCCACAGGTATCCACTGGATGCGGGAAGCACAGAACCGGTCAAAGTGGCGGTGCTTGGGGGAGGCCTAAGTCCATCGGTGGATGTTTTTCGGCTGAAATGATGATGATGATGGATATTACGACTTGATGAAGCATCGAGATTTTTTTTATTTTAATTATATATATAAAACATATATAATTAAAATAAAAAAATCTCGACACATACATTTTCAGGAATACATTCTAATGATGGTGAAAACCACGTCTAAATCATTTGCGGAATTTTGAAGAACATCTTAGTTACACAAACAGACATCACAAAAAGCGACTTTAATTTATAATGTGTTCGTAATGGGAGATGGCTTAAGCTGTTTTCTACGAGTTTTGATAGTCATGGATCAGGTTGTCAGGGAAGACACTTGTGTAGTCGAAAGTACCACGCACCGTAAGATGGAAAATTGTACTTTACAGGCTTAAAGTCTAAATGTGAGAAGAAGTGGGCACGAGGTCCCGGGGCTCCGAAAATCGGGATACACATCCGTGTGAGCTAATAGTTAGGAGTCTCTCTTGTTTCACCGAAAGGAAATTGCCAAATTATCACTTCTCGAACAATTTTCCGCATAATTTCATTTGCCAAATTATGCAATTACTTAGCAAAAAATCTCTTCACAAATAATTGTAACGCAAACCTAATGTTTGGCAAGTGAACGTTTAAACAATAACTTGTTTACGAACTAGTACTTTTACCAATTTTTATGTAGTCAAATATTTCAGTTGGAATACCTCATTTTACGCAAAATAAGATTTCTACCTCGTATAACTAAGTAGTTCGGTTCTCGATAACTTGCTAAAAATAATCTCTTTTTCCATATTTTTTCTATATAATCTATTCGTTTCTGGTCTCAGTTTTAACCTAACCTAACCATTTTTTAAATAATAACCTACTCTAACTAGTTCCATAAGTAAACACAAATTTGACTTGTTTTAGACAAATTCAAGCACATAACCTCTCTAACGTTTATTATCTAAAGATTGTTTGCTGTAATAAATCATTTGATTAAAGAACAAATGCCTAAATGACATTATACTTGATAATATCCTGCCAAGTAAAAATTTGACCAAATGAAAATGTGCGTACAAAAATCATTCCAAACATTGCATTGGTAAAAAAAAGCTTGCTAAAATTTGTTTGGGCAATGAAATTTTGGCAAAATCTTTTCGGCAAAACGACAGGATCCCAATAGTTAGTCTCGCGACCGTATGGTTCACTTGCCAAAAGTAGAATGTACCAAGTAACAATTCCAAACCCTTAGCCTGGTACCTCCCGCCCTTCGCCCTGTGACCAAGTTCGGCAGCAAAAAATGCATGCTCGGCACGTTTGTTTAAGACGCTGACAACACCTAAGCCGCGGTCACTGTCCGTTCTTGTTATTAATAAATACGTAACGTACGTTGATATTTAATACAGATATTTTTGATTGGAACTCAAGGTTACTTTAACGTTAGTTTGTATCGAGATTTTTTTTTCAAAACATGTTTTGGTTACAACCAAGTTCTGAGAAATATGTTTTTCTTAAGACAAGCCTATTTTGGTCATTTGACTCTTGTCAGCGCCTTATGTATTTCTAAAAACTAAAGTTTACAAAAACAACACGAGAGGTAATAAAGATGTTAGATTTATGGATAGTCTATGGAGTGCTGCTCTCAAAAGGTGAAGGAAAACATCGTAAGGAAACCGGCACATGGCTTAGAACCAAAAATTCGAAGACATGTGACATTTGCCAACCCGCACTGGGCCCGCGTGGTAGATTACGGCCCACTCCCTCTAACAGAGAGGAGGCCAGTGTTCCAGCATGTAAAGGAACAAAGTATCGCTTCACCGTTTAAACTAATTGACAAAACTTAACCAAGATAACGTTATGAGATTCATGATGACATGTTTACTCTAAACCTTATATTGGCGAATTTCACAAAGTAGATAGCATTTGAGTAATGATCATGCTTTTAAAAAAATGTACTGCAGGCGTTGTTTAGGCTACGGTGGTGGTGGAAGTGAGCACTAAACTTGAGCAGTCTGTAACAGTAACACAAATTGGTGTGGTTGCTTCCGATTTATTTTTATACGAATTAATCGAGTAGGGTGTCCCTTTTTAGGGTTCCGTAGTAAACAAGGAAACCTTATAGTTTCACCATGTCCGTCTGTATGTCTGTCTGTCTGCCTGTCTGTTTGCCTGTCAGTCTGTCTGTCGCCATTGTAGCTCAGAGATGCTTAGTACTAGAAAAATGTAATTTTGCATGGGTATACATATTGATCACGCCGACAAAGTGGTAATAAAATCTTCAAAAAGTATATTTTTTAGTGTACCTACATTTTTTTTTTGTTTGGAAATTTTCAAATAACTTCTCCCGCTCTGGGCGGAGTGGGAGGGTGTGTCAGCTTCTTACTAACTAAAACCTACCCATGTTCCTTCCTTCTGTTGCCTGTGTTGCCAGGGGCCTCGGTAACCCTTTCGTACCTTCACGGGACCGCGGCAGGCATCGGCCCTAGTGGACCCCTACACCTGTGCTGACGACATCTCTTTGAGGGTGGTCTTTATCGGATGGCGAGCTACCCATTGCTCACCGTCCGCAAGCCCGCGCCTACGGTGAACGGAAATCCGCCCGGGATTCCCGACGCCCAGAGCGTCTCCTGCGGCGGCTAGGGGCGAGAGGGCGCCAAATTTGCCTTTCCCTCAACCGTTCCGCCTCCTGCCCATGCCCTCTCGCTCCGTACCATGGCCTGAAACAAGGCCGGACGCGAGAGATCTCCGCCACCGATCGCCTCCACGAGGACACGGCGATGCTCTTTCCAAGCCGGGCAGACCTCCACCGTAAGCTCCACCGTGTCATCCGGGTGATCCACACAGTGATGACACCCGGGCGTTTCCTCCCGCTTTATCCGACACAGGAACCTCCCGAAGCTGCCGTGTCCGGTGAGGACCTGCGTCAGACGGAAGGTGAGGATGCCGTGGTGCCTCTCAAGCCAATCCTTAAAGAGGGAATTTATGGCCGCAAATGTGGCGTTCCCAGCACTGGATTGCGATAATCGCACCCTCCATGTCGCCATGAGATCCTCTTCTTTTGCCTTCATGTCCGGTGGCAGTGTACCTCCCTTGCACGTAAAGTGGGGATGATAATTTTTTGTTCTCGTCTATCCCATAGTGTCGGATAGGCCGTTTAAAAATATTGCGGGTCTGTGAAAGCCATTTTTCGATTAATTTATGTTAGAGTCAAGTGTGTGTCGCCCCACCCCCCTCCAGACTTAGTGGTTGTTTTTGGATATGTGAAAAAAATCATGACAATAGTACATATAACGAAATTAAAAGGAAAATTATCACAGCTAAGTAAGCTTTACAAGTTAACGAGTAAGAGTCGACCAACTTACATTTTTTTGTTGGAGAATTGACCGTGACGTATATCGATGTATGGGAGAATATGTTTTTGAACAACAATGTTAAGTTTGTTTTTGAGATAAGTGCATTCCACCTACGGAACCCTTCATTGTGCGTGGTGCAACACGCACTTGGTCGGTTTTATGGCTTGAATTGTCTTCTAATGGAGCCACAGCATCAGCTTTATGGTCGATCCACGTTTATGTTTTTGTCATTTCTTACATTTTAAACTAAAAGCTATTAGAGCAATTAAATAAAACAATATCAGACAAATATAAAATTATTTATATTTTAAGGCTCCTACATACTGGCGCGACTTGTCGCGCGACTCGTCGCGACACAAAGGCACCGCTTGTAGCGCTACACGCGGTGTCTTTGTGTCGCGTCGCGTCGCGCGACAAGTCGCGCCAGTATGTAGGAGCCTTTACATTTAAAATAATAACTAAAAGTCAAGGTATTCTTAGTATTTACTTTATCTGCGTGTTTTTATCTACTAAGCAAATAGATATTGACATTAAGATTAACAATATTAGACAATCTTACACGAGTTTTACATATTTATGCTCGTTATCTATGTATCTTTTCTAATTAGATTATATAGGTTTGTTCTATTCGTTTAATAATATCAGTCGACACGGATATATGAGGGGTATAATTTCAAAACCCCTAAAATGACTTCATGCACATTTACATATTTTTGCACCAAAATAAAGTTTTAAATTTTACTTTCAATATGTCTATACGTTAAGTTTCATAACCCACTTAAATACACAGTAAAACCTGTCCAAAAAGTAATGTTAGTTGCAAATTCCGCTAAAATGTCCTATGTTACAATCAAAATCCTCCAAAATAAAATCGACCAATGACAGCGCCGCATTTGAGTCACGTGATCTTTAAAACAGTATGGCGATTTAGATAGTTTTATATGGTTAGATGCAAAACCCTCTATGATATGACAGCTGATTTTCAAAATCCGCTAAAATGGCAAGTTGCTTGCAAACTCCTCTATAGTAAATTTTAATCTTTAATTTGTTTGAATATGCACATAGATATTTTAGATTTTCCAAGTTTTTTAGGATTGCCATGATATGACAAACAAATTAATATCAAATATTGTCATTTGCATTAAGTTTTTCACAACATATTCAAAATAATCTTCCTGTGAAAAATTTATTCGGGATGCTTTAGAGGGTTTTGAAATTATCCCCTCATATATCCTTTAAGTTCAGTATAGATAACCTTGTTCCAGTTTGCTGGTCCTAATTAATCATTTGAAACGAAATGCTCCAATCACTGACTCTCACCTCCGTCTCTGAGAAATTTATCGTAACTCAAATTAGTACTCACGTACCCTGCCGAGAGATGTAGACAAGCGATTTCTATTCTACAGTGGAGTAGAAATAGAAAGCGTCATGCTAAGCCTACTGGTCTCATATTCTGACTCACATATCATCATCATCATCTGCCTGCCTTTTCCCAACTGTGTTGGGGTCAGCTTCCAGTCTAACCGGATGCAGCTGAGAACCAGTATTTTACATGGAGCGACTGCCTATTTACACGATACCCCTTGGTAAGACTGGTTGTCAGACTTTCGAGCTTCAGACCCGTTACAACTGTCAAAGATCTACAAATGACAGTCGAGACCAACGGCTTAACGTGCTTTTCGAGGCACGAAGGTGTCTTGGTATGCAAAGATGGTCACCCATCCACGGACCAACCGCGGCAAGCGTAGCTTAACCTGATCGCCCGACTCATGCGGTTGTTATTACTTGGCCACAAGCCATTAATCACAATACCTCTTTACCAAACATTAAAATCTGTTGAGAAAGTTATGCATAAAAATTATAGAATAAACACAGCGAAAACCAGATAACAGAGAATCAGAGAAAGTAGATTTGGTAGATGGTAGTAGTTTCAACTATTCAGTTAACGTTGATTGCACAGAACACTTCTAGTGCTCTCTCTCTAGTCATAATCAGTGTTTTTATCTACCAGATCGATAAAATAAATCAATCAATAAGTAATCAACATCAAATCCCTGCTGGCTGACGTGATTGGTTGATCAAAATACCAACAACCATCATGTGTTCAGAAATCTGATGTGTTATTACCATCAACGATCATATAGGGTTCAAACCGGTATCCCATCTATCCGCATAAGATCAAGAGAGATTTTACATACTTTATGCCAAGATTTAACAAAATCTGTTCAATAAAAGACAAGAATCTCGTAAAAAAGTAGCGAATAGACGGATAGCTATTTATTAAAGAAAGACGTAGGCCCATGTCTAATGAGCTTTAACGCTCCAGCAGACAGGCCCAACGCGACACTAGTAGCACAATATCTATGAAAACTTCATGGAAATTGTCGCGCTGCACGTCGTGCTGCCTGTAGCGTCCGCGATATCGCGCTAGTCTGCACGAACCTTTATAATGCTATCGAATGATAAGTAAACTTAAAGACTTGATTTATCTTTTACCTGTTTCCATTAGAGAAATTGCTCCAATCATTGGCTCTCCATCTCTAAGAGCCTTATCAAATTTCTGATCACTTAATTGCAGTTCGATTTTTGGTAACAATGTTGATTGGTTGATCAAAATACCAGCAACCAATCAAAACCAACACAATAAATTTAACGTTAGATTTGATTGCAGACTTTGATCATAGATTAGATAAGGGTTTCAGAAACTGGTAAACCCCATCTAAGTACCTATTTGTATTCATATTAATTTATTGATCACTTAAGGGTTATTTGCTGATTCAAATTAGAATTTATTTATTTGTACACATAGGTATAATGACACAATATTTTTATTTTATTACATAATGTACCAAACATTATGTAATAAAATAAAAATATTGTGTTACTATGTGCTGCCCTGCAAGGCGTACAAACATTTCTTACACAGTAGGTAATAAGTGTACGGGTAGTATTGCCTATAAAATAATAAAAATACTACTAAGTAACAGGCTTAAATCTTTAGCAATACGAGTAAACATAAACCATTAACAAAATAATAAAAATTAAGGTAACACTCATATTAACTAAACTTATTAACTAAAGTAAGTAGGTAATAAATAAGTCTGAGAAGATGGTATTACGTTTTTATTTTTCTTCTAAATATTCATTTATAGTGTAATATGCTTTCTGTATTGACAACCTATGGAGTGTTTTTTTTAAAGTGTTTAAGTCTTTTGAAGCTTTTATCGATTTAGGTAGTTTGTTACATATTTTTGGAGCCATTCCTAGGAAGCTTTTTGAGAATAGGGGCGGTTTGATGGGTTAGTAAACCCTATCCGGGTTACAAATTGGTTAAGGTTATTTTTGATAAACATGGCAAGTTCATAAATGTATAGGGTCGGCAATGTTAATAATTTTAAATAAATAAAAAAAATCGATTACTTAGTCCAATTAGTTCAATTTGATTAGTTCAATTCATGATTTATTTTTTTTATCTAGTTCAGTACTTTAAGGGACTCGTGACTAAATAATAACAGCCGCACGGGTCAATCAAAGGTTAAGCTACACTTGATGAGGTCGGTCCGTGGATGGGCGACCATCTATTACATATCGAGATCCCTCCGTGTCTCGAAAAGCACGTTAAGCCGTTGGTCCCGTTTTTTATTTTAATTATATATGTTTAATATTAATGACACATACATTTTCAGGAATACATTCTAATGATGGTGAAAACCGCGTCTAAATCATTTGCGGAATTTTGAAGAACATCTTAGTTACACAAACAGACATCACAAAAAGCGACTTTAATTTATAATGTGTTCGTAATGGGAGATGGCTTAAGCTGTTTTCTACGAGTTTTGATAGTCAGGGATCGGGTTGTCAGGGAAGACACTTGTGTAGGCGAAAGTACCACGCACCGTAAGATGGAAAATTGTACTATACAGGCTTAAAATCTAAATGTGAGAAGAAGCGGGCACGAGGTCCCGGGGCTCCGAAAATCGGGATACACATCCGTGTGAGCTAATAGTTAGGGGTCTCCCTTGTTTCATCGAAAGGAAATTGCCAAATTATCACTTCCCGAACAATTTTCCGCATAATTTCATTTGCCAGATTATGCAATTACTTAGCAAAAACTCTCTTCACAAATAATTGTAACGCAAACCTAATGTTTGGCAAGTGAACGTTTAAACAATAACTTGTTTACGAACTAGTACTTTTACCAATTTTTATGTAGTCAAATATTTCAGTTGGAATACCTCATTTTACGCAAAATAAGATTTCTACCTCGTCTAAGTAGTTCGGTTCTCGATAGCTTGCTAAAAATAATCTCTTTTTTTCCATATTTTTTCTATATAATCTATTCGTTTCTGGCACTCGCCGGCTGCTACCGCGGCACCGCTCGCTTCGCTCGCTCGGCTCGTGCGTATGAGGTCTCAGTTTTAACCTAACCTAACCATTTTTTAAATAATAACCTACTCTAACTAGTTCCATAAGTAAACACAAATTTGACTTGTTTTAGACAAATTCAAGCACATAACCTCTCTAACGTTTATTATCTAAAGATTGTTTGCTGTAATAAATAATTTGATTAAAGACCAAATGCCTAAATGACATTATCCTTGATAATATCCTGCCAAGTAAAAATTTGATCAAAAGAAAATGTGCGTACAAAAATCATTCCAAACATTGCATTGGTAAAAAAAGTTTGCTAAAATTTGTTTGGGCATTGAAATTTTGGCAAAATCTTTTCGGCAAAACGACAGGATCCCAGTAGTTAATCTCGCGACCGTATGGTTCACTTGCCAAAAGTAGAATGTACCAAGTAACAATTCCAAACCCTTAGCCTGGTACCTCCCGCCCTTCGCCCTGTGAACAAGTTCGGCAGCAAAAAATGCATGCTCGGCACGTTTGTTTAAGACGCTGACAACACCTAAACCGCAGTCACTGTCAGACTGCATAGAAAAGAAAGAGAAGCGCAACACAACGCAGCGATGACACAACGCTTGTAATGTATTATTTATAGTAATCGAAAATAAAAAACAACCAAATTCTGCATTCAAATAAGACGTTCTTGTTATTAATGAAATACGTAAAGGCTTCTACATACTGGCGCGACTTGTCGCGCGACGCGACGCGACACAAAGACACCGCGTGTAGCGCTACAAGCGGTGCCTTTGTGTCGCGACGCGTCGCGCGACAAGTCGCGCCAGTATGTAGAAGCCTTAACGTACGTTGATATTTAATACAGATATTTTTGATTGGAACTCAAGGTTACTTTAACGTTAGTTTGTATCGAGATTTTTTTTTCAAAACATGTTTTGGTTACAACCAAGTTCTGAGAAATATGTTTTTCTTAAGACAAGCCTATTTTGGTCATTTACCTCTTGTTAGCGCCTTAAGTATTTCTAAAAACTAAAGTTTACAAAAACAACACGACAGGTAATAAAGGTGTTAGATTTATGGATAGTCTATGGAGTGCTGCTCTCAAAAAGGTGAAGGAAAACATCGTAAGGAAACCGGCATGGCCTAGAACCAAAAATTCGAAGACATGTGACATCTACCAACCCGCACTGGGCCCGCGTGGTAGATTACGGCCCACTCCCTCTAACAGAGAGGAGGCGAGTGTTCCAGCATGTAAAGGAACAAAGTATCGCTTCACCGTTTTAACTAATTGACAAAACTTAACCAAGATAACGTTATGAGATTCATGATGACATGTTTACTCTAAACCTAATATTGGCGAATTTCATAAAGTAGATAGCATTTGAGTAATGATCATGCTTTTAAAAAAATGTACTGCAGGCGTTATTTAGGCTACGGTGGTGGTGGAGTGAGCACTATTCTTGAGCAGTCTGTAACAGTAACACAAATTGGTGTGGTAGCTTCCGAATTATTTTTATACGAATTAATCGAGTAGGGTGTCCCTTTTTAGGGTTCCGTAGTAAACAAGGAAACCTTATAGTTTCACCATATCCGTCTGTATGTCTGTCTGTCTGCCTGTCTGTTTGTCTGTCTGTCTGTCTGTCCCCATTGTAGCTCAGAGATGCTTAGTACTAGAAAACTGTAATTTTGCATGGGTATACATATTGATCACGTCGACAAAGTGGAAATAAAATCTTGAAAAAGTATTTTTTTTAGTGTACCTGCATGTTTTTTTGTTTGGACATTATCAAATAATTTCTCCCGCTCTGTGCGGAGCGGGAGGGTGTGTCAGACTCATACTGACTAAAACCTACCCATGTTCCTTCCTTCTGTTGCCTGTGTTGCCAGGGGCCTCGGTAACCCTTTCGTACCTTCGCGCGACCGTGGCAGGCATCAGCCCTAGTGGACCCCTACACCTGTGCTGACGACATCTCTTTGAGGTTGGCGGATGGCGAGCTACCCATTGCTCACCGTCCGCAAGCCCGCGCCTACGGTGAACGGAAATCCGCCCGGGATTCCCGACGCCCAGAGCGTCTCTTGTGGCGGCTAGGGGCGAGAGGGCGCCAAATTTGCCTTTCCCTCAACCGTTCCGCCTCCTGCCCATGCCCTCTCGCTCCGTATCATGGCCTGAAACAAGGCCGGACGCGAGAGATCTCCGCCGCCGATCGCCTCCACGAGGACACGGCGATGCTCTTTCCAAGCCGGGCAGACCTCCACCGTAAGCTCCACCGTGTCATCCGGGTGATCCACACAGTGATGACACCCGGGCGTTTCCTCCCGCTTTATCCGACACAGGAACCTCCCGAAGCTGCCGTGTCCGGTGAGGACCTGCGTCAGACGGAAGGTGAGGATGCCGTGGTGCCTCTCAAGCCAATCCTTAAAGAGGGAATTTATGGCCGCAAATGTGGCGTTCCCAGCACTGGATTGCGATAATCGCACCCTCCATGTCGCCATGAGATCCTCTTCTTTTGCCTCCAGGTCCGGTGGCAGTGTACCTCCCTTGCACGTAAAGTGGGGATGATAATTTTTTGTTCTCGTCTATCCCATAGTGTCGGATAGGCCGTTTAAAAATAATGCGGGTCTGTGAAAGCCATTTTTCGATTAATTTATGTTAGAGTCAAGTGTGTGTCGCCACCCCCCCCCCCCCCCTCCAGACTTAGTGGTTGTTTTTGGATATGTGAAAAAAATCATGACAATAGTACATATAACGAAATTAAAAGGAAAATTATCACAGCTAAGTAAGCTTTACAAGTTAACGAGTAAGAGTCGACCAACTTACATTTTTTTGTTGGAGAATTGACCGTGACGTATATCGATGTATGGGAGAATATGTTTTTGAACAACAATGTTAAGTTTGTTTTTGAGATAAGTTCATTCCACCTACGGAACCCTTCATTGTGCGTGGTGCAACACGCACTTGGTCGGTTTTATGGCTTGAATTGTCTTCTAATGGAGCCACAGCATCAGCTTTATGGTCGATCCACGTTTATGTTTTTGTCATTTCTTACATTTTAAACTAAAAGCTATTAGAGCTATGTTAAATAAAACAATATCAGACAAATATAAAATTATTTATATTTTACATTTAAAATAATAACTAAAAGTCAATGTATTCTTAGTATTTACTTTATCTGCGTGTTTTTATCTACTAAGCAAATAGATATTGACATTAAGATTAACAATATTAGACAATGTTACACGAGTTTTACATAATTATGCTCGTTATCTATGTATCTTTTCTAATTAGATTATATAGGTTTTTTCTATTCGTTTAATAATATCAGTCGACACGGATATATGAGGGGTATAATTTCAAAACCCCTAAAATGACTTCATACACATTTACATATTTTTTCACCAAAATAAAGTTTTAAATTTTACTTTCAATATGTCTATACGTTAAGTTTCATAACCCACTTAAATACACAGTAAAACCTGTCCAAAAAGTAATGTTAGTTGCAAATTCCGCTAAAATGTCCTATGTTACAATCAAAATCCTCCAAAATAAAATCGACCAATGACAGCGCCGCATTTGAGTCACGTGATCTTTAAAACAGTATGGCGATTTAGATAGTTTTATATGGTTAGATGCAAAACCCTCTATGATATGACAGCTGATTTTCAAAATCCGCTAAAATGGCAAGTTGCTTGCAAACTCCTCTATAGTAAATTTTAATCTTTAATTTGTTTGAATATGCACATAGATATTTTAGATTTTCCAAGTTTTTTAGGATTGCCATGATATGACAAACAAATTAATATCAAATATTGTCATTTGCATTAAGTTTTTCACAACATATTCAAAATAATCTTCCTGTGAAAAATTTATTCGGGATGCTTTAGAGGGTTTTGAAATTATCCCCTCATATATCCTTTAAGTTCAGTATAGATAACCTTGTTCCAGTTTGCTGGTCCTAATTAATCATTTGAAACGAAATGCTCCAATCACTGACTCTCACCTCCGTCTCTGAGAAATTTATCGTAACTCAAATTAGTACTTACGTACCCTGCCGAGAGATGTAGACAAGCGATTTCTATTCTACAGTGGAGTAGAAATAGAAAGCGTCATGCTAAGCCTACTGGTCTCATATTCTGACTCACATATCATCATCATCATCTGCCTGCCTTTTCCCAACTGTGTTGGGGTCAGCTTCCAGTCTAACCGGATGCAGCTGAGAACCAGTATTTTACATGGAGCGACTGCCTATTTACACGATACCCCTTGGTAAGACTGGTTGTCAGACTTTCGAGCTTCAGACCCGTTACAACTGTCAAAGATCTACAAATGACAGTCGAGACCCGTTGGTCTCGACTGTCATTTGGCCATTTTGCCGTTGGCCTCGAAAAGCACGTTAAGCCGTTGCTTAACGTGCTTTTCGAGGCACGAAGGTGTCTTGGTATGCAAAGATGGTCACCCATCCACGGACCAACCGCGGCAAGCGTAGCTTAACCTGATCGCCCGACTCATGCGGTTGTTATTACTTGGCCACAAGCCATTAATCACAATACCTCTTTACCAAACATTAAAATCTGTTGAGAAAGTTATGCATAAAAATTATAGAATAAACACAGCGAAAACCAGATAACAGAGAATCAGAGAAAGTAGATTTGGTAGATGGTAGTAGTTTCAACTATTCAGTTAACGTTGATTGCACAGAACACTTCTAGTGCTCTCTCTCTCTAGTCATAATCAGTGTTTTTATCTACCAGATCGATAAAATAAATCAATCAATAAGTAATCAACATCAAATTCCTGCTGGCTGACGTGATTGGTTGATCAAAATACCAACAACCATCATGTGTTCAGAAATCTGATGTGTTATTACCATCAACGATCATATAAGGTTCAAACCGGTATCCCATCTATCCGCATAAGATCAAGAGAGATTTTACATACTTTATGCCAAGATTTAACAAAATCTGTTCAATAAAAGATAAGAATCTCGTAAAAAAGTAGCGAATAGACGGATAGCTATTTATTAAGACGCTGACAACACCTAATCTGCGGTCACTGTCAGATTGCATAGAAAAGAAAGAGAAGCGCGACGACAAAACGCTTGTAATTTATTGCAAAATATGAAGTAATTATCTATTTACTCAGAATTGAGTTGAGTAATCGAAAATAAAAAAACAACCAAGTTCTGCATTAGAATAAGACGTACTTGTTATTAATTAAATACGTAATTTATGTTGATATTTTGGATTAGAACTCAAGGTAAGAGGTTAGTTTAACGTTAGTTTGTATCGAGATTTTTTTTTCAAAACGTGTTTTGATGACAACCAAGTTCTGGGAAATATGTTCAAAATTAACATATATATTTTCCGCTATCACAAACTATACAGATTTGGCAATTTTCTTTCTTAAGAGAAGCCTATTTTGGTCAATTGGGTCTTGTCAGCGCCTTAAAGAAAGACGTAGGCCCATGTCTAATGAGCTTTAACGCTCCCGCAGACAGGCCCGACGCGACACTAGTAGCACAATATCTATGAAAACTTCATGGAAATTGTCGCACTGCACGTCGTGCTGCCTGTAGCGTCCGCGATATCGCGCTAGTCTGCACGAACCTTTATAATGCTATCGAATGATAAGTAAACTTAAAGACTTGATTTATCTTTTACCTGTTTCCATTAGAGAAATTGCTCCAATCATTGGCTCTCCATCTCTAAGAGCCTTATCAAATTTCTGATCACTTAATTGCAGTTCGATTTTTGGTAACAATGTTGATTGGTTGATCAAAATACCAGCAACCATAATGTGTTCAGAAATCTGATGTGTTATTACCATCAACGATCATATAAGGTTCAAACCGGTATCCCATCTATCCGCATAAGATCAAGAGAGATTTTACATAATTTATGCCAAGATTTAACAAAATCTGTTCAATAAAAGATAAGAATCTCGTAAAAAAGTAGCGAATAGACGGATAGCTATTTATTAAGACGCTGACAACACCTAATCTGCGGTCACTGTCAGATTGCATAGAAAAGAAAGAGAAGCGCGACGACAAAACGCTTGTAATTTATTGCAAAATATGAAGTAATTATCTATTTACTCAGAATTGAGTTGAGTAATCGAAAATAAAAAACAACCAAGTTCTGCATTAGAATAAGACGTACTTGTTATTAATTAAATACGTAATTTATGTTGATATTTTGGATTAGAACTCAAGGTAAGAGGTTAGTTTAACGTTAGTTTGTATCGAGATTTTTTTTTCAAAACGTGTTTTGATGACAACCAAGTTCTGGGAAATATGTTCAAAATTAACATATATATTTTCCGCTATCACAAACTATACAGATTTGGCAATTTTCTTTCTTAAGAGAAGCCTATTTTGGTCAATTGGGTCTTGTCAGCGCCTTAAAGAAAGACGTAGGCCCATGTCTAATGAGCTTTAACGCTCCCGCAGACAGGCCCGACGCGACACTAGTAGCACAATATCTATGAAAACTTCATGGAAATTGTCGCACTGCACGTCGTTCTGCCTGTAGCGTCCACGATATCGCGCTAGTCTGCACGAACCTTTATAATGCTATCGAATGATAAGTAAACTTAAAGACTTGATTTATCTTTTACCTGTTTCCATTAGAGAAATTGCTCCAATCATTGGCTCTCCATCTCTAAGAGCCTTATCAAATTTCTGATCACTTAATTGCAGTTCGATTTTTGGTAACAATGTTGATTGGTTGATCAAAATACCAGCAACCAATCAAAACCAACACAATAAATTTAACGTTAGATTTGATTGCAGACTCTGATCATAGATTAGATAAGGGTTTCAGAAACTGGTAAACCCCATCTAAGTACCTATTTGTATTCATATTAATTTATTGATCACTTAAGGGTTATTTGCTGATTCAAATTAGAATTTATTTATTTGTACACATAGGTATAATGACACAATATTTTTATTTTATTACATAATGTACCAAACATTATGCAATAAAATAAAAATATTGTGTTACTATGTGCTGCCCTGCAAGGCGTACAAACATTTCTTACACAGTAGGTAATAAGTGTACAGGTAGTATTGCCTATAAAATAATAAAAATACTGCTAAGTAACAGGCTTAAATCTTTAGCAATACGAGTAAACATAAACCATTAACAAAATAATAAAAATTAAGGTAACACTCATATTAACTAAACTTATTAACTAAAGTAAGTAGGTAATAAATAAGTCTGAGAAGATGGTATTACGTTTTTATTTTTCTTCTAAATATTCATTTATAGTGTAATATGCTTTCTGTATTGAGAACCTATGGAGTGTTTTTTTTAAAGTGTTTAAGTCTTTTGAAGCTTTTCGATAAAAGCTTCAAAAGACTTAAACACTAATAAATAATACTTTAAAATATGTAACAAACTACCTAAATCGATATTTAGGTAGTTTGTTACATATTTTTGGAGCCATTCCTAGGAAGCTTTTTGAGAATAGGGGCGGTTTGATGGGTTAGTAAACCCTATCCGGGTTTCAAATTGGTTAAGGTTATTTTTGATAAACATGGCAAGTTCATAAATGTATAGGGACGGCAATGTTAATAATTTTAAATAAATAAAAAACATCGATTAGTCCAATTAGTTCAATTTGATTAGTTCAATTGATGATTTATTTTTTTTATCTAGTCCAGTACTTTAAGGGACTCGTGACTAAATAATAACAGCCGAACGGGTCGATCAAAGGTTAAGCTACACTTGATGAGGTCGGTCCGTGGATGGGCGACCATCTATTACATATCGAGATCCCTCCGTGTCTCGAAAAGCACGTTAAGCCGTTGGTCCCGGCTGTCATTTGTAGATCTTTGACAGTCGTTACAGGTAATCAGAAGCCCGAAAGTCTGACAACCATTCTTACTAAGGCGTATCGTATTACCCAGTAACTAGGTTGTGGGGGTCAGATAGGCCGTCACTCCATGTATAATACTGGTATTCCGCTGCATCTGGTTATATTGGAAGCTGAACCCAACGTAGTTGGGAAAAGGCTAGGTAGGTGATGATCAGTGATCGGATATTCGGATGCATATTTACCTAAAGTTAATTTTTAGCTATGAAAGTATGGAAGCGGGTTCTTAAAAATCATTTTTTTTTAAAGAGCGTGGGATGCTAGGAACAACGGGAATGCATAACTAACCGGTGTATAGTATGGAAGCGACTTCTAAAAAATATTTATTAAAAAAACCCCGGTATTATTGGATTGCATATTTATTTAAAATCATTGCTTCTACCTACTTTACATCACAATTTTGGGTAGGTACGTATGAGTCCAATTACATATGTAGTCAGAAAAAAACATTAAATTTGTCGATTCCGGAATGGCGGGCGGCGTTTTTACGATCGATACAAAGTGCATTCCATATAAGGTAACATTTGAAAGTAAGTTAATATAGATTCGATTCTATAATTATAAACCTAATTTTGTATTCCCAGAGCCGCGGGATTTTTTCGATACAAAAGCGCATTCCATATTAGCCAACATCTCAACTTTAGGTGAATATGCATCCGAATATCCGATCTCTAGTGATGATCTAGTCTAGTACGTTACGGTAGTTCGAAAAATACGATTTTTTGTACGAAATAACGTCATATCAATCAATGAAATATCTCTATTATAGAAGTTATTGGCTTATAAAACTGCGCTTGAGTTTTAACTTAGTTTAACACCATTTTAGCTTCGAGCAAAAAGTTACCTCAAAGTATTGCCGTTAATGTCAATATTTATAAATCAATGTACCATAACTGACACAATCTGGCCTAATGGCCGTTTATTTTAAAACAATTATTTTAGATTGACTCTTTATTTTATTAAGAAACTGTTAATTCTGCCCTTAAGCGTCTCCTCAGTGTTAGAGTAATGGATTGTATCGATTTTTTATTGCCTAAAATATCCCCGGGCGATACCATAGATGTGTGAGTGGAAATTGATACGCCCTCTACGTGGGCAAGTTCACTTCATGATGTTGCGGTAGGTTGGGAGTCATGCGAGCGGCTGATGCAGCGATAAATGGAGTTGCGTCGGTCGCAGCTTCGCGCAGCCCTGGTGGCGGAATGGCGGGACAGGCTTTCACGCCCTACCTCGCCCTGCCTCGTCACCATTGAGGCGGTCCGGCCGGTACTCGAGCGCTGGCTCGGGAGAAGGCACGACTCCCTGTCGTTTCGGGTGACGCAGGTGCTCTCGGGGCATGGTTGCTTCGGGAAGTACCTGTGTCGCATAAACAGGGAGCCGGACGCCCGGTGTCACCACTGCGTCGACTGCCGGGAGGACACGGCGTGGCATACGCTGGCAGAGTGTGCCGTTTGGGCAGCCGCGCCGTGCCCTTGTCTCAGGAGTAGGCAGTGACCTGTCACTGCCAGCCGTGGTTGACTCCATGGTCGGCAGCGAGGAGTCCTGGGACATGGTGGTCTGGCTGCGGAAAGAGAGCGGGAGATCTCTTCCATTCACCCTGCCCGCAACAGGCGCACCGGGCGTCGGCGGAGGGCGGACAACGCCCTCTTCCAGCCCCCCTAAATGGATCCAGAGGCGATGGACTCGGGGACATCCGTCGCCCCCACATAGCAGGACCCGAGGTGGTGGCGCGTAATGTTCCACGCGCGCCCCCTATTCCACGTCGCGGGGGGAATTTTACACCTCATTCCTCCCGTGAGCCTGAGGTGGCCCGCAACAGCGGGCTAGCCGGCGAAGTCGAATTAGATCCGATCCCCGGTGCAGGTGTGGGTGGGGAACACCGGGGTGTTTTTTACTCAGTAAGAGTCTGACAAATCCAGAGGATTTTTCACACCGGAACAAAAAAAAAAGGTTGGGAGCCATAGTTTGGCAACACTGCCACAAACAGAAAAAGACTTTTCTTAATACTTTTTTATCTTTCAAACGCAGGAGGAGTAAAGCATAAATTCTTTTGATCTACTGCCACAATCTGCACTGGAGAATAAACACTTTCCGGAAAAAAAAAACTGCCGACATCCAAAATAAAACACCCAAACTGTCAAACGTCGGTGTCTTTGGTTTTGTATTTTCTTTTTTTGCCACCGACTTCCGTAATTAAAGTTATTTTTCACTCTGTGTCTATGTGGGTGATGTTATAATAACTTCCTGTCACTGTTATTTACCCTATGTAAATAACAGTGATATTATAACAACCTATTTGAAAAAAGTGAAAAACACCCATTCATTTATTTAAAAAAACAAGCGACTTCCACAAAAGGCAATACTTTTAAAGAAGTCACTTGTTTTTTTAAATAAATGAATGGGTATACAAATAAAAAAAAATACACGGAACTTATTATTTGTTTTTTCATTAGTTTTTGTCAAAATATTACAGATAATTTTAATTTGATATTAATATAAATTTGTAATTTGGATAGGTAAATATCGTTCATTCATTCGTCACTACTAAAAACACCTCTTATTTATTTTTCTCATAGAGGGGGATGAAAAGCAGAGTGTGCCACACGGTGCCAAAATTATTTGACCTCGAGCGACGTACTTTGAATACCTCGCTACGCTTAGGATTCTGCTCTAGAATCCCTCGCTAAGGCCTCCCTCAAATTCCACCAGGTATCCCTTTTCTGAAATATGAGCCACCTAGAACCAGCCCTCTCGGTACTCATCTTGGGTGTCTCGCCACCTCTTTTTGGACCGGCTTCGGCGGCGACGTCCATCCTCAGGCACCCACCATACGGAAACTGATGCCCAGTGGTGTGCATGCGGCTGGGTGGTGTGTAAATTTTATTAGGGCTTTATTCAAAAACTAAATTCAGTTTTTATTGAAATGTGAATTCATAACTTAAGGTTGTCATCAGTCATCCATCAATTAGTTCAACATTTAGGCCCACTTGCACCACAAATCACTAAAATATTTAGCGTTAAACGAATTAGTTCTGTCAATCGTTTGAAGATGTCAGAGATAGAACGATGTTTTAAGGGGCCGTGCACAAAATCGACTGATTTTGATCAATTTTGTTCATTCTTGTGAGAAAGAAAAATATGATTTGAACAACATTATTTGTAAGACTGACGTTTGATAATCTTTTTACCAAAAATTTATTTTGTCTTTGAACTTTAAAAAATATCATCAACATCATTATGTCCTACTTGCACGTGGTTAGACCACTTTATTCAACTTCGATACAACATATAGAAGAAAAATTATGTTGAAATAACCTATTTTTCGAAATATACCCAGTCAGTAATGTACGTTTTCCTATTATTTAGCAAACCATTTCACGAAATTTAATAATCACACATTTCTTTCTTCTTCGTCTTTAGTTATCCTTGAAATATATACACACCATAAAAAAAAATATGATAATACAATGTCTTGATTAAGTAAATCAAAAGCGAAATAAACTATATTTTCAAGAGTGATGAAACCATTAACAGGTGCTGTGACTGACACAAATGGTTAAGGGCCACTAAACTGTACCTTTATAATCACACATACATAATTTTTCAATTATTTAAAGCATTCTCACAATTAGAAATTAACTAAATGTTTTTTTTTCGTGCACTAAGCACCGAGCCTTAAATACGTTTTAAGTTATGATGACAACATTAAGTCATGTTTTCACATTTCGATTATCTCAGACCTTTTGATAATCATTCAGTCTAAGTTATTTATGACAGGCTGCAATGCGAGTCATGCGACCCGTTTTCTTGAAAGTAGACTAGTAGGCAAAGTCAATAATTTTACGCATTACATCATTGCCCAATTTGTCAAATAATGACAGTTTGTTTTTAATCGCTCAGGGGCATGAGTAAATTGGTTATCCATTTTACTCAATCTCTTTTAATTTGCGTGGGAAGACAAGTGTAGTACTACTGTCTATAATTGGATATCAGTTGTGTGTAAAAGTGAATTAATTATTTTAAGAACAGTTGGGTAATCGGTTACTGAATCTAGGGGCAAGGCAATGCCTTTGACAAGTCGAGGCCGTACTTACTTTCACGGATATCTTTATTAAACGTGGTTTAGGTTCTCTTTTATTCTATTTAATCGTTTTCTAGTGCTTAAGCAGGTTGTTAATACGAATAGTACCTACATATGTTTTGAAACGAAAATCATTATTTTCTGAGAACTGTCTTGCTTTTAAAAATAACCAAGCAACAAGTTGTTAAGTCATCATCATCATCAACATTTCAGCCCGGGATCACACAATACTGGATATACCATACCATACTTTCCTGTTCTTTATGTCCCTGATCCAGGTGTTTTCCGCGACTTTGACAATACATCAACCCAACGCGCTTTTGGATGGCCCAGGTTACTATGGCGTGCGTAAGGGGTCCGTGCAGAAAACCTTCTCGTATGCTTGATACCTGCTAGTCCCTTATGGATACGTTCGAGGGGAAGAGCAGTTGTCGGGCCAGTGCACCCTGGGCAATGGCCCATAATAACTTTTTGAAAAAGGTGTTGGAGTTTTTCGGAGCGGGTATTGTTTGTGATGAATTTCTGCGGGTGGCGAGCAGTATGCTCCACGACGCCCTTCCACGTGCCCCTCTGATTTGCATAACGGACACTCTATGATGAAAAAATCCTAGCTTTATAGCGTGGCGGGAGGATGAGTGGCTGGTCCCGGGACCAGTCGCTGGCGCTTCCCTTATATTCCCCTGCCACACTCCACTGTATATAGGCTTACCTAGTACAAGAGGCTCTGCCTAGGTGGACATTTCCTCATTACTCGTGGAAAAAGAAAACCAAACCCAAAACTTGAAAGGCGTGCCGAATTTACTGGCGGATATACAGCTTGCCGGCTACTGCAACAAGAGTTGAGGAGGCTCCCATCCCTCAGGGGACCAAAGCATGCCCAACCAAACCTTGCGTGGGCGTACCAATTGTTTCTTCACCAAACTGCAGTTTTTGCGCAGCTGCAGGAAAAGTTATGGTGCACAGACTTGATGGGAAAGCCTGCAAGGCACGCAAAAAGTTGGCAGGAGGACTAGGGCTGTTCGAGGACCTTCAGCCCTTCCACAGCCTGGCAACCCAGCAGCTGACTCCCAATCTGAAGGAGATGCCGAAGAAATGGAATGCCAGTGATGGCACAATTCCATTTCCCCCAAGCATATATCAATCACTCTGCCAGAGCTCAGGATCTATTGTTCCAGAGCATGGTGGAGTGATCGATGTATGTGGCTGTGGTCGCTGAGCCGTATTTTATCCCCTCCCGCGATAACTGGGCAGGGGACCTAGATGGTTTAGTAGCTATCATTGGCGGGACTCTTGTCAGTCCCTCCCGAGAACAGGCTGCGTGGCCGCCCTCATTGTCACGATTGTTGAGTAGTGACGATATTTTGTTATAAATATAAATAACTGCTGTAGGTAATATCACTTTATTAAATTAAGTAAATCCAATCACTGCTGTATGACTAAACTATCGGCAATATTAATGTCTCGTTGTTGACTTCTATGTATAAATTTTAATAAATTTCCTCCTAAGTGCAGGTTTGGAGCTCTATTATTAGTTCGAACATATAAATCAATACTTAATAATATTGACAAGATACTAACGTAACTAATTCTATTATCGTAAGTACTCGTTAGGTGGCATGAATATGAAATGAAAGTAGCTTCAGGTTTAGAAACTATATAAAAGTTGATCAGAATAGAAAACATTTTTATAACTAGAATACTCTGATTAAAAGTGAAAACGAATAGGTAAAATTCTAACTTCAGCATCAGAATACATACAATTATCAATACTGAGCGTAAAATCATTCTGCTTTTAAAATAATGTATGAATAAACCGGGGCGACCTAGAGGTTTATTGTCATTTGAACCAAAACTTTCTTCAGTTAAATAAATTATACTTACCAAGGATGTACCTAACTAGTAATGCGGTCCATTAGAAGCATGATCAATAGCGATCATAAGCATTACACTAAATACCTTTAATAAGCGTAGATAGAGATAGATATAGAGAGCAGTGGTGGTCCAGTGGTAAGGGCCGTGACTTACGAGTTGTAGGTCGAAGGTTCGAACCCAGACAAACGCTTTATGGTAAAGAACGAGAGGGCATGGGCAGCCGTCACCTCCTTCTGCGAAGCAGTAATTCTCGCGAAGGAGGAGGCGGGACGGTTGAGAGAAAGGCAAATTTCGCGCCCTCTCGCCCCTAGCCACCGTAGGAGGCGCCCTGGGCGTCGGGAGTCCCGGGCGGATTTCCGGCCACCGTAAGCGCGGGCTTACGGATGGTGATCAATGGGTAGCTCACCGTCCAGTAAGGACCAGGCCCGGGTCGACGGCGCGTTGTATTCCACGTGCGCTTCAAAGAGATGACGTCAGCAAAAATGTAGGGGTCCACTAGGGCCGACGCCAGCCGGGGTCGCGGGAAGGTACTAATTGGTCACCGAGGCCCCTGGCAACACAGGCAACAGGAAGGAATACGGGTGGGTTTTAGTCAGTAAGAGTCTGACACACCCTCCCGCTCCGCCCAGACCGGGAGAAGTTATTTGATGATTTCCTATCCAAAAAAAAAGACAAACGCTTTACTTTGTGTAAATTATTTCATCATCACTGCTCTCAAAACGGTGAAGGAAAACGTCGTGAGGAAACCGGCATGTCATTGTCCTAGAACCAAAAATTCGAAGATATGTGACCAACCGGCACTGGGCCCGCGTGATGGTTTACGGCCCACTCCCTCTCATAGAGAGGCCTGTGTCCCAGCAGTGAGAATATTATAGGCTAATTATGTAAGCGTAGATAGAGGTTGCTAGTTGTCACACAAAGTAACACTGATTATTTTTTAGATTTGGCTAGGCAGACACACAAAACAAACCGAAATTTTGACTATGCCAGATCAATTTTCGCTGTATTCACCTGAATGAGTAACCACGGTTAGAGGAATCTCATTATTCGATTTCGTAACTAAATTTCAAAAAAAAGGAAGATATGACTAGAAAATTTAAATATTGCTCCAGATTGCCTGAAAGTAAAAGCTCTACCTTATTACGTAATTATTTAGCGTAGACCAAAGACAGTGTTTATTGATGTAATGAATATATCAATCTAAATAGCCCGCATTCCTATCGCAATATCGCGGAAGAATTAAATCGTACAGCAATTAAGTATCACGTAAAACAACGTTATAAATATATAGGCGGTCGTTCATAAGTTATCACTCTACGAATGGATTTCAAACCGGATTTGCACGCTATAATACATCCTGTCTTTCATTGAATCAAATCTATCTACGGTATCAAACTAAATTTTGGCAGAATTTTCCCCCCGTGATATAGTGATAACTTTGAAGCCGCTTAAGTGAGATTCTTCAACATAGTTGTAAATACAAAACAGCGTCGTATACCTAAGCAAAATATCGTCCTACAGTGATGCAATTTTTGACACTTGCCTGGAACATCAATCAGCCAGTTAGATTTTGCTGTCTGTCAGAAAGAATCATATCAACAAAGTGGATTGTGGCGCAGTAACGATGTTTAAGACAACCTATGCGGTGTGTTTCCCTTTAATTCTATGGCTACATTGTTGCGATAACACGAACATCATTTTGCGCGCTCTTTGCTGTACAGCGAGACGTTGAGCGGTGTGCGATAGAGAGTTCGCGTTATCGCGACAATGTGGCCGTAGCATTAGGAACACATAATAGTGCTGCTCTCAACGCTACTAATTGGAAATACGAACTCTAAGTCCAACTGCGAACAGCTTAAGTGCCGAACAAAGAAATAACAAGGTAAAGAAATAAGTACCTATAGCTTAAATACGGATATTAATATTACAATTCCTTTTATTTCTTCTCGTTTACAAAGTCACGTAAATGTCTGAAATGATAAAATAATAGAAAGTATTTTTACTACGAATTTATTCTCGATACCTAATAACATTGTAACGACGTGTTGAATAATTCCCGTCTACATAATTAATACTTCTATTAAATTATATTAGCTGTTAAAGTGAGTGAAATTTGTTGTCGAATTATAAATGCGTCTAGAACGACTGTCAATGTCAACGCACTTTTTATGTAATTTTAAGAGTTCCATGTTCGAAAAGTTTTTCTTTTGTTTCTTTTTAACGCTTAACAAATATCTGTTGTTGAAAGTGTGGCGTACAGAAGAAGTACAAAATTCAGAGAAATAGTAATATGCAACTACTGTAAGAATAATCGTTTCTCTGTTCTGCGTTATTTCATAGTTTTGTAACACATTAACTGATTTGAATGTGTGGAGGTACACTTCACGTTACCGTTAAGATAGCAACTTATTTCACTATACATCGAGGACTTTCGAAGACACACCTACTTCAGAACTACATTCAAAGTAAAAATACTATGGATCTACCATAACTATCTAACGGAACTCAACAAACCAGTTCCCAAATCGGCAGGTGTCAGCGACATGATCACAAATTCACAACTATGCATTTTATGCACATATTTTGCCAGTCTAAGCTAATTGCTTAAGTTATTTGAGTTTCACCATCAGGTCGTCCGTAAAAACGAATAAATTGGCTAAAATTATGCCTCTGGGAAAATTACGAATTTTGCTCTGCTGTTTTCGTCAGAATCAGAACGAATTTATAATAAATTCGTTCTGATTTAATATGAATGAATTAACGAAATGCACCGACCCTAGCGTGGATTAGCGAATAAAAAAAACTCGATAAAAACAAAAACTTTTATTTAAAAAATTATGTAAATAACAATATAATTATAGGGAGGGAGTACCTTTTAAGCAAAAACATACTTGCTGCTTCCGCTCTTCCCGTTTATATTAACAATACATAAATGAGATATTTAAACAATAAATTCAATTAAAGGTGAACGGCAGATTTCGTACCGCTTACTTTTTTTGTTGTTTTGTTATAGAATTTGTACCACATATTAAGGCAACTAAGCCATTTATTTTCATGTAAGTGTACTATTTTTAGAAGTTCGGATTAATTAATAATATTAAAAAAAAAAATAATCTAAACGCAGTTATGTTGGTAATTAAGCTATGCTCGCCATGAGGGTAGTACCCGACCTGCCCCCTTCTTAGATGAAGTAATATTAAGAATTAATTAGTATAAATAAAATAAATGTACTTAAAAAAACTATTAACTGAATTGTTTTATTTACTTACACTCAAAACCCCATCAGGACTTCATCATTATCAAACTGTTGCAGTCAGCTGCTGGACATAGGTATCTCCTAATGCACTCCGCTGAGTAGGTACGATCATCATCTCAATTTACCTACTTGATAGTAAGTAAAACATTACAAAAATAGCAACAAGCTATCTAGAACATATACTTTATTACCAAAACAATGTTTTTGTGCCTATAAGTAACAATCTACATTGATACACTAGTACATAACCTTAAAAATAAAACTGGTTATAACTTGTACGTCCCAAGTTCTAAAAATCCAAGAATTTAAAAAGGGCTTGTATATCGTATTAACTACCAATTAAAATAAAAAATATCCCAAACCACGAAATTTTATTAGCTGTACGAAAGTCCCATACAAGCCTGCCGTTCGCCTTTAAAATCAAATTCGAAATCAATACCAATTTTTTAATAAAATTAAAAATTAAGGTCAAAATCAAAATTAGAATTAAAATCGAAACCAAAATCCAAATCAAAATTAATATCAAAATTAAATCAAAAATTTACCCGTTCACCAGGGAGTGTCAAACCGGCAAGAGATGTAGTGCGGTGTCCCACAGGGATCGGTCCTGAGGCTGCATCTGTAAGACATCGGATACGACTGGGTGCTGCGCGCCGACCTCCCTAGCGGCGTCAGCGTAGTGTGCTACGCTGACGACACGTTGGTCCTGGAGCAAGAGAGGTCGCACCAGGCGGTGGCCGAAATAACGGCATGCGGGGTTGCGACAATCGTCGAAAGGAACCAGCAATTGGGACTCGAGGTGGCCCTGCACAAGTCCGAGGCCTTGTGATTTCATGGTCCTTGGAACTCGCCACCGTCGGGATCCCAAATAACGGTAGGAGAGGTTTACATCGGCGTCGAGACGACGATGAAGTACCTGGGTCTCGTCCTCGACAGCCGTTCGTGGAACATTTCCGACGTTTGGCTCCCAAACTGGAGCGGGCAGGGGCTACCTTGAAGCGGCTCCCGCCCAATCTAAAGGGTCCAAATGCCTTCTGCCGGAGGTTTTACGCAGGGGTCGTGCGGTCCATGGCCCTTTACAGGGCTCCTGTCTGGGCGCGTTCCCTGGTGCTGCGGCCAGCCCGCCGGTTGAGCGCGGCCCAAGAGGTCATGGCCATCCGGTTGGTCAGGGGATACCGCACGGTCTCCGGTGAGGTGGCGAGCCTCCGTGCCGGATTGCCGCCGTGGGGTCTAGAGGCAAAAGTCGTCGCGCACGTAACTCCGCTGCCGCGAGAAATTGCGGCACAGCGGACAGAGCTCCGGCGGGATCGCATGGCGACACTCTCCATGAGTGCGATTGTCGCAACCCAGTGCTGGGCACGCCACAATTGCGGCGATAAGTCCCCTCTTTGAGGAGTGGCTAGAGAGGCGCCACGGCATCCTCAATTTCTGCCTGACGCAAGTCCTCACGGGACACGGCAGCTTCGGGAGGTTCCTGTGTCGGATAAGGTGGGAGGAAACGCCCGGGTGTCACCCCTGTGTGGATCGCCCGGAGGACACGGCGGAGCATACGGTGGAGGTCTGCTCGGCTTGGGCAGAGCACCGCCGTGTCCTCGTGGAGGCGATTGGCGGCAGAGATCTCCCGCGTCCGGCCCTGGTTCAGGCTATGGAACGGAGCGAGAGGGCATGGGTAGCCATCACCTCCTTCTGCGAAGCAGTAATGCTCGCAAAGGAGGAGGTGGGACGGTTGAGGGAAAGGCAAATATCGCGCCCTCTCGCCCCTAGCCGCCGCAAGAGATTCGATTTCGGGAATCTCGGGCGGATTTCCGGCCACCGTAGGCGCGGGCTTGCGGACGGTGAGCAATGGGTAGCTCACAGTCTAGTAAGGACCAGGCCCAGGTCGACGGCGCGTTGTGTTCCACGCGCGCCTCAAAGAGATGTCGTTAGCACAAGTGTAGGGGTCCACCAGGGCTGATGCCTGCCGGGGTCGCCGAAAGGTACAAAAGAGTTACCGAGGCCCCTGGCAACACAGGCAATGGAAGGGACACGGGTGGATTTTAGTCAGTAAGAGTCTGACACACCCTCCCGCTCCGCCTAGAGCGAGAGAAGTTATTTGATAATTTGCCACCCAAAAAAAAAAGATCACTTTATTTGATGAATCGCCTCAGTTTATAAATATGATATTCACGTTTCAATATGAATAAATTTTAAAACGACAGCCTGATTGGAATGTTTTACAAAAAGTTTTAAATCAACACTTCTCATTTAGGAACTGCAATTAGCGGTAAAGGAATTCGCTTCAACATTTCTGGCAGGAAGTAGTCGGAATAGCTAACATTTCACTGGGCCGAACTGATAAAATACCTTTAATGGCGAATAGATCTACATAAGAATCCAACAGTGTAACAGAAATACACGAATAGTTGCGCTGTCGAAACAAAATTGACCCAATAAATATTACAATCGCAACTGAACCTGTCCTCATTGAAACTTCAATTCATAGTGAGTCATTTAGCATAGAATACCAAATAGCATCCGCGATTGCAGATAATTTTGCCAAGTTAGGTAATCGCGGGCAATTAGGGACTTTGAAAGTAATAATCAGACATGCCAAAAGCTTTGTGAATAAAAGCTCTGTATTGACTTGCTTGAATTGGTAAACGATGAAGAATTCATTATCTATTTTTAAATACAGATCTTGAACATTAGAAACATTACCATTATTGTCTTTTTAGTAACTTAAGCCATCCTATACTTTAAATTGTCTTTTCCATTTATACGATTTTGTGTTACTAAAGTGGCAAACGCATCAGTCAATCCCGTTTACCTTCGATGCTATGACTTGATAACATAATGCAAAGTACTATTTTAAATTCAGATTTACGCATACTTAGGATGTTACGAACACAAGCGGATGGCATGCTCAATAAAATCCTACAGCCGGCTCTTACGACATCTATTACAAGATGGAGAAGCGTATTCCATCGGACAACTGACGTTTATCTAACACAGAATTACACAAATATTTACATAACTTTCCCATCACACTGGTTAACGATTTCAGCCTGAGGGCATACAAAATAACTGTCTTGGTACCAGAGCATGTTACAAATTCTACATCAAACTCCCATTGAAACGTCGCCACACAAACGGACGGCGATAACATCATGAAACCTGTTTGCAAATGGACGTGGCTTGCGGCACTCAAACACTGCCAATTAGCAGTATTAAGTCTACAGATTTCAAAGTCAAGATTACATGCTAAGGGAATCTGGTTTACATTTTGTTATGAGATTGAGTAGATTCCATAACTCTGTGCAGGTTATGTAAGGGCCATCTGTTATTTGGTGGAATCAAGGTGGGCGACCTTGCAAGCAATGCGGCGAAGCGGCGATAATGGCGCTCCATCGTTTATGAGAACATCAGAGGGAACAGTCGATGGTGACAGACCTAAAATAAGACAGGGACAAGGTGGCAATTAGAGAGAGAGAGAATGGTAATCTCAAACTCAAAGCATTTATTTCAATTAAACCAGACTAGTCACTTTCAGAAATATGAAGGTGCTGGTTCATTTTAAAGCGAGAAACGAGAAGAACCAGCAAGAAACTCCATGTACACTTTTTAAAATTATATTGTTTTAATTATAAGTTACATCATTAATGTTGAATATTTTTCATTTTGTTTTATTTATATGTGAGAACGATGATAAAAGTCGTGCACAAAGCAAACGAAACAAAAAAATAATAAAATAATTAAAATAAGCCGTGGCTGCTAAGAGATGACCAGTCCCAACTGACGGCGCCCGTTCACGAACTTGATGCATGGATCAGCACCATTCAGCTCCGAGCCTCGTGGGCCCAGTGCGAGTTGGTAGATGTCACATGACATTGAATTTTTGGTTCTAGGACATGCCAGTTTCCTCACGATGTTTTCCTTCACCGTTCTGAGAGCAGTGGTGATGAAATAATTTACCCAAAGTGATGCGCCTGTCTGGGTTCGAACCTACGACCTGCAACTCAGTGACCCCTGCTCACTCCTGTAAAGTACAATTTTTTTTCTTTGACCTTACTAGATTTCTAACGTAAACCAATTTGTACTTGCCTAACTACATCTGAATGGCATACCTAGTTACTTCGACTATTGCTTTCCCTCGCATACATATTTTGGAAATGAGCATCAGATTAGTCCACCAAAAACAGATAGCGGTACTAGTAACCCATATTCGAGCAATGCTGAAATTTCAACCGATTCTGAAACCCCTAAGTACAACAAGTTCGCTACCACTAACGTGACCATGTCTTCTTGTACAGCAGCCACACTATCTGATGCCAAAGCTTATGTTTCTAAATTCTGCAAAGAAAACTCGGATGCTACTACTTATAGATCTCTTCAGCGGTCTTTATACTCACCAGCAGCAGCACTATCTGACGCTGAAAGAAGTATCGAGCTTCTAACCCGCAAATACAACTCAAATTCTGATGCCACAAATATGAGTCAATTTGAAGATCATACCGTTGAAACCCTGAAATTCAGAAAGCTACCTCGGATGAAGCACTTATTCATGCTGAAACTTTGACTTTTTGTCCGATGAAGAAAAACTAGACTTCTCGTTGGGTAGTTCTGACAATAAGGAATATGCAAGTAATTCAAAACTTATCCATTATTTAAATATACATTGTGTAGGAGTCAAGAAACAAATTCATATTCTTTTTACATGTTTAATGCATTACTTATTTTACAATTCATTAATTTATGTTGCGTTTTTGTGATGGAACGGAACGCACACTCAAAACGCGTCCTTTTGACAATGCCGGAAGTGACAAAAGAATCTATGTTAGTAAAAATCTATTCTTAGCAATGTGCTTGAAATCTCACTAAGATAAGTAAATAAGTGCGATTTCTGCTTGGATAAAGCAACAAATAATTTAATTTATATGATTTGGGGCTACAAACAGATGTAAACAAAGGAATTTTGTGGCAAATGTCGTCACATCATGCCCGCGACAGACAGTCGTTTGAACGGTAGTAGAAAATTGTTGGAGTTTCAAAGTTTTTTTAAGCAACAAACAGTAGTTGAATTTAACTTTTAATACTTTTATTGTGTTTATATTCCTATCTATTATTATTATAGTCAAAAAAAAAGATGACATGCATATTCCTTATTAGACATTGCGAGGAAGCAGACTCGACCAGTGGCGAATTACACGTCGTCATCGAGATGCAGAAGAGTTAAGAAACGTGCTAGCGTATAAACTGGCGGGAAGTAGTACGAAATACCGAGACCTAATACGTTGTGATACCGAAGTCATTCCAAAAAGATTTCACGAAGATTATTGTACACTTCTACACGACTCTATAGCGAGACTTTAATAAATGACTCCGATGAGGAAGACGAAGAAATAGTAGATTGTGTCTCTAGGGACCAAAACAATGTATTGAGGGCGAGAGCAATGCAAAGTATGTCGCTTGAGATTAAACATAATTTTGGTACCGTGTGGCACACTCTGCTTTTCATCCCCCTCTATGAGAAAAGTAAATAAGAGATGCTTTTAGTTGTGACCAATATTTATATTTACATAACCAAATTAAAATATTATATTAAGGGATATTATAAATTGCATATCAAATAAATAATCGCCTATCAATACATACTCATCATTTATATTCTTATTTACATCTAATAACTTACTTCACTTCAAATAAACTAAATGTTTAACAAAACTCAAACTGCAGATAATTCGAAATTATACATCAATATAACATTACTTTTTTCCTCTTAATGCAATACAGTTAAATTTATTTTTGTACAAAAATACTACATACATAGCATAAATACTGACTGCACAGCAAATTTTCCATATCTGCAGTTTGAGTTTTGTTAAACATTTAGTTTATTTGTAGTGAAGTAAGTTATTAGATGTAAATAAGAATATTTATTTATTTGATATGCAATTTATAATATCCCCTTAATAATCAGTTGTTGGGTTAGGTTAGGTTAGAACAGTGACCATTAACGCGCGAAGGCGAGCGAGCGAAGCGAGCGTGTCGCGGCAGCGACCGCCGAGCGCCAGATGCCCTCTATTACCAAAACAAAAATTCGATGCCAGTTTAAATGAAAACAAAGCTAACAACTGATTATTAAGCTGCTACATTTTACTTATATGTACGTTATGGGGACAACGGGAAATAAATTTAATCACGTCCCGCTGTCCCCGTAACGACTGTGACTAATAAAATTCTGTTTTATTTAGAAAAACTGCTGTACATAATATAAAAATAGAAGCTATATTTAAAAGAAAAAGAGTTAACATGTATAATGTGCATTAGGATTATTAGCTGTGCATTGATAAAAAAGCTTTTGCTTTAGGAAAAATCGCTGTACGCTGTGAAAATAAATTGTAGTGTGTTTAGTGATATTTTGAGTTGAATATTTTAAATCAAATCAAATCAAAATACTTTTATTTCATATAAACCTACATGGGCACTTATGAAACGTCAGAAGCTAGGTGCACGGTTCCAATTGGTCGTTTCCTATGGAGAAGAGCCGGCAAGAAACTCCACGGTTACTCTTTTAAAAATAATTGGCTTTTACAATGTTTTCAAATTACACAAATTAGGTATGGGAGAACAGTGTAGGCCTGTCGAGAAGTACTTAACAAAAAAAAGAGAAAAGGAAACGGTTTAAAGAAAAAAAGATCTAGTCTATTAAGCCTACAACGTTCTCACATTCACAACGTACACAAGAATCCATGTAAAATAATATTAATAATATTAAGTCTGAAATATAAATTGTAGGTATATAATGTCAAATAGTGAAAATATAATGTCAAAAATGTATGTCTAACAAATAATAATAATAAACATCGTAATTTGGGAGCAGTTAATAGATATTTCCATAGTTATGCCGTTTCTGATGTACCAGGGAAGCCACATGTGCGGAAGGAATTATTGCCAAACTTCCTTGTCTTCAACGTAGTCTTTAATCTTGTAATATGCGTTTTTGATAAGGACACGTTTAATGTGGGTTTTGAACTTTCCATCGCTAAGTTCTGTAACTGACTTTGGCAACTTGTTATAAAAGCGGATACTGTTGATAACAAATGATTTGCTTGTTTTTGTTAATCTAAATTTGGGTATCACAATTTCATGTTTACTACGTGTATTTATATTATGGAAATCACTTCTTGTTTTGAAAAGACATAAGTTCTTGCGAACATACAAAATACTTTCTAAGATATAAAGAGAAGGCAGAGTTAGTACATTAATTTCTTTGAATTTGTTTCTAAGGGACTCACGAGGACCTATTCTATATACTGCGCGGATTGCCCTCTTTTGTAAGATAAAAATTGAATCTACATCAGTTGCCGATCCCCACAGCAGAATGCCATAAGACATAATACTGTGGAAATAAGCAAAGTATACTAACCTAGCTGTGGCTATATCAGTCAACTGTCTAATTTTTCTTACTGCATATGCAGCTGAACTTAATCTACCTGAAAGAGCTCTAATGTGGGCTCCCCATTGCAATTTTGAATCTAGAGTAATTCCTAGAAATATAGTTTCTGTAATAGCATCTAGTCTCTTGCCATCAAGTTTTAAATTTAGAGCCACTTGGGGTACATTTGGTAGTGAGAACTTTATACATTTTGTTTTGTTTGCATTAAGTAAGAGATTATTAGCTGCGAACCATTTCGAAAGAATATCCAGACTATCATTGACGTGTAAGACATCCGGATTTTTTCTATCTATTTTAAAAATGAGAGAAGTATCGTCAGCGAATAGAATTATATCCGATAAGTTTGCCATCATGTAAGGAAGATCATTAATATAAACTAGAAATAGGAAAGGGCCAAGAATTGAACCTTGGGGCACGCCCATCTTTACTAGAGACCCCGAGGACGTCGCCCCGTTAACGTTTACTTTTTGCTGCCTGTTTGATAGATAGGACAGAACAAGATCAGCAGCTTGTCCACGAATTCCGTAGTGGTGTAATTTACAGGTCAGTGTATTGTGGTCAACGCAGTCAAACGCTTTTGACAGATCACAGAAAATGCCAATGGCATCCTGGGATTTCTCCCAGGATTCCAAAATGTGACTGATGAGTTTTACTCCTGCGTCAGTCGTCGACGTACCTTTCGTGAAACCAAACTGGCGACTATGTAAAATCCCATTAGAATTGAAATGTGACAGCATCTGGTCTAGCATGATTTTTTCATATATTTTACTCAATGCTGGTAGCACAGATATAGGTCTATAATTAGAGGGATCACTCTTACTACCCGATTTGAAAATTGGTACTACTTTACTATGTTTCATTAAATCAGGAAACGTACCGCTGTCTAAACATTGATTAAATATGCCTGTTAGGACAGGGGCTATTGTGTCAATGACATCTCCAAGAACCTTAACGGAAATCCCCCATAAGTCTTCAGTTTTCTTTATGTTAAGACTTTTAAATGCCCTCTTAATAGTGACAATAGAAATGGGCTTGAATTCAAAACTTAGAATGTCCTTAGAGAAGTGTTGTTTGAGAAGAGATTCAGCTAAAATAGGTGATGAGGGAAGAGATTTCGTAACCTCTATTCGGATTTCGGTAAAGAAATTTTCTAGTGTCTCAGCAACTTTTAACTTATCTGTAATGGTTTCATTATTAATTTTTAAAGACAATTCATTTTGATCTTGCTGTTTTGTGTTTCCAGTTTCTTTGTTGATTACCTGCCACACAGCTTTTATTTTATTGTTCGACATACTAATTTTGTTACTTATTAATTTAGATTTAGCTTGAGCGCAGACTCTTTTGAATATCTTAGAATAATTTCTGACATAATTATGAAGGGCTTGATCAGAAGTCAATGATTTCTCGTAGTACAAATTATATAAAATATCTCTGCTTTTTCTAATGCCAGCAGTGGCCCATTCATTAAATTTTGGTTTAGTATTGATTGCGACTTTTTTCACAGGACAGGCTTTATTGAATTCTTGGCAAACTCAAGAAAATAATGTACCATAGTTTATATTGGGGTCTTGTGAATCAAAACTAGCTGTTGAAAGATTACTAAGAACATTATTATTAAACATTTTCAATTTATTTTTAGTGAGGTATCTTAACTGAATGGTTTTATCTATGTGTAACTTTTTATCTAGGTCAAATGATACAAGTTGACCAGTATGGTCAGACCTGACGCCACTAATTAAGGAAGAGTCTTTTATTTTACAATTAGTATACACATTGTCTATGCACGCAGCTGAGGTTGCTGTTATTCTAGTTGCTTCTTTAAATATACACTTTCAATTGAATGATTTAAACAATGATATAAGCTTACTTTTATCCACTGAATTAACTAATAGATCAATATTTAGGTCACCACAAACAAAAACGAACTTGTGATCTTTAAAAAGTTTGCCTAGTATTTCTTCCATAATTATTAAAAATGATGTCAATTTTGCTGTGCAATCAGTAATTTTGATGGGAATTCGGAATCTTATTGCATAGAAAAAGGATATTTTTTGATTTGCGTTTAAATACTACCCTTATATTAATATCAACTTATTATTCTCTGTAATATTATGATGACCAAAAGTAATGAAAAAACGAATAAGAAGTTCTCGCGTTTTGTTTATAATTCGGTTAACCAAAGCCGCGTTGGCAGGCGCGCTTGTTTATTACCGGCCAGGATTTTATCGAAGCGAATTGCGTTCAAACTTTTTAACTAAATAGTGTTCCAAATTCAAAAGTCATTTTGTCACTATTATTAAGTACACCGGAATGACCCATTATGCTCGCACTTATGGAGGAACCCTTCGCCTCTTTTCAAAAAGATGGGATGAAAAAGAAGATTGAGTATTTTTTTAAATTAAGAGTTAAAGTTTTGGTAAAGTATACTGTTTCACTTTTGAATAATAAATATAGGTTTAATTTTCTATTACTGTTTAATTTTGTAAGTATTGGATAAAATAAAGACACAACTTCAAATCAAAAAAGTAATAATGGATCACTCACTCACTACACAATTTACTTATTATAAACTAAGTAAATAAAGTTTGCATAGTCAGATGCAGCAACCTAATAACTGAATTTATTATACCCACGTTTTTTTTACCCTAATATTTTTTTTTTATAGAACCATAAAATATTATGAAAGTGGCTTTTAACCTAATTATATTATGTGGGATAGGTTAGACTTACGTCCTTAAATTCTTACACAGGTTAGTTTTTGAGGGACATTTTTGTTTGGGTCGGAAAGGAATATAGCGTAATATAATAATAAATATAATCTCTATAACGAATATGCGGAGGCATTTTTTGATATAACATGATAATACAACAAATTTTATGAACTTTTGCCCCAGATTACATTGAGGTAGAGCACTACAAATAAAAATATATTATCATTTTTTTTTTATTGATGCTCCTGAAAATTTGTGTAATGTTCTATACGCCCTTTAAGCCTCGAGGTATCCGTCATTTACCCCGGTCACTAGAGAGTGTGGAACCGGCAAGAGATGTCGTGCGGTGTCCCACAGGGATCGGTCCTGGGGCCGCATCTGTGGGACATCGGATACGACTGGGTGCTGCACGCCGACCTCCCTAGCGGCGTCAGCGTAGTGTGCTACGCTGACGACACGTTGGTCCTGGCGCAAGGGAGGTCGCACCAGGTGGCGGCCGAAGTAGCGGCACGCGGGGTTGCGACAATCGTCGAAAGGATCCGGCAATTAGGACTCGACGTGGCCCTTCACAAGTCCCAGGCCATGTGTTTTCATGGTCCTCGGAACGCGCCACCGTCGGGATCCCAAATAACGGTAGGAAGGGTTTACATCGGCATCGAGTCGATGATGAAGTACCTGGGACACGCCCTCGACAGCCGGTGGAACTTCGTGGAGCATTTCCGACGTTTGGCTCCCAAACTGGAGCGGGCAGGTGCCGCCTTGAAGCGGCTCCTGCCCAATCTAGGGGGTCCAAACGCCTCCTGCCGGAGGCTCTACGCGGGGGTCGTGCGGGCCATGGCCCTATACGGGGTTCCTGTGTGGGCGCGTTCCCTGGCGTTGCGGCCAGCCCGCCGGTTGAGCGCGGCCCAAAGGGTCATGGCCATCCGGCTGGAAGGGGGATACTGCACGGTCTCCTGTGAGGCAGCGCGCCTCCTTGCTGGATTGCCGCCATGGGATCTGGAGGCAAAAAACCTCGCGCACCTATGGGAGTGGCGCGAGGAGGCGAAACGCCGGGGCGTAACTTCGCTGCCGCGAGAAATCGTGGCACAGCGGACGGAGCTCCGGCAGGATCTCATGGCGTCATGGAAAGTACGGTTGTCGCAACCCAGTGCTGGGCACGGCACAATTTCGGCGATAAGTCCCCTCTTTGAGGAGTGGCTAAAGAGATGCCACAGCGTTCTCGCCTTCCGCTTGACACTGGTCCTCACCGGACGCGGCAGCTTCAGGAGGTTCCTGTGTCAGATAAGGCGGGAGGAAATGCCCGGGTGTCACCACTGTGTGGATCGCCCGGAGGACACGGTGGAGCATAGGGTGGAGGTCTGCCCGGCTTGGGTAGAGCCCCGCCGTGTCCTCGTGGAGGCGATCGAAGGAGATCTCTCGCGTCCGGCCCTAGTTCAGGCCAGACCCCTACACTTGTACTGACGACATCTCTTCAAGGCGCGCGTGGAATACAACGCGCCGTCGACCCGGGCCTGGTCTTTACCGGACGGTGAGCTACCCATTGCTCACCATCCGCAAGCCTACACCTACGGTGGCCAGAATTCCGCCTGGGATTCCCGATGCCCAGGGCGTCTCCTGCGGCGGTTAGGGGCGAGAGAGTGCGAAATTTGCGTTTCCCTCAACCGTCCCGCCTCCCCCTTTGCGAGCATTATTGCTTCGCAGAAGGAGGTGACGGCTGCCCATGCCCTCTCGCTCCGTACCTGCCTGCTGGAGTTGCAGGAAGGTACTAAAGGGTTCCCGAGGCCCCTGGCAACACAGGCAACAGAAGGAATACTGGTGGGTTTTAGTCAAAAAGAGTCTGACACACCCTCTCGCTCCGCCCAGAGCGGGAGAAGTTATTTGATGATTTCCCATCCAAAAAAAAAAAAACAAAGGCCCGAGGTATCGAATTATTCTTCTCGTACTGCGAATGGTTTCAATACTTAAGTTTACTTCGATAAAACTTTCTGATGTTAGATATCTATTTAAAACTAACTTTATTTGGGTCTAGTATTACATTCTTGCATAATTTATTCATAACACATTCACTCTACAAGCAAGTTAAAAACAACTTTTAATTCAGAATAATGAATACTTATGCACACTATTTTTAACACCCTAAAAAAGCTATATAAATATTTTACTATGCCTTCAATGCCGATTTAAAATTCGGTCTTGATCTTCTCGTATTAAGTACCTACAGTTTCCTTCATACGTTAATAATGACCTATTCTGAAGAAGGAGCTCGTGGCTAAGCAATAAACTAATAACAGCCGCACGGGTTGATCCATCTGGTTAAGATACGCTTGCCGGGGTTGGTCCGCGGATGGGTGACCATCTTTACATACCGGGACTCCTCCGTGTTTCGGAAAGCACGTTAAGCCGTTGGTCCCGGCTGTTATTCGTGGATCTTTGACAGTCTTTAGGGGTCGTCAGAAGCCCGAAAGTCTGACAACCGGTCTTACCAAGGGGTATCGCATTACCCAGCTACTGGGTTGTAGAGGCCAGATAAGCAGTCGCTCCTTGTAAATACTGGTATTCAGCTGCGTCCGGTTAGACTGGAAGCTGACCCCAACATAGATAAAGGGAAAAGGCTAAGGAGATTGATTTATCTGAAGGTTATTAAATTCTCACCATAATTATTATTTAAATGAAAGATCTGATGCGGGTCACGTTTGATAGCATCACATCACAATTCTTAATCTTTCGAGGAAAAAGAGAGAAAGTTACTTGTTTAAAACGTTTTTAGCAAAAAGTTTTCATTGTAGGTACCTATAGGTATACCTACCTGCTTAAGGTCATAAATTGTCGGGGGGATTGTACCCACATCAAAAATGATAAATGAGAAAGAGTAACAAAAATGTTTACGTAGGTATATGATTATGCTTTACATACAAAAACTTACGCCTTCTTCCCATGGGTCCCCCCATGGGAAGAAGGCGTAAGTTTTTGTAAGCAGAAACTACAGAACGCCATGCGTCATACTTGTGACGAATCATTTATTGCCATCGTGAATTATAATCGATGCAAAAGGAAAAAAAAGTGTCACAACAAATTATTAAGGCCCACCTAGATTTTTAGGAAAGCTTGCTAGCAAATTTATCCATGGTTACAAAATACGTCATTAGTTCTGTACTGACGATTTCCGTTTCCGGAACATACCTGGTCATTAGGCCGTGGAAACTGTCACTGTGAAGGCAATCAATGTGAAAAATAATGACTCATATGCTTGAAGTTATGTTTACGCAAATATTTTAATTAGTATTGCTTCCGATTGCGGCACTATTATCTACCTAGGACCATGACAAACCAATTTACGTAGATTGACTGTCTTAGAACAGTTAACTTTAGGTACAGTCAGGGATATTAATTGTTAAGCAAATTGACACCCTGCGTTAAATTGCCGTGTTATAGCAAATTCTTACAACTGTCCAAGAATGACAGTTTTTATTTGAATATCCGGACAATTTAAGTTGGTAGTCAATTTGCTTAACAGTTAAAAAGACTAATACTTAATCGAATAATTCCTATTATAGGGTTTTAAAAATACTAAATAGCCAAGAAACTGCAGTCAACGTGGATGTAGTATTCGCCAGCCGCTGCCGCAGCACCGCTCGGTTCGCTCGCTCGGCTCGCGCTTGGTTGGCGTTTGCTAACCCATTTGGTTGGGATTGGGGAATACACGGGGAATATCGATAAATAGGTTGCTTTCATCGTACTGCCGACAGTCGATTAGGCGCATTGCGATATAACCGGCCGGTTATTGTTGTTAAAACATTATTTTCAGTTGTTTATTTTGTTATTTGAATTTAGTGTCTCACGAACTGTGTCCAAATAAACGTTATTCTTTCTTTACCGTGAAATAGCTAGGCAGATCACGATATGGCCATTTATATGACCAGACCATGGCCTATACATATACACCTTAAACAGGATATTCAAGAAAAAAAAGTCATGTAATTAGCCTACTGTATCCAAATAAAAGTATTTTTTTCTTACCGTGAAATAGCTAGGCAGATCACGATATGGTCATTTCTACGACCAGACCATGACCTATATATACATCTTAAACACAATAGTTAAGAAAAAAAAACATGTATTTGTAACCCTGGCGATTATTTTAACTGATATGTAAATATATTGTCTATAAGTTTTGTGCCCATTAAATACCCCTGACATCTCTAGGACAGTGGGATATTGTAATGAAAATTCGCATCCTTGCTAGATTAATTTCCGAATAACTACTGCTTTATTATGAATGACAACATATTTTTTTTCTGGCATAATTTTAGTCCATATTTTACTAAAATACATTTAAATTAGACTACATAACAAACAGATAAAAATCCAAAATAAAATTAAACTAAGTAAAGTCGAATTATTAATTCTCTGGAGTAATCTCACATGTGGTGGCTGTCATTTTGTGTAATAAAGTGGTCATATTGATTGTAATGATGATCGTTTAGATGGATTTATTTAAGTGTAAAATAAATGTGTAAAAGTAAAAGTGTAAAAGTCTAGAATAGAATAAGTATGACCATTTTATTACACAAAGAGACAGCTAGCACAAGTCAGATTACTCCAGTAAATGAATAATTCGACTTTAGTTGATATTTTAATTTTTCACATCCCACAATAAGTACCTACATACGAAATATTGATAACCGAAAGTGTTAAAATGTACCTGCTTTATATATATGTATGCTAGTGGTGAATTTCTCCAAAACCTCTAACTATAAATATGGTAATAGTGTGTACGTGTGCGATAAACGTGTACTTTATTTTACTTACTTTACTATCGCTCCATACATTATTAATGGAGGTTGAATGTCTATTACCAGCGTAATGCGCAAAAATGGCCTAAACTTACGCGCTCGTTGCATTACAAATTACACTGTATTTTTTTTTATATTCTCGTGATAATTATTTTATAAGTATGTATGTAGGTATGTACTATGTATGTTAGTATATTCCCATATTATTTGTTTTGTAAATTGTTTCGATTTTATGTGTTCTGTTTTCTCTTCTACTCTTTACACACGGTGTCCACATCTCTTGATTTGTTATCAACAGTATCCGCTTTTATAACAAGTTGCCAAAGTCAGTTACAGAACTTAGCGATGGATAGTTCAAAACCCACATCAAACGTGTCCTTATCAAAAATGCATATTACAAGATTAAAGACTACGTTGAAGACAAGGAAGTTTGGCAATAATTCCTTCTGCACATGTAGCTTCCCTGGTACATCAGTAACGGCATAACTATGGAAATATCTATTAACTGCTCCCAAATTACGATGTTTATTATTATTATTTTTTAGACATACTTTTTTGACATTATATTTTCACTATTTGACATTATATACCTACAATTTATATTTCAGACTTAATATTATTAATATTATTTTACATGGATTCTTGTGTACGTTGTGAATGTGAGAACGTTGTAGGCTTAATAGACTAGATCTTTTTTTCTTTAGACCGTTTCCTTTTCTCTTTTTTTGTTAAGTACTTCTCGACAGGCCTACACTGTTCTCCCATACCTAATTTGTGTAATTTGAAAACATTGTAAAAGCCAATTATTTTTAAAAGAGTAACCGTGGAGTTTCTTGCCGGCTCTTCTCCATAGGAAACGACCAATTGGAACCGTGCACCTAGCTTCTGACTTTTCATAAGTGCCCATGTAGGTTTATGTGAAATAAAAATATTTTGATTTTGATTTTTTGATTTTGATTTTGATCTACTTTCCTATCGCAGGTATGCCGGAAGAGATTTCTTTAGAAATAAGCATCACCTTTGTACGTATTCTTCTGTTTGGTTCTTCTTTTCTGTTTTAATATGTGTGTACATAAATGGTTAAATAAATAATACCTACATATAAACGTCTTATTAAATACCTTCAATTAGGTAAGATATTCTTGCTTATAATGTCATCTATTGTTTACTAAAGTGTAGTTTATGTGTAGGTAGTAACATAACATTTTATTATAACATCATACATGTAATCCCCGAAGGGTTAGGCAGAGATGTACCTATTTTCGCCAGTTATGGTTAAGTCCTATTTAATAGGGGGCGAGTCTATTGTCGTCAACCGGGAACTAATCAAATTATATATGGGTTGGAGCCGGAGCTCCAGCCTATATATAATTCCTGATGGAAAAACCCAAAACACTTTGCCCTACCTGGGAGACCTGGGTGTAGGTAGTCTTAGTAATAAAAGTGCGAGAGTTTATTCATTGGGTTCTTATGCCTTAAGTCCACGTTTCTTGTATGAGTTAGTTTCGTTCTAGCGCTAGTGTTATTTACAACTATTTAAAAAAAATACATAAGTATTGAAATATAGTGTTCTAAGTGTGTAAACTTGAGAATTACATGCTAAGACATTTCTATTCTTTTATTAACTTATATCAATAACGGTTTAAGACTGAATACATGTAAATTAGCCTTAATTAAACGACTTTTAAGTAGGTAAAGTTAGTCGCTGTATTTAACTTAAAACTATAATTAAACGATAACAACACCGTTTTGAACAACGAGTTATTTATCTAATTTGGAACACTTACACAAAACAAGCAACTATCAAGTATTTACTTGATATTACTTAAGATAAGCCTTAATTTATGAGAAGGTAAGATAATGAGTAGATACTGATATAACGAGTTTCCTGTTAATTACATGAAACTTTAGACACAGTTACTTATTAGGTGTTGACTTAATAATTCAAATTCTTAAACGTAAAGTTCTTGTGAAAAATAACAAACCATGTATATTATTTTTTCATGTAAAAATAAATCTGCCTCATTCATAATCAGCCTTCCAACTGCTGGGACACAGGCCTCCTCTCTGTGAGAGGGGGTGGCCACAATCCACCACGCGGGGTCAGTACGGGTTGGTCGATGTCACATGTCTTGGAATTTTTGGTTCAAGCCTATTTCCTCACTAAGTTTTCCTGTACCGTTTTGAGAGCAATGTTGATGAAATTCAATACACAAAGTAAAGTGCTTGGATTCGAACCCACGACCTACAACTAGGAAGTCGGGACCGATACCACTGGGCCACCACTGCTCTGCCTAGACTTTTTAAATTATTGTTTTATATTCCTGAAAACCAATAGTTTTTTTTTAATTAAGTAGGTAGTTTAGAAATCAAGGAAACAAAGCCGCTGACAGTAGTATTTCAAAAATTATTAATGGGATTTTTAGGATGGGATTGTTATATAGGCCACGCAACTGTATTTTAAATTCTCCAAAATACCAAAGCAAAGCAACACAACATGGAAAAATAAATTCTTAGTTATGTATTTACCAAGTCCTACGTCAAACTGTAATGAAAAAATCAACGGGGCGCCTATCTTTCGTTTTTCATTGCACCTTCCATTCTATCACAACAATTGGACAGTGCGCCGAACTTGTGAAATAAAGAACAAATGAATTGTGTAAATAAAGTAATCCATGGCATTACGGTTTTTATTTAAGACCACGATATCTGTGCCGTAAAATTGAGACTTTACATTTTTGTATGTAGGTCAGACAGTTTGGTGTTGTAGTTGCTGTGGCAGGTGTTGGCGATTTTATGTAAACTCGGAAATGGATAGGCTGTTATATAAATCTCAGTTTAGAAGTTATTTCTTTATTAACACTGTCAGCAAGTTGTCAGGAATACGTAGTACTACACAAATAATAATATTATTTTTATTTGTGTATTGTATACCAAATTGGTTCTGTCCGTTCCAAGGTTGCCTGGAAGAGATCACATAAAGCGATAAGGCCACCCGTTGTATATTTTAAAGTGTTTGATTTATTTTTGTTATGTATTTTTTGTGGTGCATCATAGCATAAATAGCCTATAATGTTCCAACTGCTGGGAAACAGACATCCTCTTTGTGAGAGCGAGTGGGCCGTAATCGACTACGCGGGCCCAGTGCGGGTTGGTGGATTTCATATGTCTTCGAACTTTTGGTTCTAGGACATGCCGGTTTCCTCAGGATGTTTTCCTTCATCGTTGTGAGAGTAGTGGTGATGGAATAATTTACACGAAGTAAAGTGCCTGTTTGGGTTTGGCCCCCACAACCTACAACTAGTAAGTCGCAGCCGTTACCAGTGGGCCACCACTGCTCTCGTTTCTGCACTGTTTTTGTGGTGTACAATAAAGAATAAATAAATAAATGAAATTGAGTTTAAAAACTGCCATGCTTTTGTCTCGATTGCTTTAATATATATACTACATTAATGAACACAATGCAGCAATGACTATCCAATTGTATGCTTATTTCGTTTTTTATGCTTTTGGTAGATTACTTCCTGAATTTATTTAAAAAGTTGGGGAAAAAGTTTCTTCGCATTTTTTAAGAAAATTCAAAACCTATTTTAATATAGTTTATTTACATTTATCTAAAGTATGTAGGTACCATTTTCTTCGATAACTTTTTGCCATCTTGTAGGTAGGGACATGATCCCATTGCTATAGAAACTTTGGGACTTAATCAATAATAACCCACCGGAAAAAAAAACTTTTAAATAAAATATAACAAGGCAGCGGGCCTGCTAATGTTTTTAATAATATAAAAATATAGCATGTAGCATTCAATACACGGTTAGATCACCATACTCTAACTGCAGTAATTAACAGCCAATTTAAGTAGGTAGGTTTCTATAATTTTAAATAACTATTCAAATAAATAATAACCATAGTATCGCCCTGGGAACATGTAACCATTTTCTATGTAAATCACGATCTGAATGATTTTGAAGTAAATGGCTAAGGGCTCCCACACAAAACTGCGAATTCGCATCGCATCGCAAAAATCTGCGAGCTCGATGTCATTTTTTCATAATAAAATGACATCGTGCTCGCAGATTTTTGCGATGCGATGCGAATTCGCAGTTTTGTGTGGGAGCCCTAATCCATTGCTTATGAATGTTTAAAAATGTGTGTGCTCAATAACGTAAATAACGCATTGAATATTGTTGAACTGTCAAAATGAAACCCATTGCTACTGATAGTGTGTAAAAAATAATATGTTAACGGTGGGAAATTTCGTAAACTACCCCGCTGTTAACATATTTTTTTTAGGCTGAGCTTTCGCACTAATCCTTAAAAGTAAAACATAACCACCAAAACCCTCAAAAGTAATTTTAATCAATCAATTAATCAACTCAGCCTATCGCAGTGCCATTCCCAGGCTGCGCCACAACACCCTGTCCTCCGCCTTCCGCATCCAGTCTATCTCAGCCACCTTTTTATGGCCGTTGACCATCTACCTGGGTAAAAGTAATTTGATACCAAGTATTTTTTTTAAAACAACTCCAATAAAAACGCTGCATTCTCGTCGCCTTGCTTTCGTGACATTTTGTCTGCTAATACCAGTCGACGATTTACAATAAAAGTATTGCGGACTCTTTCAACCGTGTAATGTTAAATTTTATCAAATAGATAGACTCAATATAAATGCAGCACCCTAATTGCGTAACACAGTTTGAATCACAATCCGAGAGTTCTGAAGCATATTGCTAATTCATTGCTTCTTAGGTTTGAAAAATTCATCTGCTCAACAACCAAAATGTCGCTTATGCCTTATTATTACCTTTTAACCGTCGATGTGGTTTTATTTTAGATTAGAAAATAAAGTTATAATTACTATTTACGTGTGCAGTTTGATTAAAGTCTACAGTTTGATGGATGTTGTAAATAATCAAGAATTTAATCCTGATAAGTTTTTAATTTCTCTGATTTCTCGTGTCTGATTAAACATTGAAAACGCATACCATTTCATCTATACAAATCCTTACATTTATTATAAAATAAAGTCCCCGGCTTCGTCTGTCTGTCTGTTAAAAACTTTCGAACAGATTTTCAAACGATTTTCAACAATGGATGGAATGATTCATGAGAAAGGTTTAGGTGTATAATTCATTAAGATTTTGTGACCAACAAAGTGACCACTGATTTTGTGATTTTGTGGTCACTTTGTTGTCCACCTGTCAGTCCATCTGTCAAGACGCTTTTTCTCAGCTCAACGCGTGGAGGTATCAAGTTGAATTTAAAATACGTTGGTCTACGGTCCCTTGAAGCTCTAAAAAAATCAAGCGTCAACACAATAAAAAATACGGCTGTTTTTGCGACATACTTTGATACTCGCAAATAAATTCAAAACAGGGTACTTCCCGTTGACCTAGAATCATGAAATTTGGCAAGAATAAAGGAGATCTCTTGGAGCTCTAAAAAAAATAAGCTTTTAGTCGACGCAATAAAAAAACACGGCCATTTATGTGACTTATTTTTATGGGATAAATTCATACCAACTACGGAACTCTTCATCGTACGTGGTCCGACATACATTTTTTTATGCAAAAAGCTTTTCCATTCAAAATCAATATCGTTTATTTGCATAAAATATAGTGGGTCCACAAGATGTTACATAATAAAATTCAGTGCAAAGACATATTCCGCCATGCTCTAATGGCATACAAATATTTAATAGATGTTAGTCAGTTAAATAGTAACATACAATAATAATACAATTCATTAAAAAAATAGGTATTCAATTTGAGTTTTACCGATAAGAAGTTTTTGAACGAAAGGAACACATTATTCAAGTCATAAGAGTCCCCTGGCAACACAGGCAACAGGAAGGAATACGGGTGGGTTTTAGTCAGTAAGAGTCTGACACACCCTCCCGCTCCGCCCAGAGCGGGAGAATTTATTTATTATTATTTATTTATTTATTTAGTCCAGTCTTCATTGTAGCTGGCCGCTACAATGAAGACTGGCCGGAAATTACCAAAATATTAATGTTAGGTGACTGATAATGAGAACTGGATAGCCATTCGTCGTAGGCAGTATGTGCAGGAATGCAGGAGTTTATTAATTCACTAAAAACGAAAAACTTCGCAAGCAATGGGAATTAGCTACTGAAGACTGCGGTGTCGACCTCAGGACTAATTGCTTCTCACACGGACAACAGTACGTCGGGGTCTCTGTATATTTTGGCTGCTAGTATACAGGGAAGTTTTATAAAAATAAAATAACATCTCGCCTGTATTCCCGAAGTGTTAGGCAGAGGTGTACCTTTAGTACGCCCACATTTTGTGAGTTAGGTTTAATTCCCACGTAATATGAGGCGAGCCTATTGCTATTTACCGGGCACAAATATAAACTTCGGATTGTTACTGAGAAATTCGAAAAACTCAATAACACTACCTGACCCGGGAATCGAACCCAGGACCTCGTGCTCAACAGTAGCGCTTGCGACCTGACCAACGAGCCAGTTTTTTATAAAAAAAATGTGGCTGTTATTTTAGTATATTGTTTTAGTTTTTGTGTTTGTGTGGTATATTGTGTGTTACGACTGGCACGCGAACGAAGTCGCGGGTAGATGCGAGTATGGAAGAAAATTGAACTTTCACGATATTATTATGATTACAACGTCAATAATAATTGTTAATTACTGATAACTTTACTCGTTAATAAATTACAATATTCTGCCGATGGTATCTCGATACAAATATTGTTTCGTGACCTGAAATATTATTTATAATAAAAAATATTAACTCACTGTTGTCATATTTTATTTTAAAGTTTTTATTTTTTGTCCCGTCGTCTTAGGCGATGGGTGGTTTTAGCTTAGCCACATTTTTTTTTATTGGATCCCATAACTGGAAGTGATGGCCTTATAATAGTACCCAACACCTCTTTCTTATTACAACCAAACCGCACACACTCACTTAGCTTCCCAGAAAACATAATGGTGGCATAAATCAGCTCTCAAGTGTCGCGTGGCATGCCAATTTGTTGCGCGCGCGTTCACGTGCCCGAACGCGTTCCATGTACGATTCATCGGCATTCATCGGGTACCGTGAGAAAAAAAACGGCGCTCCGTATGTAAATATTTAGATATTTGGAAAGTGATATTGTGTAAAGTAGCATTTAATTGAATAATTTCGTTTTTTTTTTTGCAGAGCTATAGTTATGCTTTGAAATGAGATATAAAACCGTAAAATTGATAATTATTAATAAATAATTGTTAATATATTTTTATTTTTTTATTGATAATTAACTATGGTAAAATCATTTAGCAATTTAATCTTACTTGATATTACGTTTATGTTTATGACGATTTTATCATGAACATATCTAATAGATAAAAAAAAATATTAGTATTGAAAATGTCACGACATGACAGTATTAGACAATATTATACCTACATGATTTATTCAAGAATTTTGCTTATTAATATTGGTTGTGTATTGACATATATAGGTACTAATAATATTATAAAAGGTAGTATTTATGTGTAAGTTTTTAAGCAGAGAATCTCTGGCATCTCGGGAACTACCAGGCGGATTTGAAATTCTTTTTTCATTTGGTAGTCTAATTCTTGAAAAAGGTATTATAGGCTATTTCACATCACGCTAAGACCCTTAGGAGCCGAGCAAAATAAAAAACTCAGAGAGAACGCAAAGGGAAAACAAAGTAATAGCGCGGGCGGGCGATGTAATGCGACGCAGTGGGTCGAGGGATCATAAAATTTCACGCGGACGAAGTTGCGAGCAAAAGCTAGTATGTAATTAACGCCAAAAATGGTGCAGTAGGTATATTGCTTGCACGGATAATACTTAGCTAGACCGCCATCGCAACACTTTGAGCTGGTCTAGCGCAGTAGAGTTTCAATAGAATAAGTAAAAGATGTGAGTGCCAGCGGCAAGAGTAGCGTGGACGCCCCCCAGCTAGATGGACCGCTGGGACAGACTGGATCGGAAGGCGGAGCCCAGGGTGTTGTGATCCAACAGTGTAGTAAAGTAGTAGTATCTGGTTTAAGAGGCCGACAACACCTAAAGCGCCGTCACTGTCGGACTGCATAGAAAAGAAAGAGAAGGGCGATGACACAACGCTGGTAACTTATTGCAAAATATGAAGCAATTATCGATTTACAAAAAAGCTATAGATTGTATAAAAAAAATAAAACACTATTATACTAATATGTTGCTTGTAGAATAATCTGACAAAAAATCACAATGATTGCATGTACATTAATATGGTTTTTAATCGCTCAAATATTTTTTTAGAGTTATCTTCGTGATTTTTTTTCTATTGTATCAAATTAGTTATATTATGTTTTCAATACACTATCTACCTAGCATATATCCTTAAGAATAGCATACATTTTTCTGATTTTGTTTACTTCAGCGGATCATATACTTTAGGCATTATAAAACTTATAAAAGTTGCGTTTAGGTCCTTAAAACTATACAATATCAGCCTCTTCGAATACCGTGGTTCGCTATCAGGGACATGAGTAGATATCATATTGTTATGCTTCACAGATTACGCCCTGGTCACTGCCCATCCCGCAAGTTTGGTTATTTGATGAATAAAATAAGTTCTCCCAATTGTGAAACATGCGGAACCGTTGAAGATGTTCACCATCTACTTATAGAGTGTATTAAGACAAAGAAGGAAAGAGAGACACTGTTGAATAGAATCAAAGTAAACGAATATGATATTGGTGCTGTTAAAGTTTTAGCGCAGCCTTCACCTGAGATAGCAAACCTATTTGCTGATTTGTTTTGACATGACTAAATATGTACATTATACAAGGTGTCGTTTTGCATCCTCGTCAAATTTCAGGAGGCTGCTATGAAAGACATATATGTATAATCAAATGAAATTACGATACCTGCTCAATAATTAATACATACTTGTTTTATTTGTTATTTAAGTTTGACAGTATTTTAGAATACACCACTTTCGCATAACATAATCACCCTGTTGCGTATGCGGTAGTGTGTGTGTCTAGGGGCAGTTACAGTGCGGTATCACATGGGCCGCGTTTTATCATGAAAAAAAAATCTACTTATTTTTTTATTGTCGAGAATCATTAGCATACTTACCTCCTTGAATTTGACGAGGACGCAAAACGACACCTTGTATTTGTAGATGAGGTTTAGAATAGTTTAAGTTATGATGAGGCTGACATGCCACTGTGGATAAAAGCCTCTAATAATATTTAAGAACAAAAAAAAACGAAGCCAGCTTAAACTGGTTCTGTTACTATGACGTGCGGAACCTACTGTACAAAATTAAGTCAGGTAACTTTCTATTTAATTTAATGTCATTAGTAGTCATTACCTATTCATTATGCTAATACAATATTTCGCAATTACTAATTTCACACTTGTTATCTAGAATATTATTATATCGCCTGTAAGTCTTACTTCAACTTGTAAAAATAAAGAGTTCTTGTTTGGTTATGTCCACAGAGCGAGGTGTAGTTTTGGCAAGACTTCACTGTATTCTTCGCAGCGCTATGTCTTGGTTTTTTGTTTGGTCTGAGTGTCTACCGTTTAATAAAGACCTCAAAGCGAACGTTGCGACATTTTTCAGGCACACGAAGTCAATGAACTGCCTTCATAAAGATTGAATAATTTTCTATTTGGCAACATAGTATTGTATCAACGAATTAGGTGTAACATAAAAAGGAGGTGGGGAAGGTATGCCCGGTTGATGGCAATAGGCTCGCCTCCTATTACATGGGACTTAAAACATAACTGGCGAAATGTGGGTGTACCTACTACAGGTACACCTCTGCACAACCCTTCGGGGAAACAAGGTGTGAGGTTATGTGTGTTATGTAAAAAGGAAAACAATCAGAGGTAGACTAGTTATTACCTATAGTTCCAGCTTAGAAACAGACTTAAATTGCTTTTTTCAAGCTTAGTTTAGTCTCTTCAGTTACATCTTTTATTTTGTTTCATTTAATATTTCTCAAGGTATATCCGAAAATATTTTATATTATTATCCGAAGTTTACTAAAACTAGAGCAAAACTTAGAGACTTATTATTTGAGCAAAACCTTGAAATTAACATTTAAGTTCACGAAAATATGGACAATATTAAAACGAAGCCCACATTTTTTTGTTGCGGTCATAATTAACGTAACACCATTGTAAGTGAAACTGTGTAATTATGTCAAGAGCCAAGTTAACCGACCCTGCCTAACAAAACAATATAATGGTGAAAAACTATTCATTGCACAACATTGATGACAATAGTTGACGAGACGTCGGCGTTGCGTCGGCGTCGTTGTCGCCACTCACGACCGCGGAGCTTCGTAAGATTATTCCCTAGTAGATAAATTCATTTTTAACTCATTCTTACTTTACGTGTTACAAGACTAAAATATATTTTTCACTTCTCATGCTCTAAAAGTTCGTCTTTATGTTGTGCGTAGGCGACATAAAATCGCTTTTTATGCTCTAGTGCATAAAGTAAACTTTTTTTCTAAGACTAAGATAATTCGGCCCAACAGCCACAGGCACAATAAAACATCGCAGATTAAAGTCGTTATTTTATTTCATTTGCTTTAATTTATATCACTTCCGTGTTTTCTATCGTTAATTTAATAAAACCAGATAAAATAGATGTCATTTATAATTTAAAAACGAAAAGAAACGTTTTTATGACTTGGCAGTATGAAGTACCTAAGTCGAATGAAACATGTTGAAAAAAAAAAAAAACAACTTTTAAAAAGTTTCGGGGCGGGAATTAACTATTCTCTTCGTCAATTTGGCAACATTTTTGAACAGTGAAAAGTAATTAAACTAAAACAAAGGAATAATCATGTGACGAAGAAATTACACTCTCGCCTAACACGGTAATGGAGCAGTGCGAAAAACGTGGTTGAAGAAATATTACCGCCGAAATCCAAGCAACTTTATCTCAACGCGTACGACAATTTCATGCGTTGGAGATCAAACAAACAACTAAATACTGTTATATACTTTATGCCTGTTTCATTTTCTCGCAATCGAAGTGAAAAGCAGAGACGAGTCATTTTATCCCGAGTAAGAGTACGTTTGGATAGTAAAGTCGAGCACTAGTTGTACAATCTACTATTATAAATCTTTGATGTAGTCTAAATTATATAAATGCTTTGTTGTCTTTAACTATAATAGTAACAATAATTGTAATGATCACTCATGCCTACTCGTACTCGTACTACAGCTTTACTACAATTTTAATTTCAACTTTTTATTACTGGCTTTTGTGGACAGGATATCAATTCAGACTTGTTACAGTTGTAATGGCAATCATATCATTTGGTTTAAACAAGTTTTTACTTTTATTATTTTAATAATATTTTATATAGATTCTTTTATATTTTGTGAATGTGAAAACGTTGTAGACTTAATAGACATTTTTGCGGGAAGGTACTAATGGGTCACCGAGGCCCCCGCAACACAGGCAACGGAAGGAATACGGGTGGGTTTTAGTCAATAAGTCTGACACACCCTCCCGCTGAAAAAAAAAGACTAGATTTGTAGACCATTTATTTTTTGTTAAGTACCTGGTACTTGTTGACAGGCCTACACTGTTCTCCCATACCTATTAACACTAATGTGAAAACATTGTAAAAGCCAATTATTTTTAAAAGAGTAACCGTGGAGTTTCTTGTCGGCTCTTCTCCATAGAAACGACCAATTGGAACCGTGCACTTAGCTTCCGAGGTTTCATAAATGCCCAGGTAGGTTTATGTGAAATAAAATATTTTGATTGATCGATCAATTTGATCACACATAATAGGTAAGTATTAAAATTAATAAAAAACGAGGAGCTTGCCTCACGCAATTATTTCTGCGTATGTACGACCGACTGTGTTTTCAGATTTGTATCAGATTCTTAGTTTGTAGGAAGAGATTTTTTGAAAGTTTGCTAATAATCTAGCTATTTCGTTGTAGGCCATGACATGGCCTAGCTACATAACAGCTAAACATCTCAAGATCTTCATTGTACCAATCGTATGACGCACGAACCAAATAAATATGCATTATGCACTTAAGAAATTAGGTGCATGCATTTTAAATTAATCAATCTATCAGAGAAAAGGCGTCATAGCAAATATTGCAAAACGATCGGTTTTATTGATCGCAAATAAATTATTTGTGTTGGTCGTGGCCACGAAAAATGAGCTGTAAGTGGGCCATTGACTTCCGGGCATTCGTGTTTGGTCACGAAACAGGCGGTTGCAACACTGCATTCGATTAGGGCTGCTGCCTTCCTGATTATTCTTCCCGTTTCAGCGTCGTATTGCCATGAAGACAGGTAAATTTTATAAATTAGTAAGAGCACCTCAAACGTATTTGACATGTTCTCTTAAGACTATTTCTGCTTCCTGATCTGAGATATTATCGACGATGTTTTTTTATGTAGCCACCTTATATTTTTCAGGTACAGTCAATAGCATCGGGAAATTACCTCGTCTTCGGAAGAAGCACGGGTCTATCATCGAACCGCGAATATTGTGAATGCTGAACTTTGGACACCACCGCCTGTGGTAAAGAAAATCATGACGAAGAAGCAGCACAATAAACTTGGCAAGATTTTGTCAACTTCAAGGCGTTCGTCGTACGTGTACCGAACTGTTATTTGCCCCTCGTCATGGAAGAAAACTTTTGGCCGAAGGACGTGGGGTTCCGTCGCTTCCGCGGACAAGTCCCACAGAACAGCACAAAGTCTAGCTAGTGCAAAGTGAAGTGCTACTAGCATAGTCTTAAGCCTTTTTATTAACACAAGTTTTGTTTATTAAAATATGAAGGTAGTTTTCTATGGGCCTGTGTCGCCTGCAATAAATGGTATTGTTATTATTAATAATACCCATATGATGACCCAATTTTTGTCCCTTCTCTCTGTATGAGATGAGTGATGATGCAGTTAGCAATTGGAAGTAAGCATGACATGCAAGTTAACATGACACTTCATTTAAATAAACTATTAACAATCAAATCTATGCAAATTGCAGTCGAATCAAACTTCGTTACTAACTTAAGGATCGCGAAATTAAGGTAGACCAGCCCTAGATGCAATTGTCGGACTAAAGCTATTTGAGTCCTGACTGCGCCTTATGTCATCGATTTCATAAAACTGGGCCAATTTGTACCGCGGGCCAGCTATCGGTTTGTTGTTTTTCCTTTCGATACAGTAATCGAAAAGGTGTTTCAAAACAGGCAGCTAATAAATAAGATTAGTCTTATTGTTAGCTACCATTGCAAAATTAATTTAAACAAGAAATGACTACACAAACAAAACTAAACTAGACCAGTCTTTCTCAAGTTTCGTAAACAGAGTCACTATTGAATTTGGGCACGTACAAAATCGTTTTTAAATCATTTTACATTGCAGCATTGCAAATCACGCATAAGCGTAAACTTTTTAAAGAAATTAATATTTCTTAATTGCAGAATTGTGTCTTTGCATAAATATCCCCCTCTAAACCAAGTGATAACCGACTGGAGGAAAGTAAGCGGAAGATTGAAATCCACCACGTCGCCTCACTTGGACACCATTCCATAGTCTCAGTCGCAGACACGACGGGCGCGATCAACTCGTTTATAGAACACTTACAATCTGTATTGACAGATTGTTCGCGGGAAGTTTCAGCGATGGATGACCGTCGCTGGAAATTACCGAGTGACGTGAACTGATAACCGAGAAGAACGCAGCTATTCGTGCCTACGACCCTCCCTACGTGCCTCCTTTCCCTGTGACGCAAAAAAATGCGCATATATCCATATGCGCAATTTACAGCGTTCTAAAAAAAACGCATAGCGGAGCTACGTTCTGAGGACTGGCACAATAAGCTGGGTGAACTCAAGCTTACACACCAATCCTTTTGGCAGCTACACAGGAAGTTACGGTCCTCTAAACAGGTCTCAATGCCTCCTCTCATCCGTCCCGACAATAGCGTCGATGATCCTCTGCCTTTCATCACTCCAGATGATGTTTATGACATCACAAAAGGGCTCCATGCTCGGAAAGCCCCCAGTTCGGACGTTATTACCAATACGGTGTATAAACTCCTCCCCGCTGTTATTATGCTTATGACCGCCATCTTCAATGGCGCCTTGAGCAACAACATATTTCTGCAAGCGTGGAATGAGGCCACAGTTATCGGTATCTCAAAGCCAAGCAAGCCTAAATCTGAGCCCACGAGTTACCGCTCCATCAGTCTCCTCAATGTCCTCTGCAAAACCTACGAAAGGCTTATTTATAATCGTCTCAAAGACTATGTTGAGGCAAAGAGCCTCATCCCCAACGAGCGGTCTGGTTTCCGAACCCAATACTCGTACATCCAACAAGTCTATCACTTCGTAGAGCTCTTAAGCACTGCCTTCCAGCGTAACGCGATGTCGGGCGTGTTATATAAAGTTTACCAACTCTAAACCAGACCGTTTCGTGCTCATGTTACGAGACTTTTGTCGGATCGCACTTTCCGCTATCGCATCGAGGATTCACTCTCCTCCCCTCATCCCATTCGCGCGGGGGTCCCTCAGGGCTCCGTACTATCTTCCCTGATCTTCACGCTGCTCACCAGCGACATCCCCAAAAGTAAAAAGGCTCCCTTAGCGTGTAATCACTTAGTTTATAAGTTAATGCCCTGGTTGAAGCCAGCCTTCATTTATCCAGGCGCCCACAGGATCGTCGAATCCGACTCGGCTGGGCAGCGTTCGGGAAGCTACGCAATATCTTCTCGTCCCACATACCACAGTGTCTCAAGACGAAAGTCTTTGACCAGTGCGTGTTGCCAGTGATGACCTATGGTACTGAAACGTGTTCGCTTACAATGGGCCTTATCAAAAGGCTAAAAGTCACTCAAAGGGCAATGGAGAGGGCTATGCTTGGAGTTTCCCTACGTGATCGAATCAGAAATGAAGAGATCCGCAGGCGAACCAAGGTCACTGACATAGCTCGAAGAATTGCCAAACTTAAGTGGCAGTGGGCAGGGCACATTGCTCAAAAAACAGATGGCCGATGGAGCCGAAAGGTTCTGGAATGGCGACCGCGTACCGGAAGACGTAGCGTTGGAAGGCCTCCTACAAGGTGGACCGATGTCCTTGTGAAGGGCGCAGGAATCCACTGGATGCGGGAAGCACAAAACCGCGGAGGCCTATGTCCAGCAGTGGACGACTTTCGGCTGAAATGATGATGATGATGATGACCCACAGGAAAGTCTGATTAAGCAGACGACAACCTCTTAGGTTGATCTGCGAGAGGCCATTAAAAAAAAAAATTGCATAAATATTAATTTCTTGAGATGCATAATTCTATAATGAAGTCCTGTGTTGAATTATAACTCCGACAATTAAGACGATAGAGGATAGGATAAGGATAATAGCAACTATCAATTTAATGCCATACGTAATGGACCCGGCAGTATCATTCACGGTTGTCTTAAACTTAAACAATAATCCATCAACGTGCCCTGATCTTTTACGCTTATAGCCAGCTTATAGTGGGCTATAAGGCTCGTCTTATACTCGTAGCATCCACTTTCTCTCATCATCGCATTATGCACGCGTGTAATGAAATCTTAATCTGTTTGATCGAAGAAAGTAAATACTCCTTATTATGTCGGTGGCGACTTGCCATTAGTCGCGGAATGCAAATGATTACACGAATTAAATAATCGATAAGAGACTCTTTAGTCGTCGGGAGATATTTCAGAGTCGGCTAAGTTGTTGTGCATATCAGTAAAACATGATTGTGTTCAGTTTTATTAAGTTTTAAGAAATATAGAAATAATGACAATCTTGTAATCATCACTAATCAGCTCGGATACTACAACCCTGGCATTCATTCAATCATCACAAATTCCGAACACTACCGACTTTTTTAATACGTCCCAGAAATATCTGCCTACCTCCTAACCTCATAAAAAGGAGGAAGCCCATTACTTTCTGGAGACAGTTCAGAATGAAACTAGCAGCATTGAATTCAATCAATCAATCAATGCTGGATATAGGCCTCTCCCAGGCTGCGCCACAACACCCTGTCCTCCGCCTTCCGCATCCAGTCTGTTGTCAAGCATTGAATTAAGCCTCATCAAAACAGAGAGTTGTGAACAAATCGTATGAATTAGAAATTGAATGAAATACAATAGCCACTTAGTTGTGCATAAGAGTAACAAAAAGCAAATCCACTGAACCGGTAATCCGGAAGCCATCATGCATTTTTGGAAGTGATTGATTACTTAGCTGTAATTATTACGGACTTCTATTGTTTAGGTATGCGTGCGCATTTAGAACGCAATATTTTTTTTTCTAGTTGAACTGAAGCGTGGATATAATTAATGTAAAATGTAAAGCAACAACAAAATATCTTGTGAATGGGCATGATAGCATTTCTTTGGATTGTTCCTAATGACAAGTTTAGATCTCTTGTGTTCCTTAATTCCATATTCGATTTCTTTAAACAGATGCTACTAATATATCGGCTCACTATTTGTCTTCGTCTAGGCGCTCCTTGTGTGGCTCCACATCGCTGCCAATGCGTTGAAGGTGTCGACTGCCTCGGATACTATAGCCTATCCTGCAGTAAAAGCAGAGGCCGCACGGCACGCCAGCATCAATGATATCAGCTGTTTTATAATCCAATGGCTCGGCACGCGACGTTGGGAAGAGACGAGACGGTATGACCATAATGCTTTCACAGGCCTTTGGTGTGGTATGCAATGTGTGTCCACACTTATATGTTCGAGCTGTTTGGGGTTAAAGCACTAGGGCCATGGGGTCCGTGTGCCCACTTAGTTTTTCGAGACATCGCCAAATGGTAGCCACCATTACGTGACCAAAGGGCTGGCTTATTTTTTGACCAAAGAATCAGGCTGGTTGCATTGCCACGTTGTATGGCAATTACAACGTGCCAATGCAGCGTGCGTGGGAGTCGTAAAAGGCGACTAAGGGACTTACTAGAGAATGGGCAGCAGCGTTCTCTATGCATTTTAACACCATACTGTGATTGCCAACCCGCCTGCGTAGCGGGCAACCCCCCCCCCCCCCCCCCCCTATTGGGGGAGGCCTATGTCCAGCAGTAGACGTCTTTCAGCTGGAATGATGTGATGATGATGATGAATGCAGGCAGGCGCTTTACTTTGTGTATCCGCACTTGGTCCGCGTGGTAGATTACAGCCCACTCCCTCTCAAAGAGAGGAGGCCTGTGTTCAAGCAGTAGGAACATTATAGGCTGATTATGTTAAGTAATGCAGCCAGCCTTTTCGGCACTTTTCCTGTTGACAGGGTTGCGGATGAATTTTTTGATGCCCTATCAAAGTCAAAGTCTAAATATGTATTTCAAATAGGCACATAAAGGGCACTTTTGAACGTCAAAATTTACAAATACGAGTAATGGAATTGATTCTAGTCGCCCCTTCCAAAAAGTATTTTCGTATGGAGAAGACGGGCCAAGAAACTACCGTTACTCTTTTAAAATGTTTTACAATATTTTGTATAAGCACATTAATGTAATTATATGTGAAGATTATGCACCTACAATAAAATTACTACACCATAATATACGTAGGTAAAAATAATTAAAAATGAAATAATGACAGATAAATTAATTATGTGGTAGATACATGGCGTACTACTTACAAACATTGTTAAAATATACGTTTTCCTAAAAAAAAATAAAGTAATAAGTCAGTGTGTGAGTTAAAGTGATCACATAATGTAAAATCAATATCTTAAAAATAATAAATTATACAATTAAAACAGCAACCAGTTTGATTTTGGCTAGACTAGATTGTCCTATGGAGCTGGACCATTTTTCCGAGCATTCTTATTTTGGATAGAATCCTCTAATTTGTACTATGCTTGTTAACAAAGTGTACTTATAATATGAGTTTTAAATTTTCTTTAATTTAATAGCAATATAGCACAACATATTTTGTTGTAACATTTAACACAGTACTCAATAAAAGATGTATGTAGGTCTAGACTTAGGACTTTAGATAATCTGAAAAATGGTTGACTTATTTTATCTTTATTTCTAGTATTAAAATAATGTCTATCACTTATTTTTATTAAAAATACGTAGATTTTTTCTTACATACGTAATATTTTCTTCAATGAATTGGCCAGGTATTGTCATAATATTAATCTTTTTAATTAGTTCCCTAAGAGATTCACGGCGACGTAGATTATAAATGGCTCTGACAGCTCTGTAAACTAAAAAGAGGAATGGACCCAATATCGAGCCTTGAGGAAGGCGCATTGCCATTTCAGATCCTAATAAGTTTATGCCATTTACTTGAACTTTAACTTTTCTAACTTTCAGGTATGATCTTAGTAAATTAGTGTAATCTATGATTATTTCCCCTCCTTTTGTACATACTTGTAAATACTATTATTATAATTGTGTCTTTGACATATATCGGGACCCTGGGGTCCCCGAAGGCGTACGAGGAGCTGAAGCCAACTTCGCAAAGGCACCTTAAATAGTTTTAAGTGTTGAGGCACCAACCGAAGATTATCCTTGTATGCACTATGCAAATGTACCCAAGAACAATCCCCGGTTGGTGCAGGGTTATTGAGGTGTTGGTCCCATGTTCTGCAATAGTGCAGAACATGGAAACAAACATATTGGGCTATGGGTTTGGGTAGCGGATTGGTTTCCTAATACTGTGGAAAGGCTATGGCGTGCCTGACCAATGTTTTATATAAAATACACCGATAAATGGCAGGGGATGACTTGCACACTCAATAATGGGCCCCCGAAAACGTTCGCTAACACATAGTGACGTAGCGACAAGGGAGCAACACTTTCTGAGGTGTTTGAGGAACGGAGAGGTATTCCACGGCTACCAGCGCCCAGAAGATGGTCAAGGTGGACCACTTAGTGAAATTCTGCCTTACTCCGAGCACGTTTGCTCTTGTGAATCTCCACTCAAGCCGGCCAATAAGGGCAAGAATGAGGTGGGAGCTCTGTTCCTCGTCAGTGTTCACTCCAGCCGGCCAATACAGGCAAGCCAAAGATAAGGAACAAGACTTTTTCCGTGTGGTCGCTAATGCCAAACAGCTCACCACGTGCTACCCTGCGGGTTTTTGTATCTCTCTCTTTGTCTGGCTCTTTACCAGCACAGACCTAAACTCTCCGCCTGACGCAGGTCCTCACCGGACACGGCAGTTTCGGGAGGTTCCTGTGTCGGATAAGGCGGGAGGAAACGTCCGGGTGTCACCAATGTGTGGATCGCCCGGAGGACACGGTGGAGCATACGGTGGAGGTCTGCCCGGCTTGGGCAGAGCACCGCCGAGTCCTCGTGGAGGCGATCGGCGGTACAGACCTCTCGCGTCCGGCCCTGGTTCAGGCCATGGTACGGAGCGAGAGGGCATGGGCAGCCGTCACCTCCTTCTGCGAAGCAGTAATGCTCGCGAAGGAGGAGGCGGGACGGTTGAGGGAAAGGCAAGTTTCGCGCCCTCCCGCCCCTAGCCGCCGCAGATGACGCCCATGGCGTCGGGAATCCCGGGCGGATTTCCGGCCACCGTAGGCGCGGGCTTGCGGACGGTGAGCAATGGGTAGCTCACCGTCCGGTAAGGACCAGGCCCGGGTCGACGGCGCGTTGTATTCCACGCGCGCCTCAAAGAGATGTCGTCAGCACATAGGTAGGGGTCCAATAGGGCCGTTGCCTGCCGGGGTCACGGGAAGGTACTAAAGCGTCACCGAGGCCCCCGCAACACAGGCAACAGGAAGGAATACGGGTGGGTTTTAGTCAGTAAGAGTCTGACACACCCTCCCGCTCCGCCCAGAGCGAGAGAAGTAATATGACGACTTCCCACCCTCAAAAAAAAAAAAAGACCTAAACTCTGCCAGCACAGACTTTGAATTTGGAATGCGCAAGCCCCACCCTATTATTATTTTAAGTCTGTTAGTTTTTAAATTACGTCATTAAATAAGACAGTAGTTTTGTGGATACTCCAAACATCAGTAGGAGACTGTTTTTTTTTGCCATATACATAGTTTCCTTCACATTACACAAGCCAGGTATTTCCTACAAATAAGTATCATTTCTATTGAAATTATTATCAGTCGTACCGTGGTGTACAGCTAGTAATTCCTTTAGTTACTCTATCCTTGGACCAAAACTTATACGGTCGATGTGATATCTTTACGGATAACTGGCCATTGTATTGCCGACCATTTCTGTGCATCCATACTCTAGCTTGACCTATATATCCATAACAATAAGATCGTTACTCTTTCTCAATATCACGATATCCTGTGAACAAATAATTTGAACGCTTGCAAACCCATGCACAGGTGGACTAGGCTTAAGAAATGACTGTAGCTTAACAAAAATGAACCCTGTTCTTTCGTATTAAAGCTGATTACTGAGTGTATAAATATTTGAATACAATGAGTGCATATATTTACAATTTGAAGTGTGAAGGTGTATAAACGTGAGCAGCGTTGTCAATCGAGTGATCTAACGATCGCCATGTTGATTTATGTCTAATTCATTGAATTAATTTCTAATTTCATGTTGATCAATAGTTAGGATACCGCGTGGATTTCGACTTCCCGGATGTTGACGATTTGAGCACTTAATTTAATAAAAAGATCTATGTTGTGTCTTGATTTCGTTTATTACCTTATTTCTTATAGCTTTAGCATTTTGTCTACTTTCTAGATTTCATTTTGGGAAGTTAGTCATAAATCTTTTGAATCTGTCGTAAACTTTATCGCCCTATTGCTGCTTTTGAGATTAGGTACATATTATTTTTTATTATGTGGCCATCCTGCGTTTTTAGACTCCGTACATTAATTATTACTCGGACAAGATAATATATCCTCGGGTTTTGTCACCTTATACAGCCATATATTCAATGTAAAGACTCTTTGGCTCGCCAATCATCAAGTGCGATTCTAGTTCTTTCTACGTCAGTTTACTTTCGATGCAACCAGATGCGTCGGAATATATATGGTTTACATAAAGCTTCTGCCAATCTGACTTCCATCCCTAACTAATCCATTTTTAGATAATATTAATTCTGGAGGTGAGAGATGACTTTTTTGACTGGCTCTCATGATAGACATATTTATAACAATTCTATTAACGATACATAATCAGCCTATAACGGTCCCACTGCTGGGCACAGGCCTCCTCTCTGTGAGAGGGAGTGGGCCTTAATCCACCACGTGGGCCCAGTGTGGGTTGATGTCACATGTCTTCGAATTTTTTGTTTTAAGGACCAGTGGAAATAATTTACACAAAGTAAAAAGCCTGTCAGGGTTCGAAGCTCCTCCGGTGAGGCGGCGAGCCTCCTTGCTGGATTGCCGCCATGGAATCTGGAGGAATAAGTCTTCGCGCACACATGGGAGTGGCGCACAGAGCTCCGGCGGGATCTCTTGGCAACATAGAGAGTTCGATTGTCGCAACCCAGTGCTGGGGAAGTCCCTTTTTTGAGGAGTGGGTAGAGAGGCGCCACGGTGTTCTCACCTCCCGCCTGACACAGGTCCTCACCGGACACTGCTGCTTCGGGAGTTTCTTGTTTCGGATAAGGCGGAAGGAAACGCCCGGGTGTCACCATTGTGTGATTTGCTCGGAGGACACGGTGGAGCATACGGTGGAGATATGCCCGGCTTGGGTAGAGCACCGCCGTGTCTTTGTGGACGCAATCGGCGGTGGAGATCTCTCGTGTCCGGCCCTGGTTCAGGCCGTTGCCTCTTTTTGCGAAGCAGTGATGCTCGCAAAAGAGGAGGCGGAACGGGTGAGGGAGAGGCAAAGTTCGCGCCCTCACGCCTCTAGCCGCCACAGGAGACGCCCTGGGCTTCGGAAAACCCAGGCCGATTCCCGGCCACCGTAGGCACGGGCTTGTGAGCAATGGGTAGCTCACCGTCCGATAAGGACCAGGTCCGGGTCGACAGCGCGTTGTGTTCCACACGCGCCTCAAAGAGATGTTAGCACAAGTGTGGGGGCCGCTAGGGCCTATGCCTGCCGAGAGTCGCGGGAAAGTCCGAAAGGGATACCCTGGCCTCTGGCAACATACAGGCAACGGAAGGAACACGGGTGAGTTTTAGTCAGTAAGAGTCTGACACACCCTCCCGCTCCGCCCAGAGCGGGAGAAGTTATTTTATGATGAAATGATTTTATTTTCTGCAAGTAGGTTTGTACAAACACTTTTACACGTCAATCATATTCAGAAAAAAACTAGATGAGCTCGGCGTTTCCTATCTGACTACTCTGAGAAGAAAGGCCGAAACAAACTCAGAGGTCACAGTCTCTTTTAAAGTCCAGACAAAATCTTGGTCAGATCATTTAAAGACCATGTAGATTGGTGTCTGAAATGGTCTTTTGAGGAAAGAACCACACATATTGAGTGGACCTATCCAGTCAGTGCACGCATTTGTCAGTAATCGTGCTGCTCAACTCAGAACTTAAGGAGCTCAACGATTCGACGAACAATACCAAAGAAAGGCATTTGGGTAGGCCGCTTAAATGACTCAAACTGCCAGACCAAGATTAAAACTAACTGAGAGAAAAAATAAAAACAATAATCCACATAGTCTTCACGTTCACAATAATAAAAAAAAATATATAATCCTTCAAAAAGTAAATATTAATGTCATTGTATATATAAAACGATCATCAATGTCACACTGATAATTTCCCTCCCAAAACAAAATAAGGGTTCTAAGTCGCGGGCCTTACCACTGGGCCACCACTGCTTCTTGACGATCAGTCCCTTAATAATAGTCCTCCAAACCGAATTTCGGCCATGGCTACTAAGCTCAGCGTTCGGTGCGGGAGACATTATAGTGCACAAGTGTGTGCGCAGACACAGGTGCAGAGTGCACCTGTGTCTCTCCCCTCACTCTACACGACCGGAGAGAGATAAGGCGCAGGGCCAACGACTTAACGTGCTTTTCGAGGCTCACACCGTATCACACCGCCAACTTCCAGCTCAGGGCTGTTACTAAGAAATTCCTAATGGAATCACCCAATAACACTTCCCCTGTGTTCCACTCTCCCTTAATACTCACATTATCTAATGCAACACTTGGGAATGATGTCGTTACAGTTTCAATTCCTGATTAGATAAGATCAGCAGAGTAGCTACTGAACACTCCAAATAAGGATTTAACTATTAATTTCATTCTAACTGGGACATGACTGTATAATTACGACACTGTCAACTAAACCACTCGGCAACAAAGTTGTAAGTTAGCATCTCCACGAATGGTGACAGTTACCGATTTCTAATTAACTACCTTCATGATCTTATGCAAGCGCGCTGTCTTTTTATGTTTGTTGTTTAACGATTCCGATTGATTATAATGTTAATTAGTATTTATTACAGGTATATCCATTTATGTCAACTAGATATTAACAATTATATAATAATATACATATTTACGATGCCATAATATGTGAACTGTTCATACTTTGTAGTCTGATTTGCCTTTAAGAAAATTAAGTGGTTGTTTGGAAAGATGAAGCATATTCGATCTTCCTAAAGAGTAGGGGATTAGGGGAAGCTCAAAGAATCGACGAGTGGAAAAGATGATGGCTGGAAAGCGGGTGTGAAAACTAAGATGAAGGCTAATAGAGGCGAATGAGATGCTACCTAAGGATGAGAAGATGATGAATTTTGGTAAGGCAATAAAAACGACTATGCATAAAACCTTAAACAAAAAGTAAATTCAGTTTCAACGTTGGGTGGAAACGATAGTTTTTATAAATAAACAAAACGTGACAAACTTTTCTTTTTCGCTATTATGTAAGTTTAATGGACACGAAGAAAATGCTTTTTTTTTTAAACGATAAGTTGGCAGAAATTCAATGTACTTATAACTCTTTGGGTAGTTGTTTTGCATATTTAAAAAAAGACTTACATTTTCTTCAAACTAGGGTTTCTAGTTTATTAGCATCTCGAATGGTTTAAAAAAATAACGAATAAGCTCACTCACAGCAATCTAGACTAAAAAACATAACAAAGGCGCGTTATAATCGGTTGTTATACTATTCAGGTTATGTTTTCCAATTTGCAAAATCAGGGTTATCACGCTTTTAGAATTAGATTTTTATTTCTGAGTAGATCTTCTCTATTTTTGGGCCCTGGCGGCTGAGAGTATGTCATGCTCACTCAGATGTCTCGCTGATGGTGGCGCGTGTGTTGGATCATTTAGCTCCCTTCAAAATGGTTGAGCTGAATGGTGCTGGTCATGCTCGTGAACGGCCGCCGGCAGTTGGGACTGGTCACCTCTTAGCTTCCTCGGCTTATTTGTAATTATTTTATTTAGAATTTTTTTTTGTTTATTCTGCTACTATGATCGCGTTTTTTTTATTTTACATCGTCCTCACATTTAGTTATAATTTCAACATTATTTTTGTAATAATCTTTATGTATCAATATAATTTAAAAGAGTGTCCATGGAGTTTCTTGCCCGTTCTTCTCCATAGGTACCTACTACGCTTTGGAATGGGTAACTAGCTTCATATTTCTTACGGACCGACTCCTTGACAATTCAAAAGTGCCTGTAAATGGTTTAATTGAAATAAATGCTTTGAGTTTGAGTTTGAGTTTTCATAGCTCCCAAAAATGTTAGGGTTCCTCTACCATTTAGTGATTGTTGAAAAACGTTTCTAGACATAACCTATTGTTATGTAACACAAACAAGACTATTTAGTCCGTAGACTTGAGCTGTCAGTTATTAAACTACACTTAGGGTACAGCGTTTAAAGAACATAACAAAATCGTAAAATTAAGAAACTTTTTTCATCACTATCCAATTATTTCAGAGGCAATCTTTAGTAACCCTATTGTCGTTTCGTAACATCACCTTGTCTCGTACAATGGACTCTTGACTTTAGCTTAACGCTCTGTATACATTTCATTGTTAATAGCTTTGTAACGCCATTTTATGCCTCGGTAGGTTAAATCTATAAGACACTATGGACATATTCAGCGCTCTCGATTACTACTGAAATGATCTCGATAGAGGCTTTATTGCGAATTCATTGTAGTAAATATTGTTTAATATTATGAAGGTGGATTAATATTTTACGGTTCGTTTATTGGTTTTTGTTAAAGCGGGTTAATAGAATTTATATTTTTGAAAGCTAAATTTTATTTTATATTACCCGTAGTAAATATTTCAATAGATACAATTTTCAGATTTGAAAGTCGCGTTTTGTCATTCTCAGATTGAAATTGAATATTGAATTGGAACTTCTTTTTCATTATTGCCTACGGGTTTCTTAATTCTTTTAAAATTGTACCTATGAAAATTATAATGCTTGAGTAAGCACCGAATTCATAACACAATCTTCCTCATAATAAATACGTACGTAGGGATGTAGTTACTTTCCTTCAGATCGTTTAACGTCTTCGTTTCTGTTATAGAAATTTGTTCAGATCGTTAATTGATCTATCTACATGGGTACCGATGCACCAAATTACATACTTAAGGCGCTGACAAGACCCAATTGACCAAAATTGGCTTCTCTTAAGAAAAAAAATTGCCAAATCTGTACAGTTTGTGGTAGCGGAAAAAATATTTGTTAATTTTGAACATATTTCCCAGAACATGGTTGTTACTAAAACACGATTTGAATAAAAATCTCGATACAAACTAACGTTAAACTAACCTCTTACCTTGAGTTCTAATCCAAAATATCTGTATTAAATATCAACATACTTTACATATTTAATTAATAACAAGAACGTCTTATTTGAATGCAGAACTTGGTTGTTTTTTATTTTCGATTAGGTACTCAAATCAATTTTCAGTAAATAGATTTATTTATTTATTTATTTATTTATTTTATTTATTTATTATTATTATTACCACTTACATTTGTTTTTACAGGTGGGAACCCAATACAACAATGTAGTCCCAACTTAATTTAATTTAAAATAGACTCTGAGTAACGACAAGTTACACAGAGGACAATAAGTTAAGTGTCACCCTCTGGAATTCCGCCAAAGAGCACGTAAAGATATCCAATCGTAGAGAGACGCTGTTGAGTATCTTTATCGCCCGCCCCACCGGTGCAAACTTTAATAAGTTTGTACGGGCCACCGGGACTTTAAACAGCCTCTCTCTCGGCTCTTGCCGCAGCCTACTGTTTGGAACGAGCAACCCCAAAGATTCTAGTATTTGCGGATTATTCAGTAGACCATGAAACACCATAAAAACATATTTAACCAGTGCGAAATTGCGCCTTACCTCCAACTTATAGTAACCAACCATACCTATTACAAAGGGGGTTGGATACATGAGTGGATAGAATGGGTAGACGCCAAATTGCTTCATATAAAGGAACCGGGTAAATTTGTTTTGCATAGATAATTGCTTCATATTTTGCAATAACTTACAAGCGTTGTGTCATCGCGCTTCTCTTTTTTTTCTATGCAATCTGACAGTGACCGCGGTTTAGGTGTTGTCAGAGTCTTAAGTATGTCCTCCACAACAATTAAAACACATCCAACACTTTCTCACTGACAAAAATGTATCGTGTCACAAGACAAAGATAAGTCAAACGTAGTCTTGTCTACAAGGCAGATAAGATCTGCCGGGTCGTGGCTACTACTTAGTCACTCTGCCATTATAAACTAGCTATGCTCACGACTTCACTCGTTCCCAGTTCCATAAACGTCTAATATCAATTGCTCAGTCTCAGGGGCTAGCTATATTCGAGATAATATCGATTGTGGTAACCCAACTGTTGTGTTACATAAGTTGAACATTATAATTAAGTTTAAAGTTTTCGAGAGAAAGAGCAGGAAAATAAATGACATCCTTAATCATTGATAAAACACTTGTTTCAAACTTAGCTAACTTAGAAATAAATTTGTGTCAACTCCTTAGCGCCTTGATAAAGTGACATTTTATGAGCGACAACGATGAAAAATAAAATAAATGACTGACCTAAGCTACCGAAAAACTTAATGTCAATCCTGTTGAAAGTCGTTGTAGAAATACGAAACGCTTTGAAAGCGATTTCCTCCAGTCTAGGGCTGTGGTCTAGGCCCTCTTATGACAGAACTACATTTTAGCGGCTATTCCATAATTTTACTGTTACAGTGTCGGCTTTGCATTTGCAAGCATTTCGCGACGTAATGCTTAAAAAACAAGCTCTATTGCCCAAAATCTACGCATGCCGCTTACAAATATGCACTAATTTTGTATGCAAAAACTGCCATGTCACGCTTTTTTCTACCGAAAAGAAAATTGCTCTTGGCCGCTTATAGCCTTCAAGTTATCGTTGAGGTGAACAGCTCAATGTTTGAGTTGTTTAATCTAGAAAATGAATGAATGTTTTAGAGAAATAACACGTACATAGATAGATTCGACTGCAAAAACTGATTCTATTATTCTTTTACTTCTAAGTACAACTTACAATTCATAATTTAATTATGCTTGTTCATAATTTACAATACAACTTCCAAAGAATTCAGTAGCACTCCACGATTCAATTAAATCGACAATAAAGTAAGAACACGTTTAGTGACAAAAAATTAAAAGAGTATGCTTAGATGGTTTGGTCACGTTGAGAGGATGAATGAAAGGCGACTAACAAAAGGTTGTTACAAGGCAGATGTGAGTAGAAACGCCGGGAGGGAACGCCATGGGAACGCCCTAGGAGGACATTATAGTGACCCAATTGGTAATGTTCTTCAGAAAGGTGAGGTGCGCAGTGCTCGCAACCGGCGTGCGTGTATGACCAGTGTATGAACGAAAACGAAGCAAAAGGAGTTAGGGACCATAGCAGGAGGCGTTCTATCATTTCTGTCGACCCCCATGAGAGGAAGGCGTGAATTTATGTATCTATATGTATTTAAAATAAGAATAAATTCCACCAATCTAATTTCCATACGAGTCCATTATTATGTAAAACGCAGTAAGTAAGAATTGTTATAATTTATGGTCCTGCATGTAGTACCTAGATATCCTATTTCGCACTTATTTTTGTTTTATTACACCTAACCCGGATTAAAAAATATATAAACTAACACTTAATAATGTTTATATGCTGTATAATTTATTATGTCAACAGTTATTATCTACTTCTACATAATTATTATGATTTATGATGTGTTCGCGCCTTATTGCCGTAATAATTACACCGGATCCACATTTTTTTTATCTTATCAATCTGCCTAGCCTTTTCCCAACTATGTTGGAGTCGAGTTCCCGTCTATCCGGATGCAGATAAATTCTTACCACTACCTAATTTACATGGAGCGACTGCCTATCTGACCTCCACAACCCAGTTACTGGGTAACACGATACCCCTTGGTAAGCCTGGTTGTCAGATTCTTTTGGGCTTCTGACGACCCCTAACGACTGTCAATGATTCACAAATTACAGCCGGGTTCAACAGCTTAACATGCTTTTCGAGGCACGGACGAGTCTCGGTATGTAAAGTTGATCACCCATCGATGGACAAACCGCGGCAAGCGTAGCTTAACTTGAAGGATCGACTCGTGCACTGTTATTACTTAGCCACAAGCTCCACGAGCTGTCATATCCTGTTTAAAAATATTTAATCATCTGTTCATTGATTATTACTTAAGTTTCATTAATTTACAAACCGCTGCGGTGTTATTACAAAACAAAGATTTCTTTTGACATGGTTTAAACCATCGAACCAGTTTTCGTAATAAGAACTTTACTATGATTGAAATGCAGTTCTTTATACAAAACTGACTATTTAGTCCGGTACTAAGTTGACAGTTTTTCATTAAGAACTTTAACGTAGTCGGAATAAAGTTCGAAATTCAAAAATGGCTCAATAATTTAAACCTGGGTCTGAAGATAATCCTTGTTTTGTAATAAGACGGCTGAAGTCTGAAACACTGAAGAAATTAAGAAAGTTTAATATTCAGCTTAGAAAATTATCCATAACATCACAAACATTCAAGTCAAAACTTTTTCTACAATCCCATAACAAACCCATTGTTATTTCTATTAGTCTCTATACAATGAATGTACTTTACGTCTCTACGTAGAGTTGATCTGGGTCAAAGGTGACTGCGCAACATTGACTCTACCACACTTGATACTCCACAATGAACTCTACATTCATAATTTCACTATAAAGAATGCATAATATTGCATTTGCATTTTTGTTTGTTGTTCATATTTAAATTTGTGAATGGAAATGCAGATATTGTAAATGATGGTCGTCATTGTAACGTGTTTTATAGTTGGAACAAGTTTATTCGATCATTCATAAAAATAATGATATTCAACAGACAAACATCGCAGATTCCTCCAAATGGATTATTCACCGTGGCAGCCATGCTCTATGAAATTTATAAATAAACTAAGTAGGTATTTTTCTTACGTTATTCCCGGCTCAGTACTTAACAATAAAAAGCACTTAACAAATATTTCAAGTAATCCGTCAACTAAACTTATTATTACTATCTTTACCCGCGTCACACTAACAGCGCGGAAGGCATAATAACGTATATTATATTCAACAATTTCCTGCATCCGCCAGAACCCTTTCCATTGCAAGATGACTGATTAGCACCATGAACCACATACAAAATGCCTGGCAACCATACATTATGTCTAATCTGATCTCATACAAATCATTCATACCCACTGGTTTAATAAACATGTCAAGCCAAATTAAGTATCTATAAAATCAAGGGAATTCCGACCTTATCGGTAAAATAATAAGACGTGTGTGATTTGACCTTGTTTGGTCATGTCATGCTGACAGCTTATCGGCCTATCGGGTGACCTTCGGCTTGGCCTCACCTCAAATTGTTACCTTTGTTCTTTTCGGGGTTCAACTTCTATATTAATCATATTGAGTGTGTCAATAATTCTATTATAATAAATAGGCTATGGATATTTTCGAGATATTTTCGAATTTTTTTGAGGGGCTTGTGGCTACTTAATAACAGCCGCACGGGTCGATCGATCAGGTTAAGCTACGCTCGCCGCAATTGGTCCGTGTATGGGTGACCATCTTTACATACCAAGACCCCTCCGTGCCTCGGAAAGCACGTTAAACCGTTGGTCCCGGCTGTCATTTGTAGATCTTTGACAGTCGTTACGGGTCGTCAGAAACTCGAAAGTCTGACAACCAGTCTTACCAAGGGGTATCGTGTTACCCAGTAACTGGGTTGTGGAGGTCAGATAGGCAGTCGCTCCATGTAAAATACTGGTATTTAGCTGTATCCGGTAAGACTGGAAGCCGACCCCAACATAGTTGGGAAAAGGCTAGGAAGATGATGATGAATGTTTTCGAGAAAATTTTAGAAGTTTCGTTTTTCTTGTGTGTGCTATAAGCGAACATGCCAGTGCTTTATGTTATAAAACTAATCGGGCTCGAGCATCCTCGACAATATAACGACACTAATAATTAAGACACTGACAACACCTAACCCGCGGTCACTGTCATATTGCATAGAAAAGAAAGAGAAGCGCGATGACACAAAGCTTGTAATTTATTGCAAAATATGAAGCAATTATCTATTTACTCAAAATTGAGTTGAGTTCTCGAAAATAAAAAACAACTAAGTTCTGCATTCAAATAAGACGTGCTTGTTATTAATTAAATGCGTAACGTATGTTGATATCTAATACAGATATTTTGGATTAGAACTCAACGTAAGAGGTTAGTTTAACGTTAGTTTATATCGAGATTTTTTTTTCTTCCGCTACCAGAAACTATACAAATTTGGCAATTTTTTTTCTTAAGAGAAACCTATTTTAGTCAATTAGGTCTTGTCAGCGCCTTAAGGAGCATAAGAATACCTATAGCAGTTACACTCACATTTCGCCAGTAATGTTTAAGTCCCATACAGGCCAAACCTACTGTCATCAACCGAGCAAAAACGCAGGCACTTTGCTAGTAAAAAATAATCATTGAATAATCCAATAACTCTTTGCCCACCTGGGTATTGAACCCAAGACCCATGCCAAGCCAATGAGAGCTAAATTCAGCAAAAATAAAACTGAAATGTATTCGATATTCTCAGACTTTTTCCCACATATTTACGTCAATCACAAATAAAAAGCCTTACTTCTATAAGTCCGCCCCGTGTACCTGTCTCAAGCAATTATCCCTTCTATAACATAATGACGGTATATCCTTGCAAGCGGGGTTTCCTTGAAAAGAAAACAGTTCTTTGCTCACTGCCCGACCTTTTTATATCAGATCCGTAAACGTGAACATAATAGGCGTCTCGTTATCAATGATTTTATAATTAATTACGGCATACAATATTACATGACGGTGGGTTTTTGAACCGGAACATGAAGTGATTTATAAAACGCTTATTGCTGACAATGACATTTATTACAATCATTTTTTGTTCCTAAGGCGTTGTGATTTTGGCAATGTTTAATTCTATGTACTTAGTTGTTGAGGCATTTTTAACCCCATGTTCACCAGTGGACGGTTTTGGCCCAATATATCAGGTACAACCTCCCAGGGACGGATTTAAAGTTGTGGCGGCCCTGGGGCAACCAAGAAGTGGAGGCCCCGAAAAATTTGTGAAACAGATAAAAAAAAACAATTCAAAGAAGGTACCTTACGAAGTTATGATTGTGGACTCTTTTTTTTTTTTGAAGGACACTAACGAAGTATTTTATTCATATAAAAATCAATGAAAAATCTAATTGTGGAGGCCCCTTCTTTGTGGAGGCCCGGGGCCAGTGCTCCTGTTGCCCTGCCCTAAATCCGGCCCTGCAACCTCCAACGTATGAGTGTTTCTGTTTTCGCAGACGTGTCTTTAAGGAGCAGATGCAAAAATGTAAATCTACAAAATCGAAATAGTTCAAGTCAATGCTTTCATTATAGGTTTTACACAATAATGATACCACACCAATAATTAAGACTAGGAACCTATATGATACAGCACGCATGAATTAGATTTTTTTTGTTTGTTACAACTTTTATAGAACGTTGTTTATCTTTTTTTTTCTTTTAACTTCTTTTCATTAAGTAAGCCCTGCTACAGTTAACGTTTGCAAACGGCTTGTTTTTATTATATAATATAGTAATCTGTGGAAAATGTTGTGGGTAGTATTTGTTAAGTTTAATTTTAAGATAACACTCCCAAATTAAATAAATAAATTATATGTAGCTAAAAACTTAATATCTCAATATACTTTCCTTATGAAACTTGCCATGGTTTATGAGCATTTGAGGATAAGGTAACTCAATATTAATTGCAGAAGGCGTGTGCGCAAGCATAATTTATTATACTGTCTGAACCTAAAAAGACAGAATCTTTTAAAGAAAGAAAGCAAGAAACAAAACATTAAACTTGGCCTTCACATTTTCCCAACTCAAGGAAAGAACCGGTACATATATGTATATAAAAAGCGAAATAGACCTAATATCCTTGCGAATTTCCAGTATGTCTAGACCATGAGAAGAATAAGTAAAAGGTTTTAATCACACCACTTAAAAAACAAACCTAAAAATACCCAGCTGCCTAATAGACTCGACTTTTTTTTTGTTTTGGTTGGGAAATCATCAAATAACTTCTCCTGCTCTGGGCGGAGCGGGAGGGTGTATCACTCTTAATGACTAATACCCACCCGTATTCCTTCCGTTGCCTGTGTTGCCAGGGGCCTCGGTAATCCTTTAGTACCTTCCCGCGACCCCGGCAGGCAATAGACTCGACTTGGATATGATTTTAAACGTAGTCAACCGGGCTCGATATATTTCTGTGACATTATAGCAACTATTACTACCATAGATACCCGATTACTACTGAACAAATCAAGTTTTATTTCATGTTCTTACTTCTTCTTTTATATAACTACTAACTACTAACAAGTTCTACTAATTTGATAACTGCGCATTCATTAGTTTTCGTCATATTTCAATCCAACAAACTTGCTTGTTAATTGCAACAGATGACAGGGTCCAGTTGTCTCTCTTATCTCGCCTGCGATAAATTATTCCTAACTGTTAAGTCAACGAAACATTTCCAAAGATTCCAGTCTAGTGTTCATGTCCAGACAAATTGCATCAGTAATTAATTTAGAATTAATTAAAATAAATATTTGTTCTCAATCATTTGGTTCGTTAAGCAATACAATTGGAGCAATGGACTCTAATTAAAATTGGGAATTATTTGCTAAAGTATTTTGCATAGTTAAGTATAAGATTAATGTCGTTGCTAAATTAGTATTCTTAACCTGCTTTAAGGCAGAGATATATTACGTCCAGCAGGCTTGACACGATGCTTTCTATTTCTACTCTACTTTAAAATAGAAATCGCTTGTCCACAATTCTCGGTAGAAAACTGTGAACTGTCTACACGGAAACGTCAACTTGAGTATTCTTCCATTAAAAAATGCTTCTCTACCGTTCTCGTGCTACACATGCTGTGGTAGGTATATGTACGTATCTAGTTGTTTCAGAATGGCTGCTCCAGTTAAGGAATGCCTTTTTCTCCAATTATAGGTATTTCATGTAAGTAACTGGATAGGCTCTTACAGTACAGTAATAAATAATTTTGCTATAAAAAAATCAAAAACATACTTAGCTTTATTGTATGCATAATCAACCTACAATGTTCCCACCGCTGGGACACAGGCCTTCTTTCTGTGAGAAGGACTGGGCCGTAATCCATCACGCGGGCCCAGTGCGTGTTGGTAGACGTCACAAATGTTTTCGAATTTTTTGGTGCTAGGACATGCCTCACGATGTTCTCCTTCACCATTTGTAATAGCAGTGGTGATGAAAAATAATGTTCACTTCCCATGCTCTAAAAGTTCATCTTTATGTTTTGCGTAGGGGACATAAAATCGCTTTTTATGCTGTAGTGCATAAAGTAAACTTTTTTTTCTGAGACTAAGATAATCAGTCCCAATAGCCACACAATAAAACATCGCAGATTAAAGTCGTTATTTTATTTCATTTTTTTAATTTATACAAGGTGTTGTTTTTGACCTGCAAAACATTTTAGGAGGTAATTATGTTAGTGATTCTCGACCCGAATCAACAAAAAAAAAAAAAAATAGTAAAAAAATAAAAAATAAAACAATTAAAAAAAAAAATTATAAAAAAAAAATAAAAAGAAAAGATAAAATTTAAAAATCTAAAATAAAAAGTATTATTGATTATTGACTTGGTATCGTATTGTTATACGATTATTTACGAGTTTCATAACCACCTCCTGAAATGTTTTGCAGGTTCAAAACAACAGCTTGTATAACTTCCGTGTTTACTATTGTTAATTTAATAAAAACAGATTTTTATCTGTTTTTTTAGCTGTCATTTGTTATTTAAAAACGCCAAGAAACGTTTTTATGACTTGGCAGTATGAAGTACCCAAGTCGAATGAAACATGTTGATAACTAAAAAAAAAACTTTTAAAAAGTTTCGTAGCGGGAATTAGCTTAATTAATTAATTAATTCTCTTCTTCAATTTTGCAACATATTTGAACAGTGAAAAGTGATTAAACTAAAACAATGGAATATTCATGTGACGAAGAAATGACACTCTCGCCTACCACGCTAATCGAAGCAAAATGCGAAAAACGTGGTTGAAGAAATATTACCGCCGAAATCCAAGCAACTTTATCTACGTGCGTTGGAGATAAGACAAACAAGTTGATACTGTTATATATGTACTTTATGCATGTTGCATTTTCTCGCAATCGAAGTGAAAAGCAGAGTGTATAATTCAGGCATAAACGAGCCATTTTACCCTTCGACTTAAATATCCATCTTCGCCTGCAGCTCGAGTGGATATAAACGTCTCGGGGTAAAATGGCTTCTTCTTCACAAAGTAAATTGCCTGTCAGGGTTCGAAGCTACGACCTGCAACTCGTAAGTCGCACTACTGGGCCACCACTGCTCTCTCTCGCTTATTGTATGCAAATATTTTAAAATAATATAGAATTAGATTGGAACAATTATTATGACAGTTTTGCAACTCTCATAGTAAGTTACCTTGAAGTTTATGTTTTAAAATAGCTAAGTAATTTTTATTGCAAATAATTAGAATAATAAATAGGTACCTATTAATTTTATTAAATACACCGTGAGTCAGGACACGCTTAATAGAAATAAACTACAAGAGACTCTATTATAGTATAGAGAATGTTTTATCTGAACGCATGATAAGCTGAACTGGATACTCCATAAGTAATTATGTTTCAGTCACGAATTCAGCAAAAAATGCCAATATTTCTCGTACAGTGTCATACGGTAGATGCCTGGATTATAATCAGCTCTTGGCTATCTTAGGGCAGCAGGTAAACGGAGGTGGTGTTGACTGATCCTTGATAAGATAAGAACAGTACCTAAATAAAAAGAACGACGACTCAAATTAGACATAGAGACTAAACATCAGCTCTTGGCTATCTTAGGCCAGCAGGTAAACGGAGGTGGTGTTGACTGATCCTTGATAAGATAAGAACAGTACCTAAATAAAAAGAACGACGACTCAAATTAGATATAGGGACTAAACTTATTAGAATAATATGCCACTTTTCACCTCCACTTAGATGGGCAGTATTGACAATGGAATACAGTCTATCATAGACCTATGATAACATAGGACTTTGACAGAACTTTTTTTTTAGATGGTTTTTGACTAACTATTGTCATAGGTAAACATAAGTTTACCTATGACGATAGTTAGTCAAAACCACGGGTCAATACACATTATTACGGTTAGGTATAGGCACATTTAATTTTGTCTCATCCCAAATCTCTCTACTCATTATAATACTCAGTACCTACGAACTAGCATCATTAGCCCAACTTTATATGACTAAACCACATTATTTAGGAAGAATTACAACCCGACCTTAATTAAGTAACGACCTTAAACATGCACACATAACAACCTATCTATTACAACTTAGTTTGTAAAGTTACATGAACAATTTGTTCTCAACGCAATTTCCGTCTTGAAATATCAATCACATGAGCTCACTCCGTAGCAGGAAGAAATCTACTTAGATAGGGACTGGACCGCAAACGGGCCCTAATATAAGCCGCTAGTTGAAGTTAATGAAGCATTAATCTTGTTGGTCTTTCATTCCTTCGCGTTTGCGTTTTGCAATTTATGCATAGACGGGACAGGTTGATAATCTGTCATCATTGTAAATGCATTCCGATTGAAGTATACATATTCATCACGCCGAAAAAGTGGTATTTCTTTTTTAGGGTTAGTAAAAAAAATATATCGTCTATCCCATGGTGTGGGGTATCTTGGGATAGGTCGTTCAAAAATATTTCGGGTCTGTGAACATAAGTTTTTGATTCAAGGATTCGTTTGCGTAATATTAAGCTTTAAAGTGCTAATTTTTGTTAGAGTCAAGTGCCCCAAAGAGCGGAAGAAGTTATTTGATGATTTTCCACCCAAAAAACCTGCCAGCTAAATGGTTGTTTATAGAGAGGTGAAAAAAATCATTGCTGTAGTAAATATAATTAAATTAAAAAGAAATCTATCACAACTAAGTAGGCTTTACAAGTTAACGAATAATAGTAGACCAACTTAAATTTGCACTAGGAGAATAGACCGTGACGTACGTATATGTATGGGAAAACATGTTTTTCAACTATAATGTTAAGTTTGTTTTTTGGATAACTTCATCCGAACTACGGAACCCTTCATTGTGCGGGGTTCGACACGCACTTGGCCGGTTTTCTTTATTAAATGCAGTTAGAATTGACAGCTGGTGATGCCTCAACATTGTGAAATGTTTTGGGTTGGCAATTACTCTAAAGGACTACCTTTAGAGTAATTGCCAACGCAAAACATTTTTTTTCTTTTGTCTGTACCATACAATCGGATATCTTTAGGATGGGGTTAAGTAACTACAAAAACAAGTGTCTACTTCCTTAGTGGCCCTATCAGGATACCAGCGCTGCGACACTTATATCTTAAGTACTGCAGCATTATGCTCAGATGGGAGCATTTTGGCCTCGTACAGGACTTTTTGTTTTTATTTTAATTTTACTTTGTTTTTGTTTTTTTTTTATATTTCTATGAGTGTTTTTTTTTGTAGTTTAATGTGTGATCTCCTGTGCGAGTCCCAATAAATACTTTTTCTTTCTTTCTTTTCTTTCTTTTACTTTTATGAATTTACTTCGCGGATCCTATCTACATAAAGTATTCGTGTTAAAAGTTACGACGCCAGATACTAACGTGATAAACGATGCAACAACACTAGTCCCCAATATTTACAGTAACAAAACAACATAATGTTACACGAGGGAAAACTCTACATTCCAGTACCATGGCCACTAAAAACAAAATACCAGATCTACGTGAACGAGAACAACCACAAACTATTTGTTTCTCTTTTTAATACATTTTAAATAATTGGTTTAGCTACGTCTATAGTCCAGCTTGTCACGTAGGTACGTAGCAATTGCAAGCAATTGGTCTTTTGCAATTATGATGCAAACAAGATCAGAAGTAGACTGTGATCTAGTTATATTTAAGTTTAATTTTTCTGCCAGATCGTCATGATCCTATTTTGTCCATTATTATTTACTAGTTTTTGGCCACGGTTTAGCCCGCGTGGAGGTTGGAAATAATCCCACGGGAACGTACTTCCGGGATAAAAAGTATCCTATGTATGTTCTAACCCTGGCCATAGTCTACCCATGTGCCAAATTTTATCCAAATCCCGTAATCAATTTCAACGTGAAAGCGTAATAAATATTAGTTAGGATAGTCCTGTATTGTCCCTCTGCAAGGTAAAGGCGTCCTTACTCTCATCCCACCTCTCTCTGTCCAGAGCTGTCAAGAACCACTTTTAGTTAAAGGAGCCCAGCGTATTTCTCCATCACCGTTCGGGCCTGGCGCAATTTTGCTTCCCATTAAAACACATTGGGTCATGAGTTTTGCCCATTGATCTTTGTATACCATTTCTTTTTAAATCTCTCGCATTACGGATTTGGTTACACCCGGCTGTTATAAATATTTATGAAATGAATCGGAAGTGTTATGAATATCATGCATGACATGCAAAGTTGATATGGTGTCAAAAATACAGGGTCTTTCCTCCATGCTTAATTAATGAGATACGGTTGAGTTTCCCTTCGTTTTGCGACATAGAGGTCAACTTTATATTTTTAAATAAATTATAATTTTTATTTATAAATTACTCAGTTTAATATAGTCTCTGCTATAGTTAACCTTGTGTCATTGGTCCTCCTGCTGTTGTCAGAATGATTAACTTCGTTTACCAATTCGACTTGTGAATAGAAATTATGTCCATGACTGTCAATAATGTTTGTATGACCGTCATAATCTTAAATGACGTTTATATGGACCTTCAGGCTTTTAAACTAGATCAGTTCAGCCCTACCTGTACCCATGGAGTGACCTTTAAATGCCCTACGGCTGGCACGACCTCTATAGACCAACACGACAGCGGAACTTGTATTCGGGCCAAAGAGGGAGTCAACCGTCAATGTGTCATCTAGATTGCCAAGAATTCAATTGGATCGTCTGGCTCGTATTATTGTTATATACTGCTTGCAATAATATGAATAGAAATATGCAGTATGCGTCATGTGTACCCAAAAAATAATGTACCTAATGTAATAACTAAAAATAATGTAAAGGTACTTCATTAGATTCTTTTTATATTTTCATTTACTTTTAGCTACATGCCATTGGATATTAAATCAATCAATTGTCTTAATGATATCTAATAAATTACTATGGTACCGATGTACTTTACTTTGCGATCGCTCGATTTCCAATCGAGGCGCGTACGCATAATACGACCAACTTACAGTAAAAGTGTAAATTATTAGAATGTGAAAACGTCTAAATGAGGGGATAATAACGACACTTGTAGGCATTACAGTTATTGCCTCCGTGTCGTAAAGTTACCAACAAAAGTAAAAGCATTGCTACAGAACGTTATACAATTAGTGAAGAAATTCAACCAAGTTACGTTGAGTCTTGTTCCGATCTAACACTTTTGTCAATACCTAACTTAATTTTGTTTAGAAAACATAATTCGTCATGGTGTTCCGTTCTACTTTGAACAATGAATCAATTTTAGTCCTCACTGATTAACTGAAACTGGTGAAGCGGTCTCAAAAAATAACATTGTGTAAAATATTCGATCTCTTGTTTTTGATGTCTTTCTCAAATTCGTAACTCTTTTTTGTTCCAATTGTATATTGGGTTAGTTTTTGCTTGGTACCTACTACTTCAGAATGTAGAATCGTTTTACTAGGTTTTCTGGCAATAGATGCTTTTAATAATTTTGAGGAGTATGTTGTAGGTGATCCTATCAAAGATATTGTACTTATATTATTTCACAATGCTTCTTGAAAATCTTCCAATAAACTAGTTTATTTCCCGTAATCAAATTAACAGCATCTAGATAGTGCAAAATGCAATTCTAATGTTGTTTTATGTCTTCTTAAATTCACCATTAGAATTAATTGGTGGTATTTTAGTGTATAAGTCTGATGAAACAGTTTCGTACTTGCTAGAACGAAGAACTTTAAGGCGCCGATATATAATTTTAGTGACTTTTAAATTTTTTATTATGCCTTTATATACTTAATGCAAGTAAGATATACGAAAAAAAGTATGTTAAACTAGAACGCATACACATTAATTCTGTATGTGAATATTTAAGTATTGTAGTAAAATATTTTATGAAATAAATTCAGTAAGTAAGGTCTACCCAAAGCATAAAAAATGGTATTACTTTCAAACTACATAAGATATTTTCATGATTTTTGTTTTATGAACAGACTATTTTATTATCTATAATTATTTGTTTTTTAATATTTATATTTTCATTATTAAAAATAAATATGCCCTCTGAAACGGAATGGCGACGCGGCGTGAACGCGACGTGAATTCGTATATCCAAGGTCAACGGCGATTACCCACCCGACCCTTAGAGGTTCTGGCTAAGCATGCGTAACGCAGTGCAAAACTTGGCGTATAAAATGCAGGATGAAGTTTTCATACTCATACCGCCACCTAGTAGATATCATACCTAACACAAACAACCGTTGACTGTTCGTAGTTCTGCAATCTACTAATAGATGTCGCTTTTGATGGTATGTACAAAAATTAAACAATGTAATTATTAAATAGCTTTTAATAAAAATACTGCGCGCAGTTATTGTACACCTAATTTAGCTTAATTTATCTAACATATAAGTTCTTTGGTTTACGAAACACATAAATATCTCGCAGGGTTTTTGTTTTTGGTGTTGAACATGTTTCCGTGCATGTTTCCATTGCAAAATCCCCTGAAATTGTTTTTCGTCGTTGTTTTATTTAATTTTCCTTAAACTAAGTATATTATTTTGTACTATTATTTACAATTTGTTATTAATATCCTATAGTTCCAGTTTCTTTTATTCTCCAGTCATTACCTCAAGGAATTCTGAAACAATAAAAAAAAATCTGTAGTCTCGTGTATGAACCACAGTGACCCCTTACATAATGCATGTAATCCCCGTAGGGTTAGGCAGATGTGTACATACTTATACCTAGTTCATTCATATATTTCGCTAGTTATATTATTATATAATAGGCAATGGTGCCGATTCCCTTGTTCACAAACTAAACTATAATTATTTAAGTTCAGTGTATCTTTTTCTTTCTATTTCATTAAGAAAAGGACAGAAGATAAATTTTAGTTTAGTCCTGTCAAATTAATCAGCGCCTGTCACTACTCCATACAAGTTTAGACGTGATTAAAAACTTGCCTACTAAAATCACGTCAATTTACGTCAAGCGCTGATTAATTTGACAGGACTAAACTAAAATTTATCTTCTGTCCTTTTCTTAATGAAATAGAAAGAAAAAGATGCACTGAACTTAATTTTAGTTTAGTTTGTGAACAAGGGAATCGGCGCCATTATTAGCCGTTGTTGAAATTTAATGAAATGATGAAATGATTTTATTTTCTGTAAGTAGGTACAAACACTTTTACACGTTTTACACGTGTTATTACAGCCGTTATTTTATTTTAGACATTTCTAACATTTTTTTTATTAGGTACCTATTTCAATCATTCATTGATAGGTAGGTAATAACCTCCTGAAAAATAATATTTTAGCCTTTAGTTATTTTTGACCCCTTTTCCCTTCTTAATACAGTTCGGATAGCATAATCATCGTCAGATGAATCTATTCTATTTTAAATTAAGCATCTGCTAAACAATTATCAGTGTCCATAATATTATGGACACTGAATAGCCATTTCTATTAGGTATGTGTAGGTAATAAATCTATATTTAACCATTCTTATTGATCTATGATTAATTGCATTAGATTCGAATTCTAAAGGTTTTTCTCACCATCGAAGTCTACGGTTCCTGAACCGTCAGAGTCAATTTCCTCGATCATGGTGTCCAAGTCTTCAGCAGTGATGGTGTTGTCCAGCTCTTTGAAGATTTCTTTTAATACATCTGTTGTTATGTAACCGTTTCCTGGCAAAAATAAATCAAATTCATTAGTTTTTCTTAGACCTTATGACTTTCGAAAGTTATTTGTTAAGTAAGTAATTGGTTTATTTTATAATAATTATCGAACGATGTTTCAGTCTATAAACTAAAAATATCTTTGGTAAATAGGTAAATGGTTAAAAGGAAACTATGTATCAACTGAATAGTTTACAAACCTTCCTTGTCATATAATCTAAAGGCTTCTCTAAGTTCCTTGAGCATGGCCTCATCATCTACCTCTTCTGTCAAGAATTTAGCAGCTAATGCGCAGAAATCCTGAAATTGTAGCTCGCCAGTTCCTGTAAATATCGATGATATCACTATGCGCTATCAACAAAATACAACGTTGAACGCAATACTTAATTTCAACTTTATTTGACATGCCTCGATAGCCGTGATCGTCTAGTGGTTAGGACCCTACGTTGTGGCCGTAGTAACCCAGGTTCGAATCCTGGTCACGGCAATGTGCAAACATTGTCACGGTGGGGCTTACTTTTGTTTTTTTTTTTGCTGTTTTTCTTTTAATTATTAATATACGTCATAAAAATAGATCTCAAACAGTTTCATGTCCGTAAAATTTCCTGTTAGTAAACATTATACGTTTTGTACTGATGATAAAAATATTATATTTATTAATTTTAGAATGAAAATTATTAGCAATAAATATTAAACAAAATACCCATGAAATTCCTACTTATGTTTATTGTATATTTCTGTTTATAGCGCTACCTAGCTGCGATAATATGTACTTTCCGACACGATGGCTAAGTGCCTCACTACTAGCGCCATCTATCGCATAAATCGTTCGGTGGAACTGAAACAAAAAAAATTGTCTTCAAGCGATATTGTGTCTTATGCAGATGCCATATGACATCTAAGTTGAATGATGTCATATGACATCTGCATAAGACTCAATATTGCTTGTAGACCAATTTTTTATTTGTTTCAATTCCACCGGACGATTGATTGCCTTGTCATGCCATGTCCGTTTAATCGTGGGAGTTTTAACCAGATTTAAGTATGTAGAAGATCACCTATCTTTCAATATCCTTTAGGTTGATACCAATTTACCTATTGAAAGTCTGTGAGTGGCTTTATACGAGTATGAATCGCCAGAGCCGCTCACAGACTTACAGCCTTTCCTTTTTAGGGTTCCGTAGTAAACAAGGAACCCTTATAGTTTCGCCATGTCCGTCTGTCTGTCTGTCTGACAATCCCCGCTGTAGCTCAGAGACGCTTAGTACTAGAAAGCTGTAATTTGGCTTAACTATACATATTAATCACGCTAACAAAGTGGTACAATAAAATCTTGTGACGTTTTAAAGAGACTAGGAACAACTTTTTTTGTTGATTGAAGTCATGGTATTACATAGCATAGTCAGTTTACCAGCGACGTCGACTTCAGCGATGATTTCCTTCAAGCTGTCGTCGTCCACCTCGTGACCCAACATCTCTAGGATGGTACCGATAAAGTCTGTACTGATGACTCCCTTCTTCTCGTGGTCGAATGCATCAAAGGCATTCTGTAGAACTGCACAAAGAAATAATCATAATTATGAAAGTGGGAAATTAAATGGGATTCATTGCAGTTACACCTACTTATTTTCAGTAGATTTTTTTAGTTATTACTAGATAGCTATTGCCCGTGACTTCGTCTGCGATCCTGGATGAAAAGTAGCCTATGTCCTTAGCCAGGTCATAATCTCTCGCGTCCGGCCCTGGTTCAGGCCATGGTACGGAGCGAGAGGGCATGGGCAGCCGTCACCTCCTTCTGCGAAGCAGTAATGCTCGCGAAGGAGGAGGCGGGACGGTTGAGGGAAAGGCACGTTTCGCGCCCTCTCGCCCCTAGCCGCCGCAGGAGACGCCCAGGGCGTCGGGAATCCCGGGCGGATTTCCGGCCACCGTAGGCGCGGGCTTGCGGACGGTGAGCAATGGGTAGCTCACCGTCCGGTAAGGACCAGGCCCGGGTCGACGGCGCGTCGTATTCCACGCGCGCCTCAAAGAGATGTCGTCAGCACAAAGTAGGGGTCCACTAGGGCCGATGCCTGCCGGGGTCGCGGGAAGGTACTTATGGGTCACCGAGGCCCCCGCAACACAGGCAACAGGAAGGAATACGGGTGGGTTTTAGTCAGTAAGAGTCTGACACACCCTCCCGCTCCGCCCAGAGCGGGAGAAGTTATTTGATGATTTCCCACCCTCAAAAAAAAAAAAAAAAAAGCCAGGTCATAATCTATCTGTGTGCCAAATTTTATCCAAATCCGTCCCATCCGTTTTACCGTGAAAGTGTTACAAACAAATAAACTCACTTTTGCGTTTATAATATTAGTTAGGATTATTTATTGATTTATTTAAACTTCATGTACAAGGTGGTACATTTGCCAGTCAACTTTTGAAATACTATCATTTGTTTTGGTTATGTCAATCATCATCATTTCAGCCGAAAGACATCCACTGCTGGACATAGGCCTCCCCCAAGCACCGCCACTTTGACCGGTTTTGTGCTCCCCGTATCCAGCGAATTCTTGCTGTCTTCACAAGGACATCGGTCCACCTTGTAGGAGGGCTTCCAACGCTACGTCTTCCGGTACGCGGTCGCCACTCCAGAACCTTTCGGCTCCATCGGCCATCTGTTCTGCGAGCAATGTGCCCTGCCCACTGCCACATAAAATTGGCAATTCTTTGGGCTATGTCGGTAACATTGGTTCGCTTGCGGATCTCTTCATTTCTGATTCGATCACGTAGGGAAACCCTAAGCTATTCGGAGAAGGCTATTCTCCATTGCCCTTTGAGTGACTCTTAGCCTTTTAATAAGGCCCATGGTGTCCATGTATTGAATATACCATTCTAAATGCTTACTAATAGTTAATTGGTGTCAAATAACCTCTATCAGAATACCAGCGCTGCGACACTTATTTCTTAAGTACTGCAGCATTATGCTGAGATAGGAGCCTTTTGGCCTCGTACAGGACTTTTTGTTTTTATTTTATTTTACTTTGTTTTTTTTTATGTTTCTATGAGTGTTTTTAGTTTAATGTGTGATCGCCTGTGCGAGTCCTAATAAATACTTTTTCTTTCTTTATTTCTTTCTTTTCTTTATTATAAAAGAAAACAATTAAGATCAAAGCTTTTTACGAAGATAACATAACATCATGTCTCCTGAAGACATGTTTCCTGAAGGGCTAGGCAGAGGTGTATGTCTCACATGAAGATGAAGATATTTTATATTAAGGCAGAATTATAACTCACGCTTAATTTGTTCTTTATCAAGCACCTCCTGTGCAACACGCATGAAAGAAAATAAAATAATTAGTAAATAATAATTGATCAACAACATTTTGTAAACAAAACAACGTATTCAAATCCCATATGGACACTGCACACACCATTTTATTTCCTTTGAAAAGACGCACTGAAACTCTAACAGGTAATGTTACAGGTATTGATTGAGTCTTTCTAGACGTAGTGTTTATATAAGTGCAGTTCGACTTAGTTCCGCCTAGGTGGAATAGTTCAGGGATCGCCAACCTTTTTGTGACAATGTAATTCGTTACTCTTGACAACGTTTTGAGCTGTAAATTTCACCGTGCAAACTTAGGTGAAGCTGTCAATATTGTGTCAATGCCAAGTATCAGGTGGCATGAGAACTCACTTAAAGCTCAATTCAACTACGTTTTCACTGTGAGATTTTTACAGAATACACCGTGAGACTCCGTCTGATATTGAACCGATTCAATTAATGAAATTCCTATTTCGACCACATAATCAGCCTATAATGATCCCACTGCTGGGACACAGGCCTCCTCTCTGTGAGAGGGAGTGGGCCGTACCACCACGCGGGCTCAGCGGCCGAAACGCATGCTAAGCCTTTTATTGGTCGTTTTTTTAGTCCATATATTATGACAAAGTAGTTTAAAATTGAATGTGTAGTGTGTATAGACTACCCTGTTAATTCTATTATTTTCGTTAGTGGAATGACTGTATTTAGAAACGTAATCTGTCGTAACTATTTCGTTTAAGTAAAACATTTTACAATTTGGATTAAGTTTATCCATAAATATAAACTTAAATCAACTTTTTTGTTATTTCAAAGAAATGAAATGAAATGATGAAATGATTTTATTTTCTGTAAGTAGGTTTGTACAGACACTTTTACACGTCAATCATATTTAGAAAAAAACCAGATGAACTCGGCGTTTCCTATCTGACTACTCTGAGAAGAAAGGCCGAAACAAACTCCAGACATAATCTTGGTCAGATCATGTGAAGATCATGTAGATTGGAGTCTGAAATAGTCTTTTGAGGAAAGAACCACACAGATTGAGTGGATCTATCCAGTCAGTGCACGCATTTGTCAGTAATCGTGCAGCTTAACTCAGAACTTAAGGAGCTCAACGATTCGACGAACAATACCTAAGAAAGGACATTTGGGTAGGCCGCTTAAATGACTCAAACTGCCAGAAAAAAATTAAAACTAACTGAGAGAAAAATAAAAACAATAACCCAAATAGTCTTCACATTCACAATAATTAAAAAAAATAATTACAATACTTCAAAAAGTAAATATTCATGTCATTGTATATATAAAAAATTCATCAAAGTCAATTAGCAAATAATCTTGGTCAGATCATTTGAGGACCACGTAAATTAGTGTCTGAGATGGTATTTAAAGGAAAGAACCATACAGATTTGATTGGACCTGTCCAGTCACTAACTAACATCAAAGAAGAAAACTAACATCAAATGAAGTTCTGATTTCTATTTGCAAAATTAATAGAATGTAGGTAGAGGTTCTCACAACCGGAGCAGAGGTTTTTAATGCTGATATCTCAGACTCAGACCAAATAAAAAACCAAGACATAGCGCTGCGAACAAAACAGTGAAGCATGCCAAAACTACACCTCGCTCACACGTACAACTAAACTACACCTCAACGGAGCAGTCATTAAGTGCACACATGTTTACGAAACCGGCCTCACGTCACTGTTGACAGCGCTTTGTCTTTGTTTTTTATTTGGTCTGAGATCTCAGAGAGATAATTTTCGTTTAAATTAAGTGAATAAGCTGGCCTCTAGATCGAAACATAGTAAAGTATTTGTTTAATCTTAATTAAATTAGCTTAAGTAATACAAACAGCTGCTAATTCTTTTTATTTCAAAACGCGAGTTACACTAGAAATGAATTATTTATCTAATTAAGTTACAACGTTGCGTGAATAAATCTTTATTACGTATTTTATACATCAAAGGTAAAGTCAAGTTAGTTAAATTATAATAATTTATATAATATAATTTGTTACTTTAAGTATTTCATACGTAGTTTTTAACTTTTTAAAGAGCTTTGTTTTTTCAGTAGGCATGAGGCCAAGGTAGGTATTTAACTTTAAGTCATCAAAGGGATGCTTGTACAGTCAGGGAATTAATGTTAAGCAAATTGACACCCTACGTCAATTGACCGTGTTATATCTAACCTTTTCATACAACTGTCAATGAAGGTATTGCCTTGTTTTCCATAAAATAATTTGTACTATTATTGTTTTCCATAATCGTCCCCCCTCATAATATTTACTTGCACTATTATCATTTATATCTACTAATAACGCTTCTCATATCAACTTCTTAGTCATAACTTTTATTTGCCATAAATTAAGTTTCCATAATAACATGTGTTTTAATCATTAGTTTCTCCAAGTAACATTTAATATAATTTAGAAACGTTTATTGTTTTGAACAAAAAATAATGATATTTAAGGCATTTGGTCTGTAATAAAATGATTTATTACAGCAAACAATCTTTAGACAATAAACAGTTAGTCAAAATCGAAACGGCTAGGTTAGGTTAGGTTAGAACTGTGACCACACCACACGCGAAGGCGAGCGAGCGAAGTGAGTGTGCCGCGAGCGCGCCAATTTCCTGTTTTGCAAAGCAAGCATGCATTCGCGGGAAGGTACTTATGGGTCACCGAGGCCCCCGCAATAAAGGCAACAGGAAGGAATACGGGTGGGTTTTAGTCAGTAAGAGTCTGACACACCCTCCCGCTCCGCCCAGAGCGGGAGAAGTTATTTGATGATTTCCCAGCTTCAAAAAAAAAAAAAAACATGCACGGTTTAGATTTATGATTACGATTAGGTTTATTTTTAGGTTTCCCTGTGAATAAAAAAAACTGATTGATTTAATAAGTAAATTGACGACTAGTGTTAATAAGAACTGATTTTTTATATCAGACTTATTTTGTTTTACCCACTTATTACAGTATTAACTGTGAATCTGTTAATAGCAACATTATTCATTTTAACATGATCATAACATCAAAGTTGCAGGCGCTTGTACTGAACTAGCATTGTTGTGCTAGTATGGGCAAATTAATATTAAGATGAATAAATGTTATGGAAAACGACATTATTAAAAATGAAAAATATAGCAAATACATAATATATGAATTAAAATTATTATGACAGTTGATCGATGACCAATGAAATTAGTCAAAATGATTTTATGTAATTTCACGAAATGATTATGACAACTAAAGCGTTATTTCTAATGAAATTATGCCAAATATAAGTATGGTATATAAAATTATTGCATTTGAAATTATGGCAAACATTTATAAAACCGTCAACGAATGACAGTTTTGATTTGAATATGAGAATAATTTAGGTTGGTAGGTAATCAATTTGCTTAACAATTATTTTTCCGTTACTTTAACTTATTTCAAAATTGCACATAGAGAGCTCTTTTTAATATGTAGACTGACATATATGTATAGTCCCCGTACATCAAGTTACTACAAACTGTCAAATTTTCTCATTCGATTTTGAACTTAACCACCAACATTTTAAGGTTTAAAATCGACTGTAAAACAATTTTTTTATCACTTTACTTTAAATATATTATTTAAATAACAATAGCTTCATCCAGCTTGCTATCCACAACAGACACTATCTTGGTATGTGGAAAATATGCCAGTGTACATAGGCAAAGCGAAAGGCCAAATATTTATGGAACCAATTCTCCGTCTGTCTGTCCGGACGTCAGAGCCCTTTTTCCTCAAAGACAGTTTGACATGACAGATGATTTCTGTGTTAGTGCGTGCCATGCATACAGTTTGTAACCACCAAACCGTACCTACATAATAATATTGGGAAGTACGAGAGATTGAATTTGTTGAAGATTTGATTGTGTCAGACATTTTAGGGTAGGAAATCAACTACAATAACTTATTGAATTCGTTTATATCCGCAGTAATTTTATAGAAATTAGTGGCAAGATTTCCTCAAATAAATTAAATAAAAACAGCAAACTTTATCAGAGAACAAACTTGTATTCTTGAAATCCGTAGGCGTTCAGTAGAAAAGTTATCAATACCGAACTGTTGAGATGGTTGGGGTGAGACCTTTATAGAAACTACTGTGAATATATTAGTTCTCCAAATAACATACAGACAAAACGACGGCTTATGACCAACACATTCAAAATTGGCATTCCATGATAACACCCGAAAGCCGAAGCCAAAACTCGCACGGATGGTTTTCACGCCATCACACGAAAAAATGCGGCTTCCTTGTTACAGCGCTTGCGTTACACTCGCAACGGCATTCTGAAAATGATTGTTAACAGGCCAGACTGTCCTTACAATGGTGCTAGGTGGACTTAGTACAAAAGATAAACAATTAGTAGATTTAGCTATGATGCTACCACACTGAGCCTCGAGGGCGGGCTTCGGAAATTTATCTGTGTTTGTGTCTTTACTAACAATACTAATATCGACTATAAGTACTTTCTGTTACTAACCCATCACTAAACAACTTATGGACTGTTCATGTATGTATTAGTGTCTGAAATAAAGATTAATTATTATTAATAATAATCAATGTACCGACAGCCTTCTCGTAAAAAGCGCCTACAAGAAAACTTGGTATTATTTTCCTGAAAGTTTTATTTTAGACTTTTCATACGACTTTAGATACGAACACTCTGTGCTGTAGCATTTGACTCTTGCCCATAGGCTGTTATGTCCAAAAGCCTGCTGCAATACGAATGCAATCTTTATTGGACCCAAATACTTCAGGCACCTTAGGCTTAACCTTCAGGCTGAGTTAACGAACCAATAACCGTTGAAGCACGTGCAGCAGAGAGACTAAGTGGCTACCGGTCACATTTATCATTCTGTATCTTCAAGTAACGTAACGACGGTCACGGCTTAGATGGATGACTCAATGGCCAACGTCTGCTAACTACGAATTATCTCTATCTACCTTATACAAAGAGGTAGTTATCTAAAAGCCGTTTTATAGAACCTTACTCAAGAACAAGAACCGCAATTTTTTTTTGTAAAATAGACTGTTTTGAAAATACTGGACAAAGTAATTTCATGTAAATCAGTATTAGGAGCCTCATATCAGTTGTGAAAAAAATAATCATGTCGAAAAGCGAATACGTATGTATATACTTTTACTTTAATACATATTTATTCCACAGTTTTCGTTATTGCACCTACCACTGTTTGTCTCTGCATCACCCAAAGGTCGACTGGTAGAAAATACCTATGGCATTAAGTCCACCTCTGTATATTTGTGTTCTTAAAGTATTAAATAAATAAATAAATACGTTTTGGCATTTTCTATAATATTGTCATTCACGTCATCGGGTTTATTTTCGTCATGCCTATTAAATTAAAAAAAAAACAGTATTTATTTAAAAAAACACAAATGTAAGTTAATAAAATTCCGCTTAAGACTTTTTTAATTATTATCAATACAGTTTTTTTTGTTGAAAAAAAAAATGTCTTCACCTCCGTTTTTGTCATAGTCGACCAATTTTAATAAAAAAAGGTTAGTTAATACGATAAAATAACTCATAAGCTTTTAGAAATAATAAACAGAATCCCAATCTAGCTAATAACATCGGAGATATGGTAGAAAATGTAAAGCAAGGTCACAAAAGCTACTCAAATAATTAAAATAAATGAATAACATGAACAATATTAAAGATAGACCCCCTTTTAAAGTTAATTTTCGATAATTTTTCATGAATATTCAGAAGAATACGAGTGGTCACATGTCCATGGGCGGCATTGTATAATACGACTAGCAATCCTATTTAATTTTCTCTGAAACATGTAATTGGTTGCCAGTGCTATGAGCTGCCACTTTTCAGAATAATGCGTTTTATTATTACATGGTAATAAACTGTTTATCTCCTTTTTCTTAGTCAACTTACGTGAAATGAATTAAGTATTAGAAAAGTCAAACAAAAAAGAATAACTAAATAATGTTCGTTAATCAATTACACGAGTTGGTGACACCTGCCTGTCACGATAGCACGCTGCTTGGAATGCCTGGACCGTGACGTCCAATATTAAAGACATGGCCGCCCGCCTTCACCGAATCTAATAATAAATCATCAGTATAAACACTACATTAGACATTTACACTAAATCAAATTGTAAACATTGATGTAATGATTTCTTCTTTCTAGTGGTTTCCCCTTGTTTATTTTAGGGTTTGATTCGCTGAAGACCAGCGTGTAGCGACAATACAAAGCTGTAAGTCCTATGGACTTCGGTAGGGTTAGTACAATGACTGAATAGGACAAACTTAAAGCAACTACGATTTTTATCGATTGGTCGTTTCAAACTTTTTCCTATGTTGTCATCGTCTGAATAACATTTCTATCTGCTATGCCAATTTGCTGGCTAGGCGTTAGGAGAAATAAAAATTGGCAAGTCGTCACAAATAGCTGTCAATTATTTAACTGTTTTTGTTCTTTTGTTAATATTACTGAATGGCGATATGAAATATAGTGCACTAAACTATTATTAAATATTTATTCAGAATGTACAGCCTTAAGGCTCCTACATACTGGCGCGACTTGTCGCGCGACGCGTCGCGACACAAAGGCACCGCTTGTAGCGCTACACGCGGTGTATTTGTGTCGCGTCGCGTCGCGCAACAAGTCGCGCCAGTATGTAGGAGCCTTTATACGAACTTATTCACACTTGCATGTTTCTAGGGAAAGGCAAACATAAATAAATGAGAAAATATTTCATCGTTAAGATTTCTTCTGCTAATTATTATTAACGAAAATAAAATTTATTTAAAACTCATGTACTTTTGCATGTATGAAGCTCATGTATTTTAATTTGCGTCTCCTTTTCATTTCATATCCAAATAAATTTTGAAGATGTCACTCGTTATTCATAAATATAGTAACATTTTTTTAAGAATTTCTAAACTAAGTTTATTCGTAGGAGCTTTTTTGGTATATTTCTTTTAATAAAAAAAAAATCTTATTTTGGTACCTAAGTTTAATGTTTCTTTATAATATCTATCAAAATCCAACATAACCTATATCGTAAGGTTTAATTTAATCATTTTATCTGCATACTCGTATACATTAAGATATAGTTCCCCTTGGACTATTAGCACCTCAGCAAGAAACATTGTAGAGTTGGTTGATAGCAACTGGATAAGAGTGGCCGAGAATCGAGTTGAGATTAGAGTGGCCTATAGGTATCTGGCAGGGAACTGTTATAGGTATCTGGCAGGGAACTGTTATAGGTATCTGGCAGGGAACTGTTATAGGTATCTGGCAGGGAACTGTTATAGGTATCTGGCAGGGAACTGTTATAGGTATCTGGCAGGGAACTGTTATAGGTATCTGGCAGGGAACTGTTATAGGTATCTGGCAGGGAACTGTTATAGGTATCTGGCAGGGAACTGTTATAGGCTGATAATGATCAATTTGGCAAAACCGAAATAAAGATTTCCTATAAATGTCATTAAAGAATACTCATAAATGACATTAAAACTGTATTGGGGTCAGCTGCGAGTACAACCAGAAAACCTGCCATTGGACCAGGGGGGCCAAGTCTGATAATGCAATAGGGATGATGACTTATTTTTTTTTTTCGTAATCGAAAGATTACGGCTATACATTGAATTAAAATTTTTCATGACGTCATGAATTGCTAGATTTTATACTGAATTGTGACGTAGCGAGCTCTCCAACTAGAATGGTTTTTATCTAGGTAAGTAACGGAATATTTGGATATTCCTTCACAATAGGGATGATGCCTGGGTGTCAATGAGTAGTGATTGCCACCGTAATTGAATATTGACAGTTTTGGAAGTCTCGTAATTATTGAAAATCGTTATCTCCCATTATTTAGACACTTCGTTAAGACGCCATTATGAATTTAGGAGATTACGAAGTCGTAATAGCAGACTTGGTCCCCTATGTAATCCAATCACTATGCAGATGCTTTTCACAGCTATGACCACGCCCTTAAACTTTAACACTCTATAATCAAGCTAAAATCAACCGAAAATATTAACGTTTTCTAAAGTGACGCTGCCAAGTTCCAATTAAAAAGTATCTCATCTGTAACCGACTATAATGGCTACTGGTTGTTACTTTGAATGGAAATGGGTACATAGTTGGCTGACGCCCTGTGCGTCCCTCGTGGGATGGCGTTGAGTTTTTCTCGTAAACAAGAGCAGTAGTTTTGATTAATTAAATGCTTACTTCATTGTGTGCAAGAGTTTTAGTTGGTCCTGTAAAAAATACCGGCTAACATTTTTCTGTCGATAAACTTTAGCCTATGATTAGAATAGAACAGCAATACTCTTTATAATGTAGGTACATCATAAGAATTACAGCCAATATATCGAAGACATCTGTTTATAAAAAAAATATTTAGGATCACCTCCTCCGCGTGCATAGTGAAAACTGTTGGTAGTAGCAGGTCTCAAGACCTGCTGTTGACCTGCTGCTACAGTTTTCACTATATTTTGAAAGCGCATTGGATCTTAGGTCTGAGTAATATTGTTCTTGACTGGTTTGTATTGTAATGAATATTTAAGGTACCTGCTACTTCCCCATTTTCCGAGGTATATGAAAAGATAGTTATTCTATTTGAAAGCGACTATATCAACAGTGCAGTGGTGACCAAGTGATAACGGCCGCGTCTTACGAGATGTAGGTCGTAGGTTCGAACCCGGACAGGCGCTTTACTTTGTGTAAAGGGGTGGGCTTTGTGTGTGGGTGAAGGAAAACATCGTGAGGAAACCGGTCGTGGAACCAAAAATTCGAAGACATGTGACATCTACCAACCCGCACTGGGCCCGCGTGGTGGATTACGGCCCACTCCCTCTCACAGAGAGGAGGCCAGTGTCCCAGCAGTGGGAACGTTATAGGCTGATTATGTTATGTTTTATGTACCTATATCAACAGTTATGGTCATATTCATTAGCTAACTAAGATATAATTAGCCGTTGACTGATTTATACCCGAACAATCTTCGATAACGCTGATTCACATTCCTCGCAGACCGCATTATACGAGTAAGGCGTATTACAGATGACACACCAATGACACGCTCACACTCTGCGGTCATTGGGTACAAAGATGAATCCGATATAAACTGTCGGTCGGTAACGTACATACATATGTAAATACAGTCGGGTTGGTTGGTTGTCTAGATTGTCACTTTTTTTTTGTAGGAGAGTTTTACGAACTACGGTTATCTAATTCAAAAAACCATATTCTGAAATGAAAACCAGCATCTTCAATTACGTATTACTACGGAGCTTTATAGAGCTGTCAAACGCGAACACCGTCTATAGAGTGTATTCATGTTTTAAATTTATAAGAAAATATAATATAGTGAAATTGTAATTATCATATATAGTGAAAACAAAGTGTAATCCCGCCAACTTAACACTGTGCAAAGACACTATAGTGCATAAGTGACATTGTTTGTGACGATAAACTCCAATGTTTTGTGTAAGAAATAGCCAAATCATCTTCGTAATTCTTGTCAGTGCGTCGCAAATTTCTTCAAGTGCCCCACTTGTGAATAGTGATTCCTTCACCGTCGGCTGTCAGCTGTTTCAAAACTGTCATCGTCAATAACAAAGATCATCTACTTTTCCTGCCTGATAACCAGCTTTTTGAGTCAACTGTCAAATATTGTCATTCAAGCTAGTGCCGATCGCGAGCTATTTTATTAAATTTTTCTTTGGAGTTTCGTTGGTAGTGGTGAAGGCTTAACAAGTGCTTTTTTTTCGTGTTACGAGTTTTTTAGATTTTAGTGGTTTTTATTGGTTTGAACTTCAATCGAGATCATTCTTTGTGTTTGTGTTTTGGCGTAAGGTTTGTTTTAACACTAATTTAGTTTATTTTTAGAGATTTTACCCGGCGATGTATGCCAAAAAACCAGCTGACCCCCCTGATCCCTTTGATTTCTCTCCGGTTTTAACAGTTACTCTCCCCGACGACAATGTGCAATTAGATATTATGGACTCAGAATCTACAAATATGAAAAGATCAGCCACTTCCCCCCCGGCTACTTTAACTAACCCTCCTAAGCTAGCTAAAAACATAGTTGGAAGACAGATATACACAATGAGAGATTACCCCCATACATAGTACACATATCTTTAAAAGATGGTCAGACCCCAGGTACTGTTCTGCACCCTGTTAAATTTGGTATGTTCTTGACACAAAATAATTACAGCAACATACTCCTAGGCAGTGTCAAACGCTTAGGAAGAAACCGGGTTTCAGTCGAGTTCAAGTCATTTTAGTTCAAAATTATTTTATTGCTTCATTCCCACAATTTAACATCACTCGTTTAGGCCTTGTCAGAGACGTTCCCATAGAATGGACTGAGGAAGAAGTTATAGAGAACATCAAGGTTCCCACTGGATGCGGCCCTGTAATTAAGGCTATGAGAACGAGCCGTAAGGTTATTTCTCTGGGTGTTACCGAATGGAAACCCACTCAAATGGTTGTTTTAACCTTTGACGGCCAATTATAACCTAAGCGAGTCTTTTGTTTCTACTCTGTTCTCTCAGTTGAGACATACTCGTACATGTACCCAACCATCCAATGCTTCAATGGTTGTCGTTATGGTCAGACACGCACAGTATGTCGCTCAAAATCCCGCTGTTTTAAATGCGGTCAAGATCACCCAGGTGATGGATGCCAAGTTACCGCTGATTGTGCCTTTTGCGTTTCCTGTTCTGGCAATCATTATGCTAACGATAAGACTTGCCCTGAATTGGGGCGATAGAAGGGCATAAAAGCTCTTATGGCAGAGAAGTCAGTCAGTCAGTCGGAAGCAAGTCAGGTCAAGAGTATCTCAAAAGACCAAACTAGTAACCAGTCCATCTAATTCTCCTAGTTCTCACCCCCAAACTTCAAAATCTCACCGCAAAACGGTATTCCTTAAACCAAAATCCCATGCCCCTCTTTCACCTAGCTATGATAAGCAGGCACATCAAGCCCTCACACAGTAATACTAATACTCCTTCTCGCCTTCCCAAAACGGTTGCGCTTACCCTAGGGAAGGTGCAATCAGTCCTGACAACTCAGAAAATTTTCTGAATATTATATCCAATATACTAATGACTGTATTAGCAAACCCGGCTCCGCTACTGAATGTCGAAGTTTGAAATGTCGACGTATGTTACTTCTAAAGTACAGGATCTCGGTGTACGCCAGTTCGAAAGTTTACTGGAGCAAAGTATGCAAGGCCGACGTATCTTTCATGTAGCGAAGGATAATGTTAGGCTAGGTTAAGTTAGAACAGTGACCATTAACGCCGGATCCCCTCTATTAATCTTAATTCTAATGCTTTATACGTCGGCCTTGCATACTTCGCTCCAGTGAACTTTCGAACTGGTGTACATCGAGATCCTGTACTTTAGAACTAACATACCTCGACATTTCAAACTTCGACATTCAGTAGCGCAGTCAGCAAACCCAATTCAATCCCTACCTGACCACGTTGCCGACAAGCTGACATCCATTGTTAATTACATCCACAATGTTCCACCCCCTGGCATTCCTTCAATGGAACGTGAGGAGTGTTGCTCCTAGGAAGCCTGACCTACTCTTCCTAATTAATAAATTTAAACCATTGATCTGCGGCATCGCTTAGACATGGCTCCGTTCTGAAAGTAATTTCAGGATTCCATGTTTCAGTGGTGTTCGTCATGACAGATCAGATGGATATGGAAGATGTGCTTTGTTCATCAATAACAAAGTACCATTCTCCCCAATTCCTCTACCCTTTGTTGGTGACAACATCAATGTTGTCGCTGTTAAGGCTGAGGATATAAATATATTTTGTTTTTATATTGCACACCCACAAATTGAAGATCTTTTTACAATTAAAAACTTGCTGAGTAATGTACAAGGCCCATTACTTATTATGGGTGATTTTAATGGACATAATTTTAGATGGGGATCAGAAACCTACGACAACTTTGGTATAGGCCTGGTGGACATAATAGATGAGCTCAACCTATGTGTAATCAATGATGGTAGTCCCACACGTAGGTCTGCTCCAGGGCAGAACAACAGCTGTGTTGATTTGACGTTCTGCTCATCTAGTATAGCCACCATTTTTAATTGGAGTCGCTTGAATATGACTTATGGGAGTGATCACTATCCCATCATGGTTGAAATCCCTTCCAAGACTATCCCTGACAAAATCTCCCCTCCTTTATTAAAATACCAGCTGAACACAGTTGATTGGGACCTTTACTCAAAAATTTTAGACTTACGTGTCTCTTCTCTTCCATCCATTAATGCTGAGACTGCTCAGGAATGCTTTTCGTCATTCTCCAACACCATATCATCTACAGCGGATGACTGCATCCCTTCAAAAAAACCGCGAACGGAAAAAATCCCATCCCCGCCATGGTGGGATAGGGAATGATCTGCTGTGATCAGAGCCAGGAATGAGGCTGAAATTAATTTCAATTCCGACATGAACCTGGATAATATCATTGCTTTTCAACATGTATTGGCTAAAACCAAGAAATTACTAAAACATAAGAAGAGAGAAGGTTGGCGGTAGTATTGTGGCTCTCTGAGTCCATCCACTCCAGTGTCAGCAGTGTGGCGTAAACTGAAATGTTTCAGAAATAGTTTGAAGCCGCCCTCCGGGAGCGTGCTGACTGCGGAACTGGATAACCAGTTTTTCTGTAAGCTCGCTCCAGCTCGTTCCTCATATGGATGAGTGTGTCGCTTCAGGCTCTCAGTTGATATCGGATGACCCTCTGGATAGACCATTTACTCTGGAGGAACTTAAATCGGTCCTCGCCCATGTAAAGGATTCCCTTACTCCTTCATCACTAAAGCTGGTGACAAGACCCACCAATATTATCTGGATTTAGTCAATTATTGTTTTACCTCCGGTTATATTCCTCCCGATTGGAAGGTTCAAGTCGTAATCTCCATATTAAAACCTGGTAAAGATCCTAGCGATCATTGTCCTTACAGACCAATTGCTCTATCATCCATACTTATTAAGCTTTTAGAACACTTGATTAAAAACCGCCTGGAATGGTTTGTCGAAAACAGGAAACTGCTGCCAACGACTCAATTCGGCTTTAGGAAAGGCCTGGGTACAGCTGATAGTGTGGGTACCCTCACTTCAGAGATCCGGCTGGCCCTCAGTAGGAATGAGTATGTGGTAGCCATTTTCTTAGACATTTCAGCTGCCTATGATTCTGTCCTCCTCCCAGTTCTCAGGCAGAAAAGCTGAGAATCCCGGCAAGGATTCGGCAAATCATTTGCAGCATTTTTTCTGATCGTAGCGTTCAACTCAGGATTCCAGGGGAGGGCTCTGAACCGAGGTCGGTTTGGAGAGGCCTACCTCAGGGATCCGTACTTAGTCCCCCCTTATACAATATTTGTACCTCTGATCTTCCTTCTTGCCTAAATTTTAACTATAAAGTACTTCAGTATGCTGACGATATTGCACTATTGGTCTGTGGCAGTTCCATCGAAGATGCCACTCGCTCCATTAATATTTCTCTGTCCTCATTAAACCAATGGCTCTTAGATCACGGGCTATCTTTAAGTGCTCCAAAGAGTACCGCAGTTGTCTTTACTCGTAGATGCTTTGTCCTCCAGGTTGATATTAATATTGACGGTCAAGCTATCCTAGATGAGGAGAAGGCCAGGTTTCTGGGAGTGACCCTGGATTACAGATTGTCGGGAATGGATCACATTAACACCACATTAAAAAAATGTGAGCACTCGGTTTCAGTCCTTAAGGCTTTGGCAGGTGTCTGGTGGGGAGCTCACCCATACCATACACCTTAAAGTTAGTTTACAATGCACTGGTCAGAAGCGTGTTGGATTATTGCAGCTTCCTAATTGAGCCCTGTAACAAGGAACCTTTGCGTAGACTGGATTCTATCCCGTCCAAATGTCTGAGGATCATAATCGGTGCCATGAAATCCTCCCCCATAAATGCTCTCCATGTTGAATGTGCAGAACCCCCTCTTAACATTCGAAGACAATACTTAGCGGATCGTTTCTTGTCAAAAGTTTTCTCCTTTTCGTCCCATCCTTTACTAATGGAACAAACATCATTTTGGAACAAATCTATCTCTCTTAACGCGTCTTCTTACTGGAATAATAAATCTATTCCGTTGATGAATAGGTACAGAGAGCTTAAATACCTCTCCTCACCTGTTTGTCAATACCCCTCTCTTCCTGTATTTTCTTCCGCCTATGAGGTGGTCCAATTCAGGCCAAAGGTCGTTTTGGGACTTGGTATTTCCAAAAATTCCCAGGACGTAAAGGGCGACTTTGATCGGGCCATTCAGAGATACTGGGAGGGTTGGAATTTATTTTACACAGACGCATCCAAATTATCGTCAACTGGATGTACAGGTGTTTCAACATATTTCCAGAACTCTAAAATTGCCCTTTTATTCCAATGCCCACCAGAGGCTTCCGTATTTACGGGTGAATGTATCGGTATACTAGAAGCCATCAATTTCATTTTAACCCACAACATAAAAAAATCGGTAATAACTCAGTGGCTCAGTGTCAACTAAATCCAAAAATTCACAGTAAAATCATTTCCGACATACTAAATTTATTATTCACTTGCTCGAACAACGGTTTAAGCATTGAAATAGCTTGGGTGCCCAGTCATTCGGGTATTGGTGGCAACGAGTGCGCTGACTCACTGGCTAAATTTGCTTCATCTAACCCGGTGGATCGGAAGCACTACATGGTGCAGAGTTACGACCTACGAACTGACACCAAATACAAGTTGTATAATTCGTGGTCAGCGGTATTGCAAGTAAGTTCGAAACTCAAAGGGACGTATTACGCCAGTATTCAATTTGACATCCAGCGGAAACCTTGGTTTTTTAAATGCCCCAAACTGTCCAAAAGAACTGTTACATCCTTGTGCAGACTGAGACTTGGTCACTGCTGCAGCCCTGTATTCCTGAACAAGATTCGTGTTCGTGACAGTTCCTTATGCGAATGCGGTCTTGACGATGGTACTCTAGATCATATATTTTTCTCATGTTCTCTGAATTCCCATTCCTTTGAATTGTACCATAAGCTTCCCAAAATAAAAATCCCTCTTCCTACTAACTTCCATTCCCTCCTGACAACTTTTCCCCTAAACTAATCCAAGTTCTACCAAATTTTTTAAATGTAAATGACATCAAGGTGTAGTCTGGTGTGTAGTTATAATAACCTTATAAAAATATATGTCGATTTGTAGTATTTTAATATATATATTATTATTATTTTTGTAGATAGTTTTACTAACAAAAATTGTCTCGTCCTTTCAGCTATTAACAACTAACATTACCTAGACAACTACCACAAAGTGCAAAGTTCGACAGCTCACCTGTCGTCACCACATGACGCTGGCAGAAAAGTCGACATCGGCTCAGTTGCCAAAGAAGAGATTTAAAAAAAAAACAGCTTTTTATGCTGATTGACACTTGTTATAAATCAAAGTTGCCAGCGTACAAAAAATATCCCAATTGAGGGATATTTGATTACTCAACAAAGCTGTAAATAATTCTACACTCGTCTTACCAGCCGAGCAACAACTAGTAAACACCACGATGGCGACGCAACTAATACCACTTTTGGCTTCATTGAGTAATAGTGCACATTCTCTCATGGTTCATGGAATCTGACGTTAACTCACTGCAATTCAGCCACTACCCTCTTGCGAATAAAAAATCATGCAAACGGCGCTGCACCTGCACTTAAATGACATCTGTAACAACCAGAACACTCTGATCTCAACAATAACCAATGAAATCCAGGCATCAAATGAATGTAGGATATGAACTTCTATAGAGTTAATTAATGAACAGTACGAAGAAATAATGTCAGGCCTTAAAAGTTTGAAAGGGAAACCTTTGGAACAACACAGGTGTTTTGAAAACCTGGAAAGAAAAGAGACCAGTGACAACCTAACTAACACTGTCTACCAAATCGGGCAAACCGTTGGGTCAGCGATTTCCACTTCCGATCTTCGTGACATATACCACCATAATGGAGCTGAAGACAATCTCGGTGGTGCGCGAATTCAACAACAGCAAAAATAAAGTTGGTTTACCAATGGCCTACTTAAATAACATTAACACTGAGTTAGGCACGACGGAAGTTCAAAACTCTATTATGTGCCGACCAGAGGACTGCCACAGCTACTTTAAACCTACTAAGCAAGCTATCAAGGTTCAAGGTTCTCCATATAAATCCGTAGCGTAAACAACAACTCTGATCAACTTCACATTTACACTTGTGGAAACCGCATCACTTGCTCCCGAACTTTTATTTTTGTTCCGGGGTGGAAAATCCTCATGGATGTCCTCCGGCCTGGGATGGGCGGGGGGGTCTGTCAGACTCTTACTGACTAAAAACCACCCCAGTATTCCCCTTTTTATGCGACTTCCGCGATCCCCGGCTGGTGCCGGGCCGCCTTTGCAGGCTACCTCTGGCCCGCGGGGGGAGTGAGGTGTATGACTCCCCCCGCGACGTCCGATAGGGGCACGCGTAGAACACTATGCGGCACCAACTCGGGTCCTGCTGTGAGGGGGGCGACGGGTGTCTCCGAGCACGTCGCCCCTGGACTCATTTAGGAGGGCTGGAAGAGGGCAGTGTCAACCTCCGCCGACGCCCGGTGCGCCTGCTGCGGGCAGGGTGAGTGGAAGAGATCTCCCGCCCTTTCCGCAGCCTCCTTCTGCGACATGACTGTTTCTCAGCGCGGTGGTATCCTTATACCACCGCGTCCCAGGACTCCTCGCTGCCGACCATCGAGTCGACGTATACGTATACGTCACGGTCAATTGTCCAACTGCAACTCGTTAACTCGTTAACTTGTAAAACCTACTTAGCTGTGATGGTTTTTCTTTTAATTTCATTATATGTGTTACTGCGATGATTTTTTTCACATCTCAATTAACAACCATTTAGCTGGCAGACACTTGACTCTAACAAAAATTTGCACTTTAAAACTTAATATTACGCAAACGGATCTTTAAATCGAAAAACGATGTTTATAGACCCACAATATTTTCGGCCTATTCAACGACACCCGACACCATGAGACAGACGATAAAAAAAAATATCATCCCCACATTACGAGCAAGGGAGGAACCGACCCTAAAAAAGCTGGTTTTTCAAGATTTTTTTTCAGACTTTTCGTCGTGATTTATATGTATGCCTATGCCAAATTACAGCTTTCTCTGAGCTACAGCGGGGACAAACAGACAGACAGGCGAAACTATAAGGGTTCCTTGATTACTACGGAAACCTAAAAAAGGGTCAAATGATAAAAACTGTTGTTGTGGGAAATTTGGCCTAAAAAGTGAGATTACGAGAAAACTTAAAAAAACATCAGATGGTGAATTTTAGTTAGGCATTTGGTTTAGTAGCAATTCACCGTAGGTGAATTGCTACTTAGATGAACTATGATTACACCCTTAGATGAAGCCAACCTGGACAGCATCACAGGCAACTCACTCCAAGTTATGCGGCTGGTAAAACGCGGATCGTTTTACCAGCCGCATAACTTGGAGTTCGATTTTGTATTCCAGTACCCCAATAAGAGAGGCCAAAAGCGGCTTCTTCAACTGGTCTTATACCGTTAGACGAAAAACGCATAAAGCACGCGAAAAATATTACACCATTGGCCCCAGAGTTTGCAGAACTCAACAATAACTTTTACTTGGTTGGCTGTAGATAACAGGGCAATATTATACGAGTATAGCTCGTAATTTGATTAGGAATAAAGTTTATTTTTTGCGATTTGGGATTGACAGCCTAAAATAATGAAATCGACTTGGTTCAGTCTATATATTTATAGCTTTGTTTGGTAAATCAACAAATTAGAAAAAAAAAAATGAATATAGAATCGTTGACTGGCTTGCGAGCAAAAAATGATCACCGCAGAGGTTACGCTGCACTACTTAAATAATGAATACCGCCAAGCATCGTTGCTTAGTTGGGTGTAATGACAGACACATGAGACATTTCAGCCCTGTCTCTGGGATCAACGGATCTATGATGCCTCTTGTATTTCTGATATCTAACTGGTGGTGGTATCTACCTACTATAAAAAATTCACCCCAAATGCCACGCCATTGACAGCATAACGGACCGTCACACAGCTGGTAGGTACAATCCATTTTCAGTAACTGTATAGTTTTCAGTGGAACACCCAAGTAGATGAACATTTCATAATATAACAAGTGATTCGGTTAGTCTAATTTTGCCGCCCATCCTTAAGAGTCTACAATATCTCAAATGGCTTAGCATGATCTTTCGTTATATCGAAAAAAATGCAATATTCATTTTGAAATAAATATGGTAAAGTTGAGGGTTGATGTTAAGTACCTACTATGTTTGATGAAAACAAGATTCTATAAAATTTTCTCCAAAAAAAAATACAAAGGTCCTCCAATCCACACAATAAATCGCTAGTATTAAAAAAAAATACTTCAAATTAGATTATGAAACTTTGCATAATAACTGAACTAAATACAAAGCAGATGCCATGTTTTTTTTATTTGGAATTACCACAATTTTCACCGTATAAAGAAATTACCTAAACTATCGGCGCCTTAGAGACTGTCATCCTGTCTCGCTTGCTCGCGTTACCGCGAGCAGTAGTATGCGAGTGAGATAAATAGTGAGATGGCGCCGGCTGAGGTATTATGGATTTCTAAGCAATTTACACTCCTAAACTGTAGGTAATTATTATGGGTCAATAAGATCGTTGGAAACGGGGGCCATCAAGCCATGACCTAATTTCCGCTACCGGCTCAATCTGTGCTCTATAGACGAAGGGCCACAAGGAAGTAGTCAAACTCAATAATCGATAGTAATGGCTAAAGGACTACAACATTACCATGTAATAATACATTTGTTTGGTCGAGGATAACTTTTTATTATTCTAAGAGCGTGTGACCTACACGTATATGTATAATCAAGACATAACAGGCGTAGGAAGGCTCCTACATACTGGCGCGACTTGTCGCGCGACGCGACGCGACACAAAGACACCGCGTGTAGCGCTACAAGCGGTGCCGTTGTGTCGCGACGCGTCGCGCGACAAGTCGCGCCAGTATGTAGGAGCCATAATTCGAGGGTTGAAAGCCTATTTGTTTGAAGCGTCATTTTGGATGATATTGAGTTGTATCATATTCGGATTCAGCGATTTTTTTCTGCGTCGCATGTGCCGTGTTTCGTGCAGCTCTGAGCAATTTCTTGGCGCTTAAGACAATGTAATTTTAGTGCATAATTCTCAAACATGATGTGTGATCCGACATCAAATATGCCATATTTTTAGTACTTCATTAAAGCTGTACACAAAAATAGATAATCGGAGTATAAGTCGTTATTCTCGTCCTAAAATTTCAGTTGAATGGCAGAATGAAAAACAGATAAAGCGTTTTTCGATATAGCTAACTTTATGTGAAAAGTCCCTTCATAAATATTGTTTTCCACTACTAGCACTATGCAATGGGGCTTCAACTAATTTGCCGTCAGGTAAATTCAATAAGACATGTCGGTTCAACCATTGGCATGAAATAGTGTTTGTACAAACCTACTGACTGAAATAAAATCATTTATCATTTATTCCCTTTCGCTGCAACTATGTTGCACTCGGTTTGGAGTTTCAATCATGCATGCATAATCAACCTATAATGTTTCCACTGCTGGGACACAGATTTCACACACACTGAGTGTTAATTAAGTTAAAGTATTAGGTACGTAATAAAAGATTTTCTAACTAACAGATTTTTTTATTTATTCCTGACAATAATTATTGACCCATTTCAATAATACAACTTTTTAACTTACTCATAAATCTGTCATTATTATCTTGTATCAACAACCATGTTTTATAAAATCCATTTCAAACATGAGATATCAAACAACGCATTATGAATGTTTATCGTTGCTTAAGTCAACTGGCCTATTATCCAAACCTAATCGGTAGTTAAACAAAATAGCCTATTCCTATTATCATTTCTACATTAGCACTGTAAAGTCACTCAAACCATTTTGCCTGCTACTGATTGGTGACACTGTCGGAGGTTGAATCATTTTTCTTTACTCTAGAAATAAGGCGATACAGATCATATTGTCTTAAGCGACATTTATCTTGGAACTTATAGCATTTTTTTTATTGGAAAATTATACCAAAACATTATGGGATTGTTAGCAATAAAGATCTACGATCCCCATTCAAGTAAGAGTAGTAGTTTTTTACAACGATTTTTTTTCTAAATTTGTAAAGTTCGTAAAATTTTGCTTCAAACAAATAGCCTTTCACCCCTCGAATTATTATTTGGTATTGAATTGGGATAAAGTTATGGAGGAACTTTTTAATTCGTTTTCCTTTTATTACCTATTCATGACTGTAAAGTTTCATATTAAGTTTATTAGGTACATATATGTATTTTTAACCGACTTCCAAAAAGGAGGAGGTTCTAAATTCGGATGTTTATATTTTTTTTATGTATGTTCACCGATTTCTCCGTCAATTAAGGACCGATTTTGATTTTTTTTTTGTTTAAAGGGTATGCTTCCAAAAGGGTAGGTGGTTCCATTGTCACCAAGTTATAATCCGATGGTGGGATTCCATGAAAATCGAGGAAAATCCTCAAATTTTATAGGCACACCTATAGCGATTTGGGATTTTTTTATCGTAACTTGTAAATTTGCTCTCGGACAGCACCATTTGGTGAAGTGGAACTGATGATGAAGACCACAGATGGCCACCCGAACTACTTAATGATAAGTATTTAACGGGTTTCGATTCGATTAGATTCTTTAATATGTTTGCTGGTGACAAAAAACTAAAATACGGATTCAAAGACACCGACTTACGAAATTAAAGTTATTTTTCACATTGTAGTGTTTTTTTTGGAAGTCGGTTGTTTTTTTTTTTTTGTAAAAAGTTTTTTTAGGTTAGTGTTGTATTTTTAGATTAACGATTCTCCCTTATCGGATTCGTATTTTTACATTCATCTGATTGCTGATTTATTTTTCAAAGCATTTTATTTATGATAACGCCGTTTGATTTTACAATGTAATCAAGAAAATCATTCTACATTCGAAATTTTTATTTCAGACTCTTTTAACCTGGCGCTGCGGCCAGCCCGCCGGTTGAGCGCGACCCAAAGGGTTGATGGCCATCCGGCTAGTCCGGGGATACCACACGGTCTCCGATGAGGCAGCGAGCCTCCTTGCCGGATGCCGCCATGGGATCTGGAGGCAAAAGTCCTCGCGCACATATGAGAGTGGCGCGACACAGCCGCTTCGGGAGGTTCCTGTGTCAGATAAAGCAGGAGGAACCGCCTAGGTGTCACCACTGTGTGGATCGCCCGGAGGACACGGTGAAGCATACGGTAGAGGTCTGCTCGGCTTGGGCAGAGCACCGCCGTGCCCTTGTGGAGGCGATCGGCGGCAGAGATCTCTTGCGTCCGGCCTTGGTTCCGGTCCGGTTCAGGCCATGGTACGGATTGAGAGGGCATGGGCAGCCGTCACCTCCTTCTGCGAAGCAGTAATGCTCGCGAAGGAGGAGGCGGAACGGTTGAGGGAAAGGCAAATTTAGCGCCTTCTCGCCCCTAGCCGCCGCAGAAGACGCCTTGGGCGTCGAGAATCCCGGGCGGATTTCCGGCCACCGTAGGCGCGGGCTTGCAGACGGTGAACAATAGATAGCTCGCCGTCCGATAAGGACCAGGCCCGGGTCGACGGCGCGTTGTATTCTACGCGCGCCTCAAAGAGATGTCGTCAGCACAAATGTAGGGGTCCACTAGGGCCGATGCCTGCCGGTGTCGCGCGAAGGTACTAAAGGGTTACGGAGGCCCCTGGCAACACAGGCAACGGAGGGAATACGGGTGGGTTTTAGTCAGTAAGAGTCTGACACACCCTCCCGCTCGTCCAGAGCGGGAGAAGTTATTTGATGATTTCCCACCAAAAAAAAAGAACCCTACAAATACCTACTAGGACGTGTCCCTACGCAAATACTACCGGATAGATTTTGTTCAAATTTTGCATGGATATTACATTAAATAATATTGCAGACAGTTACAGATTTAACTTTTTAAATGACTGTCATCACGCATCTAAGCAGTCATGCTGTAGCAATCATGACATATACAGGGTGGATAAGTTTTATAAAAATGAGGCTGTTATTTTATTATATTTCTGGTGTAGTGCGGCTTCCACGCGAACGATGTCGCGGACAGAAGCTAATAAAAATACGGAATCTAAATTACATTTATGTATGTTGCTTTGGGTTTGCACAATTTTTTCGTATCAATTTTGAAGTTTACTATTCTGCATACATCTAAAAGTCTTCTTGTCAATTTGTTATTCGGATTAATAATGCAATTAACAACAGTAATCTTGTTTAGATGAAAGCGAGACGCTACGCTAAGTAAACATGCGAGATGTTGGATATTCTGCAATATTTCTAATGACGGATTCAGATAATAAATAATAAAAAATACAATATATTTAATATATAAGGTACAGCGTTAAATAACAGTTTTTCTTAAATCTATGTCAAGATCACCCATGATTTGTGCCTGAACTAGGAAATCCTGTGTTTCAGGCGATTGGAGGTAACATTAATTGAATAAATAATCACATATCATATTAATATTATTGGTACATAAATGTAAAATGGTGTCTAAAAATTATAGTATCTTAACCTAACTAATTAAAAAAAGAAATAACAATAATACAAACAATATTTTACTTTAGCACTAGTAATAACTTCTCTGTATCGTCATAGGACATAGTTTGAAGAGTTTCCTTAAGGATTTTCTTGCAGTTCCTATAATTTACGGAGTAGATGTTTCCTTTTTCATTTAGCCTGTTATAGAGTAGTGGACCGAGGTACATATAAAATTTGGCTGTGTAAGCATGTTTTGTACTTTTTTGAGGGCAAACTATATCTTTCCGTCTCTTTTTAGTAAGTTCAGTGCTGTATGGAAGTGCTGCGTGTTGTTTTAGTACCGTGCTCATTATAAATAACTCTCGAACTGTTAGTACTTCACAAGATTTATACAGTAGGTTAGTGGGGAATAGGAAAGGTCGGCAAGTAGCCACTTTGAGAATAGCTCTTTGAGCTCTTTCAATGGGCAATAACAAAGTTTTACTTGCCCCACCCCATGAAGTAATGCAATAAGTCAAAATTGACTGACAAAGAGCAAAGTAAGATAATTCTTGTTTGAAAGTAATTTCGTTGTGCAACCACTTTCATCATTAACTAGACCGTATTTTTTACAATAGTCATGTTTTGAATTGATAACGAACTTACTACAAGCTCCACAATGGGACTGTATTTACTGTTCTATCTTGTACTATATTGAACATGTACCGGTAGGTACATGTTATAATGATCATGTAATGCATCCATGATATAAACAGTGTCTCTATATGCATGATACACTGCATACACACATACATAGGTAGATACATGAAGTTCCTTGTTAGTGTATCTTAAATTAGAGACTAATCAAATACTTATTGAGCGCGTTGGAATCGAATGCTTCGCTTGAATCGATCTTATTTTAGACCAGAATTACAGTGGCTACATAAACCGCGGTGTTTGTACTAGGTAACTCATAGGCCATCCGTTTTCCGATCCCTGGGGGTCGTGAGACGATTCGATAGCAAAGATCTCGATAGTTGGAACACTGTTTTTATGGCCCAATACAATTTTATTGTTGCTTCAATTTGTTTCATGCAACAGGCAAATAAATCACACTTTGTAAACGGACTGATTGTGTTGGTAAGATGGAAATTATAATTTTCCAAATGCTATTTCGACGAACTGCAATTATCAATCCTACAGCAAATCGAGATGTTTATGACGATTTCCTCTTTGACCGTTAATGTAGGCACTTCTTGAATTAAAAAAATATGCATTGATATCGCTTAACTACCTACTGGTAATACGTGAAAAAAATATAGAATCAACCAGTTTCTTAACACACGATATCATGAGCACTGTTTAAGTTCGCGAAAATGTAGTAATACACAACATCGCTATGGAGTTGGAACTCCGCCTTATAAATTATTGAAGCTTCCAAGTAATCTGATTGGAACAGACTTAAGCCAACTAACTGTAATCTAATTTGGGAGAATTTCGTACAAGGCGCCTTACACAAGGTACGCTCGTGAAGTAATTGACATTTTCCGAACGTTAAAAGAGTCTTTTTTTTTGTTGGCCGCGAAATTATCATATAACTTCTCCGTTCTGGGCGGAGCGGGAGGGTGTGTCAGACTCTTACTGACTAAAACCCACCCGTATTCCCTCCGTTGCCTGTGTTGCCAGGGGCCTCGGTAACCCTTTAGTACCTTCGCGCGACACCGGCAGGCATCGGCCCTAGTGGACCCCTACATTTGTGCTGACGACATCTCTTTGAGGCGCGCGTGGAATACAACGCGCCGTCGACCCGGGCCTGGTCCTTACCGGACGGTGAGCTACCCATTGCTCACCGTCTGCAAGCCCACGCCTACGGTGGCCGGAAATCCGCCCGGGATTCCAGACGCCCAGGGCGTCTCCTGCGGCGGCTAGGGGCGAGAGGGCGCGAATTTTTCGCGCCTTTCCCTCAACCGTCTCGCCTCTTCCTTCGCGAGCATTACTGCTTCGCAGAAGGAGGTGACGGCTGCCCATGCCGTCTCGCTCCGTACCATGGCCCGAACCAGGGCCGGACGCGAGAGATCTCTGCCGCCGATCGTCTACACGAGGACACGGCGGTGTTCCTCCCAAGCCGGGCAGAACTCCAACGTATGCTCCACCGTGTCCTCCGGGCGATCCACACGGTGGTGACACTCGGGCGTTTCCTCCCGCCTTATCTAACACAGGAACCTCCCGAAGCTGCCGTGTCCGGTGAGGATCTGCGTCAGGCGGAAGGTGAGGACGCCGTGGCGCCTCTCTTGCCACTCCTCAAAGAGGGGTCTTATCGCTGCAATCGTGGCGTGCCCAGCACTGGATTGCGACAACCGTACTCTCCATGTTGCCATGAGATCCCGCCGGAGCTCCGTCCGCTGTGCCGCGATTTTTCGCGGCAGCGGAGTTACACCCCGGCGTTTCGCCTCCTCGCGCCACTTCCATACGTGCGCGAGGACTTTTGCCTCCAGATCCCATGGCGTAGTGTGAAGTCTAGGAATTCAATCCACTTGAATGTAATCTTTTCGAAATAAATTTATTCTTATTCTATATTCTTATTCTTATTTTTATTCAACGTTCACCGGCTTTAACTAGTCCGGTGAACGTCACTCAGCACACGCAGGTGAAATACAGAAATATTAGTGGAACGCGCCGGTCTCATAATTTTTTTTTTGTAACCATTCGTCGTTCCCATAGGCTCGCTAGTTTACACCAGCTCAACCAGCTTGATGGATTTTAACATTTGAGGTGTCGTTAGATTCTTCTTAATTGCGGGATTATAGGCTATATCTTTACTAATATTATATAGAGAAAAGATTTAATATTTTGTTTGATTTCTTGTAATGGATAAACTTAAAAAATACTTAACTGATTTTTAAAATCCTTTCACCTATAGAAAGCTACATTATCAGCGAGTATCATGGGCTGTATTTTTTTTCAAGATATCAAAGATTTGCCTATAAGTCGGTATTTGGCGTGCCCTTCGAAAACTTTTGATGATACATAAAATTAATAATGTGCTACATGTTTTGTAGTATGAGTACTACAAAACATGTAGTACATTATAAATTTTATGTATCATCAAAAGATGAGTCTTTACCCACAAAAAAGTCCGCGAGGTATATGGCTAACTGTTATAGTAACATAACATTACGCATGTATTCCCTGAAGGGGTAGGCAGTGGTGAACCTATATAGTACACCCACATTCGCCAGTTTCGTTTAAGTCCCATGTTGGAGGCGAGTCTATTGCCATCAAACGGGCACCAATCCAGACTCCGGGCTGCTACTGATAAATTCCAGATGGAAAAATCCAATAACACTTTGGCCGACCCGGGAGTTGAACCCAGTACCTATAAATTACAAAAATATTGGTATCAAATAAAAGCTAGCAATGAGTCAATTACAAATATATAAAGTGGTGGTCATATTACAATTAGAGACACAGAGTCACTTGGCAGTGTTAATTACTTTTTATGTTATTATTGCAATTAATTGGAGGTAAAAGATTAAATTACCACATTAAAATGTACACTCGCAACTCTAGTTTAAGAACGATCATGCTGATCGCTTCTTGATTCTCTTCTCTACTACTTTCTCTTATCTGTCTACTGTTTTTTGTGATACCCTAATTTGTCAGTTAAAACTTGTAATTGGCCTTCTTTCACTAACTGTCAACTATCTGTATCCTAGCTGTAAGTTTTCATAAGAAATAAATAAAATAAATAAATAATAGCTTACTTCCTTAAAATGACCGTTTTCTAGTACCAAGCGTCTCTGAGTAACAGCGGGGACAGACAGACAGACAGACGGAAATAGTAAAACTACAAGGGTTCCTTGGTTACTATGGAACCCTAAAAATGGGTAAAAACAAAAGCTGTGACGCAGTAACAGGAAAACATTCTTGTGGATTTTGCATTTCAAACGAAAATGGGTTTACAGAAAAATAGCTGCCCACTTAGAGTGTTCGGTAAAGATGGTATTTAACGCCATTGCACATTACAGACAGCATGGAACATCGGATAATGTGCCTAGAAACATTCTGCCAAAGACAATTCAAGAAGACATGCTTATGACTCGTTTGGCTAAGACGGACCTCTTCAAAGTTTCTATCTAATGTTATACGAAAAGGAGTATTTTCACAGGACGACCCTCGGAACGTGTCCGCAAGACTAGTCCGTAGGCGGTTAGTTGAAGGAAAATTATATTAATTTATTATTCCCAACACAACTAGCATTATAGGTTGCCCCAAATCGGTAGCGTGATCTTAAACAATATTTTTTCCATTACAGCGTATCACATGTAAAGTATTTTTTGTGAACTCATTCAGAGAATAGGTAAATAAATCAACCCTTTCCGCGATTTCGTTAAGTGTATGCAAAGCGCGCGTCAGAGGTGCAGCTATACCCAGCAGGTTGTTCCGGCCGCGAGGCATCGCCAGTTACCGCGGTCTCCATCGCCGCGACACATAATTATCACGTTCAGGCACACATCCTCTAGCACACCTGGGTTAGAGATCTTTCCATGCAATAGCTTAAAATTATATGTAACAAATGCCAAATCCCTTCTTGTTTCCAGCTTGTTTTGTGATTAGTAATTTTGAAAATTGAACTAAGCATTGCTCATTATAACTCACACACAACACACCCACACTCACTCACACACACACTCACTCATGATACACATACCACACGTACACGCTTGATCTGGCCTTTTTCTGCAAAACGCTCATTTATTTGCAGAGCTGTTGGTATACTTTTTAACTACCCTTTTATTTTTGTTTTATTTTTATTTTCTTGCATGTTTACATTGTCTACATTTCAATTGCATAAAGTGACAAGTGGAAGTGTGGAGTCTCTTACTTTTTTTTTTGGATGGGAAATCATCAAATAACTTCTCCCGCTCTGGGCGGAGCGGGAGGGAGTGTCAGACTCTTACTGACTAAAACCCACCCGTATTCCTTCCGTTGCCTGTATTTCGGGGGCCTCGGTGACCCATTAGTACCTTCCCGCGACCCCGGCAGGGGAGTCTCTTACTACAAGCAACTCCTTGCTTAAAAGGGGATCTCCAATAATTTGTATCTAAAGGCCAATTTGTAATTGAAATAAACGTTTTTATTTATTTTATTATTGTTGTATCCAACCTTATCTAACACAAACAGGGTTGGGTACATCCATGGCTAGAAAGGATAGATCCCATAAAGTTTCATGTACAGGTACCATGTGAATTTATTCTGTATGCGCTCCAACATTAGGACATATTTGGTTTCATGTGGAGCCGAGAGTGATACGGGGTTGGTCCCGTGAGAATGGTTGAAGGGCCAATGGATCAGTATCAGCACAGAAGCATCTTAGAGGAAACAATGATCCCATATTCTAATTAATATTTGCCAATGACTTGGATATTTCAACACAATAATGACCAAAAGCATACAGCAAACAGCGTAAAAGTGTTTCTCAGAGAACAATCGGCCACAATGTTGGAGTGGCCTGCTAATAGTCCGGATTTAAATCCGATGGAGAATTTATGACACATCGTGAAGAAAACACTGTCGGATAAACATATTACTAACGTCAACCAACTTTACGGCGCATTTGTTGAAGTTTGGAGAGGTATTCCATTGGAAACGAGTGAAAAATTGATGGAATCAATGCCACGTCGTCGCTGTAAAGCTGTCATCGACAGCAGAGGCTACCCAACCAAGTAGTAATCGATTATGAATAAGTTATTCCATTGTACCCATTTCACGATTTATCCAAATGATTGAAGTTTTGTTCAATTTTTAGTGTTGATTTCTTGTTTCTAATTAGTTGTCCGACTGTACTAAAGATATTGATGTTTTTTTTTTTTCAAGTTACATAATTAAGTATATTTTTTTTTAATTATTATTAATTATCAGAATGTTAATGATCTTTTTTAAACTATAGGTACGAGTGTACATTTTAATGTGGTAAATGAATATTTTACCCGCGTTTAATTGCATCAACAACAACAACAAGTAATTAACAAGTAACTCAAGTGACAACCAAGTGACTCTTTTTTTTTTGGGTGGGAAATTATCAAACAACTTCTCCCGCTCTGGGCGGAGCGGGAGGGTGTGTCAGACTCTTAGTGACTAAAACCCACCCGTATTCCTTCCTGTTGCCTGTGTTGCCAGGGGCCTCGATGACCCTTTAGTACCTTCCCGCGACCCCGGCAGGCATCGGCCCTAGTGGACCCCTACATTGTGCTGACGACATCTCTTTGAGGCACGCGTGGAATACGAAGCGCCGTCGACCCATTGCTCACCGTCCGCAAGCCCACGCCTACGGTGGCCGGAAATCCGCCCGGGATTCCCGACGCCCAGGGCGTCTCCTGCGGTGGCTAGGGGCGAGAGGGCGCGAAACATGCCTTTCCCTAAACCGTCCCGCCTCCTCCTTCGCGAGCATTACTGCTTCGCAGAAGGAGGCGACGGCTGCCAAATGCCCTCTCGCTCCGTACCATGGCCTGAACCAGGGCCGGACGCGAGAGATCTCTGCCGCCGATCGCCTCCACGAGGACACGGCGGTGCTCTGCCCAAGCCGGGCAGACCTCCACCGTATGTCCCACCGTGTCCTCCGGGTGATCCACACAGTGGTGACGCCCGGGCGTTTCCTCCCGCCTTATCCGACACAGGAACCTCCTAAAGCTGCCGTGTCCGGTGAGGACCTGCGTCAGGCGGAAGGTGAGGACGCCGTGGCGCCTCTCTAGCCACTCCTCAAAGAGGGGTCTTATCGCCGCAATCGTGGCGTGCGCAGCACTGGGTTGCGACAACCGTTCTCTCCATGTCGCCATGAGATCCAGCCGGAGCTCTGTCCGCTGTGCCGCGATTTTTCGCGGCAGCGGAGTTACGCCCCGGCGTTTCGCCTCCTCGCGCCACTCCCATACGTGTGCGAGGACTTTTGCCATCTTTGGCAATCCGACAAGGAGGCTCGCTGCCTCACAGGAGACCGTGCGGTATCCCCGGACTATCCGGATGGCCATGACCCTTTGGGCCGCGCTCAACCGGCGGGCTGGCTGCAGCGCCAGAGAACACGCCCATACAGGAGCCCCGTAGAGGGCCATGGACCGCATAACCAAGTGACTCTGTGTTTCTAATTAAATAACCACCACCAAAAAGCTTGAAATAAAGCAAATTGCATAACAAAAACACATAACTGAAAAGAGAAAATCAAGCATTATAATCTATAGAATTTTGGTATCGTAGGCGGGATTCTGCAACCTTTCTTCGACAATCATTTCTCCTTTGTACTGATCACCGACAGGACGTTTCGTTTTTGAGAGATTCGTCGATAGAACGTTTCACCTATTGACGTTTCGCCGACAGAACCTTTCATATACGTCATTTTCGACGCCAACGCAAACCCAGAGGGCAGAAGCCTTAGAGAAACGTCGAGTAACATGGCTGGCTCTCTAAAATAAGATTACTATGAGCAAGTTTGATTTGTTAATGAACTATTCGTTTTGAATATTCACAAGCTTTGTCGTCTTATGTATAAAATTTTTAATACAAACGTTGCAGATGGATTGCTTAATTAGATGTTTTATATACCCGCTAGCTGTTTTACAAAATAGCTACGTTCATAATTACTGAACATTAGATTATTAATTATTTTTAACACGCAATATTAGATTAACTTTTTGCATTATTAATTCAGCGGTTCAATGATTAGATGTTAGGTAAAAGAACGTGAAAAGAAACGTCAGAGCTGGTTCTTTTTTCATATTTCAAAATTTGGTTTCATGTTTAATAAAAATTTGTTCAGTTTCATGAGTCACATGCTCCTTTTAATTATCGCTAGACCATGCCTAAGCAACAAGTAATTGAGAGAGACAAACTATCTTTGTTACGGTACCAAAACGAGAGTATGTTGTGTGTAATGTGGAGATTTTATAAAAAAAATTAGCATTTATTAATTAATTATAAATTAAATTAATAGCATTAATTTTACATAAGACAGTCCCCCAAAACGCCCACCCTTCACCTAGTGCTTTAGCTGGGCAGAAGAAGTGGCGCAACAAACTCCCCGGAGCAGCGCAGCTGTCTGTTCAGTTAGAAAAAAAAAGGATTCTATACAAAAGTATGCAAAATAATGTACACTACGCGCAACACAAAACATTCAATTATTAGCCATATGCCAGCTAGCACACACCACTAAACCAACAAACAAAAAAAAAGAAGAAAGAAACAATATCTTTGAATATTTGCTACACGACCAATCAAGGTGGAGCGGACTTCTTTATTGGAAAATGTCCACACTTTCTTCCATGGAACAGTTATTGTTGGCATCTGATGGAGTAGATTAGTTATAACCCAGAATGTTGCCAGGGACACCTGATATTCTCCGACTGAAAAAAAAACTCTTTACTAAAAGTCGAGAAATAATGAGATTTGAAAGTCCATTGAGTTTAATTGAAATGTATCAATATCGGAATATATTACATGACAAATAATGCTATTAAACCTGCCGGTGATCGTAATGGAATACTTACCGGTAGCTAAATCCAAAAGATCGAGGGCATTTTGATCGGGTCTAGTTTCTCTGCAAGAAGTTGCAGTAATATTTTTTATTAGTGGAAATCTCTCTTCAAAAACTGTATTTGAATTTGTATACACTGTATCAAAGTCCAGGGATAGCTGAAAAAAATACATTTTTATAATTTATAGTTTAAATTATACCAAAATAAAATTTTAACCCTGACTGACAAATAGCTAATCTGAATTCCATCAAACGTAGTACAGAATCGTTCTTAACAGCTTCCAAACAAAAAAAAAACACATTGGAATCGGTCCATCCGTTAATGCCATGCAGAGACAGTCAGACAGGCCTTAACACATGAAATGCCAAGACAGTGTAAATTACACAATATACAAGTCACCCTGTTCGTGTCCTTTAGGCAAAGTGAGGGCAGGAAACCAGGTAAAATATTCTTTGTGTGAGATTCTTTGTCTCCGAAAGTTAGCTGTGTCTTAGTTCAAAAGTGACGCACCACTTTGCTGTGACCAAAATCTCGGGGTGATAAAGAAGCTCGCAGCCAGCGAAAGCAGTCTTTTGTAGATAAGACAGATTCAGGTGAGTCAACCTCTTTTTTTTTTTGGTTGGGAAATTATCAAATAACTTCTCCAGCTCTGGGCGGAGCGGATGGCCGCAATTGTGGCGTGCCCAGAACTGGGTTGGGACAATCGCACTTTCCATGTCACCATGAGATCCCGCCGGAGCTCTGTCCGCTGTGCCGCGATTTCACCCGGCAGCGGAGTTACGCCCCGGCGTTTCGCCTCCTCGCGCCACTCCCATACGTGCACAAGGACTTTTGCCTCCAGATCCCATGGTGGCAATCCGGCAATACACTTCCGTTGCTGAGTTAATTATGCGACTTTTTATTGATGTTGAAATAATTTCGCAATGGATGGAAGAGGCGAAAGACGAAGGATTTATTTTGTATTTCAAAAAGTCTATTCAAAAAGCCTTATTTCTAGAAGTGACAAATTGTAAGGACGTATTTTTGACTTGTCCGATCAATAACTCTTATTTATAAACTAAAAAAAAAACAGCCAATGGTGCCGATTCCCTTGTTCACAAACTAAACTAAATTTAAGTTCAGTGCATCCTTTTCTTTCTATTTCATTAAGAAAAGGACAGAAGATCAATTTTAGTTTAGTCCTGCCAAATTAATCAGCGTTTGACGTAGATTTAGTAGGCAAGTTTTTAATGACGTCTAAACTTGTATGGAGTAGTGACAGGCGCTGATTAATTTGACAGGACTAAACTAAAATTTATCTTCTGTCCTCTTCTTAATAAAATAGAAAGAAAAAGATGCACTGAACTTAAATTTCGTTTAGTTTGTGAACAAGGGAATCGGCGCCAATGAATTTTTAGATTTTTAAAAATTGAAATAATATTGTAGTCTAAATCTTTACGTGAACTTACATTTAATGAAGGAACATCTAGTTTTTTTTTTTTCTATTTTTGTAAAGTTTGTTTATCATAGAAATACAACCTTTTGAACAGATGCTCCTCATTTGATCTCTACAGCCCAGTAACTGGGTAACACGATTCTCCTTTGTAAATTATTCAAAGAACATACCAATTTAAATTGTTTTACTGTATTACAAATTATCCTAACTTGGGTTTTGTATGCGATGTCTGCAATTGTGAGCAATGTTTATTTATTATAATAATTTTGTGAAGTCATACTACAAGTAACTTGAACCTACTAGCGCCATACGTCTCATCATAGATAAAGGATTTTTATATTTTATGCGTCTCATCATCAGTGTAAACTCTAAACGATTGTAAAAGTCAAAAAACTTACAATACTGATATCACTTAACTTGTCAAATGTTATCTGCTAATCACTCCTACTAATCATACTCGAAACTGTCCCAACTCCTGAGCACCAGTAGTGGCACTATAAGTAGTCGTCCAGCAAGTCAAATCAAATCAAATCAAAAGTCATTTATTCAAACTAGGCTGAGAATCAGCACTATTCGAACGTCAAAATTACATAAGACAGTCCCCCAAAACGCCCACCCTTCACCACTTCACTTCACTTCAATTCACACAAGATCGGCGGCTACGTGCCCCGACTGCCACGCGAATCTAATTTCCTATAGCGTTTTCTACACTATAATGCCGATCAACCTTACTGTACAAGAAGACGCTTTAAAGCACAGATCTGTAAGGAAATAACATTTTTATCCCATCTATTCGAAAAGAGGCGAAGGGTTCCGCGTCAAGTGCGAGCAAAATGGGTCATTCCGGCGCACTTATTAATAACAGTGACGAAATGAGTTTTGAATTTGGAACATATATTTAATCAAAAAGTTTGAACGCAATTCGCTTCGATAAAGTTCTGGCTGGTAATAAAACGAGCGCGCCTGCCAAGGCGGCATTTTGAACCATATAAAAAAAAATACGCGGGAACTCCTTATTCGTTTTTTCATTACTTTTTGTCAAAATATAACAGAAAATTTTGAATTTGATATTAATATAAATTTGTAATTTGGTTATGTGAATATAAATATTCGTCACTACTAAAGGCATCTCTTTTTTATTTTTCTCATAGAGGGGGATGAAAAGCAGAGTGTGCCACACGGTACCAAAATTATTTAACCTCGAGCGACGTACTTTGAATCCCTCGCTACGCTTAGGATTCTACTTTAGAATCCTTTGCTTCGCTCTGGATTCAAACAATCGCTCTCGCTCTCAATACATTATTTTGGTCCCTTGTGACACAATCTAATATTAATAATCTAATTAGTTAGTTTAGTAATTATTAATAATCTCTGATTTGCTGAAAACAAACGGGTTGGTTATTTTTTCAGTTACTTAGCTGTTTCGATATTCAAAACAAGCGATATCGTGTATAATACGAGTAGCTGAGGTTTTTAATATGCCTGTTAATCAGTTCAAAATAAGTATCTGTGTAACGAGTTTAATAGTGGTTGAGCAAAAATTTCGTTTTGCCCATCAAATTTGCACGACTGTAAGTTGCACTAAATCTGACGATAGGTAGAAATAAGATTCTTCTTAAATATTTCTTAGAAAACACGAACCTACTTTTCATACATTTCACATTATTTTTCTGGTTTATATTTTTTCTCAAATTAGTCTATTGTATTTTTTTCTAGAGCAAAAAACGGTTTCATTAGATAGAATACTAAGAGGTAAGATTTTTCTCATATAAGTACTTCTTTAAGTATAAGTTAGATTTTAACTAACGTAGCTATTTGATATAATAAGAATTAGAATTACATTCCTGTTCTATCTTTCTATCAAGGGAGAAAAATCGCTATAAAATAAAAAGTTGGGAATATAAAACCAAGTAGACTTTATATACCCAACTAGTAGAGGTATGACGTACGTATGTATGTACAGCATGCACCGCCGCATCTCAGGCACGACGGACATCAAAATGTTTGCCCCCGACGCGGGGTTCGGGAACTGACCGCGCGAGGCCGCGTCGGGATCACGCCCAGATTAATCTTAAGTCTTCTCCTATCAAATCAATGCCGCGTTTTTTTTAGTTTTCATAAACGTCGTACCTTGTAAGCGTATACCCAAAGGGGCCTGGTGGCAACCAAACCATTAGGGCGCGTGGAAATAGACGATAAAACACAACCAATTTTTTTTTCAACCACGTGATTTTCTTTTAAAAATTTTTGGTTGTTTTTTTTTACTTTTTTTAACATCTTTTTTTTATTTTTCCATCTTTAAAATATAATATAAATACTTATTCAAAATGACGTGAGAGATTTTTTTATTTAATTATGCCACAGTATTGTAATACCTCACACAAAGAAAATAAATGAGCGAAATGGCATTAATTTCAACATGGCAATGGCAATAAAATGGTATTAATAGTAAGTAAAATGGCATTAATTTCAATATGGCAATGACAAAATGGCAATAAAATCTATTTAGAATCAACTTATTGAGTATGGAATAAGTTTGTTCTAAATAGACTTTTTCTTCTATTGTATTATATATTTATTTTGTAATATATATTTTCCAACGTCAATGAATATAACATTAATGTGGATAACAGTTATATAAATAAAGTAATATAATTTGAGTTATTTATTAGCAAAATCATTTATTATAATATAAATAACTTATTAAATAAATGGAGATGTTTAAGGTTCACGTTGTATAAAGGTAGCTTTTGAAGACATGTCAAGTTATAATTTGGTATCATGTCAATGTCCGTGAAGATATTCCTTCATATTGTGAGGTGAGCAGAACCCTTAGGTGGTATATCAGTCGCTTAGTCGTCGCCGCCGGTCATGACTTCCATGAATTCTGGAAATAAAGAGATTTCTGGTTATAATACCTTTGAAAAGTAAAAGTGTGCATCAACCACTGAGGAAAATAGCCAAAATCGCATTTTTTTACTAACGGATATCTAATCGGATTGGATCTACTTCCTTAAATCTACGTAAGCGTTACGTTAGTTAGTTTTGTGTATAGTTACGGTTTTTATTTATTTCTGTCTTTTATTTATTATAAATTGACTCTTTATTTAATTTTTATTCTCCTAGTGGGATTTGTATGTCCGTAGATGTGCCTGTGGCATCACAGCGGGCCCTATCAGAATACCAGCGCTGCGATATTTATTTTTTAAACATCGCAGCATTATGCTGAGATAGGAGCCTTTTTGGCGTCGCACAAGTCGTTTTTATTTATTTTCTTTTTTGTTTTTTGTTTATTCGAACAAATACGTAAATTTTAATAGTTTTAAATGCTCCTTTTTTACTTTTTTATTTCTTATGCGTGTCCCAAATAAAATATTTTTCTTTCTTTCTTAAAAGATGAGTCTTGTTTCAGTTGCAAAAGTTATACAACGAGCGAAGAACGCGCCTACATCTAGAATACATAGGTACATCTATTTTGTTTGATAATACATATTCGCCTGACATTAGGGACTGCCAAACTGTTGCTGTTTTTAAAAGAAAAGTGAAAGAACAATATCTTTCCACTTCGCCATAGTTGCATATTATGTATTTATTATTTTATACTATTAATTATAATTATATAAGTATTTTATTGATATTTATTTTATAAGTATGTATTTATGTAAGTATATTCTCTTATTGTATATTTAAATTAGTGAACAGTTTTTTTTTGTTTTTATGTATTTTGTTTTCTCTTCTACACTTACACACGGTGTCTACATCTCTTTGTCGACTGTCCTATCGCAGGTATGCTGGAAGAGATTTCTTTAGAAATAAGCATCACCTTTGTACGTATTTTTCTGTTCCTTTCTTCTTGTCTGTATATAGGTGTGTACATAAACAGTTAAATAAATAAAAAAAATATATTCAAAGATAACTAAATTCAAATATTCCCAGATTTAACATTATTTTGGTGCAGTTTACTGGTAAAATAATTTATAGCCTCGAGATAAACTACACAGAAAATGCGATTTCTAGATCGTAAATTAGTTCGCTGTAATCAATTTATTAACAAACCAGCTGAACTCGACTCTGTAACGAGAATGTTACGGAAATAGCAAACTATCTTTAGATTTGGCTAAGAATCTGTCACTAGCCTTACCACTAGGCCTATATTTAAAACTTAGTAGTTTATTAGATACGTTTTATCGAGGTTTGTGTGCAAGAATAATAAGACATCTCAATTGAAGCTTGAAAAGTGACTAAGATTAAAAAAGGAGAATCCAGTAGTTTATCTTTCAATATATATTGTGTGAGAAAATAAAGGATGAGCTGCGGAATATGTTGCTACTGTGGTGGCATCTACAACGCCACATGCGAACTACGCATATCAAAAAACCTGACGTCACAAAAATCCTGCATCGCGCAAGCAGAGTTTACCGCGCGACTGGCATAATTATATACAACATCCCGACATCAACCGTCGGGCAGTTACCCACCAGACACGACACCCGTTTGGTCGGAGATTCCTCCCTCTTCTATGGAGGATCTTCTATGGAGGACTTTACACCTCATACCTCTATACTACCATCAATTTGTTCGTCAAGACGCTGTCGAAATTTCGATTTTGAACTTCACCATCAACATTTGGTTTAAAATCATTTCGAGAAATTTGACAGTTTCGTATAACCTGGGGGGGTCAACCATCACCTCTTATAGCAGTATTATCATAATATTACTTCACAGTGGGAATGTGACAGAGCTGTACAGGACTTATAGCTCCATCTCTTTCTCACGCTGAAGTCATATTGAAATAATACTGCTATAAGAGATCATGGTTGCCCCCTTGATGTGCTGTTGACTGTACATTGGTAGGGTGCCTACTGCTTATTCAGCAATAGGCACTTACAAGCTAATCTAACGCAAGGCAGAAAACCCAAAATATTTGAACCGTTTTTTTACATTACTTCTGGCAAACCATGATCATCATCATCATCATTCTCCTGCCCTGATTCCAATTTATTTAGGGTCGGCGCAACATTTCTTTTTCCTCCATATTTACATAAAATTGGGAAGCCAATTGGCTCCGTTTTATCTCACAAACTGGCTGAATTATTTTAGTGCGGCTGGGTAATATTGACAGCAGGCATGTATTTTATAAATGAGTTAAAAAGTTTAAAAATGTATTCCTGGGAAATGGGGACGCATGAAAACGTTTTTATTAAATCCGCGGAAAAAATGTATAGATGCGAAAGGTGGTCAGCAATTTCAATGAATTTGAATTTTGTTTATTTTAAGGAATAAAACGGGTTGAAAACAAATTATTTGAACTAAAATATTCAAAAGGAAAACCCTCGTATTTCCTCAAAATGATTACGAAACACAATACTATTAAAAAAAAGATCTTTCGATTTTACCTAAATAGGTTAAAGTTATTAACCAATTTAGGGAAAACCGAAAGATCTTTTCTGATCCATAAACGATTTTATTGTTGCCGTTGTAAGGCCACATCAATATTTAATAAAAATTGAAGTGAACCTTCTAAAGTGGATTGATATTTGTAAAAACACTGATTCCAGATAGTCCCAAAAAATGCATATCCTACGACATCACTGTGAAAAAACGTTAAAGTAATTAATTAGTCTTAATAACACTTTATATTATTATGTTATTATAGTAAGTGTGATTTACCATCGAAGTCAACAGTTCCTGAGCCATCAGAGTCAATTTCCTCAATCATCATGTCTAACTCCTCAGCACTGATCTTGTCATCCAGCTCTCTAAGGATTTCTCTTAAGACGTCTGTTGTAATGTAACCGTTGCCTGAAATACAAAGAAAACTTCTATAAGTACACTTAATAAAACATAATTACCTTATAAAACTCCTCATTATTGGGATTTAGGGGTCTGTGAGAGAAAGTGGGCCGTAGATAATCCACAACGCGGGCTCAGTGCGGGATGACGGACTTTACGCCATGTTTTCAATTTTTAGCTCTAGGCAACACTGGTTTCCATAACCAATTTTGGACTAGTGATGATGAAATAAATTGCAAAAATAAACTACGCGCTTGTCTGTTTTGAATCCACTAGCTTCGACTCATAAGGCGTAGTTGGCATTGAGTCCCGGAAAAATTAAGCTTCTTTGTATCTGTTGAAATCGTAAGTAGGTAAATTCATTCATTAGTGTAGATCGAATAACTGGATTTATATGGCATAGGCACTGAAAGCATTCTAAAGGAAACTTATAATTTGAAAACGCGGTGTAATCAGCAGCAAATTATTAAATTTCTCTCAGCTCATAATTCAAAGGTGTTCTATATTTTAGATTTCGTTGAGTAGTTACGGTACGTTTTCAAGTCTGTCGGAAAACTACGATACTACTAGGTACAAATACGTAAACGCATGCCATGTCGAATTGTGTAAAACCCTGAAATCTATTGGGTCAATCGTGGACTAAATGCTCTTAAAACTCAATTTGTTTCCTTAATGACCGAAAAGGTTAACTGTAGTAAATTGGGCAAACAGTTTAAAAGTAAGTCATTTTGATCCTTTTGTACTTGTAATAAAGTTCAATTGATTTTAGAAATTTATTTACGAGGATATGAAATAAAATTACGTTTCTGGGAAAATTATAACGTATCGCCTGAGTCTTGGCCCGGGGTTCGTCCGTTCCGACCTCACTTGAATTTTATATTTTAAGTAAGGATATCCACCTGAACACAGAATTTTGAAACAAATTAATTATGTATAGAAGACCGTAATGGTAATAAATACATATTCATGGAAAATATATTCAAAGCTCGGTGTATTTCCGTCAAATAGGAAACACTCACGTGTAGGTGTTGTAATTTTGGAGATAATCTTCTATATAGATAGACATATTTAAATACTAATCCCCTTATTCATAAAACTTAGCATGCCCATTTTAGTTAAAGTAGGTTTTGACACTTTCTAACAAATGTCAAACTGACAGATAAGGACAAACGACCGTTAGCAGCATTTTGACTAAAATAAGTTTGTTGGACGTTTATGAATAAGAGCCAAAATTTTTGGCAATAAAGATCTACAATGCTAGCAGATGATCAACCTACGCTTATAAAAAAAATATTGCATGAACGGACGCTTTTACAAAAATAATTTATGGAAAGGTTTTCGTCTTTCTACTCATGGATCCGAAGCATTAGAAATAATGGAAAGGTACCTATTTGTTATTGCTGCCATCTTGGATAAAATATAATAGACGTACACGTGCGAATGGGAAAAGAGATAAGCTTGTGAACATAAATGTCAAGAGAAATATCATCAGGGGTGTTTTCAACACGTGTAAAACGAGAATATACCAGTTTTGATCAACAGTGAAATTACCAAACATTGAATTAATAAAAAACATTGATTTATCAAATACGAGCACTGAATACACACAGTTGACAGTATTAGAATAATATTATCTAGATTCGTTAGTCATCATTCTCCTGCCCTTACCCCAATTTATTAGTGGTTGGAGCAACATGTCCCTTTCTTCCATACTTCTCTATCAGTTGTCATTTCGGTAGTTACCTCCTTTCTAGCCATATCATCTTTCACACTATCCATTCATCATGTCTTTGGTCTTCCCCTACTCTTATAGCCATCGACATTCATACTCAAACTTTCCTCACGACATTTTCCTCATTCCTTCGCATCACATGCCTGTATCATGACAGCCGATTTCCGCATAACCTTTCAGTCACCGGTGCCACTTTCAGACTTCCTCTTACGTACTCATTTCTTATTCTATCCATCCGTGTCACACCACACATCCCTCTTTTTTTTTGGGTTTGAAATCATTAAATAAGTTCTCCCGCTCTGGGCGGAGCGGGAGAGTGTGTCAGACTCATACTGACTAAAACCCACCCGTATTCCGTCAGTTGCCTGTGTTGCCAGGGGCCTCAGTAACCTTTTGGTACCTTCCCGCGACTCCGGCAGAACCACACATCCTTCTTAGCATTATCATCTCAGCTGCATGCATTTTCCTTTAATTCATATGTGGCCCAACATTCTCATCCATACAAGATTATTATTTAGATTGTCTAAATTCCTTAGTTTGCAAAATTAGTTAAATGTAGAATGATAGTGAAAAACAATAGGTAGGCAACTACAATAAAAAAAAAACTATCAAGTTTTGACAATTACGAATGAAAAAATAACTAGGGCTGTTGGTACGAAAACACTTAAAAATTAAAAGAAAATATACCCACATCGACTGTAAATTTTAAAAGTTTTAATATCTCAATCATTCAACATTTAGGTATGATAGACATATAACAAGTATTTACTTATCACTAAAAACCTACTTTCAATCATAAATACGTAAGTAACATATTCATTACCTACTCGAGTTTTATCGCACACTGTAGTTATCAAGAAACACGATTCTTCCGCCATATTTTATTCGTAATGATTTAAACCCTAGATTGAGACAATAATGAAGCTAGGTATTTATAGAAATCAAAGTCTGGCTCTCCTGACACCGATTAGAGTGTCAACGATATGATTAATGACATATTATCATTTCCAAATCTTATAGACGTTGCCAAATTGTGCAATGGTATTTAAAATAACAAAAACTATGGTACATACTGCATTAGTGTTTATCTCGCCCTTCAGTCACGTGTGATCTATTGTTCGATTGATCATGGCATTAAAAACTCTTGGCTTGAGAATGAAATTGGAATGTTTTTGGCCAAATAAGTAACAATCGCTTCTACTTTTAGTTGTAGTACTCGTAGGTAAAGAGCTATGTTAGAAACATTTATACATAAAGAAGTTAAAGGAATATATATGATATAATACCCCTTATAAATAGAATATCTTGTTATCATTTATTATATGAATAATAACCCCAGCACATATATATTTATTTATATGTGCTGCCAATGCTTTAAATATAGCATGTGTTAATAAATGAAAAAAAGGCAAATTAGAAAATCTTATTCTTATATTATTACGCATTTGTCAAATCTTATTTATAGGTAATTTATTACCACAAGCATATTTTCACTCAACACGGCTCTATTGATTGCCAACGGTATTGTCTCAGGACAAACGAAGTACGCTTCAAGTAGAAGTCTGAAGGTTGTCCTAATCTTCATAACGATCTTAATCTTAAAAGAAATTGCTCACTAAATTCTGTTTCAGTTCATTGAATGTAAAGGCAGTCTGTAGTCTGAAGGTGTCTCACAGACAGGCGTGACGCTACGGTGCGATACGATTCTGGTAGAACAATTTCCATTAAGTTTTCATAGAAATTGTTCTACTAGTGTCGCGTCGCGCCTGTCGGTCGGAGCCTTTATCGTTAAAATGCTAGTCTTGTTTGATCCTTTACAAACGAGATATTTCACTTTTTTTTAATGTTGCTGTTTTTCTACTCCGCTTACCAGGTATGAGAATCTATTTTTATCCATCACTCTATTCAGATGGTGAACTTTCGTATATTTTTGGGAACTGTTAAAGAGACAGAGAAAAAATTTACAAAAAAAAAAACGTAAAATGTACCTATAAAACGAGAGCTCTATCCTTGGCCAGTAAAAGCGCCTTTGAACATTATTCAATTTCATTGTAATCATCGTTTTTGAACGCGAGAATGCGTGTCAAATGAGAAAATGAAAAAGGAATCTATTAGAAAAATTTAAAGCGTCTACAAATTTCTATCGTTTATATTAAAGGCGAAATATATTTTAAATACTTTTATACCTATGACTAAAGCGATGTAGGTACTTATTCAATGAACTCCCAATACAATGTACGAACACGTCTTCTTAATTAGTTTATATATTTATTTATTTATATATACTTTATTTTTCACCAAATTAAACATTACAAAAAAAAAAAATATTCACTACAAACCATGGGCGGCCTTATTGCTTACTGCGATCTCTTCCAGGCAGCCATGGAATGGACAGTGAATTTCTGGACATAAAATGGGGTTGTGTTTGGTTGTTTTTAGTTCTATTATTTGGAATTGGATCTCCCACAAAAGTCCCTCTCCCTCTCTCGTATCGGCAAGAACTATATGAGAATAGGTCATACCGTGGCTGACCTGACTGCCCATGTATAATTGCCCGTGCTCATGCCTAATATACCCATGCCAATATTTGTAAATTTTGAAAAAATGCCTTTTAAGTGCCTATTTGAAATAAATGATGTGACTTTGACATGATTCGCCGGAAGTACTATAGGGTGTATATGAGCTCTGGTACCAGAATAGAGACGTTGCCGCTAAATAAGAAGCTATGCTGAATTTTTGCTATTTATCAAGAGCACGTGTTCACTTTCCGCGCCTAAAACAGTTGTGTTTTAACCTAAAACAAACCCTTCTTTTACAATTTTGAAACCGATTCTTAAGTTGAATTGAGTGATCGAATGTAATTAAAACCATTTTTCTGCCAGCCTGCATGATGTTGTTGGATCCTTTTTGTTGACAATCTTTACAGTACCTACATTTAAATGTCGGGTATGTTAGAATATTCTGAGCATTCTGTACCTTCTTTGTCGTATAACCGGAATGCCTCTTTAAGTTCCTGCTGCATCGCTTCAGCATCCTCCTCAACCATGAACCTGGAAGCCAGGGTCACGAACTCCTCGAACTCCAACTCACCAGAGCCTGAAATTATAAGCGATAAATGTTTTTACCGTTCCACGTAATGTATTGTTTTAAACGGACTGCAACTATAGGTGCGAACTAACAACAACATAAACTTTAATTTCCAAAATAATTAAGGTACGTCGTTAATATCATCAACCGAGCATTTGTTCAACTAAGATTAAATTTAATTTATTCATTTCAATATGACTATATCCTGAACTTTTTAATTAATATTGTTTATCTTGCAATAGTTCTGATCAAAAAAGAAGAATAACAATAAACTTTCAACCAAGCGATAGATTCAATGGAAACAAATACCATATTTATTCAAACAAACTCTGTAAACAAAGTAACGATTCTCAAACAAAGTCAAACAAATGTAAGCCGACTGAAATAAAGGCAATTCGCACAAATTCCTACAAATCATTCTCTACGCGTAACGAGTTTAGTTCAAGTTGGCCCTTTTGTTTAGAAAGGCTCAACTGTAGGCTGAACACAAACGGTCTATGTTTAGTAAAGCATTAAGAAGAAAAATTAAAAGTTTGACTTTGATTAAAGACTTTGAAATGTATGTACCTATTTGGGAGATTGTTTATAAAAACCGTGATAATTTATGAAAACAGCAATTTCAGCGACAAATGTTTTGATTAGCAAGCAAGGTTACAAAATGCCGAACTGCATTCATTTCAAAAATGTATTTCAAGATTTCTTCCCGCGCATAGACCTAGAGTTTAAATCGTTCACTAACAAAAGTGCATTCCATTTCCTCAACTATTCCATAATGGAATGCAAATGGAACACAATGTAGGTACTTAAATAGAAACAATTTATTAATCGTTCAATTAAGATGTTTTCGTAATTTAGAGAGCCAACTGTGTTCTAATTGGCATCTGTAACACTCCCGTTCACAATAATTTACTTGATTATATCTGGTTCAAATTTTCTATGCAGAGTAACAAAATAATTTAGAAAACAGTAATTAAAAATCTCGTATTTTTAAAACACTCAAACAATCGTGTTTTTGTGAGACAAATTGACGATGTTAAGGATCCTGCTTACCGGATATTCTTTTTGAGACATGTTTTTAAAATGAACAATGATTTTCCCAGTCAATACACCTTAAGAAAATTTGAAAGCAGTTAAAAAATTTCATCATTGCATTTTTTTACCTCTTTAATAATTAGCCTCTATAATAATATTATGCTAGATAATATCTTCCCTGTTTTGTGGTCCAAAACTTAACGACCGTACGACATAGTAAGCAAAGTCTCAGATAAGAATATTATTAATAAAGTAACAGCTTCCATCTTGAAATAGAAATGTAGGTGAGAAACAGAATGTATCAGCTGCGATGTTTCCCACGCAAATCATGTTGACTGAAGGGAAAAGGTTAGTATATTCCAAGACACACGAGGTACTCCAGCATTTACATATATTTAGATATACCTACCTACCTACCTACCTACCTACGTTAGTTTTGAGCAGAACTGTATGTCTATACCTAAAAAAACGATGGACGTGTGCTTTTTAAATTACCTCTATAAGTAATTTAAAAAGCACACGTCCATCGTTTTTTTTTAATTAAAATTAGTCACGGCCATTCTTTTAGTAGTTGTGTTCCAATTTATAAATTACCTATTCAGAAAATTACCCTTAACTTAATTCCGAACTGAGTATGAAATAAATCTTTTTTTTCTAGATTCTAACTTTTTTCTCACCAATGTTGAATGTCCGATGTCCCTAGTGAGGGATGGATTTTACTGACTGAAATAAGTATGAGTGTCAAACTGAATTGATAAACTCGTTTCAAACATACAAAGAAAAAGCTAATATGTTACCTGGACAACCAGAAAATACATGGAAAACCAGAAAAAAAATCCATCATCATTGTTTTAAAGTAATACAAATAAAAATTGGGGTCTAATGGGTCTACTACCTTTTTTTTTAGCCAACATTTGAATAAATCACTCTTATATGTAGGTAAGTTTCATGAAAAGGGTATATCTGTGGATGTGCTTACAAATAAACAGGATAAAAATTAAAAATAATATGTATTTATAACATTTCCGGTAGAAAGGCCGGAAAACTTCTGACCTTTTAGATAGGTATTTCAATTAATACAATTATCTAACTGAATAACATTACAACTTAGGTGATTACACCGTGATCTCGCCTGTAATTCCCGAAAGGATAGAAAGATGTGTATAGTACGCGTAAAAACTGAATAAAACTATTTTGTAACCATAGGTAGATTTACGAAGTCTTCATTCTTCCGGGCCTGCTCCTTAGACCATATAGGTCTAAGGAGCAGGCACGGAAGAAGAATGCTCCAAAAATTATTAATAAAGTTAAATTTCCTGCCTCAGATTGGCAGTGAGACTTAAAAAAAAAAAATGTGCCAGGTACTGACCGTCTTCGTCGACCTCATTGATGATGTCTTTGAGAGCCTCGTCGCTGACCTGGTGCCCTAACATGCCCAGGATCGTGCCCACCATTACTGTGCCGATGCATCCCTTCTTCTCCTGGTCGAAGACGTCGAACGCCTTCTTGAGGACTGGAAGAAAATTTTATTTTCTTATCGTTTAATGCCTTATTACAACAAAGAAGTGTTTCAACAATCAAAATATAGATGGTGGTAACTAATTTGATTTAAAAAAATACAATAGGTACTCACTGTTAATCTGTTCCTGGGGAAGTTCATCCTGAAATCACCAGAAAATTTTAAATTATTTTTCAAATTATATAAACTTTTCACAAGAAACAAATATCACTTATTTCACTTCACTAAAATCACATTCACAATCTTTAATCCTCTCACCATGGTTACGGTTTGCGGGTTCTAGCTACAGGTATAGCACGATGGTGTACGCTATAGTGAACCACACTAGGAGGAACACAAGCCCTTTTATCTGAATGGAATGAGCGACTGTGCGGAGCCGCGCTAAAATATCACCCAGGTTGAAACAGTCAATGCCTTCGCTCTCTAGTCCGTACCCCGAGCAGCGAGTCGCACAGATTTGGCTCCGCAAAATGCTTTTAACCGTTGTCTGTAAGGTCATCATACATTAACACAGTTGCCGGATGTCCACTGCACCGATGTGCATCGTGCACGATATGCCAAATGCGTATTTCACTATCAACGAATCGATTCCGTTTGGTTATTAATTACACATTAATTAAAATATCACCCTGTTTGGACGGTTGCCACGCCATTTGTAGAATACTTTTCTCATTATAAACAATAGTAATAAAAGTAGATAGCTACTAATAGCAGGAATAGAAATGTGTTTTAAATGAGCTATATTATTTTCTATGTGAAGGTATATTTTATTCATAAATTGTAGAAAATAATGCATAGTGCGTTTTCGCTAAAGTGTGTGTACCTAATTTCACTCTAGTACTGCTCACAAAGTTGCAAATGGCGCATCGAAGCTGAACTAATTCGCAGATGCAGGAGTGATTATTGTTAAAGGCTTTATAATACGTTCAATTAATCGGAAAGAAACTTCTTGATCATCATAGTTTTTGCAACATTTTAATTAATGGAGGAGTCAATGTTCTTTTATTTTTTATTCCTTTATCGAAAAGAACCAGGTTCTTAATTGGTCAAGGGCATCTAATGAGACACAATTGATTTTCTATTGTTTGACTTCGAATCGGTGTCGCGCGGGGCTTTTTTTTTTTTGAGGGTGGGAAATCATCAAATGACTTCTTCCGCTCTGGGCGGAGCGGGAGGGTGTGTCAGACTCTTACTGACTAAAACCCACCCGTATTCCTTCCTGTTGCCTGTGTTGCGGAGGCCTCGGTGACCCATAAGTACCTTCCCGCGACCCCAGCAGGCATCGGCCCTAGTGGACCCCTACATTTGTGCTGACATCTCTTTGAGGCGCGCGTGGAATACGACGTGCCGTCGACCCGGGCCTGGTCCTTACCGGACGGTGAGCTACCCATTGCTCACTGCCGCAAGCCCGCGTCTACGGTGGCCGGAAATCCGCCCGGGATTCCCGACGCCCAGGGCGTCTCCTGCGGCGGCTAGGGGCGAGAGGGCGCGAAACATGCCTTTCCCTCAAACGTCCCGCCTCCTCCTTCGCGAGCATTACTGCTTTGCAGAAGGAGGTGACGGCTGCCCATGCCCTCTCGCTCCGTACCATGGCCTGAACCAGGGCCGGACGCGAGAGATCTCTACCGCCGATCGCCTCCACGAGGACACGGCGGTGCTCTGCCCAAGCCGGGCAGACTTCCACCGTATGCTCCACCGTGTCTTCCGGGCGATCCACGCAATGGTGACACCCGGACGTTTCCTCCCGCCTTATCCGACACAGGAACCTCCCGACACTGTCGGGTCCGGTGAGGATCTGCGTCAGGCGGAAGGTGAGGACGCCGTGGCGCCTCTCTAGCCACTCCTCAAAGAGGGGACTTATCGCCGCAATCGTGGCGTACCCAGCACTGGGTTGCGACAACCGTACTCTCCATGACGCCATGATATCCCGCCGGAGCTCCGTCCGCTGTGCCGCGATTTCTCGCGGCAGCGGACTTTCGCCCCGGCGTTTCGCCTCCTCGCACCACACCCATACGTGCGCGAGGACTTTTGCCTCCAGATCCCACGGCGGCAATCCGGCAAGGAGGCTCGCTGCCTCACAGGAGACCGTGCGGTATCCCCGGACCATCCGGATGGCCATGACCCTTTGGGCCACGCTCAACCAGCGGGCTGGCCGCAGCGCCAGAGAGCGCGCCCATACAGGAGCCCCGTAGAGGGCCATGGACCGCTTGACCCCTGCGTAGAGCCTCCGGCAAGAGGCGTTTGGACCCCCTAGATTGCGCAGGAGCCGCTTCAATGCAGCGCCTACCCGCTCCAGTTTGGGAACCAAATGTCGGAAATGCTCCACGAAGTTCCACCGGCTGTCGAGGACGAGTCCCAGGTACTTCATCGTCGACTCGACGCCGATGGAAACCCCTCCTACCGTTATTTGGGACCCCAACGGTGGCGCGTTCCGAGGACCATGAAAACACATAGCCTCGGACTTGTGCAGGGCCACCTCGAGTCCCAATTGCCGGATCCTTTCGACGATTGTCGCAACCCCGTGTGCCGCTACTTCGGCCGCCTCCTGGTGCGACCTCCCCTGTGCCAGGACCAACATGTCGTCAGCGTAGCACACTACGCTGACGCTGCTAGGGAGATCAGCGCGCAGCACCCAGTCATATCCGATGTCCCACAGATGCGGCCCCAGGACCGATCTGTGGGACACCGCACGACATCTCTTGCCGGTTCCACACTCCCTGGTGACCGGGGTAGATGACGGCCCTGTTCGTCAGATAAGCCTCGACCACATGACAGAGGTAGGGCGGCATCCGGTGGTACCGGAGCGCCTCCCTGATGAAACTCCAGGGCAGGGTATTGAAGGCATTGGCGATGTCTAGAGACACCGCCAAGACGACCCCACCCTGGGCAACAGCATTCCCCGTCGTCAGGGCTCGCACGCGCATGATGGCGCCCTCTGCGGAAACCAAACTGGCTCTCCGCTAAATCCGGCCCCACTCGCACCAGCTGGCCGACGAGGCGGTCTGCAATTACTCTTTTAAAGAGCTTGCCCACCTCGTCGAGCAGCACGATGGGCCTATAAGCGGACGGAGAGTCCGCAGGGCGCCCTGCCTTCTTTATGAGGACCAGTTTCCCCGTCTTCCATCGAAGCGGGAACTGGCTTCTCTCCATGCATGTGCTTAGGAGCCCCCTAAGTCGAGGCCCGAGAGCCTCCAAGGCCAGGACCCAGGCTTTCCCAGGTAAGCTGTCGGGTCCTGGGGCGGTATTTTTGGCATTAAGCCAGCGTACCGCCGCTCTCATTTCTACCTCGGTCACCTCCGGAGCAGCGTCGTCGTTGTCGTCGTCGTCGGCGGTGTGGTCCGCATCAGGCACCGCAGTAGGCGGAGCCATAGGCGGGGAGGTGTGTTCCCCTCGCGAAGGAAACAGAGCGCTCACCACGTCCTCCACAAGCTGGGGCCGGAGACTCTGTGTCAGCGGGGGAGCCCATGGGCGGAGTTTATCCCGCACTACTTTGTACGGGTGTCCCAACGGGTCCCTGTCCAGAGTCCCCAGCGACTCCTCGCGGGCCAAACCCCTGGCCCGCAGGATCTCCACTTGGAGGGCGGTGTTCGCCGCTCTGTACCCCTCGTACAGCTCCGCCTAAATGGCTTCCGTATCCGGAGGTTTGATACGGAGCCTGCGGTGCCTGGTGTACCAGCGTCGCGCAGCTACGCACGCAGTGCATTGCCACGTCACATATGTCGGACATGGCCTCCCGGAACCACCTCGCCTCGTCGTTGATGTCAGCAGGCCCGTCCGGTGGTGACACCCAGGCCTGCACGATCGAGGCTTCCAGGAGGAGCTCCCAGTCCAGCTGCTTCAGCGCCCACCGCGGACCACTCGGGGCCCGTCGGACCGGCGCGTCCGAGGTCTGGGCGGAGACGTCAAACCGGATATACCGGTGATCGGAGTAGGTCTCCACCCCCTCCATGACGCGCCAGTTAACTACACGCGGCGACAGAGCGGGGATGGCGAACGAATAGGAACCCAGGCAAGCGGGGTTCCGTCGACTACGCCTTATTATCGCTTGGAAACAATTTTAGATTCGCCACGTAATCTTCCCCATCCTTAATACTCCTTCTATTCAACAAATCTCGAAAGGAAATTTTGGCGAGTTTTTTGCTCGGCACCTATAGTTTTGCGAACTTTGGGGTTTTCAAAAATTCATTAACCTACAAAATAAAAAAAAATGCTACAGTTAAAAAGGCTCTGGGTGTTAAAGTTCAGTGGTTCCATATAAGGATGTGTAGAGACACGTTTTCATTCCAAGTGCCTTCCTATAGATTTTCAATAAAAGGAAAGTTACTAGGAGACGGATTAGGCATTTGCATTGAATTAAAAGTTCGTTCGTGCTAAAGCATGTTTTAGCACGAACGAACTTTTGCTATGGAAGGTTGCAGAAGTGATTGTGATTGCAAAACCCGGTAAACCACATTACGAAGCATCATCATACAGGCCCATTTCCCTGTTACCTATGCTATCAAAGCTGTTTGAAAAATTGTTTTTAAAACGCCTAAAACCTATCATAAACGAGAGAAACCTGATCCCTGATCATCAGTTTCTGTTTCAGAGAGAAACACCTAACAATAGACCAAGTACATAAGATCATTGAAAAAACGCTCGAAGATAAAAAGTCTGCTCTACCGTATTTTTAGATGTGGTACAAGCTTTTTATAGAGTTTGGCATAAGGGTTTGATAGACAAGCTAAAACATAAGTTTTAGCCCAATGATTTTGCTGATATATTGCAATCATACAATACATACACATACAATGTTTCGAGTAAGGCACGAGGATACCTTCTCCACTTTAAAAAATATTCAAGCCGGCGTGCCTCAAGGTAGTGTGCTGGGTCCAGTCCTATACCTGTTGTACACGTATAATATACCAGAGCTAGAAAATAATGTATATTGCAATCTTCGCGAACGAATTGTGTTATTTTTTGGGGGAATACAACCAATAGGGAAGTAATCTTTAAAGCACAGAAAAGGTGCATCAGGACAATGTTTGGGTTACAGGTCATGGACACATGTAAACCATTATTTATTAAATTTAAAATATTGACTCTTCCATCCCTATATATTTTTGAGGTTGCTGTATTTGTTAAAATTAATCCTAAGTTATTTAAAAGAATGTCGGACCTTAATAGCCGAAGTCGAAGGGATAACAGTAGCTAATGTGTAAGAAGGTCCCACACAGCATTACTGTATAAAAGTGTTTTTTGCATGGCGCCAGTCATATATAATCACGTACCACGGTCAATCAAAGAACTGAACGTGAGTTGATTTAAGAAACGGCTGAAATCCTTACTGGTGAACAAAGCGTATTACAGTATTTCGGATTTTTTAACAGATAAAAATCTATGACAGAATGTTGACATGCTAATAAAAAACATTGCTTGTATAAATTGACATTAGCATTGTATATTTACATAGTATTATTATTGTATTCAGTTTGTGACATTTTATTTTGTATTATTATTGTGTTTCTCTTTTTATTGACATTTATTTCATTGCTATTTTTTATTAATTAATTTTTATTATGTTTTTCTTAATAAGTCTTTTTTAGTCCTGGCTTATTCTTTAATTTAATGATTTAAACATGACATTTGTACGTCCTGTGGCATAACATAGCGCATTCTTTATTACTTATAACATCATTAATGTACCTGTGTTAAACAAATGAATAAATGACTTATGACTTATAACGACACTGCCATTATGGCAACAGGGTCATGCCATATGGAAGCAATAAAAAAGGTAAAAATCGCTGTAAATGAATTTCATGACTGGGCACAAAAATGGAGAATCAAATTGAATGAATCGAAGTCACATTGTGTTGATTTCACCAACAGGAATTGTTATTACCACCCAATTTTCATAAATGGCCAACAAGTGCCATACGCAAATACAGACAAATACCTTGGCATAGCGCTTGACGCAAAACTGCGCTGGAAAGCGCACATTAAAAAGAAAAGACAGGAACTAGACATGCGCTATAAAAACACGTATTGGTTGATTGAACGGGGTTCCTGCCTATCGACACATAACAAAATTTTATTATATAAGCATATTCTTAAGCCAATATGGACATATGGCATCCAACTATGGGGCTGTACTAAACAGACTAACATCAAAATTATTCAAACAGTCCAGAATAAGGTACTCCGGAGTATTGTTAATGCATCCTGAATAAGAAATGACGACCTCCATCGTGACCTAAAAATGGAACCCGTCACCAACATAACTCGAAAATTTGCTGAGGCCCATGGACACCGACTTCACCAACATGTGAACATCGATGTAATTCAGCTGTTAAACCAAACAAATATAGTGCGAAGACTATTTAACGAACAAAAACTTTTTAGTTAATGTAGTATAAAAAGTGTAGACATAATACTGACAATGACACACATACAACACGTGAACAAAGTGTTTATATTATAAACAATCTCGAAAACTAGTCGTTTGCGCAGGGTGCAATTTTGCAAAAGCGTTCTACATTAATTCTACGTTCTCAAAACGGTGAAGGAAAACATCGTGAGGAAACCGGCATGTCCTAGAACCAAAAAATTCGAAGACATGTGACATCTACCAACCCGCACTGGGCCCGCGTGGTGGATTGCGGCCCTCTCCCTCTTACAGAGAGGAGGCCTATGTCCCAGCAGTGGGTACATTATAGGCTGATTATGTATGTCCTACATTAAGACATCTATACGTTAAAACATTTTGAAGTTTCGTACGTGCGGGTATTAAAGTACAGTGGAGCCCTTTATATTTTTCTTTTATTTTGTCAAATCAATATTAAATAGTGGTATCGCCATCATATTGCACATGCAACAGTGTAAATAAAGGCAGTGATCTAAACGCGGATAGCGCGGGGGGGAGTGGGGCAGGTGCGCCTGTTTGCAGACAGTGACATATTTTGTTGCTCTCGATGCTGCCAAATGCAGTGAAAAGCTAATGATACCTTACATAATATTAATATTTTTTGTTTAACTAGCTAAATTATAGCTAAGCTATTTTTTTCAAAAATGTGTTTCACGATAACTTTAATACAAATCGAGTAAAGTCCCGTCCTACTGGTAACTTTTAAAGATCAATCAATACTTTATATTACTTTGCGCAGTCATGTGCTTAATAAACATATTATATAATTAACTTATAAACTAAATTTATGCCCTGGCAGGAGGCCTTAATTTATTGAGGCACCACAGGAAAGTCCGGCTAAGCAGACGAAAACGTTTTTTAAGATATTTTATCGTGTACTCGTTAATTTACCGTAAATCATTTTAATGTTTGTATAAATAAGCTGTTAAATTGCGTTCTATTTTACGTACCAAGTTTCTTTTAGCTACGTAGACAATTTGAACTGATTTGCTACACAATACAAAATAACTATGGAAAATTTCATCATACTGCACATAATTTATTGTGCACTGAGTAAACACTACAAATTGAAAGGTACAGCATGATAATAACGTGTGCCAGTAATTTTACTAGCTCGTAAACAGTTTACATAAGCCGAGAACAGATTACAAAGCTGTTAAATATTTATTAAAAGCCATAAATATTACACCATAATGTACCTTTAAAACAAATGCATGCAGAAACGTCATTTAGTCATTCTTTTTTATCTCGAAATATTATTGTCAAACGTTGTTTAGAGCACTGAAATACAATTTCAGAGGCTAATGTTAAAATTTCATTCCAGGGCTGAAGTATTTGAAAACGACTATATTGCCTACCTTAACCCTATAAATTCATGGTCCAAATATTCTTTTCAAATTATCAAATTTTATTAAAAATATTTTTTCCTTCTTTTCAGGCCTTTCAACGCCTTTCTCTCTGCGTTGCCGGAGAATCGATGGATACACCGCAGTTCGGACTGCGACATTAACATAAACCAATTATCACAACCAAGGTATGAAAACTATGCGATCTTCATTACGTAGGTACCTTTAAAATTACTCAGTTAATTGCATCAACCTGATTCATTATCCGAAAGAATGACAAGACTTTTTATAGCTATCTAGAGTAAATAGTAACGAAAATAAATACAGTTCTTTGCAAACGATAGTAAAAAGTATGTCGCTGCCAGAAAAGTTTCAAGTTCCTCAAGTTTCTCACTGAAACCTGACCATCTCATGATGTTGCGAGACAGGTCGAAACCAAATAGCGATATTTGGCACTGACAAGAATAACTGCAGCAATCTTATGACGTAGTTTTAACTTCCGGTGTAGGAAATATAATTACTTACATTAAGAAGGTAGCTTTTCAGAGAATATTCTTAGAACGGTAGCCACCGTTCTAAAAAGTAAAGTCCTTTATTTTGTTTATTTTATTCTTTATTGCATTTTTTTTAAATGAGCAGAGCTACCTATAGTACACACACATTTCGCCAGTTATGTTTATGTTCCATGTAAATAGGTGGCGAACCTATTGCCATCAACCGGGCACAAATCCAGACTCCGTGCTGCTACTGAGAAATTCCAGATATAAAAATCCAAAAACACTGCCCGACCTGGCAATCGAACCCAGGACCTCATGCTCAGCAGTATCGCATGCGACCACTACACCAACGAGGCAGTTTATAATAATATGTGGTACAATTACTCCTATAATTAATTAATTTTTATTATGTTTTTCTTAATAAGTCTTTTTTAGTCCTGGCTTATTCTTTAATTTAATGATTTAAACATGACATTTGTACGTCCTGTGGCATAACATAGCGCATTCTTTATTACTTATAACATCATTAATGTACCTGTGTTAAACAAATGAATAAATGACTTATGACTTATAACGACACTGCCATTATGGCAACAGGGTCATGCCATATGGAAGCAATAAAAAAGGTAAAAATCGCTGTAAATGAATTTCATGACTGGGCACAAAAATGGAGAATCAAATTGAATGAATCGAAGTCACATTGTGTTGATTTCACCAACAGGAATTGTTATTACCACCCAATTTTCATAAATGGCCAACAAGTGCCATACGCAAATACAGACAAATACCTTGGCATAGCGCTTGACGCAAAACTGCGCTGGAAAGCGCACATTAAAAAGAAAAGACAGGAACTAGACATGCGCTATAAAAACACGTATTGGTTGATTGAACGGGGTTCCTGCCTATCGACACATAACAAAATTTTATTATATAAGCATATTCTTAAGCCAATATGGACATATGGCATCCAACTATGGGGCTGTACTAAACAGACTAACATCAAAATTATTCAAACAGTCCAGAATAAGGTACTCCGGAGTATTGTTAATGCATCCTGAATAAGAAATGACGACCTCCATCGTGACCTAAAAATGGAACCCGTCACCAACATAACTCGAAAATTTGCTGAGGCCCATGGACACCGACTTCACCAACATGTGAACATCGATGTAATTCAGCTGTTAAACCAAACAAATATAGTGCGAAGACTATTTAACGAACAAAAACTTTTTAGTTAATGTAGTATAAAAAGTGTAGACATAATACTGACAATGACACACATACAACACGTGAACAAAGTGTTTATATTATAAACAATCTCGAAAACTAGTCGTTTGCGCAGGGTGCAATTCCTATAATTTGCTGAAAGGATTAGCAGTTTTTCTTTTTGTCAAGCCAAATCGTTAATTTTATTCACACTTACGCCACTTTAACTATAATAAGATTATTCATTTAGGTATATAACTTTCTGTTATCAAGTAATATATATTTATCAAGTAATCAAACCACAATCAACACATTCATGAACAAGAAAGTTTCCCAATACAAAGTGTGTAAGTGTACTGTAGAATACATCATTTTAAGTTGCTTACACAATTTCACTCCACGCATAACACTTTGTCACAACACCAATTTATCTCGTGTGCTCGATGTCCGTATATCACTGCAGGGATCCAGCAGAATATCAGCGCAGCGTCAGGTATATTTGCCTGACACATGCTGAGCTGGACTCCCATTTGGTGCAACCTTGAGACGCACACCGCACCTTGTTCGATAATTAATTGAAGTATGTCATAATGTCACTCTATTTCTTTAAGCATGTTTTTCTTTTTTTTTGTACATTGGCACCTTGTTTTATATATATTCCTGTAATTTGTTATCCATAAATTGTGCTATTGTGTGTTGTGTGTGTTGTGTGTGCACTGAATAAATGTTTTATCTATCAGTTAGTTATGAAACCGCTGGATAGTTTTAAAATATTGAATGTGTTATTAATGTAATTATAGCATTTTTGGAGGGACTCAAATTCTACTATCCAATAATAGTGATAGAAATAACACTGCCAATATAAATCGGGTCATAAGCCATTAGAGGCATTCTCATTTAATTAATTTAGAATACTACCCGACTTAAGGTAGATCCGCAGCTGTAGCCATTGAGCCAATGTCATGATTTCATGAAAAGTCATTCAATGGAACAAAACTAAATTAGAGAGATATTTTTATGATTATAATTATGTAAATACATATCTGTTACAGTCGCGAATCATATTTTGACCTGACACTTGTGGTATTTCGCTACACAAAGCCACATATTTATGTTATATTAATAAATTTAGCTTTTAAAAGGCTGTTATGTCCAATCATTCTTGTTATAATCTCTTCTCCTTGCATCTGTTTTCCTTGCTTCAAACATGAAATCATATTATGTCTATAACTTTCTTACATATGTTTGAACACCACAGATGAAAAGCAAAACCACAATAAACTGTTTCTAACACTGAAAACTGTATTTTATGTTATTAATTTTCTCTTGTTGTAAAATCTTAGAATATTTTTATCCATTGACATCTTTCATTGACCTGCAAATTGCAAAAAAAACATAATAAAATTTGAATTTCACGGGCTACAGCTGCGGATTCACCTTAACAAACAAACACTAAAAAGAGAGAACAAAAAAAAACAATAATATGTTAAAAGTATCTAAGTATTTCCTTGTAATGTATTGTAAAGCTGACGTCACACACGTCGCCTGGGCGAGTTGGCATTGCGCACACGCAGTCGGCCGGCCACATCCAATTAATGTTTCATCTAGTCGTACCCTAATCACTGTTACAGGTGTTCCGTAATTAATAGACTGAATATATTCGTGGGATTATTTATAGCCTGTTCGCTGCTAGTTGTTGACTGTAGCAACACTGGCAATATAGTTTGTTCCATTAAATAAGTAGGATATAAATAATTACATTACATGTTTATCGTTTAAGACTATTACATTAATTTGGTGTGTCATTCAAATGTTTGTTTATTATTATTTTGATATTTTTGCTATAGATGTCGTTTTTGTTGGATATATAGCGTAAAAGAGGACGTGAAACTCTTGCCTTTCTTTTCTAGATGTTAAAATATAAGTATATTAGTTAGCTTGTTCTTTTGATATATCCAAAAAAATACTAAATATCAAAAATAACATCACAATATTTTTACTAAGATTTATTTATACCAAATACAAATAAAACAATACCGTCTCTCCACTCTCCTCTTCTTGCAGCATTAACATTTCCAAAGCAATTTCCAGGTAAAATACAGTAACGTATTAGCATGAAATAATCGTGGGTAGAATTTTAGAAGTTCCTCCACCTGTAAAGTTCTCATAAAACTTACAAAATTTTCGCTATTAGAGCCCCCGGGGTGCTCTAGATATCTGTATCTGCGTCAATACTTAAATAGGGCTTCTGTAACACTTAAAGTTTTATTACTTAAATCCCTAAGGGAACGGTTAATTAAACTCCATTTTAGAATATGAAGTCAGAATTTCATGAACTAACTTTGCGTTAAAGCAGAGAATTAATTATACATATTTTGAAGTGAAATTGTACATTGTTGTGGCTACTTTATGTATGTTAGTTGCTTAGCAGTTTTTTTTGTATTTGATAGTCCTGACGATCCCATTGACAAATAAACACGTAGGTTGATAGGCAGTCTCGTATTTGGCATTTGTTTATATTTTGTATTTCCGTTTGCCAGCCGGCAAAGGCCTTCTCCAACAGGCTCTCTGCTTAATACAGTAGCTTTTCATTAAAATATTCAAGCGCTGATTTAATTTCTACGTTACAGATGCAGATCGTTCACAGCCCACACAAATTCGAGAAAGTAATCATAAAACTTCAGACTTCAAGTCTCTCAGCAGGAACCATAGTCATACTGCAGAATCTAAATAATTAACCAACTGTGGCTTACCGCGACAACAGTACCTAATGAATTTACTCCTACTAATACCAAGACTCAAGATACTCGTACATAGTGTCGCAAAAATACTTCACACTTACTTGTTTTTTTTATGATGCCACTGGCTGGAAAACAACATTTTAAAAGTAAAAGAAATATTTTCTGCGTAGAAGTTTCATCTGCTGAGGGTGGAAAGTTAGCAAACATTTTATATGTAAAAACTGTGTTATGAAAACTTCTTGGGCTTTCATAATTTGTATACTAATATTTTTTTATTTTATTTGTATACAGTCGTAGTCATATACATACACATCTGAAATGAACAACGACAGACAGGCATTGCTTTAACTAGGTAATCTAAACTAGAATTTAGTTTTAAAATAGATATTTAATCCTGAAAATCATTCTAGAATGAGGACCTGTTGTCGTCATTCTAGAAAATATTGGATTAAATATCTATTTTAAAACTAAATTCTAGTTTAGATTACCTAGTTAATGCAATGCCTGTCTGTCATTGTTATTTAATCCTGAAAATCATTCTAGAATGAGGACCTATAGTCCTCATTCTAGAAAATATTGGATTAAATATCTATTTTAAAACTAAATTCTAGTTTAGATTACCTAATTAATGCAACGCCTGTGCGTCGTTGTTATTTTCAGATGTGTATATGACTACGAGTGAAATCTACAGAAGCTTTACAAATAACTAACCGACCGTTTTCATAAATACGTTAATGACGATGCACCAAACCGACTCGTTTTTTCATGAATGATCCTCAGTAATGCCCTCTGTCTTAGAATAAATTCCAGGCGGTAGGCAGTCATTTGTTAATTATGGTGGGTTCTGACTGGACTTCTACCAAGAAAGCCCACGGTGTTCTTCCTGCTACCATGACAGGGTAGGGTGGGGTTTAGGTACTCGTACATAGGTAGGTACTTCGCGCTGCCGACAGCCCAAATGAACTCTTAATGTTTTTTAATCCAAAAATAAATATAAACGTCAATTTCTTATAATTGATACAAACTCCAATAAAAGCCGGCTAAGTACGTGTCGGATCACGCACAATGAGGGGTTCTGGAGTTGGGATGAATTTATCCTAAAAACCAACTTAACATTGTAAAAATATGTTCGCATACATCGATATACGTCAAGGTCAATTCTTGAAATGCAAATGTAAGTTTGTTATCGCAAAAAAAACCGTTTCCCTTACGTTTTGTGCCCTTGAGACCTTGTTTCTTGGCAAATTTCATGATTCTAAGTCAACGGGAAGTACCCTGTAGGTTTTAATTTACTTGCGAGTGAGCGAAATATGCATATTTAAATATTGCGTTGACTTAGAAGCTTGCTCTTTTTAGTCCTTCTTTTTAGTTGAAATTAATATCAAATACGGTCCCTGTATTTGATATTAATTTAAACTTGATACAAAATCAAAAATCAAAATATTTGATTTCACTTAAACCTACATGGGCACTTATGAAACATCAGAAGCTAGGTGCACTAGGTTCCAGTCGGTCGTTTCCTATGGAGAAAAGCCGGCAAGAAACGTCACTGTTACTCTTTAATACTTCCACGCGTTCATGAGAAAAACGGTCTAAACAGACATGACAGACAGACGGACGGACGAACAGCGAAGTGATTCTATAAAGCTTAAGTTTTTTTCCTTTTCAGGTATGGAACCCTAAAAAACTATAATAATGAATTGGCCACTGTTAATCGTCACTCGCACCGACCTATCTCTCATGAGTGATAGATTATCACTAGGTGACGATGTCATTACCAGCTGCCAAGGGAGACAATGTCACTGCCAAGTGCATTGTTCTTGCACTAGGAAAGCAATAGCTGCCAGCAGTCTAACCCGTTTCGCTTAGTGGGCTATTGTTAGCAGCTGTTATATCATTTATAAAAGTGATATGTTCAATGGTCTGCAGGTACTTGTGTAACCGGTAGTGTTGTGTACTTCCTGATGTGATTTGAGGTCAGTGGACCATGCAACTTACATATGGGCGGTATTCTGCGGTACTATTTAATCAATATGCTATTCTTTAAGTAGTTATCGAAAGAAAGAAAGAAATAAAAGGTATTTAAAGGTATATGTTTTATAAAACACTCTTAAAAACATTTAAAAGATACAAAACGTAAACGTGAAATCAAAATAAAAACAAAAAGTCCTGTATGAGGCTCCTATCTCAGCATAATGCTGCGACAGTAACAAATAAGTGTCGCAGCACTGGTATCTTGATAGGGCCCGCTGTGATGTCACGGATAGATACAGAAAATAAGTAAAACAAAATAAAAAATACATAATTATCGAAAAAGAATAGATATCGCCTCATGGTATGCTCATCATGACGAATGAGTTTTTGAGATCTTGCAGGAAATTACCTTATTATAACTTTAGACCATAACGAAAACCAGTTCTTGTTAACAATCCAACGACCAGTCGAATCTGACCACAAATGGTTACAACCCATATAGATGGACATCGGAACATCTAAACTATCTTCGAAATGTCGTTGTTTACAGCAATTCATAAACTGTAATTTCACAAACTACACTACGTGTCGCAAATTAATTAAAAATCGAATTAGGCTCCATGAAAAATGGCCGATAAGCTTCACTGTTGATAGGTAAGCTGGTCCATCAAAAACATTACGATAATATGAGCTTCATCACTAGTAATATTCCACTTTCAATGTAATACTCAAATTTTATAGGAAATTCTAATCTCATATTCTATTGTTTAGCCAAGTTATAGAAATTCTAAATAAACGTGCACGATCAACTGAACTTTCTACCAGAGTACACGTGGCTGGTAGTTATTAACTTTAGATTCGTGACAACGCACAGCAAAATAACAATGCGAAATTGCTTGGAGCAACGAAGAGATTAAAGTTCCCAGACAAAAATAAAAGCCAAACGAACTCATCTTTTTTAATCGAAACTAAAATTTATAATAGTGTTTTTGAATGTTTGAAAAACTCGTTCAGAAACGTTAATCAAAAGAGAGTTCCCAAAAAGAGGGGAAAAGAGCTTTGGTAATGGTGGAGGTCGATGCATGATTAAAGACTACCTATCCCTTATCAACCTTCCTTGCCCCTTCTGGACCCATAGCACGCATATAAAGGATTCAAGTTTGAACAAGTTAGTTGTCAGTTTACCCCGTTCTTTTATATTTTTGCTATCGATATTCAGTAACATAATTTTTGACAATCAAAAAGTTTTTCTGCGATCGCTAATACTGTACAGATAATGTAAGGACCAACATTATCAGAAAGGAGAGTGTTGGTAAGCAGTAGTGACGCGGACAGAACAGGGACACAGAAAACAAATTTCTGATTGTAGAGGAAGTTCCAGTTTGTTCAGTCTAAACTATCTAAAGTAATATATGTATATTTTAGAGAGAAACATTAGATTTTTTGTATGTTTGTTTGTTACGATTTCACTCTAAAACGGCTGAACGGATTTACATGACATTTGGCACATGGATATTTCATAAAATATTATTGGCTAAGTCAGTCCCCCTACATCATGCACAAGGGGAAAAGGCACTGTATTGTGTTCTCAACGCAGCTCTTGCAAATCTCACTCTGGCATCAGACCGGGCAAACGCTAAGATACAGTCATTATAATCGCAATATTCAATGTATTAAATTAATAGTCTACAATGAATTTCACGGGTAGGCATCATGATATTAATTATCTAGCCACTTAAAATAGTGTTGTAGTAGTCATGAAATTAGACTCATGTTCAAAAATATCAATGTTTATTTATAGAATATTTTTATCGTCCAAGACTTCAAAAATAACTTACATCTACGATCTAAAAGCTAAAACATATACCAAAGTACAATAAACTTAATCTGTAATCTTAAAAATCACATCAAAGTCAAAGTCAAATTATTTATTTCAAATAGGCACATAAAAGGCACTTTTGAACGTCAAAATTAACAAAAAAAAATAGAATTGATTCTAGTTGCCCCTTCCAAAAGGTAGATTCGTATGGAGAAGAATGGGCAAGAAACTCCACCGTTACTCTTTTAAAATGTTTTACAAAATTTTGTATATGTACATTTTAAAATTATATGTGAAGACGATGCACCTAGAATAAAATTAATATAACAAAATAGGTAAAAAAAGAATGAAAAATAAAGCAATGACAGATAAATGAATTATGTGATAGGTACATGATGCTCACATATTTACAAACATTGTAAAAGTATACGTTTTCCTAAAAATAATAAATAATCCATAAAGCAACTCAATATATTTATTTAAAGAAATATAAGGTTACGAAAAGACAGTAAAAAACAAACGTCTTTCCCAAAAGATCGTATTTATTGATGTCGTCACATTCTGAACCATGACTTTCATCATTAGTCAGAAGTAACAAAGTCGCGTGATTCGTGATTGTTAATTGATTTTCTCTAGGCCTACAGTCGGTTTTAAATGTGGCCAGGAATAGAACAATCGTCCAATGGGCAAGACAATGCACGTCGCGCTTCGTGCGGCGGCGCGGGCGCAACGTCAGAAACAGCTGTAACAGATTGATTCACAGCGAGGACACTCACTTTGACGGCTATTCGATACACTGTGACTACATTTTAGTTGTTCGGCGAACTCGAAAGGTGACCCAGAGATACTGCTCTGGTTCCGTGAAATACTGTAGGAATTGAATAAATTGGGGGCTCTCTTAAAATATTTTACTGCTGTATTGTATTCTTTAATCAACCAATCAATCAAGTTCATACCGTTTTTTATACGGGTGTTTCCTCGAATTTTCTGGGCTTTTTTCTTGTGTGGCTTTCCCAGATAACTTAATAACCTACCGCTTACTTAAACATTACCATCGTAATCTAAAAAAAAATTGAAATATCTGGAACCTTTAGAAAATAACTATTTTTCGCTGAAGATCTTGCTAATAGCTACTACACAGCACATGAATAGAAATTAGCTCAAAGGAAATGAGCACTAATGGATATAAAAATGGAATGCCTAAACGACTCCTAAAATGATAAATGATACCTGGCATGTGTGTGATAAATGGAAAATATTTCCTGTTGCAACTGCCGTAAATCAACTAATTTAAGCTTTCGTAAATTCGGTAGTTATCAATGGAATGGTACAGACTATCCTCGCTGGAAACCCACGAATACGCAGAAAGTTCCGACGTATTGGAAGTAAGAGACACATCATTATTAAAATGATGTTGTATACGCCATTCAGCTAGCTGGTCTTCCGTCGGTTGGAGAGCAGAAATGTAACTGGGTGCGCTGCTTTTACTACTTCTCCTCGATATTGTCCTATTGAATCTACTTGGATTAAGGTTCGAAGGCATAATGAAAATTTTCTTTTGATTAAAATGTGGTGTTGACTCTGGATTTACCCAGTCATTCCTCAAAGGAACTTTTGGAGGCATAACTAATGCATCGACCGATTTGTGTTTGACGAACAAAATTCTTTTATTGCCTTTCAGAAGATGAGGGTATTGTCTAATTATAGCATAAACGCAAAGAGCTCCAAATACTATACATGCTGTCCCGGTACCGACGTACAATAAAATATGAAGTTTATTATACGCTTCTTCATAATCAAATGTAGCTTTTTGGTAGAGAACGCAGTTATCACGATCAACTTGGCCACTGCTTAGCAGTATTGGACAAAATACATATTCAGCTGTTACATCCCTATTGTAAATCCTAAAAACGGAAGGAACATCACTAATACAGTACACCTCATTTGGACAAGTAGTCTGATACCATAAAAGACCATACTCATTTGGTTCTAAAGCACCTATCTCAACCATAGAATAGTTATTAGTTTTCAAGAAATATGTTAACTTTATCCAATTATTTCTGGGCATTATTTGATTAATTGTATTTTTAATAAAAGTAGGAAGAGCATATAAGCCAATTAACTCATTTTCAGGACATGTGTGTCCATACACCGGTGAAAACATCCTCACAGACAAATTTGTAGTAGCTTCATTACCATAACGGCAGTCATTGCTCAAATAAACAATTCCGCAAATATTTTCATCATCCAATTCATCCCACACATCCCATCTGCCACCGCCCTTACCTGTTGTATTCGTTTTAAGATTATTTAAATAATAATTATATTTTTCTGCACACTTTGTTTCGAGATCACTAAAAGTTTTATCTTTAAAGTTTTCTGGGCTGGCACAATACGGGTCAGTAAGCAACATATCCTTGTTTGTTAACTGTCTGATTTCATCTTGTGAACAATTGCAATACCACAAATTATCCTGTAAATTAATTCTAGGCTTAGGATAAGCGATTGACATAATAGTCTTAAACAGTCCCGCGGGTATTGTGTGTAGTTGGTTGTTATGCAAGAATATCATTTGAATACTGTGTAAATTATCGAATGCTCCTGCACCAATATAAGTTATCCCACATGAATTTAAATATAAGTCTCTACATTTATGAAGTCCAGTAAAACTATTCCGCCCTAGTACGTCTTTAAAGGAATTGGAGGAAAAATCTACGATTTTTAATTCCGCAAATGTTGTTGAACCTGTTACGTTTGTTGGATCCCAATGGTTACTTCTCGTTATTGTCAGACTTCGTAGAGTGTCATGGACTGACCGCAGAGCATCTCTGGATACATTACGTATGGTGCTATTCCGGATATAGATATGTCGTAAATTCGAGAGTCCTACGAGACTATTCGACGACCAAGTTCTCAGCTCTAAATTTTTGAACTCTAATACTCGTATGCTTGCAGAGTATTGGCTCATGAATGCGTCACACGGAACGTGCATCAGGTTCCCGTTCATTATTGTCAATTCGTGGATTTTTGTTCGGAATCTTGACAGCCATTTCGGTGGCATAGTGTTTTTGGAGAACATAGGTTTGTTCAAAGATACAAGAACAGATTTGCAAGCTCGGTCTACTTCCTGCAACAAAGCGATATTGGATTTACAATAGGTACTGTTAAAGTCGTCCAAAGCCCATGTTTATATTGACATCTTCAGAAATGGCTGGTCAATACATTATTACAATAATTAAATTAAGCAGTTTTTAGTTAACGTTCTTACCGAAACTGCGTAGATGATATCTTCTTCGTACTCTCCGAAATATGGCGCTTCTTTGCAGACGACTCTGCAGACGTTGGTGCTGCAACGACTTTGTCGATCTATGGGTGTCAGTGGCGGCCACTTTGGAATAGCCATCAAGAGAATCAGGATGAAACTCGCTACTGTGACTGCTGCGAATATGCTTTGGACCATAAGTCGCAACCAACCCCGACTGCATGATGTGCTTCTAAGAGAAAAAAATGAATTTAGATGCAAAACAGCAATATTCAATCTTCTATATTCTATCTAAACTATTTCATTAGTCTAGCTTTTTTAGGGTTCCGTAGTAAACAAGGAACCCTTTTAGTTTCGCCATGTCCGTCTGTCTGTCTGTCTGTCTGACCCCACTGTAGCTCAGAGACGCTTAGTACTAGAAAGCTGTAATTTGGCATAGGTGTACATATTAATCACGTCAACAAAGTGCTAAAATAAAATCTTGAAAAAAAAATTTTTTAAGGGTACCCTTGCACGTAATGTGGGGATGATATTTTTTTCTCGTCTACGCCATGATGTGGGATATTGTTTGAAAGCCCGAGCAAAAATATTGCGGGTTTGTGAACACCACTTTTCGATTCAAGGATCCACTTGCGTAATATTAAGTTTTAGATGTGAAAAAATTCATGGCAGTAGTACTTATAATGAAATTAAAAGGAAAACTATCACGGCTAAGTAGGCTTTACAAGTTGACGAGTTATAGTCGACCAACTTAAATTCGCAGTTGGAGAATTGACCGTGGCATATATCGATGTATGGGAGAACAGGGTTTTTCAAGCACAATGTTAAGTTTGTTTTTGGAATAAATTCGTCCCAAGTAAACCCAACTACGGAACCCTTCATTGTGCGTGGTCCGACACGCACTTGGCCGGCTTTTCCAACTATGTTGAGTTAGGATTCCAGTCTAACCACATCCAGCTGAATACCAGTATTTACATGGAGCGATTACGAATCTGATCTCCGCAACCCAGTTACTCAGTAAAACGATACTAAGAATTTTTGCTGCAGCTGCAGATGCTGTGATTAACCCAACGCAAGTCAGCCAAATAATTTTAAAATTATACAAATGTGAATAAAAATGTGATGTAGCGTTCTACTACATATATTTTATAACACAAATAACACACTCAACTAATAATTAAAAAAACTCACCTTGCTACTGAAGCCAATACGTTAGATTTTTGTGCCAAGGATCCACGCCGGACCAACTGCAGTCCTCTCATTTGGAAGGCCAAATTAATAGAATTTTGATTGCAATAAGAGTTAATTCACCAGTGACGAACTAAGCGTTCGTATGGCGTACCCGGCTCTACCAAATCCTGCTGACTCGAAAAATTTTCATCACCACATAATCTCGTGCAAACACGAGACTGCCACGTTCTCAGATACGTATCCCGAACAATCATTGACTAAACTGCGTTACTCATTTCAACCCACAGATATAATAGTTTGATAGCCTATCCATATCTCGATAAGTATAATCGAGACAGTGATGATACTTTATCGGCCCATTAGCGATTTCCCTGATAAACTATGTAAACACAAAAGTGATCGAACGGGTAATAATATCACGGGCAAGGGCATTTATTACCTGTTAAATGGATGAGACTGATTGATGGGTTTAGCATGGAGCATGGATCTTTACGTGTGATGCGAGTAGAGGAAATTTTGCAACTTTGCCAAAAAGTTCAGGTATAAAAAGGATCTCAAAGTCACGTTTATGTTGTTTGATGATAAGGCCGTATAACAAAAGCGATCGTCCAAGCGTAATTTGTTTTCGGCAAGCCTGATCGCGATATTGTGCTGACACCCATTGTCCATTGCTGTCCAGTTTTCTGGACAGATGAGTGAGAACGCGACGATCACGTAGTCGCGGAACGGATCGCTTTGGTTAGAACATGCGGTAAGGCTAGCAATCTGGCGACGAGGCGACACAATCATAATTATATTATTTTATTTTATTGCACAACATGTCGTGCAAATCATCCCCGTCTCCAATGACCAGTGAATGGATGGTGGCGAAGTAACTTTCAACTAGACGGCTTATTTAAAAGTTTTTCATCTATCCAGAAATAACTTTTTTTTGCATTTCAAACAACACAGTTTGAATAATGACGCACAAACAATAAAATTATATTTCTAAAGCGTTTCTTAATAAAACTTTATAATAAGCTTTTATGTTTAAGCCTAGATTATGAGTAAAAGGGAATAAAAAATGTTTGGTCGACACGCCACGTTAATTCAGAAGCTTTTATTAAAAGTCTGCTGTTGAAGCCGATTAACTACGCACGCGATCTTAGCACTCCTTAATTCATCGTTAAATCCTGGAATACATTAGAAAAAGTGGTACTTTCAATATAGCAGGCCACTCAGAAATTATTGCGAAAAAAGGTTTTTATGTATGAGAGACTGGCCATAGTTACAATGTCTATTTTGAAAATATGATTATTTGTAAGTAAAAACAGGTACGTTCCAATTTCAAAACTTCTCTCTACATTGTTTGCGAGCTAATTTAAATTATCGTGTCTCATTAAAAAATGAATCTGCACCTGGAACATTTTCGCGCATGGGAATGATTTTTACGATTTCAAGTGTCGCCTGAAACTGGATGAATCTTGAAAACTTCAAATGGCATTCATGGATGGAGGCCCTTCTAAGGCAACCGTGTATCGTTGGCATAACGAATTCAAGCGCAGTCGACTAACTTTGGGGGGTGAAGAAAGAACTGGTCGCCTTTGACGGCTGTTTCGGAAGAAAACGTGCTAGCAGGGAAAATTTTAATCAATGACAATAGGCGAGTTACGTATCAAGATATTCAGCACATACTGCAGGTTGGATCGGGAAGCCTTCACGAAATTCTACAAGTGCATCTTCGCGTGAGGAGGATAGTTTCACACTGCGTGATGCACAACCTCACCGTTGCTCAGAAGCAGGCCCGGGTGGAATGGTGCCGTGATATGATAAACAAATTTGAAGCAGCCTGCTTCAAATTACGACGAATCGACCTATAGAACATGTTTTTAAATTTTTCGCAAAACTTTCTGAGTGTCCCACATATGTCTATGTAATTAGTATTAGGAGTAGGTTATAAAACCTACTCCTTATAAATTGTGTTCAAAGACGTACGACTGTTTTGTTTTTTCATACATTTTGACTAGATCACAGTCGGCGGCCAACTACTTTTGGTCTGAACGCGACCTAACATTGAAATACTAACTTAAAAGTTTAGTAAGATGTTTTTTTACTTCCAATATAAAATACAATAATTTTTCTCATAATTATAAAAAAAAATAAGCAAATAAGAGTCGTAAAATGTTATGCCAAAAAGTCTTCGATCGTTGTTCTTTATGACCAACAAACATAAAATGTTTTCGTGATCTTTTATTATAATCAACATTTAAGAGAATGAGGGAATATCAGAAAATAACAATATATGTGACCTTTGGACACTCGGCATTTACAAGGAAATAAATTTTATCAGCTGTTTGCTATCCCAAACCACTCAGGAATATGAGATAGTGAAATACTCCGCTGTGATGGCTAACTTGAGAACTATCAGCCTATTCACACGATGCGTTGTGGCACCGCACGGCAAAAACTTCGCCGCATTCGCGGGCGTTGTGGCACCGTAAAGTTGTCACGCGCAGCGGCACCGCACCGCAAATATTTCACCCTTTCTTCTACTGCACAAACAACTGAGCGTTGCCGCTCAGGCGTCGCAACGCGCACACCTCCCCGTCTCGTCTCGCGGGTTGCAAGTACGGTGTACGTGCGGTACGACGCCGAAACGCACCGTGTCGCATGATTGATATTTGTATATAGGACGCCGCAGCGAAATCGTTCCGGGCGCCACCGCCGCAACGCACCGTGTGAATCCGCCCTAACTCTTTTAATATAGAACTTTGCACCCTCATTATGTTGGTGAAAAGAATTGAACGCAAGGAATGCATTGCTTGTATTTTGTAATAAGTTCATAGATGTTAATATCGATTTATTTTTAGGATAAGCGCGTTTATCGCATTGGGTTCTCCTGAAATGATGATAGATGAAGTAGATAGATAAATAAATATTACTCCAAGATAAATGATTACCTTCATAAAAATAGTTCCTGGGTTCGATTCCAGGTCGCGCAAACTGTTATTCAGTTTATCCTTCTAGAATTTCTCAGTAGCAACCCGGAGTGAATTTGGGCGAAACGTGGGCGTACTTTAAGTGCACCTCTGCCTACCCCTTCTTGAAATACAGGCTTGATGTTATGCTGAGTACGTAAATTGTTCAGAATTTCTTTTCAAAGTGCAACATCGGAACCTTTTCTTTAATAAGTAGGTATGTTATGAAGGTAAAGATTGGAATATTAGTTGGGAATATGATAATTGATAAGTTAGGGTAGAAAATCTTGAGTGGCTAGAAAGGCACCACGGCGTTCTCACCTACCGCCTGACGCAGGTCCTCACCGGACACGGCAGCTTCGGGAGGTTCCTGTGTCAGATAAGGCGGGAGGAAACGCCCGGGTGTCACCACTGTGTGGATCGCCCGGAGGACACGGTGGAGCTTACAAAGCGCCGCCGTGTCGTCGTGGAGGCGATCGGCGGCGGATATCTCTCGCGTCCGGCCCTGGTCCAGGCCATGGTACGGAGCGAGAGGGCATGGGAAGCCATTACCTCTTTCTGCGATGCAGTAATGCTCGCGAAGGAGGAGGCGGAACGGGTGAGGGAGATGCAAACTTTGTTCCCTAACGCCCCTAGTCGCCGCAGGAGATGCCCTAGGCGTAAATTCCAGGCGGTTTTCCGGCCAGCACCGTTGGCGCGGGCTTGCGGACGGTGAGCAAAGGTCGCTCGCCGTCCGATAAGGCCAGGCCCGGGTCGATGGCGAGTTGTGTTCCACGCGCGCCCCAAAGAAATGTCAGCACAAGTGTAGTTGTCCACTAGGGCCGATGCCTGCCGAGGTCGTGGGAAAGTCCGAAAGGGATACTGTGAACCCTGGCAACACAGGCAACGGAAGAAACACGGATGGGTTTTAGTCAGTAAGAGTTTGACACACCCTCCCGCTCTGCCCAGAGTGGGGAGGGTGTGACCCAAAAAAAAAGGGGTAGAAAATCTATTAACCGAAAAAAAATAGTATATATGAAAAGGAGCTGCGTAATAATCCAAAAATAAAACCAGTTAGCGACTTTATTAGCCTTACATTCCTTTTTTTTTGGTGGGAAATTATCAAATAACTTCTCCCGCTCTGGGCGGAGCGGGAGGGTGTGTCAGCCTTTCATTCCTGTACAAGTGACATGCTGTCGATAACGCTTTTTATTGAGTGAAAACAAAGCTCAATATTGTACCTGCCTACCCGAATACGTGATAAAGTATTATCAACAAAGAAAACAATACACAACCGAGAATTAGGTGAATCATTAGACCTATAAAAACAGCTGTGACACAAATGTAGTGCCTTCCTAAGGAATGTGTAAACAGATACCTATATTTTTAATTTTTCATGTCTTTACCTATTGTAGCGTAATTCAAATAAAAAATCATACATAACATTCAATACAAATAATTAATATATATAATTCAATAATAATAATAATAATTTTATTTTTTTATTTAATTCATATTATATTATTTATATATAATTCAATAATTTCGCACAAAAATATAAAATTACCCAACCAAAACTAAAGAATCATATAAAAACGTAAACAAACAAGGCAAATTTTAAAAATCACATGTTATAAAAAATGGATTCCTGATGTGTTATCTGATATTAGAGTATAGGGTAGATTTAAAACGTAAACGCGCGAGTTTAGAACAGAATATTTGTACGTCCTACCGCAATGATTGCAACCAGGCCTCTGAGATACGCTTCAAAGATGAGATTCAAAGTAATACCAAAAACCGTGGCACTAAGCTCTAAACGGTGGTCGTGGTACAGACTTAATAAGGAAAAGACTAACTCAAACTGACGCGCGTTAGAAAATAACAAGTTTAGGCCAAATAACAATGAAGAAAGGTTATAAATAAAAACAATTATCTGGATCACAATTGTCTCTGGAACTCCACGGGATACAAAGATTCCGGTTGTTACTTCCGGAAATTACTTCTTAAGATCTGATCTCACATCACACATCGAGATACTCGGCCTGTAAAACCCATAAATCCTGGCTTGATGAACTATCCTACATAAAAAATTGTGAATAAGTCATCAAGCCACAAGTCTGTTCTTAATGGCGCAGGGGAGATCGCACCAGGCGGCGGCCGAAGTAGCGGCACGCGGGGTTGCGACAATCGTCGAAAGGATCCGGCAATTGGGACTCGAGATGGCCCTGCACAAGTGCGAGGCCATGTGTTTTCATGGTCCTTGGAACGCGCCACCGTTGGGGTCCCAAATAACGGTAGGAGGGGTTTCCATCGGCGTCGAGTCGACGATGAAGTACCTGGGACTCGTCCTCGACAGCCGGTGGAACTTCATGGAGCATTTCCGACGTTTGGTTCCCAAACTGGAGCGGGCAGGCGCTGCATTGAAGCGGCTCCTGCCCAATCTAGGGGGTCCAAACGCCTCCTGCCGGAGGCTCTACGCGGGAGTTGTGCGGTCCATGGCCCTCTACGGGGCTCCTGTATTGGCGCGCTCTCTGGTGCTGCGGCCAGCCCGCTGGTTGAGCGCGGCCCAAAGGGTCATGGCCATCCGGATGGTCCGGGGATACTGCACGGTCTCCTGTGAGGCAGCGAGCCGCCATGGGATCTGGAGGCAAAAGTCCTCGCGCACGTATGGGAGTGGCGCGAGGAGGCGAAACGCCGGGGCGTAAGTCCGCTGCCGCGAGAAATCGCGGCACAGCGGACGGAGCTCCGGCGGGATCTCATGGCGTCATGGAAAGTACGGTGGTCGCAACCCAGTGCTGGGCACGCCACGATTGCGGCGATAAGTCCCCTCTTTGAGTCCTCACCTTCCGCCTGATGCAGGTCCTCACCGGACACGGCAGCTTCGGGAGGTTCCTGTGTCGGATAAGGCGGGAGGAAACGCCCGGGTGTCACCACTGTGTGGATCGCCCGGAGGACACGGTGGAGCATACGGTGGAGGTCTGCCCGGCTTGAGCAGAGCACCGCCGTGCCGCGATTGGCGGCAGATCTCTCGCGTCCGGCCCTGGTTCAGGCCATGGTACGGAGCGAGAGGGCATGGGCAGCCGTCACCTCCTTCTGCGAAGCAGTAATGCTCACGAAGGAGGAGGCGGGACGGTTAAGGGAAAGGCATGTTTCGCGCCCTCTCGCCCCTAGCCGCCGCAGGATACGCCCTGGGCGTCGGGAATCCCGGGCGGATTTCCGGCCACCGTAGGCGCGGGCTTGCGGACGGTGAGCAATGGGTAGCTCACCGTCCGGTAAGGACTAGGCCCGGATCGACGGCGCGTTGTATTCCACGCGCGCCTCAAAGAGATGTCGTCAGCACAAAGGTAGGGGTCCACTAGGGCCGATGCCTGCCGGGGTCGCGGGAAGGTACTTACGGGTCACCGAGGCCCCCGCAACACAGGCAACAGGAAGGAATACGGGTGGGTTTTAGTCAGTAAGAGTCTGACACGCCCTCCTGCTCCGCCCAGAGCGGGAGAAGTTATTTGATGATTTCCCACCCTAAAAAAAAAAGTCTGTTCTTAAAAGGAGAATGAAAAAAAAACTGAAATATTGCATACCCGTTTCTGGAGAGAAAAACACGAAGAAAGACCTATCGAAAGAGTACCGTTAGACAAATTCACATCTCAGGCAGGGCACTAGTATCACACGAAAAAAATTGACGTAGGTGTTAAAAAAATATGACCTTTCAGTCGGAGGGATGATGAGAAATCAGCACCCCAGACAACATTTTTCTCAAGCTTTTTCATTCAGACATGCAGAAAGAATTTTGAAAAATTCGAACATTCAAAAGAAAAACATAATGTCAGGACCGAACACGCAAATAAGGTTGAATATGTGATGGTTACATAGAGGATAAATACCACAAAAATATGTTGTAGAATCAGAAATTCTACCCTATATAAAGAAATGAAAAAAACATAGGTATCGAAAATGCAAAATGATAACTTTGCATGCGAACGAATTCAGGTTTGTTTTGAGCACAATATTTTGGCATTCATTAATTCTCCTTTTAACACCTACTTATAAGGGCCTTAATTTTTGTGCAATTCGTTCTCCTGGAATTTGAATTGAATTGGATTGGATTTTGCACTATCGATATTTTACGTAGTATTACGTAGGGACAGTCAAATATGACAATACACATTGTATCCCTCGCGCCAATGCTCCGAGCATTATGCATACGTCATAATTATCGACGATATTTCCGAACGGCTGCGTTCAATTCCCCTGTGGCTTTTAATGGCAGGGCCCACAGATGTAGATAATATTAGATAACGGTAGTTTCTGAAATTGTGTGGGATTTGTGCCCAATATTTTACGTATTAACTGAAAAAATTATGACGAATATTAACTGAATAAGTGAATTAATTCGGGAGAAAAAAAACATGTCTATTTTGCACTTCATGTAAATTTTGTTATTATCGATTCTAGAGCAAAAAAAAACCGCTAGAAGGAAAGAAAACTGAATTGTTTATCGCATTTTTCCCTCGCGATAAGAAACCAAAGCGAGCAATAACACCTGTTGAAATACGGAACGAGAGAAGTTCTGCGCATTTTTTGACGTGGTAACGTCTTATAAATCGATGAACGGCGGCTGCACGCACAAAAAAGCATGAATCATTGTCACGTTCCGCCTCAGCCGAGCGTGCAAGTGAGAACGCGGAACTAGCGATAGAGAGGCACGATCGGCCTAAGCGCTCGGCTTGTGATTCATCACTATCTCGTTATCATATAAAATTATCGTCCGTTAACTGACTTTACAGACAACCAAATTTTTTTAACTACCCTTTGGTTCATATGTCGTGACGAACAGCTTCCTCTATCTATCTTTCACGTCTATGGCAGTAGCACTGAATACTGATAGAGATGTACTCGATACATAGTTTCCTTTGAAAACTACTCACACTGGTGCAAAGCGATTGGTACTCGACGGAGCATACAAATGGCCTGTTACTACACTGCGAACCATATATTTTTATATATTCTGAGTTTTATTTCACTCGTTAATCTACAATTTCCCACTGGGCTCCCGGAGTTATGTTGGAGATTTTCCATACAATTTATCGCCATGTTTTTTTGCGTTGCATTTTAGAGTGTGGTTATATATATTTTTTTTTATTAATATTTGGTATTATAGCGAAAGCTCTGAGGCCAACAATGATAAACAGAAACTCACTCAAGATCCTTTAAAATATATAATTTGCTTCATAGTTACTTAATCAACTCTTGTATGTTCGGGGTCTTAAATCACGAACGCGGGTTTATCACACGAGGCGAAACCGAGTGTTATAATAGTATCACATGAGTGGTTTAATACCTAATTATGTACAATTGCATACAAGACTATACACATCTATTATGAATCCTCTATAAAAAGTTCTGAAACCATTGGGTGTTATACAGTGTTGTAAGAAATATGTAAAGTGTCTGGTGATAATTGGTTAGAAATGTCCTTTACTGCATTAGAAATATCTGGTGGTGTGTTATCAAAGCTTGTATCACTCATTCTTGTAAACAACAAAGTATTCCCTTATGTTTCTGTCTGTCTGTCCCCACTGTAGCTCAGAGACGCTTAGTACTAGAAAGCTATAATTTGGCACCTCTCATTTACCTCCCTTGCACGTAATGTGGGGATGATATTTTTTTTTCTGGTCTATTTTTGTTAGAGTCAAGTATATAGTAGCCCCTTGCCAGCTAAATGGTTGTTTATGGAGATGTGAACAAAATCATGGCAGTAGTACATATAATGAAATTAAAAGGAAAACGATCACGGCTAAGTAGGCTTTACAAGTTAACGAGTGATAGTCGACCAACTTAAGCTACCCTCTTCTTTGCTAGATTTGCCTTTTAATACGTTTAAAACTAAAGTAAAATCCACCCTTTGTTCAATGGCATACTACTGTATCAATGACTACTTAAACGATAAGAATAGTTGGTCGCTGTGATTAACTCAAGACAATGTTTATGTTCTTTCTCCAGAATTAGCTTACCTACTGGAGGGACAGGCGTATAAAATAGCCGTGTATCCTTGCGGGTCGAGGACGACAGAAAAATTATTATCTGGAATGCATAATAATTCAATTTGCCTTTTTTTTTGAGCAAACTTTCAAAGAGGAATTGGTGACGGTCAGGTGGCGTTTGTAGCCTAACTCCAGCAAATAATGCAAAAGCGGTACCTGTGCTTCTCCTGGCGAAAGTCTTGAAGAATCCTTCTGGGCAGGTGGCCACCTTGCTTGCCCGTACACTGGTCACTTGAAAGTCTATATTTTGGATTTAATCGGACGCGGGTTATTATTTTTAATTTTGAAAACGTAGCACAGTATATCCCCAAGGATTACGGGATAACGTAATAAAGTTTGCGGTTTTGCGGACGCGATGAACTGAGATTGAAAAAACGTGGTTTGCGGTGAGACGAAATGCTTCCGTTCGGCGCCGGTGTACTATGACGTCTGACAGCCATCATTAGCTGTCACTAGCCGCAGGATTCTCTAAATCCCGCGACACACAATATCCGCGACTGCAATATAAGCCTAAGACAGACTACAGACACCTTATAAACCGTCCACAATCAAAAAAATGTAAGGGGCAATAACTTGCCACACCATACTCCCCGCCTTGAAAGGTCCCGAGCTTTCAAAGATGATAATCTATACGCTGAAAAGCTGGTGCGGTTGGGAGGATGAGATGATGTTTATATATCTGGCAGTCTGAAAGCATCAAGAGAATCCCAAGCAGCAGTTCAAAACACCATTACTAGGAAACGGCGTTCGAAATTAATTATCAGATTCCAAAGAATGAAATTGCAGTTTGATTAAATTAAGACAAAGTTGAATTACTAAGCTAAATTATAACTATGTAATGGCGTACCATTGAGAAAATATACTATTGTAAATTATAAACTAAATTAAACTACGAAATAATATAGTTCTATTGGGTTGGCAAAGGATATAACTTGGTGACAGGACGTTTATATGTACCTGACGCGGTTTTTACTGAAGCTACTCGAATTACACCATCCGATCCCGGAAAAACTTCCACTATGATGCCCAATGGCCAAGTCAATGGTGGTACGTTATCTTGACCCAAGAGAACGACAGTACCGATCTCTATAGGGCGATCGGGAGTGCACCATTTCTGGCGAACTTGCAACGTGTGCAAGTACTCAACTCGCCATTTGTTCCAGTAGGATAACACAAGCTGATCCAAAAGCCTTTTGCGGTTTGTTAAATTTATGTTTTCTTCTGTCAATTCAGAAGAAGGCAAATGCTTAAGTGGACTGGACATTAGAAAATGCGCAGGCGTGAGCACGTCCGGATGCGGGTCTGATGAGAGAACACTAAGCGGTCGAGAATTTAAAAGGCACTCGATTTGTACCAGTACGGTAGAGAGTTCCTCGTAAGTGAGAAGCTGCTTTCCTATGACTCTATACAAGTGAGTTTTAACACTCTTAATGTTCGACTCCCAAATACCTCCGAAGTGCGGAGCTCGCGGCGGTATTCTTGTCCACTCAATGCGAGATTTTAGAAGCTCATTTTTAATATCTGTTTGAACAGACGAGTTCAATAAGAAAGAATAAATATCATCAAGTTGCGCCTTAGCGCCAACAAAATTGGTACCATTGTCTGAGTACATGACAGACACTGGACCGCGGCGAGAAATAAATCTTTTAAATGCGGATAAGAAAGCCTCGGATGTGAGGTCCGATACGAGTTCGATATGTATGGCTTTAGTTACCATACATATGAACAAACATATATAAAGTTTTTGCGAACGTTGACCTCTACAGCGAATAGGTGTGTAAGCAAGCGGCCCGGCGAAATCTACTCCAGTGTGCACAAAGGCTTTAATATCACGGACACGGTATCCAGGAAGTTCAGCCATTTTGGGTGTTAGATGCGTAGGATTTAGACGGAAACAAGTGTTGCATTTCCGACAGCGGGAACGTATGACTGTTCGTCCATCTAATATCCAAAACCGCTGCCTTATAATAGACATCAATAATCCGGGGCCCGTGTGGCAGTACGTATTGTGATAGTGATCAATAATTAAGGCCACTCGCTAATGGGTCGATGGAGCCAAGTAGGACCGTTCCACCATAACGAGTGTTCAATTAAATCAGATGGCAGCATGCCGCGGGAGAGACAATCGCTAGGATTCTCCTTTCCGGACACGTGATTAAAACTAGCGGCAGGTAGGTTTTCCTGTATTTTAGCAATGCGATTACTGACAAAAATAGACCATCTATGGGGAGATGAGTGGATCCACGAAAGAGCTATGGTGGAGTCCGAGAAAGCGTAGACACCTGCAATAGGTACACGAGCGGAAAGTTTATCTTTGACCACGCGAACAAGCTTAGACAGAATTAAAGCGGCGACAAGTTCTAATCGAGCTAGCGTTGTTATTTTGGCGGGGGAAACTTTGGACTTTGCACATAAAAGCCGAACGCTGATATTGCCTTTAGAGTCAGTTATGTGTAAATAGATACAACAACCATAACCACTAAAGCTGGCGTCGCAAAAGGCTACGATATTCACTACAGCTTCTCTAAAGATGCCAATGTGGCGAGGAACCTTTAGAGAAGAGAGTGAGGGGAAATCGCGCAAAAAAACGGAAAACCGATTGGTGATGGAGTCCGGAGGAACCTCATCCCAACCTATTTTAGCTAACCAAAGTTCCTTAATTAGGATTTTCGCGTACAACACGACGGGTGCTACGAGGCCAAGTACGTCGAACAAGCGGGCAACTAGCGATAGAATCGCACGCTTAGTGCATTTATCATCTACAGCGACTGTTGTCAAAGAAAAATAATCATCAGCGGGTTCCCAGGTTAATCCAAGGATTTTGAAATTATGTTTATCATTATCCATGCCAGAAAAATTAACTGGTAAGCGGTGAGACTCTGGGAGAATCTCCAACAAAGCGGGTGAGTTAGTAGCCCATTTGACCAGGTCAAAGGATCCTAACTTAAATAACTAAACTAAATCGCGGGATAATTGTATAGCAATCTGTTCATCAGGAACAGAATAGACATAATCGTCCATAAAAAACTGAGTTTCTACTAATTTAGAAGCCTCAGGATAGCGGTCGCCATGCTCACACGCTAAATTGCGTATTGTGCGCATCGCTAAATAAGGACTAGGCTTTAATCCAAAGGGAACGCGGTTAAAGTGAAAAGTACGTATAGGTTCATTTTTGTTGAATCGATATAAAATTCGTAAATATTTGCGGTGGTGCTCATTTACACCGATCCGTAGGAACATTTGTTTTATATCCGCTGTCATTGCGACAGGGAGGGTACGAAAATCGAGTAATAATAAAAACAAGTCGGCCTGTAAATTAGGTCCGACATGCAGAATGTCATTGAGTGACAACCCCGAGTGTGTTTTGGCACTAGCGTCCAAAACCACTCGAATGCTGTCTTTGTCCGGTCTAATAACGGCGTGATGCGGTATGTAGTAACCCTCTTCTGTTAATTCAGAGTCGGGTACCTCCGCTAAATACCCCTGAGTTATATAATCGGTGATAGTTTTATTGTAATCCTCGCGTAGGGTTGGCACGCACGTGAATTTACGCTCGAGCGCAAGTAGCCGCCGATGAGCAACACCGCGTGAATTGCCTAATTCGGAGGGATTGCGCGCGAAAGGTAAATCGACAAAATATCTACCGTCTTTAAATAAAACTGAAGAATTAAAATTATTTTCACACTCTAATTCGTCCGGACTAATAAAACGCTGAGATGGAATTTCCTCTAGCTCAAAAAACTTCTGCAAACTTGACTCGACGTCAATGCTAGCAAGCGCGGTAAACGAAGATGTCATGTGTGTTACGTCACTACTATGACAATCAATATCACCCATCAGTACATATCCGAAACTAGTCAGTATAGCTGGGGGTGCGCGGGTGCCCGAGTCAACCCTATCACCTAAATAAATAAAAGGGAACAGCTGTGCTCCAAACACAACATCGATTCCACCAGGTACATTCCAGGTTGAGTCAGCAAGCGGTAAATTATTTAAATATGACATATCGTCATTTAATCTGATAAAACTAGCGGGAAGTCTATCTGTAATGCAATCAACAACTAATGCGTGTATATAATACTTATTGTGAGGATTAATCCGAGATTCTATATTGAGATAAATAAAGCCGTGTACAGGTCGTGAGGTCATACCAACACCTTGTAAAGACGAATTGCGTAATTTAATTATGGGTAAGTTCAAACGTTTACAACAGTCCACAGTAATTAAATTGTTTTGCGATCCATTGTCTATTAAACACCTGACAACAAGCTTATCTCGGCCGCTGCTATCATATACGTATATCTGCGCGGTAGCTAACAAAATAGTTGTCTCTGTCGGTAAACATATTTTAGCGGCGGCACTAAGCGAGACAGACGTAGCGGCAGGCTCGCTCGGCGTTGAATCACTTTTTACTTCGGAGAAATGTAACAATGAATGATGTGTTTTCTTACAAGTTTTACAAACACTCCGTGATTTACATTTAACCAAAGAGTGGGATAGACTTAAGCAATTTACACAGCCATGTTTCTTTTTAATAAATTCGAAACGAGCTTGCGGAGAATTCATATTTTTAAATTGTGGACAATCAAACAGTCGATGATCGACGTTATCGCCGTCACACAGCGGGCAGCGGTTATTCGAAGCTGGTTCGCTACAAGATACAAACGCTTTAGCGGTACTTTGAGTATTACTTCGATTGTTAGCTAAACTAGACTTAGCACGCGATTCCGTCTGTGAATTATTAACGTGTGAGCGCTGGAGTACCTTAACATAGTCTTGCATAAATATTATAAACTCCGTATAGGAAGGCAATTCCTTGCCACTCACACGGCTTTCAAATTGTTGAACAGTTTGTGAGTCAACCTTTCTTAAACCACAGTGTAATATCACAAAATCTAATAAGTCTGAAATGCCTAACTGCTTCAATGCAGCGACAGACGCTGAATATCGTTCTACAAATGCATTCAGACTAGCAGCATTGCCGGCGCATCCTTTAATGTCCAGTATATTATTGAGATAATGAATACCTAAACTACGTTTATCTTGATACCTTTTGACAAGACTGTTCCACATAACACTGTATGTATCTCCTGTGGGAACAATGCCTGCAGTTAGTTTTAAGGCATCATGAGTTAATTTACTTATTAAATACTGCACACGCTGCGAATCCGTCAGATCAGTATTTAAATGAACATTAGTACGGAACATTTCATAAAACATGGGCCAATTTTCAGTTCTACCGTCGATGGTAACTCGATTGGTGGTAACTTTATGCTTCTACCTCCCTTCTGATCTGATGTTAATGTTTTGCCACTTGAAAGAATGAGATTACGTTTGTATTTAATAGTTGAATATAAGTCTTCAATAGAACTTAGACTCCCATAGTCGGGTGGGGTTTCATCAATTTCAAACTGCAACTCATTGATCTGGTCAATTATTGTTTCAAACTTGCTGTAAGATTCACCAATAGATTCAGACTGCGCTAGGAATAACTCGTTCGAGCGTGAATCATAATTAGATATACTTTTGGAAGAATTATACAAGCGATTAACTCGCTCAAAAATTACTTCTTTTTTAGCAATAAGCTGAGCTAATTTAGTTTCTTGTTTTTGAGTTGCCATTATAAGGCACTATCTAATATTAATTGCTGTAAATTATCGTAAGTACTTGCAATGACTTGTACTTATTTAACTGATACCTATCCAGGCTCGAATGGACCATAAGTGTGGAGGGACAAGCGTATAAAATAGCCGTGTATCCTTGCGGGTCGAGGACGACAGAAAAATTATTATCTGGAATGCATAATAATTCAATTTGCCTTTTTTTTTTGAGCAAACTTTCAAAGAGGAATTGGTGACGGTCAGGTGGCGTTTGTAGCCTAACTCCAGCAAATAATGCAAAAGCGGTACCTGTGCTTCTCCGGGCGAAAGTCTTGAAGAATCCTTCTGGGCAGGTGGCCACCTTGCTTGCCCGTACACTGGTCACTTGAAAGTCTATATTTTGGCTTTAATCGGACGCGGGTTATTATTTTTAATTTTGAAAACGTAGCACAGTATATCCCCAAGGATTACGGGATAACGTAATAAAGTTTGCGGTTTTGCGGACGCGATGAACTGAGATTGAAAAAACGTGGTTTGCGGTGAGACGAAATGCTTCCGTTCGGCGCCGGTGCACTATGACGTCTGACAGCCATCATTAGCTGTCACTAGCCGCAGGATTCTCTAAATCCCGCGACACACAATATCCGCGGCTGCAATATAAGCCTAAGACAGACTACAGACACCTTATAAACCGTCCACAATCAAAAAAATGTAAGGGGCAATAACTTGCCACACCACCTACTAACTGACAAGTTACATGAGTTCATATAATTGTTAATTTTTTATTTGACTGTATAAGTCAATGTATTTTAATTAAATTAAATTTTAATTTATTAGTGACATAATCTACTCATTACAATGTGTTTTTTTATGAGTTGTATTGCAATAAGGGGTTAGCTAGCGACCTCGACAATTGATCATACCATTCTTGCCTGAGCAACCGGCAGCAAGTTCTTCATGCTCCCTTAGATGTCACTGCCTGCGGTAGCGTCCGGGGTCGGGTTGCCTCCTTCCTTCCAATATGGCGAGGGGGGTGATGGCTGATCTTTGCGTTATGCTCGTGAACGAGTGCTGCTTGTGGTGACCGGTCGTCTTGCTGACCATGGTTTTATTATTGTTATTAGTAATTAACTGTTTATTTATTTTACTTCGATGGTGCTAGTTTATCATTTCTCACTTCGAGTTACAGCTATAGCCTTACGTAAGCGGGCACGCCCTTTATGCTTGAATGCTTTTATTTAGGTATTAAGTTGTGTTTACGTTTTTATGTTGTAATTAATTTGCTTGAGTACAGTTTTCACTGTTTTGTTGGTATATTAGCGTGTGCTAGCTAACATATGGCAAGTAATTCAATTTAATGTTTTGGGTTTTGTAGTGTTAATTACTTTTCATACGATTTGTATAGAATCAAGTGTATATAACTAAACAGACAGGTGTGCTGCTGGGGAGTTTGGTGGTGAAGTGGTGAAGGGCGGGCGATTTTAGGGGACTGTTTTATGTCATTTTGACTTCGAAATGTGCTGATTCTCAGCCTAGTTTGAATAAATGACTTTTGATTTTTTGATTTTGAATTAAATTTAGTACAATATTATAACACTCATTTGGATGATATTATGGTTGCTATGACACTGGTTGTTTTAATGTTTGCAATAAGCTAACTGTAGGAGGAGGGAGGCATGGGTGTAGATAAAATAATTGAATACTAGGTAAATACTATTATAGATAAGCATCACCTTTGTACGTATTTTTCTGTTCCCTTCTTCTTGTGTGTTTATATGTGTATACATAAATATAATTAGACCGGGGACTAGCCCCCCAACTGTCTAATTATCATAGTTTAGATTAGCTCGTCTTTATCTTTTTACCCCTTTGCGTGGTTTTTAAGAACTAACTATGCAAGCCAGAAGTTCAATTATTTTATTTACAAAAGAATACATTGTTGCTATACAGTATGGTTTTAATTTTTTTATACCTGTAGTTCTGTTAAAACAGTTCTGTGGAGTAGATAAAAGATATACCTATAAAAGAAAAACAACGTTAAAGATACTTTAACCATCTGTAGAACATTTGTTTTACCCCCTTGGAACTACATTTCTTAGAACGACGAAATCTAGTTTCAATAAAACATTTAACGTTTCCTTACAATCAACTATCAGACAATCGTTTTAATAAATACCAACTAATTCATTGTTGAAGTTAGCACTATCTTAGAACAGGTTTCCAAGATGCCAAAGTTTAATTACGAAGCTGTCAGTTCCATTGGCATTAATTGGCCAGCCATGGAGCTCCCAAGTCGGCAACTTGGTATCGCAGATCAAAACTTACGATGTCTGAACTTAGTCTTTTGCCTCGGTTGGGTAAACAACAATGCGGGCGTACACAGCTTCACTATTACGTACCGTGGAGGTATACCAAGTTGAGTACCTATTTTATTAAATAGGTATATAGCTTTAGTTATTGCGACATAAAAGTGCAGTTCAAATCCGGGCAAGTACCAATGTGGCTTTTTCATTCATACGAGTATGTACCTACTTTTTCAATTTATCTTGGACATCACTGACATCAATCAATCTGCCTAGCCTTGTCCCAACTATGTTGGGGTCGGCTTCCGGTGTAACCGGATGCAGCTGAATACCAGTATTTTACATGGAGCAACTGCCTGTCTGACCTCCACAACCCAGTTAGTGGGTAATACGATACTACTTGTTAAGACTGGTTGTTTCGGGCTTCTGACGACCCGTAACGACTGTCAAAGCCGTGACCAACGGCTTCACGTGCACGGACCCACCCACGGGCCAACCCCGGCAAGAGTAGCTTAACCTGATAGATCGACCCGAGCGGCTGTTATTCACACAAATATCACACATAGACATCAGTGACATAGCTGAAGGAAAATATCGTGGGAAACTTGGATTTAAAGTTATATATGTGTCTGAACCATCCCATTTCTTCCCGTGGGTGTCGTAAAAGGCAACTAAAGGACTTACTAGAGAATGGGCAGCAGCGTTCTCTATGCATTTTAAAACCACAATGCGATCGCTAACCCACCTGCCAAGCGAGGCGATTATGGCAAACCCCCATTGGGGGAGGCCTATTTCCAGCAGTGGACGTCTTCCGGCTGGAATGATGATGATGAGTCTGAAATAGCCAATACGCCTTGAGCAAGCGTGTAGATTAATGCTTATGTCTTCTTTGTATGAGAAGAGACCTCTGCCCTGCAGGCTAAGCACGAGCACCGTTTTGTCGACGGAAGAATAGACAAAAATGACGTTCCGTGTAGAAAGGTTTTCTAAAGTGGGCGGTATTGTCAAAAATGGAGAAACGAATTGTCACTTTGTATAGAAAGGGCTATGTCTATTCTTCGAAGAAATAGAAAGCGTCATGCTAAGCCTGCTTCAGTGGGTCAACAAAAGTCTAGTTGGTATTATTTTTATTATGTAGAAAAAAGTGGTAGAAATTAATAAATCACGTAATCGGTATCGAATTTACTAGAATATCTTGGATTAGGTAAAGTTGGGTGTTGCTGCGGAAAGGGAGCGGGAGATCTCTTCCACTCACCTTGCCCGCAGTAGGCGCACCGGGCGTTGGCGGAGGGTGGACAACGCCCTCTTCCAGCCCCCCTAAATGGGTCCAGGGGTGACGGACTCGGGGACATCCGTCGCCCCCCACATAGCAGGACCCGAGGTGTTGGCGTGTAGTGTTCCACGTGCACCCCTATTGGACGTCGTGGGGGGAGTTTTACACCTCATTCCCCCCGCGAGCCTGAGGTGGCCCGCAATGGTGGGCTGGGACCAGCCGGGGATCGCGGAAGTCGCACTAGATCCCATAATCCCCAGTGCAAGTGTGGGAGGGGAACACCGGGGTGGTTTTTAGTCAGTAACAGTCTGACAGACCCTCTGCTCGCCGGAGGGCGGAGGACATCCATGAGGATTCACATGATCCCGGAACAAAGCTTTGTTTTAAATCGTTAAAGACCTTTTTGCAGGAAAAACAAACTGAAACAGATATTTGTATCCATCAAAAATGGTCAGTCCAAGATAAAAAATAATGGGCGGGTAGCGCTGATGCTATACCAAGCATAATAATTAGCTCATTAATTTATTGTTTCCTGGGGCGAGATAAAGTCCTTATTTATTTCCTGGCGTTTTATTTCCATACTACATATTTTCTAAACTTAATAAATTACGATTATAAGCAAAAATTTTTGTATTCAGATTTCGGTAATCGTAGTAGATGTCATTTGTAGATCTTAGACAGTCGTTACGGGTAGTTAGAAGCCAGAAAGTCTGACAACCAGTCTTACCAAGGGTTACCGTGTTACCCAATACTGGGTTATAGAGGTCAGATAGACAGTTGCTCCATAGAAATACTGGTATTTAGCTGCTTCCGGTTAGACTGGCAGTAGATCCCAACATAGTTGGGAAAAGGCTAGGCAGATGATGATGAATAAAAAAATTACTTAAAAGGTTGATTACAGGACTTGGTGACACTACAGGACTATTATACAACGTTTAAAAACACTCCTTGCTGCATGGTACTCCAAATAAATTGGGAAAAAACATCCAAACCCTCCAACAAAGTTAAAACTAGTGTCAATCGAAGCATCTGGTAGGTTCTATATTTTTTTACTTTGACGAGATTCCTCCTATTTGTGGGGTATACCTAGCATTTTATTTTCATAATTTTTAGCATTATTTTACACATAAGGTAACAGCTATAGTAATTGGCCACGCTATAGTAACTGGCCACTCATAACAAAAGAGGTAGAAACAAAGTAATATTAACTAAAACGGAAATACAATAAATACAGGAATATTTTTGTCCTTTTCATTCATGGGCTTGCTTGCACTTATTTTCTTACGTAAACTAAGCAAAAGGATCGTAGCAGGTGGTTCGGTTTCGGTGGTCGTTCTGTAGTTGTTGCCTATCCCCATGGGAAGAAGGCGTGTGTTTATTTTTGTATTTCTTTAATGTGCAGTTAAGAGGAATAGAATATAGCAACCAAACTATAGTTCTCATTTATGACCTTTCTTTTACCAGGGACAATAAATATATTTTTCTCTGATACCTTACTTGTCTCACGAAGACCTAAACTTGCGAGCAACCAAATCGACTCGCCCCATAAGCACGCATACATAAATTATGTATTCGGAAAATACGTACTTTATTTATAAAAACCATATGTCCATTAAAACCATATGTCCATTAAAACCATATGTCCATTAAAACCATATGTCCATTAAAACCATATGTCCATTAAAACCATATGTCCATTAAAACCATATGTCCATTAAAACCATATGTCCATTAAAACCATATGTCCATTAAAACCTTGACACTTTAGCTTTACATTCGTACCACTATCATAAAAAAATATTCAGTATTTTTTACTTAAATAATTTAATCGGGCGTATAGGAAAATGCTCTCTCTACGGTTAGTTTTGTACCTTATCAGTCGCTTATCAGAAGTTGACCTGTGCACACCTCCGCTAAAAGCGTTGAACGCATTCATTGTTTTGAAGAAACTATGGACACTACGCCTAAAGAAGCTGCTCAAGTTGTTGCCTTGTTGCAACAAGGACTCAGTCAGCGAACTGTCGCTGCCCAGCTTCACTTGAGTCAGTCTGCTGTATGAAGGGTATGCAGAAGCTTACAAGAGACTGGAGCCTTTAATCGGAGACCAAGAGCTAGTCGCTACCGGTGCATTTCAGAGAGAGAGGCGACCGTTTCATCGTTACAAAAGCGCTGCGGAATCGGCACCTGACAGGTGTTGATGTGACGCAGGACCTAAGGCGTGTTCGAGGGGTGGCTGTCACCGAGCCTTACTATAAATATGAACATTATTACTGTCCTTGTTGTTGTTTTTATGTTTCAGTTCGAGAGTCTCGTTTCTTTTTTAGTGTCATTATTTTTTTCTATGTAACATTTATGGTTTTTATTTTGAAAATATTAAGAGAAATGGTTTTCGTGCAAAAATTAACACACGTTTGCCGATTTTGTTTTTTTATTACAAAAAAATCGCATCGATATTGCAATTGAAAAACACAGCGGTTCTTTTTCTGGATTCTTATGAATGTATTGGAGGACGTCCCCACCCTCTAACAAGTTTAAAACCAGTGTCATTGGAGAGCGTGTGGTAGGTTAGATACTTTTTTTTACCATGGCGACATTCTTTATATAAATCCAAGATCACCGTTAGGTAAGGTTAGGTAAGCTTTCGTAAGTTTTTTTTTTTCGTATGTTTAGGTAGCAATTCGAGTGACGCAGGTGCTCTCGGGACATGGCTGTTTCGCGAAGTACCTGTGTCGCATAGGCAGGAGCCAGACGCTTGGTGTCATCACTGCGTCCACGGTCGAGGACACGGCGTGGCATATTCGCTTGCAGAATGTGCAGCAGAGCTCGGGAGCCGTTTCGGAAGTGGGAAGCAACCTGTCGCTGCCGGTTGTGATTCGTCCTATGGTCGGCAGCGCAGCGGCGTGGGACGCGATGATTTCCTTCTGCAAAAATGTCTCGTCGCAGAAGGAGGCAGCGGAAAGGGAGAGTGATATTTCGAGTGATCTTCCGGCCCACAGCAGGCGCACCGGGCGTTGGCAGAGGGCAGATAACGCCCTCTATCGGCCGGATCGTGGAAGGCGTACAAGTTTCCAAAATCCCCGGTGCAAGTGTGGGAAGGAAACACCGGTGGTTTTTTAGTCTGTAAGAATCCGACAGACCCCTCCGCCCGCCCTAGGGCGGAGGACATCCATGAGGATTTTCCACCCCGGAACAAAAAAAGAAGGCAAAGTTATGTTAGCCTAACCGAAGAGCATTTATTTATTACAAAATAATCCCATTGATTTTGCAATTGAACAAGACAGTAAGTCTTTTTCTGGATTTTTATAAACATATTTGTTGGAGGGTGGGTACGGAGTTCATACAAAATCTCCCATGGTCCTGAAAGATTACAAAAGTACATAATTAGGATAAGTAACGAACTACAGCAGATTTGGGAACAAGTTTTTATATTCAAATAATCCTAGCTTAAAGTGGTCCCACTGCCACAGCGAAGGCTTTTTTCATAGAGGATTTCCTTACAATAATTTATTTGAACGCAGTCATGTCCAAGATTAAATTAAGCACCATTATAACTAACCTTGACGTCAACGTTCTCCATACTTATTCTATGTAAAGGAAAAAGTTTTTCTTCGAAATATATTGTTATGCAAAAATGTATAGGTATAATGTGCATAAGGAAATAGACGAAAAGGAAAAACTCAAGAAAATTCCATTATTAAATGCGACATAAAGTCGAGCCAGTATTTTGAATTATTAACAACCTTATCAGTCCCGTGCGACCTTAAATCAGTGTCTGAAGGTGACAGAAACGTTGAATAAAATGCTCCTAAAGAGAAAAATGTTCATATCACAGTCTGAATAAATGTGAAAGCCATTAGTTACATCGCAAGGAGTCGCCATTTTAGTCTTTTGAGGCGAAAATTATTATGATATTCGTTGGAGAGATTGTTCAGTGACTACATTAAGGAGAAAGGAACTAGACAATGATTTAATTATTTCAATGCTATTATAAGTTTATTTACCCCATGCTTACATACTGTATACTTTTAACATACAAACATTTCATCTTATCATCAAAGAGCATGTAGATGCCACCAATAGAGGACGTGCTACTTCACCCAAACTGAAAGATACCTTTAGCAAATTCAAGGACTGGTCTAATAAACCATTATTGATTTTCACAGCCTTCGAAACCGCTTTCAGTTCTGAAGAGTCATAACAATAATCCTTTTATTGCTGTTTTCAAGACCGACCTACCCTATCTGACCTGCTTCAAATATTTTCAGTTAAAAACACATAACCATTAACCGAGTTGGATTTCAATTGCTTTTAAAATCTGTCATCGAAACTTGTTAGGTTCGATGACGCTATAATAAAATGAAATTGTTTCTGGATTCCTTTCTTCGTTATGGTAATGATAAATGATAAATGATTTTATTTCTGTAATTAGGTTTTTACAAACACTTTTACACGTCAAACATATTTTTTAAACTAGATGAGGTCGGCGTTTCCTACCTGACTACTCTGAGAAGAAAGGCCGAAACAAACTCAGAGGTCACAGTCTCTTTTAAAGTCCAGACATAATCTTGGTCAGATCATGTGAAGGCCATGTAGATTGGTTGCGCAGATTGAGTGGACCTGTCCAGTGAGTGCACGCATTTGTCAGTAGTTGTGCAGCTCAACTCATAACTAAAGGAGCTCAACGATTCAACGAACAATACCAAAGAAAGGACATTTGGCTAGGCCGCAAAAAATACTCAATACTGTCAGACCATGTTAAAAACTAACTGAGAATAAAACAAAATTAAACAATGACCCACATAGTCTTCACATTTACAATAATTAAAACAATATAATACTACACAGAGTAAATATTCATGTCATTGCATAAATAAAATTCATCAATGTCAATGTGTATATCCGGACATAATCTTTGTCAGATCATTTGAGGACCATGTAGGTTGGTGTCCGAAATGGTCTTTTGAAGAAAGAACCACACAGATTTGAGTGGAGCTGTCCAGTCAGTGCACGCATTTGTCAGTTATCATGCAGCTCAACTCAAAACTTAAGGAGCCCAATACCAAAGAAAAGACATTTGGGTAGGCCGCATAAAGTACTCAAACCGCCAGAACATCATTAAAACTAACTAAGAGACAAAAAAAATAAAAACAATGACCCACATAGTCCTCACATTCCTAATATAAAATAATATAATATAATACTATACAAAGTAAATATTCATGTCATTGTTTTATAGAACGTTATATAGAATAAGAAAATAAAAGAGTAAAAAAACAACATTCACTGTAAGTTTATTGGAGCAGCTCAATCCCAAGCCTTTTTATCCTCAATTTAATCATTAACAGTATAAAAGGCTTTCAGGCACAGTTTCTGTTTTATAAAACATTTGAATTTATTAAGGCTTAGTTCTTGAATGTGGCTAGGAAGTTTATTATAAAAACGTATACATTGGCATCAAAACGAGCTTCCTATTTTTTTGAGCCTGGTTGTAGGAACAACAAATTTGTGTTTGTTCCTACAAGACAAATTTGTTATTAGAACAGGAATACTAAGTAAGTAAAATGAAAAACAAATATATACTACTATTCCGTAGGTAGTGCAGCCTTACCTCTGCGGATTAAACCTAGTTTTTATTTTCTCACTGGTCATTAAATTTCTATTCTTTATTTTTATGATTTTCAAAATTGATTATGACTTGAACAAGGTTGTCAGTTTTTTTACCGACTTCTAAAAGAAGGAGGTTATCAATTCGACATGTTTATATATATTTTTTTTGTTTATGTATGTTCGCAGATTTCTCCATCAATTGTGGAACTATTTAAAAAAAAAATAAGGAGTTATTCGATAACTTCCCATCCAAAAAAAAAAAAAAAAACGTTCATCTGAATAAGATAATATTCATTTGAAAAGTTACGTAATTTAGGGGTTGCGAATCGAAAACCGATTGCTTCGTTCGTAAACCAAATGCGTGACTAAGATTTACCATCTGATGTAAAAAATTCTCGTAATCTCTCTTCATTTAGTTCAAATTATCGGTACCGCAACTATTTTGATCATATTTAACTTAAGTTTTATTATATGTATATTCTTTATTCTATTCTTTTTTAAAAATCATTAAAATTCTATACGTTTTAATGTGGTGTATTTTCATTTCGCTACAGTAGGTATGGAAGGTACTAAAGGGTCACCGAGGCCCCTGGCAACACAGGCAACAGGAAGGAATGCGGGTGGGTTTTAGTCAGTAAGAGTCTGACACACCCTCCCGCTCCGCCCAGAAAAAGAAAAAAAGAAGAAAAAAAAAATTGTTTGGAACAAAGCTACACATTAGATGACAATAGTATTTTGAAATATCGTAGAAATGTATTTCTACACTATTTCAAAGCATATTACGAGTACCTATGTTACATAATTATAGAGGACAGGTTGGTACATACACCATCATCATCTGCTTAGCCTTTTCCCAACTATGTTGGGGTCGGCTTCCAGTCTTACCGGATACAGCTGAATACCAGTATTTTACATGGAGCGACTGCCTATCTGACCTCCACAACCCAGTTACTGGGTAACACGATACCCCTTGGTACTGGTTGTCAGACTTTCGAGCTTCTGACGACCCGTAATGACTGTCAAAGATCTACAAATGACAGCCGGGACCAACGGCTTAACGTGCTTTCCGAGGCACGGAGGGGTCTTGGTATGTAAAGATGGTCACCCATCCACGGACCAACCGCGGCAAGCGTAGCTTAACCTGATCGATTGACCCGTGCGGCTGTTATTACTTAGCCACAAGCCCCACACAGGTTGGTACAGACATAATCTCCGATAAAAGATACGTCAGTCAATAGCTTTTCCCAAGTTTCGCATGAAAACTGGCCCTCCGCACCGCCAACCGTAATTTCAAAAAACAGACAAACATTATTCCAGCTTGTTTGGTTGGGACAAAAACAGTCGATGGGACCACATTGTCATTGATACCCTAAAATAACTTGAATGGAACAAATTGTATCCAGAAACACTATTTATATGGAAATAAGGTTTTATACAAACTAGCTTCATTGAAAGAGAACCATTTAAAAAATACCAAGGTGTTTTGTTTGGTGCACGTTAACACGGAAATTAAATTGCTGAAATGAATTTCTACGGAGTGTGGGAAATTCCGTCACAAAACTACAGTTAGTTATTCGTGAAAACGTTGAAAATACCGTCTGGGTGTCCGGGGGCCGTGATTGCAATATTCCCCTTCGCCCGGCGTCACGCGCGCGCGCCCCGCTTCTGATGAAAAATATGTTCCGTTATGTATTTTTTGTACTTTTTTTTCAATTGCCCTGACTGTTGCTCGAAGCGATGAGGACAGGTCATGTTTTATGTTGCTAAGTTTAGTTGGCTTTTCCTCAGCTATATTTTCCTATGTTATTATAAACGATATATTATGTACGGAAGACGGCGGGATATCGGCGTAAATTCAATTTGATGTCGGCTGTAAGATATACCACCTACGCTCTACACAAATCTATGTACGTGCTATATTTTCCACGAAATTGCCTATGCTTTCAGACTTTCTAGAAAATAGGATAAGATGAAAGAAGTAAAACTGTGCGTGCCCGACAATTATACAGGGTGTTTGGAAGATGGGTGCAAAGCTTTAAGGCGAAGATAGTACAGACAATTTAGAACCATTTAAGCCATGGTTGTCTTAGACAAAGTCTTACCAAATATTTTTAACCAAATTTTTAAGTTTTTTTTCGGAAATTCTCAAAATTTAATGTAAACTGCATAATTATGGCCAAATTGAATGATAAATGAATTCATTTTTTATTTATTTAATTAAAGTAATGTGTAAGCAATCAAGCAAAACATGTTTTAGGCTTCTGTGTCATTAGACATTTTTTTACAGACATTTAAAGCTCAGAAAAAATAAAAAAATTGTACAATACGTCTTTTAAACCTTATTAAAAAAAACGGAGGGTGCTTTTTTTGTTCAAACCTTTTTGAAGACATGCTTGATAATCGCTCTTTCTTTTGAGGTATCATTTATGCGGATATCTTACAAATTATTGAAATTAGGGCCTACAAACCAATTTGAGGGAGAATTTTTTTATTTTAGGCAGACTAATTAAAACAACATTTGAATTAAAATTATTTATTTTTCATGTTCAAAATGACGGCCGTGATTCCTAATACAAGCACGGCCCCGTCTTCTAACTTCTGTAGTCGTTATTTTCAACATCATCTCCTGCTTCATTGTCTCAAACGCTGAATTTATTCTTTGTATCAATTCTTCTCTAGTGTTTATTTCTATGTTGTTATACACCAGTTCCTTGGCCCGGCCCCACACGAAAAAGTCCAACGGGGTCAGATCTGGGGAGCGAGCGGGCCAAGGGATGGGTCCATCCCTGCCGATCCAGCTATCAGGAAAGCAATTGTTGAGGTGATCCCTTACATTTAAAGTCCAATGCGCTGGACAGCCGTCTTGCTGAAAGATGACTGTTCGGTCTCTTTTGAAGATCGGGACACCTGATTCCTCTACCAGCAGTGGTAAATCAATTTGCAGAAATTGCAAATAATTTTCGCTATTCAATGGATCAGGCAAAAAGTGGGGCCCAATCAATGTTCTGCCAATTATTCCAGCCCATACATTCACAGAGAATTTCATCTGAAATGACACCTGCTTCTTAAAATGTGGATTGTTGTCTGCGTCGGCCCATTCATGGATGTTGTGAAAGTTTGTAATACCTTCCCTTGAAAATTTACTTTCATCCGTCCACAAGATTGATTTCAGAAACCACGCATCTTCGATGTCTCTGTTGAGGAGGAAACGGCAGAACTGAATTCTTCTTTGAGGATCTTGCTCTACTAGACCTTGCACACTCCTGCCATGGAACGGATACTTATCATTTTGGTGCATTGTATGCCACACCTTCCATTGAGAAATGTTTAAATTTCGAGCTACTGCTCTAGTACTGGTAGTAGGATCCGTTTGAAATGCTGCTAAAATGTCTTCGTCGACGGCAGTTTCGTGTCTGCCCGGGTTGACTCCAGGTTCCACGCGGTGAAACCCATCTTGGGCAAGACGACGAAACGTGTTGTAAAACACTCGGACATTCGGTATCCTGCGATTCGGATAGCGCTCTTGATACATCCGTCGCGCCAAAGATCCATTGCCGTCTGCTCTGCCGTACATAAATACGATATCCGCATATTCTTGATTGGAAAAAGTAGCCATAGTCACTTAACAATTAAGAAAAACGGCGTAGGAGCGCACTAAATGTCAACTCAACACAATTAAGTCAAAAATCAACACGAGCAGGAGCGCGAGGCTACGACTGGACACGGTGAAACAAAAAAGTTCAAAACTAACGCAAACAACACGTGCAGGAACGCAAAGGGCTACAACTGAACACGGTAAATTGTGAATCAACACGACAACGTCCACTCACAAGGGCAGTAGTTTGACTAATAAGTAAGTCAGGGTCAGTCGGTCTTCATCACAGACCGACTGACCCTGACTAAAGAAAAACGACTTTGTTGCCTCAGTAATTAAGACCATTTTGCTGTAAAAACCAACTCTTATCGCTTTTTGCTATTCATTGGGCGTTCTACCTGGAAATGCCGTCGCACCGCGCTCTAAGGCCATTGTTTAGAGAATCCCCTCAATGGGTTCCCCTCAATTGGTTCCTGAATGTGCCAAAAATTCTTAGAATTGAACAATGTTATCATTTCGAGCACATAAAGTATTCTTTTAAGCAAAAATTTTGTGTTTTATTAGACTGCCTAAAATTTAAAATTTCTCCCTCGAATTGGTTTGTAGGTCCTAATTTCAATAATTTGTAAGATATCCGCATAAATGATACCTCAAAAGAAAGAGCGATTATCAAGCATGTCTTCAAAAAGGTTTGAACAAAAAAAGCACCCTCCGTTTTTTTTTTAAATAAGGTTTAAAAGACGTATTGTACAAATTTTTTATTTTTTCTGAGCTTTAAATATCTGTAAAAAAAAGTCTAATGACACAGAAGCCTAAAACATGTTTTGCTTGGTTGCTTACACATTACTTTAATTAAATAAATAAAAAATTAATTCATTTATCATTCAATTTGGCCATAATTATGCAGTTTACATTAAATTTTGAGAATTTCCGAAAAAAAACTTAAAAATTTGGTTAAAAAAATTTGGTAAGACTTCGTCTAAGACAACCATGGCTTAAATGGTTCTAAATTGTCTATACTATCTTCACCTTAAAGCTTTGCACCCATCTTCCAATCACCCTGTATATTGCGAAGGCGACGGCCACGTCTATTGGCGGTGCCCAGTAGTAGGACCAATCTACTGAGTACCTTGCGTGTACTTAATGACGTAGCAGACAGCATAGATCTTTTTGTTCTCTGAGTGAGTTCACGAAAACCACAATGTACATACTATGTTATGGTAAATAATAAAACGGTAACTATGAACACACTATTGAATTAGGAAATCCCTGTAATGATAGTGATGATGAGTGAATAAATAAATAAATCAATAATTAACTTAAAGTAGGTAACTGCTTATTAATTGACCCTTGCCAGTTACAACTGAACAAAGCAGAGACTAATTACAAAACAAACATTAGGTAGGTTTATTTAGTAGTCAACTACAAAATATTTTATTCCCATGTGTGATCTAGAATAGATAGGATACCTAAACGAAAATAAAGGGACTTTCAGTTTTTCATGTTTTGAAACAGTATTCTATGAATTTATTTAAACAAATCAAATTAATTGCTTAAGTTGTGGTAAGATATTAATTATATAAATTTATTTACGGAAAGAAATAACCTATGGACAAGCAGACGCACAGATAAAAGCTTGTGTTTAATAAGTTTAGATGATGCTCCCACGACGCGGTTGCGTCCCCCTTTTTTTTTTTTTTTTTGTTGCCGGGGTGGAAAATCCTCATGGATGTCCTCCGCCCTGGGGTGGGCGGAGGGGTCTGTCAGACTCTTACTGACTAAAAACCACCCCGGTGTTCCCTTCCCACACTTGCACCGGGGATCTTGGGAGCTAGTATTACTTCCGTGATCCCCGGAGCCAACATCAAACCGGCGTAGGAAACACTATAAATCAACTGTCACAGAGAGATATTGCTTGCTTGCTTTGCATTAGTTTATGGCCCATTCGTACAAGCAGAAATGTATTGGGAACTGCCGGATTGAGACAATATCGCATGCTATTTTGGTCGACTTGCGGTCTATAGCAAAATAGCAGTTTGAATGCGATTTTCGTTTGTCGACTGTTTCGATTCCAGGAACTTGTAGAGGGGGGCATGAAAGTTGGGTAGGTAATAACATTCATAACGGCCTTAATTAATTATTCTGTAGTAACGGGCAAAACAAATCTGAATCTCATTATGAACTCCCCCTTTTACCCAAAAATGGTGGAATAATATTTACCGCCACTCGCGGGTAGAGCTAGCATAATCATTATGTTTTGTGTTACTTACCACGTTTCTAGATAAAACATATTTTATTTGCATTTTCTTACAATTAGAGACCTTAAATTTTCATATATTTCAGCCGTTAGGCAAGACCTAACGACCTATGAAAATAAAAGGTCTACAAAAAATATAAGTACTACCTTTGAGGCCATTTTGCTATACACAATGAAATGATGATATCTAACGGTTTTGCTTAAAAATATAAATAATACAATAATGGTTTCTTAGAAAAGGGCTTCTAAATTTACATAAAATATGGCTGTTGTGGTATTCCGAGAACTGGAGGGCATTCATTTTATTAAATTGTTACAAGATGAACATTATTTTTATAAAACAAGCGGAGATACGGCAAATAGTGTAATCTTATGTTTCAACTGTAAAACCCCATTTCATATTTGGATCTACCAACTTTTTTTTATATCATAACATCGCGCCTTGTTTCCCCGAAGGGTTGGGCAGAGGTGTATCTGTACACCCACATTTCGCCAGTTATGTTTAAAGTCCCATGTAATTGGGGGCGAGCCTATTGCCATAAACCGGGCACAAATCCAGACTCCGGGCTGCTTTTCTTTTTTTTTGTTGGTATAGTGGTGTGCTAGCTGACATATGGCTATTAATTTAATGTTTTATGTTGCACGTAATGTAAATTGTTTTGCATACTGTTGTATAGAACCCATTTTTTTTCCCTCTAACTGAACAGACAGCTGTGCTGCTGGGGAGTTTGTTGACCACTTCTTCTTCCCAGCTAAAGCACTAGGAAGTGGTGAAGGGTGGGCGTTTTGGGGGACTGTCTTATGTAATTTTGACGTTCGAAAAGTGCTGATTCTCAGCCTAGTTTGAATAAATTACTTTTGATTTTGGTTTTTGATTGTTACTGAGAAATTCAGATAGAAAAATCCAATAACACTTTGCCCGACTCGGGAATCGAACCCAAGACCTCATGCTCAGCAGTAGTGCTTGCGACCACTAGGCCAACGAGGCAGTCACTTACAGACTCAGACTCAGACTTTTTTATATATTTTTTTTATTAGGGACTTTTATATCGGCAATGCGTATGACAGTTTCATTATACCCTAAATAAAAAATAATAAAATGCACGCTCCTAAGGATTGGGCATCGAAACATTTGGGCCATGAACTTAAATAGACTCTTCGCATCATCACCACTTGGTTGAGACAGAATTCTATGAAATGTGCTTAAATCAAGTCGGATCGTAATCAACATAATTTCTATCAAACTCATATCGAACACAGTCCATCAATAAGTGATAGTAAGTCTTCCACAACGCCACACAATTAGGCGAGTTAGTGTTTTACCATGAACGCAAAGCGACTGCACGCTATGGGCACCCCTTTTTGTTTGGGTGGGAAATTATAATTATACCCCCTGTAGGGTATGAACCTTGACTTAGGGCGTCGCTGGGGGAAGGACAACATGTTGGGATAGGCTGGATTGTAACTGGAAACGAAAAAGCTGACCCTGCATGGTTTTATATCTGGGGGCCTAAAATGGCCACATTAAGCAATTCCTCTAAAAGCGATTCATTTCCTGAATTCCCAGCAGATCATTAGCAATTCCTCTAATTTTCGTAAAATGGTGACACATCTTAGCTGAATCATACTCAATTCAATTCACGAAACAGAAAAAAAAACAGTTTTTTCTGTTCCGTGATTCAATTCATATCAGAATCATATTTGGTGTAAAAATTGCCGCATGAAAAAAATAAGACCGTAATTTTACCGGTTAATTTTTCATTACAGTTTTTAATAATAAAATTATTTTTTTAATGTTTATTTGTATACTTTATATGTTATTTCACTATAAAATACTTATTACTGTTGAAAAGACCGCAAATAAGCCGTGAAAAGGGAAATTAGAAAAAATAAAATCTTTATAGGCTGGCAACGCGTACAAATATTTTATATAGTTTATCCCTTGAGTTATGTCAACTTCAACTAGACGTGCGTAATTTTAAACTTCAATATTTCGTCAGACTCAAAGGTGGATCGTTTTTATTACAAAGTAAGTGCATACTTGTTTATCTTAGATCAATTTTCAATTTTATCGCTGTGATAAGTATTAAAAGTACGTTATATTTTTTAGGAATGGAAAGGCGTACAGCTAGAGTGCCTGAGACACAATGGAACATTCTGCTCGACTTTCTACACTGAAAATGGGAGCTCTGTCGGTGTTGAGCCCCATACCGAGATCAATGCAATAGCGCTGATTTCGCTGCTGATGCAGTCGAAAGATATTTATCCCATATATTGGTGTTCCATAGACTAGAGGTAAAGTATGATTTTTTGTACATGCAGTAAAGAAATCAAGTATTCTATTCTACATTCATGTAATATATAAAGAACCCTCAAATAGGGAAACAAACTATATTTTAACATTGAAATAACAAAAAAACTTAAAATAAAGGAAAAAAAGGTGGTCACCTGAAACATATTTTATTGTTTTAACACTCAAATAAAACAATGATGTTTTCAATTTAATTAGGTATATTTAAAAAATATGTTAATTATTGACTGATGATTTGACTTTCGTTTTCAGCCTGGTGGAGTTGTTCCAAGTGGATGGTGACTCCAAACAAAGGGTTTGGTTTGCCCCTCCGTGGAAGCAATATTCAAACCAGAATCACAAACCTGAAGGAATAAAAGGAAAAGAATGGTTAATTATTATGTTTCTTTGGTTTGATTAAATAATATAAGATGACAATTGTTAAATATTGTTCCTATCAATATTGTTTTATTGTAGTAATAGGTAAAATGTATGTCCTCTTTTATAGGTACCTACTACCTAATACAATTATTGAAGTACACATAAAGTAAGAGTACATGACATATAATATCACACCTATATATCCCCGAAGGGTGGGGCAGAGGCATATCTTTAGTACACCCACATTTCGCCAGTTGTCCCATGTAATAAGGCCTGTGTCCCATGGAAGTAAGATAACATTAAATATATATTAACGTCCGCAAAAACAGTTGGTAACTGTATGGGGAGGGTACTCACAATCTGAGCATTTATAGAGTGATATAGGTATCGGTTAAAAACCCTCTCCTCATATTCTGCAGGCTTAACAATATATATGTGCAACCACTTTTAGTCCTGCATGATAGGTTCCTTCTATAGTAAACACCGGTGGAGTTGCCTATCCCCACACTAAGTTATTCAAGTATTCCTAATTTAGGTATTGTAGTGATATAATAAATGTATTCCTAATGTAGGTATTGCAGTGATTTAATAAATGTATTCTTATCCAGTTTTTATGGTATTCCATACTGATTGAGATTGCAGACAATGAATATATTTCCTCCAGAAATGGTTATTATTAAGAGATCTTACATAGTTAGATAAACTAACTTAGTGCATCTTGGTGCACTAGCTGCTATAAACCTCTGGTTGATCCAGGTGAATAAAAGATTGTAGTAAGCATTGGTAGTAAGTTGTCATTTAGGTGTATGGTGTATCATCAAAGTTTTTATTTCATCAAAGGGGTACAGGGTAAACCTCTACAATAGATGATAGTGTCTATCTGGAACTACTTAATTAAAACACACTTGCTTTGGAGGTATTACTTATGCCATCGCGGCGGGTTGGTACATATGTCCGGCTCCAGCTCGTGGATGAGGTCGCGACCCACATTTTTATCGAGTCTATATAAGCCAACAAACTCGAAGGCATTTCGAAGGCTAAGTCCATTTTACGAAGAGCTGCACTTCTTCGGCGATACAAAAAGGTCTCCATAACCCGCGCGTGCTCAAGGAAATTTTCTTAAAGGGCTAAACCTGCCCATTTTTACAATATTTTTTCACCAAATCCTAAATATGAATTGTAAGATGTTGCTTTTGACTAACTTCTTATGATTCTGTTATTTGACATTAAACTTCAATAAAGCAATTCATAATTTGTGGACCATTTTACGAATTTCCATACAAAACTGTCAAACAGGTGAATTGCGAGATAAGAATTGTACGCAGATCATAATATGAATTGTCAGTTTGTGACCATTTTACGATTTTTAATATGATTCATAATATTATCCTATTATGATTCTGCCAAAGCGGCCTTTTTAGGCCCCCAGATCCCTATTGCCAATGAACGTTTATCAAAATACTCCTTCCAATCGTCGTCGACACAAGTGCACAAGTGTACATACAAGTGAGCAAGTCCAAGTGTGCATGTACATTGTACAAGTGTACATTATACTGCTAACTTTTACTACCTTCATAGTATAGGTAAGTACGAGTATTAGGTATAATTTTCAGCTTGACGCTTACTCAGTGTTTAAGCAACGCTTAGTAGCTATATTCCTAGTAATCTAAGTGCAAGTTATTAACATGGTAGAATATCGGTTACTCAGTTCTGAGAATAGACGATGTGAAAGCTAATATGAAAACCTCTAAACAAAAATTAGATACAATTCGATAATACAAATGTTGTTGTTATTGTATTTTTATACCTAAATTTTTTTTTTTGTTTGTTTTGTATAGTAGAGTATAAATGTATCTTTATGTTTATAGTGTAAGTGTTTTGTATTTTTTAATAGAGTAAAAGTAGTTTATAAATTTTGTAGGTGTATATAGGTTTTATACCCATTGTACGCTAGATATTCGTATGCCGCTTTTAGCGGCGGATGTGTCCTGAGCATAACATTGAAAACCAACCCTACTAATTATAGACCTATTTTAGTACTACCTACCTTTAGTAAAATTTTCGAGAAACTTATTTTAGATCAAATCCAAATATGTTTCAATAAACATAAATTAATGCATAACAAACAGTTCGGTTTTACAAGGGGTCGTTCGACTACTGATGTTGGACGGAGGAGGAACGACGGATGGAGGTGTTGAACTTTTAGGACATGTTTATAATGCATGGGAGGATAAATGCGATGCTTTGGGTATTTTTTGCAATTTGTCCAAGGCATTCGATTGCGTTCTTCATGAAACTTTGGTCAGAAAACTGCACCACTACGGAATCCGAAACTCTTCTCTGGATCTTCTTACTTCATATTTGAGTGATAGGATTCAGAGAGTTGATGTTAACGGGAAAAGATCACCCGGATCTGTAGTAAGAATGGGGGTCCCCCAGGGCTCAATTCTCGGCCCATTTTTGTTTCTTATTTATATAAATGACTTGCCTTGCCTCATAAAGGATAATCATGATATAGTGCTGTTTGCAGACGACACTTCACTTTTATTTAAACTCAAACGTCAGCAGTTGGTTACTGACAATGTAAATAGTGCCCTCGAAAAAGTAGTTAACTGGTTTAATGTTAACAACCTACTTCTTAACGAGAAAAAAAACCAAATGTATTAAGTTTACAATACCTAATGTTAGACAAGTAAAAACTAGTGTTCTCATAAAGGGTGAAGAGTTGAACCCCGAAGATACCACTGTGTTCTTAGGCATAACTTTGGATGCCAAGCTTCAATGGGGCCCCCATATAGATAAATTGTCAAAAAAGCTTAGCTCTGCAGCATACGCCGTTAGAAAAATTCGTGATTTAACGGATTTAGACACAGCCCGTTTAGTATACTTTAGTTATATTCATAGTGTAATGTCGTACGGTATTCTGTTATGGGGAAATGCCAAAAAAGGGCAATCCGTTCAATTTATAAATTAAGTCCCAGATACTCCCTCAGAGAAAAATTTAAAGAGATTAATGTAATGACTGTAGCTTCTCAGTATATTTATGAAAATCTTTTGTACGCACATAAAAATATCAATTTGTTTAAAAAATACAGTGATATCCATAATGTAAATACTAGGAACAAACACAAATTTGTTGTTCCTACAACCAGGCTCAAAAAAATAAGCAGCTCGTTTAGATGCCAATGTATAAGTTTTTATAATAAACTTCCTAGCCACATTCAAGAACTAAGCCTTAATAAATTCAAATGTTTTATAAAACAGAAACTGTGCCTAAAAGCCTTTTATACTGTTAAAGATTATATTGAGGACAAAAAGACTTGGGATTGAGCTGCTCCAATAAACTTACAGTGAATGTTGTTTTTTACTCTTTTTATTTTGCTAGCTATTTATATTTTCTTATTCTATATAACATTCTATATAAACATGAATATTTACTTTGTATAGTATTATATTATATTATTTTAATTATTAGGAATGTGAGGACTATGTGGGTCATTGTTTTTTTTTTTTTTAGTCTCTTACTTTTAATGGTGGTCTGGCAGTTTGAGTACTTTATGCGGCCAACCCAAATGTCTTTTCTTTGGTATTGTTCGTCAAATCATTGAGCTCCTTAAGTTTTGAGTTGAGCTGCATGATAACTGACAAATGCGTGCACTGACTGGACAGGTCCACTCAAATCTGTGTGGTCTTTCCTCAAAAGACCATTTCGGACACCAACCTACATGGTCCTCAAATGATCTGATCAAGATTATGTCCGAATATACACATTGACATTGATGAATTTTATTTATGCAATGACATGAATATTTACTCTGTGTAGTATTATATTGTTTTAATTATTGTAAATGTGAAGACTATGTGGATCATTGTTTAATTTTGTTTTATTCTCAGTTAGTTTTTAATATGGTCTGGCAGTTTTGAGTATTTTTTGCGGCCTAGCCAAATGTCCTTTCTTTGGTATTGTTCGTTGAATCGTCGAGCTCCTTTAGTTATGAGTTGAGCTGCACAACGACTGACAAATACGTGCACTGACTGGACAGGTCTACTCAATCTGTGTGGTTCTTTCATCAAAAGACCATTTCAGACACCAATCGACATGGTCTTCACATGATCTGACCAAGATTATGTCTGGACTTTAAAAGAGACTGTGACCTCTGAGTTTGTTTCGGCCTTTCTTCTCAGAGTAGTCAGATAGGAAGCGCCGGCCTCATCTAGTTTAAAAAAATATGTTTTGACGTGTAAAAGTGTTTGTAAAAACCTACTTACAGAAATAAAATCATTTATCATTATCATAACTTGTACCTACCATATCCGACGAATAAATGTCTTTGTCTTTGTCTGAACGACGACGTTTCAGTTGAAAAACCGTTATTTTTTACCAAAAGAATAGGTACGAACAAGCCTTAGGATTAGATCATAGACAGCATATAAACTCGTCGGTAGTAATAGCTATGGCAATATAATGCCATATACAACATGTCCTGTACGTCGATTCTGTAAAATTCAAACAACAACTCGCATCTCACATCGCTATTCACTCTCACTTCGCAATTCACTCTCACTTCGCATAAGGTTCAAAATTACCTTGATTTTGCATTCTGTAAGCATCACCTAGTCACTTGCGAAGTGAAGTGAGCTCCGAAGCGACCAATATTGTACTAGTGACTACCACACTCAACAAAATGTTAGTCAAGTTTTATCGAATCCAGTTTTTTGACACAATTGTTTAGTTTTGGCACAGTATTTTAGCTAATATATTGTTTAAAATAAAATGTCTTACTATAAGGAATTTGAGGCAGCTAATAAGTAAAAAAAAGAAAACTCTAAATTCGTGCCATGAATATATAATCTATGCTTCCCTAACGAAAAAAATAAATGTCAGACAGACAATATTTTGATAGTGCGACTGCGTTGCGTTGTTTTGTTTGATTTTTTAGTCTGGCTGTTCTTTAGAAATGGTTTGCAGCTAAAATAATCTCTTACTTAATGCGAAAAAATAAATGTTTTAAGTTCTCATTCAAGTGGGTCTAAATTTAAAACTTGATGGCAAGAAACTATTACGGTAACTGTATTTCTAGGAATTACTCTAGATTCGAAATTCTAGATGATATAGCCACAGCTAGTTTAGTATATTTTGTTTATTTCCACAGTATTGTCTTATGGCGTTCTGGGGGGCAACCACTGCCTCATAAAGCAGTATTATTTCAATATTGCTTCACAGTGGGAAAGAGATGGAGCTATACCCCCTGTATAGCTTCTTCTCATTCTCACTCTGATGTAATATTAAAATAATACTGCTTTAAGAGGAATAATAATTAAATAATTCAAGAATACAGACTACGAAAAGCTGCTATTTAAGGTTTTTTATTTACGCATCATAGTAATCGGTGTTCTTTTTTCATCATCACGTCGCACGTCTAGTTGCTGCTCCTCCACCACTTTAACGGCGAACGGAATTCTCCACCAGTAGAGAAGATTCTTGAGTGTGAAAGAACAGCAGCTGGAGATACAGTGTACAAATCCTGCAATCCTTTTTGGAGAGGAGTGCGGAAAGAGAAATGGCAATGGATGAAAGGAGTGCAGAGAGAGATAGGATCTTGACTGAAGCTGTGGCTGCAGTTGGGAAAGGGCTGCAAGCATTGGCAGAGGCTAAGAATAGAGATAGGGTGTTTTAATATAAGTTAATATAACAAATAAAACACTTTTAAACAAATACTAGAGCGGTTTTATTGAAAGTCCATTGGTGATTAGTTTGGATTTGGTTTGATTTTATACATTTCCCGATGAAAAATAGAAATCTATTGAATCTAACACCATTTCACAAATTGGGAGGACGCTGCAAGAAAGAAATGGCGAAAGAAAACTTAGAATAGGTTGTTGACCTCCGTCTTTTATATTTATATATTTACAAAAACAACTAACTATCATTAGAGTTAGATCCTGCAGTGTGTGTTTTAGTGTGGGGCTTTAACTTGTGAATTTATCAGTTAACGAATACTAGCGCAGTTTTCTTGAAAGTCCATTGGTGATTTGTTTGGATTTGGTTTAATTTGATACTGCAGACTTATTATCGCACCTACATACTCGTATGTTCATGTAGCTACATGTTCTTTACCGTGATCATCACGATTAGAGTGAGCATGACATAGGTACCTACTCAATTATTATTCAGACATAGTCAATTATTATAATTAAATATACCCATTCCAAGGCTTCGCAGGCGCAGAGGTTCGCAGGCGAATCAAGGTTACCGACATAGCCCGAAGATTTGCCAAACTTAAGTGGCAGTGGGCAGGGCACATTGCTCGCAGAACAGATGGCCGATGGGGCCGAAAGGTTCTGGAATGGCGACGGCGTACTGGAAGGTGGACCGATGACCTTGTGAAGGCCGCAGGAATCCGCTGGATGCGGGAAGCACAAAACCGGTCGAAGTGGCGGTGCTTGAGGGAGGCCTATGTCCAGCAGTGGACGTCTTTCGGCTGAAATGATGATGACGATGATGATACCCATTCCCACTGGCGACATCCGTTCACGAGCACGACGCATGAACCAACCATCGCTCCGCTGGGGAACGTAACGACCCGACACCACAGAATACGTTAGTACTAATCAAAACCACAGATAAATGAATTATGACGTGAACGCCACTGCAATTACGTAGGCGAAACTTAGTAGATAGGCTACTAAGTTTTGCCTACGTAATTGCCCTAGAGCGAATTCGGCGTTAGATGGCAAATCCCTAGTTTGCTTCCTTTGAGCTTCAGCAATTGTTTGGTGCTCTTCTAGTCTCTCTTATTCTGAAATTGTGATTGCCAGAATTCCTGCGCGATTGCATATGTTGTGCAAAACACAACATGCAATAATTTTTGCAACGACGTCTGGATGATAATTGAGCACTCTGTGTACTAACAAGCACCTAAATCGTCCTTTTAGGAGACCAATTGTTCTCTCTATTGAATTGCGAGCAGTTGAAGTCACGGTCATTGTAGAAAGCTTCTGGGGAATTTATATATTCAGCACCACTAATTGGCGTCATAAGGTAGGCGCACTGAGCATATCCTGTATCACCTGAACAAATTAATAAGTAAATAAATAAATGAATTTATTGACACACACAAGTTAGGAAACATACAAACAGAAACAGTGATAGTTAAAAAGTGCTTAAGTAGAAATAGCCCCAAACTAGGCACAGCCTGTATCTTGGTAGCCCAATATAGACAGATAGATAAGGTAGATTGAATTAATGACTGTTCAGCGTGGCACAGCACAGCAAGATACAAGTAACAATATTAATTATGAAAATAGGAATTAAAATCAATCAGAAATAAAAAAAAGTATCAAATAATTATGCAGTTTTATACCTAATTAGGCTTTTATTCTGAAGTAGGGGTAGGGAGGGAAAAACTAGCCGAACAAAACAACTTTTTCACCAGTTGTTAATGCCTCTAAGTGGGCTTTTATAACACCATAGGTAAAAATGAAGCAATCATGAGTAGCTCCACCATATGTTGCCTCTAAGTGGGCTTTTATAACACCATAGGTAAAAATGAAGCAATCATGAGTAGCTCCACCATATGTTGGATCCACATTTAAAATATTTAGATCTGCATCTGTTATCTGAAAAAAAAATGTAAACAAAGAAATAAAAGAAGACTAATTGAATACTTAATAGTAACAAATTACAACATTGAAATCCATTTTACCAATTGCACATTTCTTGCATGGTAACCTTTGGGACAGTAGAAACGTTCTTCATTCTCTACTGTTTTTTTCAATGCCACCAAAGTGCCATCGACACACCCAAGAGCTGCTGGAAAGCCAAACTTTTTGTAGAACTGGTAATATAAAGTAACCACTAACACGATTAACTATCACAAAAATGTAAAAATCGAAGAACTACTTTAAGTATCATATACATACTAACCTTTCTTTTAACATTTGTCTTTCTTGTATATTTTGAGGAAACCTTATATATTATTTTAATATTGCCAGATTATTAAGAGCTTCCACTACTTTTGTAAGATATTCAGGTGCGGGGTTGATTGTCGTCAAAATCAAATGAGCCAGGGGTTGGTTTAAAAACACGGTATATTCGCACACACAATACACAATAATTGAATACACCAACAATCATCTATTATCACACTATACGAGTACTATCACATAAACGCAGAGAAAAACATAATAACGTAAGCTATCCTAACTAATTAAACTTAAGACTTCCCAACTAAACATAGGTCCTAATGTCTGAAGACTCTATGGGAACAGATGCCAACTGAGGGCTGATGATCACCTGATGCATATCGCACCGTTGTTTGCTGAGTTCTAATGACTACTGATTGATACACACCGGTAACACCAAAAGGGTGTCCCTTAAGTAGTTTTCGACCTAGGCACAAGTTGCGGGAGCACCTATAACACACCCCGGGGTGTGCAATATTCCATACAGAGACTCGCAAAATGGACTTGCCTAATGGATCAGGCTGTGACTTGTCGAGTATTATTGCGACATAGCTTGCATGAGTAATCATGGTGTAACTTTCTAAGTACTCATGCTTTGTTGTGGTTTGAACCAGTCTTATTTCTGGTCAAAACCTGATCCGTTTTGTCTAGAAGATACATACATTATCTAAAGGGACCTGACTGATGGTGTTTCATACTTCTTAACATTCCAATCAGTCAGGTTTCACAGATACAAGCATGTCATTACAGTTACAAGGTACATGCTTACTAATGAGATTGCTTTGCTTCGCTAACAATCCCCACCCCCCGTAAGAGCATTTAACCGACTACACTTCCATCTGTAGGAAGCACAACAATCTTTACAACAGGTCGACGCAGGACCCCATGATTGATTCTTACATCTACCACTATTATTATAGAGTCTGAACCGGGATAAACACTTTAAATGATCCTTTGGTCCATTTGTTTATTTGACTCGGTTATCACTACCACGTCACCCACTTTCACGTTTGGCACATCACTTGTCCACTTATTCCAACGCTGAAGCGGTGGCAGGTACTCGCGCAGCCAACGCCTGCAAAAGAGGTCGGCCAGCACATTCACCCGTCTCCACATGCGACGGGATTCGATGTCGGCGGCATGCCCATGCGTACACGGAGCATCCCCTGCGGCAGTGCCCAGCAGGAGATAGTTGGGGGTCAGTACCACCGGGTGCTCGACGTCGCTGGTCACGTAGGTGAGAGGTCGGCTGCTGACTGTGAGCTCGGCCTCAGCGAGGACCACCTCGCGAGGAGCGTGCTCTCGTAGGGTCACCTTGAGTGCGTTCTTTATCGAGCGCACCAGTCGGTCACAGCACCCACCCATATGTGGGGATGCCGGGGGGTTGAAGTGTCACGCGATGCCAGGGCTTGTAGCTTCACTCTCGAATTTGCTATGGTCAATGTCTCGCGCAAGGCTGCGCGTTGTTCGACGTGCGCCCCAACAAAATAGGTGCCGCGGTCAGAGTACATGTCTGCGGGTCGCCCGCGGCGCGCAATCAGGCGCCGCAGGGCCGAGATGGCTGAGTCAGCGCTCAGCGATGACGCCAGGTGGACGGCGCGGATGGTGAGGCAGGTAAACAACACGCCCCACCTCTTCTCCCGCACCGTTGACAGCTCGCGGTGACGTCCTTGACCGCTGACCGCAAGCTGGTCACCCAGTAGGACTTCTCTCGAAATCTGTTGACTACAGATTCTTGATTAGCGTGCAGCGCCGCTACGTGATAACTGTATATCAGACGGCGCGTGAGCGCGTGCTTCCCGTCCAATATGATGGGATGGCGCTCTCCAAAGCTCAATTCGCTGCAGGCGCCTAGTCTACTGCGTACTCTGATCAGACCATCCTCGAACAATATAGGGTCCAATGGTCGCAGTTGGCTGTCATTGGGTAGCGGGTGAGCCTCCCGCAGTGCTACGACGATCGCTGCGTAACTTTCTGCCTGTGCCAGGCGCAACAGGCGCATCTCTGCATTGTGCAGGTCGTCTGCGGTCACGGCGGTTGACTGACGCCGCTTGCGGCAGCGATCTGTACATATTACCAAGCGCGCCACGACGTTCAAGGCGCGCGTCCAAGTGGGCAGTCGCTCGTACTGTAGCAGCGGTTCAGCTCGCGCTGCCACGACGTGTACCCGCTGCACTCTCTCCAGCCACTGCTCCTGTGGGCAACAAAGGAAGGAGGGACCCGACAGCCACTCGTTACCATTATTGGGCCAGTCCATTCGGGTGGCTTTATCAGCGGGGTTCTTCGCCGTTCATCGTACAGTACTGTTCTCACTAGTGTCATATATTTTCCCTACGGGACCATGCACTACCCACCCTAAACTGGTCAAAGAGGCAACCGGCTTACCTGACTTCCCTCGTCGAGTCTCCTTATTAAATTACCTAATCGAATAGCAACTCGTCAAATACTTATTATTAAGTAGTTCCGGTGGCCATTTGTGGTCTTCATCATCAGTTCCACTTCACCAAATGGTACTTTCCGAGAGAAAATGCACAAGTTACTATAAAAATACTCAAATTGCTATAGATGTGCCTATAAAAATTGAGGATTTCCCTCGATTTCCATATGATTCCCTCATCAGATTATGACTTGTTGACGATGGGATCATCTCGAGACATACCCTTACATACAATTTTTTTTTTTTTTTAAATCGGTCCACAATTGACGGAGATATCGACGAACATACATAAAAAAATAAATATATAAACATCCGAACTTATAACCTCCTCCTTTTTAGATGGTTAAAAATAAAGACAATTAATATTGTCAGAAAGTTATACGTTCAAATGCTCCATACTTCTACACCTCACATTATACCGCAGTCGTAACAATTACTTGAGCTAGCAACTTGGATGTTCAACTTTAAAGTTACGGAGTTATTCTTTAGTACCTTTTCTCTTAGTATAACTTAAGAATATTTACATTGTACTTGAACAATAAGTTATGACAGGGAATTCTAACGCAGCATTAATATTTTTCTTGAGCAGTGGTGGCTCAGTAGTCGGCCGCGACTAACGAGTAGGTTCGAACCCAGGCAGGCGCTTTACTTTGTGTAAATTATTTCATCATCACTGCTCTCAAAACTCTGAAGGAAAACATCGTGAGAAAAACCGGCATTAGGACATGCCGGTTTAATAATAATAATAATAATAATCTTATTATTATTATTATAGACACACGGGTTGGTAGGTCACATGTCTTAAATTTTGTCCCGTGTGTCTATCAACGCGCACTGGGCCCGCCGTGGTGGATTACGGTCCACTTGCTCTCACAGAGATGAGGCCTGCGTCTCAGCAGTGGGACCATTATAGGCTGAATATGTTATGTTATGAATTCATATTTTTCTAGTACCTAACTGTCGTTGATTTGTTGAAAACGTTACTTCTTTCAGGTGCACATTATTTTCCCCCAAACATGGCTCAACCACCATATCATACTCATAGCTATATTTTTGGTAAAGCTCTTAGATATCCATTTACCATCGAATTGAGCTTATATTATGAAGCTGACAACAAGTTTACTTTTCGGAATCAATAATTTCCTCAAACTTACCATCGATTAAGACGCTGATAACACCTAAACCGCGGTCATTGTCAGATTGCATAGAAAATAAAGAGAAGCGCGATGACACAACGCTTGTAATTTATTGCAAAATATGAAGCTATTCTCTATTTATTCAAAATTGAGTTGAGTAATCGAAAATAAAAACAACCAAGTTCTGCATTCAAATAAGACGTTATTGTTATTAATTAAATACGTAACTTATGTTGATATTTAATGAAATGAAATGAAATGAAATGAAATTGTTTATTCTGTAAATAGGATATGACAATCACTTTTACACGTCATATTAAAAAATAAGCTAGATGGAGTCGACATTTCCTATCTGACTACCCCTGAGAAGAAATGGCGAAACAAACTCAAGGGTCAAAGTCTCTTTTAAAGTCCAGACATAATCTTGGTCAGATCATGTGAGGACCATGTAGATCTATGTCTGAAATGGTCTTTTGAGGAAAGAACCACACAAATTTGAGTGGACCTGTCCAGTCAGTGCAAGCATTTGTCAGTAATCGTGTAGCTCAACTCAAAACTTAAGGAGCTCAACATGCAATGCAAATATTTTAGATTAGAACTCAAGGTAAGAGGTTAGTTTAACGTTAGTTGGTATCGAGATTTTTTTTCAAAACGTGTTTTGGTAACAACCAAGTTCTGGGAAACATGTTCAAAATTAACATATATTTTTTCCGCTACCACAAACTATACAGATTTGGCATTTTTTTTTTCTTAAGAGAATCCTATTTTGGTCAATTGGGTCTTGTCAGCGCCTTAAACATCGGAGGTATCTACAAATATCTTGGTTTTCAATGACAAACCCACTGACCTCCAAAATATCAGTAATCAATAAATATAGGTATTTATGAATTGACTTGTTAAATTTTAACGTAGGTGGTGCGAAAAATCTCTAGATAATACTTATGAATGAAGACAAATCAAACTTCAAAGAAAATATTACTAGAGAACTCTCATAATATTTATGCTACCTACGAACATCTTATTTTTAGGGACCAGACTCTTAGGTTTCAAAGAAATTGTCTGGATGAATGATGTTTGTAAAGAACTTTTTGAAGCCTAATAATAACACAGCTTACAACGAAATCGATGCATACATGAATAATAAAACAATCGCTGGCAGCTTACATAGGAAACCATTACGTTTTTAACAATCAATATTCAATCCGATTTGACCCATTGGTATTTTTTGAAACAGTACACAAACAAAAGTCTAACAAACTAAAGCCGTAATAAAAAACTGTTTTTTAATTCATAAATTTTTCAGCTACTGCTTGTACTATCTGAAAAAATAAAAATAAATATAGCGAAAATAAAAATTCGGTAACATGATTCCATCCTATCTGATTAGTTAGGTTGGAATCCGAACCCAGACAGACAGAACCCAGGCAGATTTGCCGGGGTCGCGGAAAGGTACCAAAGGGTTACCCCTGGCAACACAGGCAACGGAAGGAATACGGGTGGGTTTTAGTCAGTAAGAGTCTGACACACCCTCCCGCTCCGCCCAGAGCGGAAGAAGTTATTTGATGATTTCCCACACAAAAAAAAAATCCTAACTAATAGATTATAAATGCTAAAGTGTGTTTGTTTGTTACGCTTTCACGCTCAAATGGCTGATCGGATTTGGATGAAATTTGGCACATGGGTAGACCAGGATCTGGATTAGGACATAGGATACTTTTCACTCCGATATTCCCACACAATCAAAACTTATGTGGGTCACCGCGGGGCGCAGCTAGTTATGTCATAAATTGTAGTACGTTAGGACCACCCTTGACGACTTTAATATGAGCTCAAACAAAAGCGTTTCAGTTGCCATAAATTACGAACAATTTTGCTACTTTCATTAACATTTCTAATGCGGCAACATGACGACGTTGTATTATTTCTTACGTATGTACTGCGTTTCTCAAGTTTTGGGTGGAATCCGAGAGCACTAAATAAAAATTAACTATAGCAATAATAACCAATGACCGCTATTTCCGCCTGAGGTTCGATTTTTTGTATCGTCCTTGTTAGCTTGGGTATCAACGTTACGAGAAATCGAATTTTGATACTTACTTACCTAGTGATCACTCTATAGATCTAGTACTTACACAGTTTTCAGCGATTTCGTACGAATAAAACTAATGATAGTAGCAACCGAGATCAACCCATTCGGTTCTTTATAAATGCTGCATTTAAAGTAAACCAAACCGTCATTTTATGTATGAAATACCAATTTTGATACCGATTTCCAAAATTATGAAAAAATCTTGAAATTATCCTAGCAAAAAAAAAAACTTAAAAAGCAAGTTTGAGAACTTCAGTCGCAGACGCAACACTATTAATCAATGTCGGAAACAGTGTGTGGCGATCCTCATAAACCAAGCTGATCATGCAGTAAAACGTTCACTTTATTATCGTCATATTTTCGTGGAGCCACTCTAATAGCCTATCGATCCGGCTAATGCTCGCGGTTACTTTGATTAATATTTAAACTTAATAATATCTCCAACATTATGAGGCACTTCCCTTGATAAGAGACCAACAGGCTGGACAACTAATCTGTTTTGACCCAGTTTCTCGCTGTGTTTTTAATAAATTTTCGGTTTAATCGGGCTTTGGTATCTTAGGTTTTTGGTGGTATTTGGTGTAGGGATTTTTGCCTATATCTTGGCACAATTATTAATGGATACAAATGAATAAACCGAAGATAATTTCAAACGAAAATTAAATTTATATGAACTACATAACTACATCAATCGTACTACGAAATAACATCAGCTTTTGAATATTTATTTATACCGTCCCGAGGAATCCCAAATAAATTACCTAGTGATTCTAAAAACAGAGAGCTTATAAAAATAGAAGCTAATTGGACTCGCTTGTTTACGTAATCTTCTTACTGAGGTTTCCTTGTTTGAGAGTCGTTAGGGGTCGTCAGAAGCCTGAAAGTCTGACAACCAGTCATACCAAGGCGTATTGTATTACCCAGCTACTGGGTTGTGGAAATTAGACAGCTGCATCCTGTTAGTCCAGAAGCGGACCCCAAAATAGTGGGGAAAAGGCTAGGCAGATTGACTGTGCTGGACCAGCACATGGTCAAAATGTTACCACAGACGAGCATTCTACTGTCCTTGTCCGACAAAATACTGTACGAAACTCGTCTATTAATTAGTTGGACGGCCCTGCATCACAAGTGTTCCAAAACTTGTGATGTTAAACTAAATGTATGTAAATTGCACGAAAAAAAAGGATGTCTTAAATTAAGACAATGGTGCCGATTCCCTTGTTCACAAACTAAACTAAATTTAAGTTCAGTGCATCTTTTTCTTTCTATTTCATTAAGAAAAGGACAGAAAATAAATTCTAGTTTAGTCCTGTCAAATTAATCAGCGCTTGACGTAATTTTAGTAGGCTAGTTTTTAATCACGTCTAAACTTGTATGGAGTAGTGACAGGCGCTGATTAAATTTTTAATCAGGACTAAACTAAAATGTATCTCAGTCCTCAGTCCAAGAAAACCTGTTTACTCAAATTAAGAATAATAAATACTTGGTTTTTATTCTTGACTTAAGCAAATATTTTTGATTCAAGACTATAATAATCTTAATTGAAGAAAATACCTAGTTTTTACTGAAGACTTTGAAAACTTTTCTTAACTTACGTTAAGAAAATATTTACTTGGATTGAAACAATTTTTCAGAGAATATTCATATTCTTCGCTGAAGAGATCCTTTTTTTCCGTGTAGGTTCCCCGTTCGGCATTTAGGTTGAGTTTGCGCATAGTAAATTGAACCTTTTCTAAAAATATAAAATAGGTACATTCACGTTCTGTTTTAATGGAATAAAAATAAGCTATAGGTTTTTAGGGTCCCGTACCTCAAAAGGAAAAAAGGGATCATTTATAGGATCATTCGTTTGTCTGTTACGGCTAATTTGCTCCGAATCTACCGGACTGATTAGGTTGGAATCTGGTACACATGTGAATTTGTGTGACCCAACGACGGACGTGTCATGATTCTCCTGCCCTTATACCAATTTATTTGGGGTCGGCGCAACATGTCGCTTTCTTCCATACTTCTCTATTAGTTGTCATCTCGGTAGTCACCCCCTTTCTAGCTATATCATCTTTCACACAGTTCATCCATCCATCGTTTCTTTTCAAAGTCAAAGTCGAAGTCAAATTATTTATTTCAAATAAGCATATAAAAGGCACTTTTGAACGTCAAAATTAACAAAAAAAAAAAATGAATTGATTCTAGTTGCCCCTTCTAAAAAGGTAGATTCGTATGGAGAAGAATGGGCAAGAAACTCCTCCGTTACTGTTTTAAAATGTTTTACAAAATTTTGTACATTTTGGTCTTCCTCTACAGGAAGACCAAAGAAACGATGAAAGACTTTCCTCACGACATTTTCCACATTCCTCCGCATCACATGCCCATACCATGACAACCGATTTCTGCACAACTTTTCAGTCACCGGTGCCACTTTCAGACTTCCTCTTATGTACTCATTTCTTATTCTACGCATTCATGTCACACCACACATCGCTCTTAACATTCTCACCTCAGCTGCATGCAAATGCCTTTCATTCATCCCTTTTGTGGCCCAACATTCTGATCCATACAAGACAGCAGGTCTTACCATTGTTTTATATATCTTTCCCTTAAGTTTAAGGGGAATGCGGGAGTTGCAGATTGTTCCCGTGACCTGCTGCCATTTCATTCATCCAGTGCTATCCATCTATGCTTAACCGTCCGATCTACTTCGCCATCGCTTTGCACGAGTGAACCGAGACGGACCAACGACGGACGTGTAACATAAATGCATTTTGAATTTGGGGGCTAATAAAAATAAAGATTTGCATACTGTACCGTGTGACATATCAAATGAAAGGGATTTTTGTAAGTATTTAAGATATTTTTTTTATATGTTGAATATAAATACTTTTAAAATGATTTAAGAAAATAGATGAAAATTGACCATTCCTCACTTCTTCACCCCCTTTATCTCCGAAACTACTGAGCCTAAAATTTTGGAAAAAATACAGATAGTTCTTTACTTATAGATCACAAGAAAACCTTTATGAAGTCTATGGTCTTAAAATAACATGGTAAATCTCTCAATATTGTGCGTGCAAACTTACATTTGCAGTTGGGATGTATGAACGGGAATGTTTTTCAACTACAATGTTAAGTTTGTTCTAAGAGGTGCTACGCTCCAATTCTGTCTGAACCACCTGCTCCGCTGGCAGGGTTGGAGCCACATAAATACTGGCAGCGTAATTTAAAGTATTTCCCTAAATAAAGGATATCAGATTACCAACCAGGACTTGAAAAGAAATAAAACAAAGGCGAATTACATACCACTTCGTCGTGGGACTTAACTTGTCGGGACAGGACTGAGACTTGATCTCTACGACTGTAGTTTTTAACGGCTAAAAGACAAACATCATGAGAAATGGTAAAGAGCAAATGTTAGAGCATTCGAAATTAGGTAATAGGGAATACGTACCAATGGTATAAATTGGGTTACGAGTATTTACTCAGACAAAATAGTTATATGAGATATGACGTTAATATGGAAATTCTTCAATTTTGACGCAATCGTTGAACGTCAAAATTATTTCTTGTGTGAGCGTCGAATACCAGATCGCTGTCTCCATCAGCTGCGTAAATTTCTTGGACTTCAACATCAAAATTTATTTTTTTCTAGTCATACATCAATTTTTTATTTAACCTGTAAAGCCCCGCGCGACTCCGATTCGGAGTCAAACAATAGAAAATCAATTATGTCTCATTAGCTGTCCCTGACCAATTAATATTCAAACGATAGACAGATATGTGCTAGTCGGGTTCTACAAATGAGGTTGAATGTGTTGTGTTAGAACGAAGGATAAATACCAAAAAAAATTGTAAAATTAATAATTCTACACTAGGTAGGTACCTAGGTGTTGGATATTGAGCGGCCGAGTTATAGTTGTAGTTGTGGTACATTACCATCTTTGGAAGATAAATTCATGAACACAACTTAGAAGACTAGACGTTTGTCCATCACCTTTCCTTAATCGCCTTTAACGACATCACAAGGAGGAAAGAGCAGCTTTTTTTCACGAAAAACCAACACCTCACACAAGTACCCCACACACACAAGTAAAACTGGCAAATATCCTCATTCGTTTTTGAACTTAACCATCAACATTTTAGGGTTTAAAATCATTTGGAGAAGACAGTTTGTGGTAACTAGATGTGCTGGCGACTGTACAGTACATTACAGTACATAACAAGTATATGTGAGGTTCAAATTGAAGTTTTAGAAGGCCAACATCATCCCCAAGGCACATTTCATTTTTCAAGTGAAGTTTTTAATTTTTCAGTAGGGAAGCTTTTTAAATATTCAGTAGAAGCATTTTTTGTAAAGGTTGTATTGCCCACCGAAGATGTATCAAGGCTTTTATTAGAGCACGTCCGTTAACATTACCGTCATAAAGTTAATGTAAGAGCTTGTTATAAAAACAGGTCTTCAGTTTCACCTTGAACTTTTCTGAATCTGTAAAAATAGGTATCGTTCTTTACGTATTTCATCTTTCTTAACAGTCCATTGTTTATCCTTTATAGTATGCATAAACACTGATTAAAGTTATGTCGTAAATAACCTGCTTTTAGGGATCCGTACCTGAAAAGGTAAAACGGAACCCATATAGAAGCCTACGTTGTCCGGCCGTCTGTCTGTCAAGACCCTTTTTCTCGGGAACGCGTGTAAGTATCAAGCTGAAGGTCCCTTGGAGCTCTAAAAAAACAAGATTCTAAGTCAACGCAATAAAAAAATACGGCCATTTATGCGAAATATTTTGATACTTGAAAAAAGATCTTCCCGAGAAGCAAGGTCTCGCAGTGCAAGGAAAGGAAAAAGTCCGAAAATCGTTAATTTTTAGTTTTATCACATTCAAAAAATGCGATTACAAACTTTCATTAGCAGTTGGAGAATTTACCGCGATTTATATCGATGCATGACAGAACATTTTTTCAACTAACCACAGACCCTTTTTTTTTTTTTTTTTTTTTAGGGTGGGAAATCATCAAATAACTTCTCCCGCTCTGGGCGGAGCGGGAGGGTGTGTCAGACTCTTACTGACTAAAACCCACCCGTATTCCTTCCTGTTGCCTGTGTTGCGGGGGCCTCGGTGACCCATAAGTACCTTCCCGCGACCCCGGCAGGCATCGGCCCTAGTGGACCCCTACTTTTGTGCTGACGACATCTCTTTGAGGCGCGCGTGGAATACGACGCGCCGTCGACCCGGGCCTGGTCCTTACCGGACGGTGCGCTACCCATTGCTCACCGTCCGCAAGCCCGCGCCTACGGTGGCCGGAAATCCGCCCGGGATTCCCGACGCCCTGGGCGTCTCCTGCGGCGGCTAGGGGCGAGAGGGCGCGAAACTTGCCTTTCCCTCAACCGTCCCGCCTCCTCCTTTGCGAGCATTACTGCTTCGCAGAAGGAGGTGACGGCTGCCCATGCCCTCTCGCTCCGTACCATGGCCTGAACCAGGGCCGGACGCGAGAGGTCTCTGCCGCCGATCGCCTCCACGAGGACACGGCGGTGCTCTGCCCAAGCCGGGCAGACCTCCACCGTATGCTCCACCGTGTCCTCCAGGCGATCCACACAGTGGTGACACCCGGACGTTTCCTCCCGCCTTATCCGACACAGGAACCTCCCGAAGCTGCCGTGTCCGGTGAGGACCTGCGTCACGCGGAAGGTGAGGACGCCGTGGCGCCTCTCCAGCCACTCCTCAAAGAGGGGACTTATCGCCGCAATCGTGGCGTGCCCAGCACTGGGTTGCAACAACCGTACTTTCCATGACGCCATGAGATCCCGCCGGAGCTCCGTCCGCTGTGCCGCGATTTCTCGCGGCAGCGAGCTTACGCCCCGGCGTTTCGCCTCCTCGCGCCACTCCCATACGTGCGCGAGGACTTTTGCCTCCAGATCCCATGGCGGCAATCCGGCAAGGAGGCTCGCTGCCTCACAGGAGACCGTGCGGTATCCTCGGACCATCCGGATGGCCATGACCCTTTGGGCCGCGCTCAACCGGCGAGCTGGCCGCAGCGCCAGAGAGCGCGCCCATACAGGTGCCCCGTAGAGGGCCATAACCACACACCCTACACACTAAACTTCAGCTTTGTGCCAACTAATAAAAATCGCCGCTCCGCAAGTTACGTGGCGGTGACTCGCGACCTGCTCTAAAAACCTTCTTTTATTTGTTTACGCTATCTCAAAACGCGCGACAGTTGCTTGTGGCGACGGGGTTAGTTAGTGCCAAGAAAAACACGTAATCATAGTTAAATTTTTATTTAAACCGAAATTAAATAAATACACCTTTACAGCAAAATTTCAATATTAGATTTAAATTACCTACATTTATATTTAATTTAATTTAAATAATAAATGTGACTGTAAACGGTTGGGTATAAACTGGGTTAACATGGATTCCAACAGTAAATCTTACACTTTGATAAGAGATATATCGAATATATAGGTTATTGCTGAACATAATACCAACCATTAAATATTAAATGTAAATCCATCTTACTTATTAAGGTACACAGAGTATATTACAAGCGATATCCATCCGTACAACAGTGAAAGATTAACAATAAATATACGTTTATATAAACAACACACATATATTATAATATAACAGCGAATATATATTAAAATTACGTTGACTTAACTCTATTTTGATATGCAAGGTCAGTGGTGCCCAATTTGATTATATTGCCGCCACTTCCACGATATGTTTTTATGCTGGTTCTTTTTATTAATTTAATTCAACGAATATTGACGTTGTTAGAATGAATATATTTTTTAATATATCATAATTTTAATTAAGAATGATGAGCCACAGTTTTACAATAAGCTTTTCTGTAAATGAGTGTAATTCGAGACGTGATAGTTGACTAAGTAAATATAATATATTTATTATATGATAAATATATACATAAAGAATACTTAAATTATAATAAGTTAGAAGTTATTTATTTAAGTATAATACGAATAAAGTGTCTATCCTTTGAGACACTTGCAAAAATCAAAAGTATTTAGATCTTTTTATACCTTGATCAACAATTAAATAAGGTAGACCACTTGTAGTTGTACAGTAACGCGATGTGGAAGATACAAATAGGTATATTTACAACAGTATCTCAAAGTTTAGACTTTAGTTTATTCTTAACATTAACTTGCGTCGGATCTTAGAGAAAGCGTTTAAAGACAATGGAACATCTGAATACAGTGAAACACGACATATATAACATCAAAAATGTATACAATGAGATAAATATATCGAATAAACATGAGACGGTTCACGAAATTCCTTAAATTTAATCAGGTTGCCTCGACTCTGATCATTGATAAGTTTTAAGTGTACATTTAAGTGCATTACTTGTATATAAAGTGCACAAACCGCTAAATATGTGTATTGATAATGACAATAAACATTCAAGCTTTAATATCAATACTACATAATATATAAAAATGGATTATCACCAAAATGTGTCAATGTTATGTAAATTAGGTACAATAAGTACCCAATCTCGCGTCTTACATAATTAACTCATTTTTTTAAATAGTTGTGCACATAATGTTGCGTTTATACTAGATATAATACATTTTAAGGTCTAAAAAAAATCAAAACATGTGGGATAAATCATAATACTCGTATTTGGTCATCCAAAGATATCGCAAACCCCTGGATATTATCACATCAGTGTTCATGATTTTTGATACTTTTTTAAGTTATTTGAATCGTTATAATTTTTGCTAATTTTGAATCCAATAATCTTACGTCAATCATGAACAATTAACTAAAAGTACATTATACAAGAATATTGCAACATTTTTCTGATATTTCGCTCTATTATTTCCTTCTGCGATCCAAAATAGTTCCGAAACCCGAGTTGACTTAACCAACCTACTACCAAAGTACGAAATCCGAAGGACACTTGATATTCGAATACCCCGGTATTATACTGCGACAGCGCGAAACTTCGGGTTTCATATTTTGGCAGTGAACTCCAACTTCTACATATGTATTTTACCAACTTTTGCTGATCAAAAGTTCAGGCCTCAATATTTTATTAAAATTTTTATATATTCAATTTAAACATTGTATATTAGAAACATTCTTATAATTAGTAATTCAGACTAAAGGATATGTTTTTGGTTACAATTTTATCACTTGATAATGATTTAGATACACGTCTTACATTGATCATAGGGCTCAGAACATTTAATTTTCTCGTTTTACGTATTTTTATCTCACGCAGTAAGCGCAGGAGCTCTTGGTACCGTCCGAGACACGGGCGAAGTTGGAAGTTTGTGTGTGTGGAGTGTATGTATGTGTATATTTGTTCTTTTATTACTGTTCTTTTTTATTATTATTCTGTATTTTTAATTATGTCTCAACATTGTAGCTAGTAATGCAGAGGAAGTTGCGAGGTAACCCCATCACAAGTATACGTATAACTTACCGGGGCTGCCTCAATTCTGAGTTGTATAACAATTTTAAGGGAAACAATAAAAACTTTTTCTTATTTGTTTTTTTATGTTACGTGCTGACGATACCCATATTCACGCACACAGCGTATTTGTATACTTGATTACTACAAGAAGAGCGTGCGTCGCTTCGTGAGATAAAAATACTTGTGATTATATGGTTTTTTATTCACTACCGTCAGGCAAGGAGACTACAAGGCAAATAAAACATGTTCAAAGTCACATTTATTACTCCACTATACTAACGATAAACTTTAACATCAAGTATTAACTTAATATCAAATAATTTAAAGCTACACGGTTAAAAAATCTGTGTCATACAGCCTAACAACTTATAATTTTAATTATAAAATAAATATACATAATTTAGTGAACTTAAACTAATTAAATAAAATATTGAACTAACACTAGTTTTACGAACCAAGTTGTGGATCGGTTAAATGCTACGAACTCCCAAAATATAAACAGCGTTGATTTTACCGAATCTCATCTAACACTTATTTATCTACTTAATACTAATTCTACGAGGGTCATTCAATAAATACTTAGCCTACAAAAAGTAAACGAAAATTTTGGAAAAGTGGCGATTTATTTTTCAACAAAGTCTCCTTTTAGTTCGATACACTTAGCCCAGCGATGCTCCAACTTTTTTAACCCGTCCGAAAAATAGTTTTTGTCAAACCCTGCAAAATAGGCCTCCGTGGCGGCGATGACCTCCTCATTCGATCCATATCTATTCCCGGCGAGTGATTTTTTCAGATTAGGAAACAGAAAGAAGTCACAAGGGGCCAAATCTGGAAAATACGGTGGATGGGGTAACAATTCGTAGCGTAATTCGACCAATTTGGCCATGGCAACGGCAGACGTGTGAACCGGTGCGTTGTCGTGGTGAAACAGCACTTTTTTCTTCGCCAGATGGGGTCGTTTTTTCTTTAATTCGGCGTCGAATCGGCCCAATAAATCGGCATAGTAAAGCCCTGTAATTGTTTTACCCTTCTCGAGGTAATCGATGTAGATCACACCTTGTGAATCCCAGAAAACGGTGGCCATAACTTTTCCAGCCGATTTTACAGTTTTCGCCTTCTTTGGAGCACGTTCCCCGGTCTGGATCCATTGTTTTGATTGCTCCTTGGTCTCTGGTGTGTACCAGTGGATCCAGGTTTCATCGACGGTCACAAAACGACGCAAAAACTCCGCTGGATTCCGCTTAAACAGCGCCAAACACGTCTCCGAATTGGTCTCACGGTTGCGCTTGTTTTCTGGTGTGAGTAAACGCGGCACCCATCGCGCCGACAGCTTTCTCATGCCGAGTTCCTCGTGAAGAATATGATGCACTGTTTCTTTTGAAATGCCTACAGTCTCAGCTAGCTCCCGAACCTTCAATCGGCGATCTGCCAATACGAAATCATGGATTTTGTTAATGTTTTCCTCCGTAGCAGCTGTTTTCGGTGCACCTGGACGTGGTTCTTCAAAAACCGACGTACGGCCACGTGCAAACTCGTTGAACCAATTGTTGACGGTGGCCATCGATGGAGAAGAGTCACCGTACACAGCATCCAAGCGCTCTTTGATTTCGATGCGCGTTTTCCCTTCCAAAAATAGGAATCGAATCACCGAACGATATTGCTCTTTTTCCATTTTTGTAAAACCGATCGACACGTTCGCTTCCATAAGTTGTCAAATTAAAACAAATGAAGGGATTGGAATGAAAATTTGAAAAAAGAATTAAAAAAGAATGTGCTACACTGTGGTAAAACTCTTTTGAAACTACAGCGCCCTCTGGCGATGAGGCTAGGTACTTATTGAATGCACCTCGTACATCAAATAGAACATTTATTTTATGGGCTCTAACTATATGATATAATAATCAAGATAACATATTCTTGCCGTCCTGAAAGCTAACATAACTGCCTATAAACGATACTCAGCGTACATGTATTGAGAAGATTCAACCGGCAATAATTTTACTTTGCTATATAATTAGAGAGGTATAAATGTACGTAATGTGAGGTAAAATTCTCGTACCTCGAGCCCTTTTACACGTACCATAGAATAATAATATCGTAATAGTCAACATTGTAAATACGTAAAAGCTTACTAATAGGTTATATCGTAAGGCAGGGGTAAACGATAAAAAATATTAGAAACTCTCCTTCAAATTCATAGGGAATTGTAAAATTATAAATCATTTTTTTCATTGCTAAAGATTGTGTAAAAGTTCTAGCTCATTGTGAAATCACATTTTTCGAAAAGGTTATTTAAGTTTTCTCCATGCTAAGAGCATGCTACGACCATAAAGATATGAAACACACCTTCAGTGATACCTACTAATACTAGGATGCCTGGTGTTAGAACGTGTAGTTACCTACATTCTGGTACATTACTAAGGCATACCGTAAGAGGTTTTTACTACAATGTAAAAATACTGTACCACTAACTTACCGCTCTTGAAAAACGACCATCTTCACTTACCAAGCTACCGCTCCATATATATTACTAAATTTTGTTTATCAGCCCAAAATTGATATGTATCGTAGTTTATTGCACAAATTCATCACGTTACAAGTTTTGAACGGAAAATACAAACGTTGCGAAGAGGTACGCGTCGAGCCATCCGGCCACAGCTGGCCCGAGGGTAGCTCTTCGCGTGAAATTAAATTAGGATTAACTTATAAAAAAATAATGTTATTATTATTCTAGAGCCACCTGGCCGCTACGACGAAGAGTACGTTGGTCGCGAAGCAGACGTCGGGGCGGGTCGAGGGCGCGCTGGAGGTGCGGCCGTACGCCGGTTTCCGTTTACAGTTCATCTTCTCGAGCGGCATCTTGGCAACGCTGTACTCCCGGTGCTCGTTCACCATGGTGCACACCGTACGCTTCTTCTGCATCATCTCGTCGTCTCTGTCCCGCAGCCCCGCGAGCCAGGCCTCGTACCACGCCAGCTCGCAGTCACATATCAGAGGGTTATCTGTAGCAAAAGGAAAAACTGAATATTCTAGAGTCATGTAAAAGAAGCATCGTTTCAGAACATTTTGATGATTTTGATATTTTAATTCAATATCAATTGCAATTGATTATCATCATTTAATTTTCAAAAATTGATTAATTTCTTTTCCGCAAACTGTTTTTGCTATACCTTAGGTGTGAATCATACAAACCCATAATATCAACCACTCGAAGAGTATCCAAAATCGGCTCCATGATTTCCTCTGGAATATGCTGCAGCTTATTGTTCTGCAGATTTAAAGTCTCCAAGGAGTTCAAGTTGTCGAAGCCCATAGTCGGCAGTTGGTGGATCCTGTTACAACAAAGTTGTTAGATTTAATCGAAGTTGGTGCAACACGCGATAGGGGAAGCGGTTTAGAACTAACTACTATGTAATCTGTACGACGTGGACGTGAAGTATGACCCGTGATATCCCTCGATAATTTTGAGCAAGAGTTAACTAGACTGGATTTAAATATTAAAGGCATTTATTTCAACTCAGCAATAAAACCAAGAGTAAACTCTTGGTTTTAGTTTCCACAGTACAATAGGTACGGCCATTTTATTTATAAAACGCAAAATGCCATAGGCCACAATAATGATATCCTTTAATCGGTCATGGACAGCTAATGAGACACAATTGATTTTCTATTGTTTGACACCGAATCGGTGACGCGCCGGGCCCAGATTTGTGTCAATCGTTACACCTAGTTAATACATATGGTCGGTTTTTGCAAAAGTAGGACAACTACATGCATTGTCAGTTGACGTGCTGCACTTATGCGCTTAAACAGTGTTTCAACTAAATGTTGTCGAATAATATGCATGTTTGGAATATGCTACATTTGTCGCTTAGAATCATTTTTTTTTTAATAAAACTGGTTTTGAAAATAAAGGTATCAATTATCAAATTATCATAACCTACACATTAACATAGGCACGAAACAGATATTAAGTATGTAAATTTTTGTAATAAAATTGAAGTACTCATCAACAATGAAAGTGAATGATTTCCTTAATTTGAGCACGTTGAGTGATGTGAAATTATTAATCTTTTTGAAGTTACTACAGTTGAAAATTAATCAAAGACTTACATAAAACGAGAAATATTTATTAATCATAAATTCGAAATGTTCCGCTTTAATCAAATTTATGGCTGAGACACAGATAATGTGATGTTATTCAGTACAGAGAATTCTGTATTTAATGCAGGTGATAAAAGACGAACATTGCTTGATTTATTTAATTCTGTTGCTTCACCTTTTATTGTCCCTTTCTGCTTTTGGGATTTCATACGAATGGGCCTTCTACTCTCTAATATTTTATCCATATTTTTTCTTAAACATTATTTGAATATTGAGTGACTACTAACCAAATAATTTGTTTTTGTTCTAAGTTCCACAACGACGATCAAAAAATATAAATATTAGAAGATTTGTCGGTTATTTACCATATTAAAAATGGTGAATCATCTTTAGCGTTGTAAGTATGATTATCAATATTTATTTTTCCTAATAGCCTCAAATTCCTATTATTATTATTTATATACATAAAAACAATCTAGCTAATCTAGAACTGCTAACAGTTCTAGATTAGAAAGGTTATCATGATTGACATAACATAATCCAAAAGAAAATGAGATTATTGAAACCCGTTAACATCAATAATCGTGACTAATGGAAGTAATTATTATTATTATTATATATTTTCATATCTCGGTCCTTTGGAAGGCATACAAGGGACCAAAACCAACTTGCAGCTTAAGCAATTTTCAATGGAATGAGACACCAACCGACGATTATCTCTGTATATTGTAGGACATGGAAACATAACATATTGGGATGAGAAGCCTGTATTGTCAAACAATTTTTTTTCAGCTTGATCATCAGCTCCTTGGCATTTATTCTTAATATGTAGGTACAAATAGACTCGGACCGACCGTTAGAATATTATTTGCACGCGCGTTATTGTCTTGCATCGCCATCATTATTAATAATTTTATTTCAGAAAAAAATCATACTTTCCATACATTATTAGTAAATAATAAAAAATAATATAAATAATACTTATGTTATATTAACGATTTATGTATTATAATTACTCTATTTAATATTATTATCAAGGGACCAGATCCGTGTCGGTATTCCAGTGCCTCAGAACCGGGCAATCAACCCAATATAATAATTTATCAATAATCTGTCCAAAGTATAATATTAATGAAAATTGTGGAACAAATTAGTACTAAAAAAGTAATTAATAATCATAACACTAGAGAGGGTGGGGGGATAGTGATATGTTAGCTAACATGGAAGAAGATGCTACGTCACCGCGCCGACCCTAAATAAATTGCCATAAATGAAGGACGATTATTAGTAATAAACAACTTACATGTTCTTTTGCATATTGAGGAAGGTAATGGAATCTCCATAGCCAGTGAATGCATCCTCGCTGATGTACGTAATGTTGTTGGAGCGAAGGTCTAAGTGACGCAGGCGATGCAGCGGACGAAGGGCTTCCGAAGGAATCTCGTGAAGACGGTTGTCTCCCAGGCGAAGGTATTGCAGGTTTTCTACAAAATATCGTTCATAAATATAACGTCAGTAAAAAAGTAATAAACGAGAATGAAAGAAATACATAAACAAGCCATAAAGTCAGATAGTAATCCGTAAAGCCTTGGAAATATTTAATGTTAAGCCCATTTCGTTCTCTCGACTTTAGCCGTGTATTTCTTTTTCTCTTTATTTAAAAAACACGAAAATTATCTAATATTTACCTTCAAGTCCGGCAAAGGCTTTCTCATCAATCCTTTGGATTAAATTTCCTTCGAGCTCCAAAGAGTTTAAGAACGTCAGGTGCGAGAATACCTGGGAGGGTACTTCGCGGAGCTGATTATGAGCCAAGCCTAGAGAATCTAGGCTCCGTAGACCTACAACAAAGAACAATAATATAATTTATTCATGTCTATGTCAAACATGTCCTCTACTGTCTACTAGACGTAAAGCCTCCCCTATTTAGAGAAAGCTAACCATAATAAAAGGTGAGGAATGTAACCCAACCCATGCTGTAATCCCTTAGATGCCTTTTACGACACCCGTGGGAAGTGACGGGCCGGCCCCCTTCGTAAAATAGTCAGACCACGTCTACCGAATACAATGACAGGACTATATAGATTGGTATAAACAAGAAATAAACAACGAATAAGAGAAGCATTACCTGCAAAATCTCCTTCAGTAATAGTAGCGATGCGATTCTCTTGCATTTCAAGTTTTTTCAAATTCTCTAGCAAAGCGAGAGCTTTTTGTGGCACCGCTGTCAAGTCGTTACCGCCAAGATTTAGCCGTTTCAGCTTTCTAAAACAAAGCAATTCTATATTCTTTTCCATTTGTGTTATTTGTGCGGCACTTGGGTTTTTATGATAGAGAAAATAAAAAAAGTTATATTTAGAGGTAGAAGCTTTGTTTGAACATCTCATTTGATTTCAGGTATTGACAAAATTTCGGGAGGTTCCTATTCCAGATATGGCGGGAGGAAACGCCCTGGTGTTGCCATTGTGTGGATCGCCCGGAGCATACGGTGGAGATCTGCCCGGCTTGGGCGGGGCACCACCGTGTCCGCCGGAGACGCCCTAGGCATCGGGAATCCCAGGCCGATTCCCGGCCACCGTAGGCGCGGGTTTGCGGACGGTGAGCAATGGGTAGTTCGCCATCCGATAAGGACCAGGCCTATATCGACGGCGCGTTGTGTTCCACGCGCGCCTCAAAGAGATGTCAGCACAAGTGACGGGGTCCGCTAGGGCCGATGCCTGCCGGGGTCGCGGGAAAGTCCGAAAGGGATACCGTGGCCTCTGGCAATACAGGCAACGGAAGGAGCACGGGTGGATTTTAGTCAGTAAGAATATGACATTGCCCTCACGCTCCGCCCAGAGCGGGAAAAGTTATTTGATAATTTCCCACCCAAAAAAAAAGATATTTACAAAATATAAAGACTGTATTAACACAAGCATTGCCACATATTGTTATTAGGATAATTGTTGGTCTGTATAATATTTGAAAGTAAAAGAAAAGAAAGAAAGAAAGAGTACTTATTGGGACTCGCACAGGACATCACACATTAAACTAAAAAACACTCATAGAAACAAAAAAAAAACAAAAAAAAAAATAAAAACAAAAAGTCCCGTACGAGGCCAAAAGGCTTCTATCTCAGCATAATGCTGCAACAATTATTGTAACAGTATACAAAACAAATCAATGTTTAAAAGGTTTAGGTCTGTTTGGCATATACAACATGTCTCGGAATTAACGCACACCACAGAACACCCCAATTAGAATAATATGTTATAATCATAATACTTAAATTGATTTTTTATTACTACGTATAAAACATTGTATATTTATTAGATTAGTTAAACTGATTGTGGGAGAAATTTTTGGTCACATTAAAATGTACGCACGCACACAGATGCACACGTATAAGGGTCTAGCGTATTAGGTAGTTCGTCCATTTTGGTTTGTTTTGACTTTACAAGGGAAGTGTGACTGTAATTTACGTAGGTTTAATTATTTTTGGGATAAAAAAAATCCTATATTACAAGTGAGAGAAATCAATTCAGTTAACGATTCTGAATAAACTACTTTCATGATATTACACATTGTAACTGAATTAATGCACAACTGAAGTAAGGTGGTTTCATTATTCAGAATATTCTTGAATCAAAATAATTACTATCTATAACAGTTTGTGATTGCAATATGAATGACAACAGTAACCACAACATTTAATTGAGTGTGTGCGATAAAACGCATATTATTGTGTATTTTGTACCAAGTAGCATTAACTATAGTTTGAAGTTCTTATTATATTGAAATGATTATTGTAGTTTATATTTATTTTCGGGTTAATACGTTAACTTTAAAACTATAATGACAATTGAAATGGCGACAGTTAAGACAATTAATATAAATAACCAGAGAGCAGTTGTAGGTCGCGGGTTCGAACCCAGGCAGGCACTTTAGGTACTTTGTGCAAATAATTTCATCACCACTGCCCTCAAAACGGTGAAGGAAAATATCGTGAGGAAACCGGCATGTCCTCGAACCAAAAAATCGAAGATACATATATCGTCCCTTAGCTTACAACACCGCTCAAGTCGAAAATTGGCAGTATTTACATTTGAATGCCTTTAGATGGAGCTGCTCATTGCGCGTCTAATCATTGCTCACATGATATAGATTTCAGCTAATCAGAAGCCGTAATTCGAAAAGTAGTGACAGTGCCGTAAGTCGGTTGGCCTCTCAACACCGCACAAGTTTTTCGTCTCCTGTAAAGTTGGTAAAAATGACTTATGCGGTGTTGTTAGCTAAGGGACGATATGTGACATCTACCAACCCGCACTGGGCCCGCGTGGTAGATTACAGCCTCTCTCAAAGAAAGGAGGCCAGTATCCCAGCAGTGGGAATATTATAGGCTGATTATGCTTATATAAAGAACTGTAGGTAAGTACTAAAATAGTACTTTTCCAATTTGGCTATTGCTGAAACCATTTGCGATAGCTGTTAATGAAATAAAAAAATTATAGCTTTTAGTCAGTTAACTGTGGAACTATCAAAATGGGTAAACACGGAAAATTGTGTCTCTAAAATGTCTGCTATGTTTGCAACTTCTCTTTTCAGGAATATTGCAATTCAGAAAATATCAAAATCATATTTCAAACTTTTTCCTTAAGATTTCAATCCTTTCAGGCACAAGACTCGATGACGTCAACTCCAGAGTGGGAGACTCCCCCACCCCCAAAAAAAAAAAAAAGCCCCACTGCGCGCGCGCCGCGCTCTTTCCAAAGCCGACCGGAAATTTACTATAACACGAACAAAAAACGATCCCCTGTGTGCGGTGTGCAGAGAGTAGGCACTTAACGTAAACTTATTTCGTTTCGTGAATAAACAGACCGCCTTTTGTAAAAAATAGTCGTACGACGAGTATTATACTTATTTCTAAACCCATATATGATAACAGATTATGGCTGACATTGTGTTTGATCCTGTTTTATGTCTATTTCTGACAAAAGTTCTGTACAAATTCACACGAAATTTTGCATGTTACATTATGAATAGATAAGTTATCTAACAACAGCGTTTTTTTGAGAGTCCTACAAAAACATTTTCATAATATTGAAACTCAAACTAGAGCCGTTTTATGCGTAATAAATGGATTTGCGTAATAAAACGCATGACCTTGAAAAAAAACATTTTATAATGCCACTACTTCGTGATTACATTTTATACACGATGTAATAAGTACTTATATATGAATATTCATATATTTGTAGTCGATAACACACAAAACAGTCGTATATTCATCATAATACGTTGTGACGGTTTTTTCTCGTAACACATTCTTTGTTAAAAATAAGATTTTATGATGCGATTTCGTGCAATTATTATCTTAAACGATGTAATAACAACTTATGAATTAAAATATACACACTTACCATTGAATAACACACCAAAACCACAAAAAAACAGAACAAATCCGAAACAATTACAGAGCACGAACTCGAATCACAACCAACTAAATGTTACTTTCAACTTTTTTTTTTAAATGTTTTTGACGTATATTTTTGCTTTGAAATACTTTAGTTTACGAGATTAGGCCAAAATTTCGCTCATTGGACACAGTAGGATGATACCAGTTAACTTCAAAATAATAACTACTAGCTAAATACAGTTTCATTGAAATGATTATTGAAATCTTGATAAATGAGGTTTATGTAGTTACCTCCAAATTAAACCACTTTAGGCCTCTGTTCGAGCTGACACCGTTTAAACTAACCAACTTATTTGAATAGTAGATGCCATTTATACATATTTCAAATCTTTAGATAATGCCTATTCATTAGAACCCAGGGTAATTCTAACCAATAATTCATTAATTTACCTTATAGCAGTTCAAGTGTATACCTTCTCAAAGAAAACAAGTAATAAGAATGTAAGGCTACAGATATAAAACTTACTTCTCGAGTCCTTTGAAAGCCTCCCCGTCAACCACAGATATCCTGTTCTCATACAGCGTGAGTATCTCCAGTGTGTCCAGCCCCATGAACGCTCTGTTGTGTACCGCTGTCACCTATAAACATATGTGCTTTTGACATTACTTCTGTATCGGAGCCAGTAAAAAAATGTGAATATAATCTAAGTGTACCATAGAAAATGTCGTTATTTTTATTGAATACTTTTATGTTTACATAGCCATGGCTATGTAAGTAAGTAGGTAAGTATTTATTTGCATAAAACATGGTATACATGGTGTTACAGTAATTTACAATAAAGATCTTACATGTTTTGCCAGAATTGTACTTAGCATGCATATGTTCACTTAATACTAACATGAGAATATGTTATCCATAAATTCTTTAAGACTATAGAAATTTTTCAAGTTTAACCAGTCAAACAATTTTCCGTTAAATAATCTGGAGTTTAAGTTTTTTATGCTACTCGGTATGTTATTATATATACTAACACAATTATATAAGCAGCTTTTATTATATTTAGCAAACTTGGGAAGATCATGCAGAACGAATCTCTGTGGATCACGCCGGCTCCTTGGATTAATATCATTGGCTGATATAAACAGGTCTTTATGTTTATTAACGAACATACATATTAGAACATACATAGTAATCCGATACTGAATCCGGACTTTAAATATTCATGCTAGTTTAATATTATATAATATTAATAGTTCATACCGACGTATGCTTTCTGATCATTTTGTCTTACTGTGTGCATATTCTATGATATCTACACTGTCTAGCGGAAAACTGAGTACAATCGTTGAATTTGAAACCAATGCGTAAGGCTTCCTGTACATGATGCCGGAGCAGCGGTACCGGCACCGGTTCGGCGGCGGCGCCGGACCGCATGTTTGACAAATAAATATCCGTGTGGAACCGCGTGTACATCGATGCCGAGTTAAATACGAGTAGTATAGCAACGATCACAGCTTTCAGTAAAACATTGCCAACGAAACTGTACAGACGTCTGCTTTTCATTTTTAACCCCCGACGGTAAAGAGGGGTAAGCCATCTCCCGCCGCTTCGACACTTGGATCAAAATATTAACTAGAAAAAAAAATGTATTACTATATACATTTTTTTTTTACTTTTTAGGGGTTTTTGATTGTCGGTGGTTTTTTTTAATTTTTATCTTAACTTTTACTATTGATACCATAAGATGTTAACTTTAACCAAAAACAAACAATGTGTTACTTATATACTTTATATATACAAAATAGAAGAGTAGTGGTGGCCCCGTGGCTACATACGAGTTGTAGGGCGTAGGTTCGAACCCGGACAGGCGCTTTACTTTGTGTAAATTATTTCATTACCACTTCTCTCACGGGCGTTACGTACAAGAAGCCTAAGCTGCTTCTACGGTCATATTCAGAGATGACTTGATTTGCATTTCTGACGAGATACACTAGCTACATCGTACAATATGCAATTACGCAGACATAAAAATATTTCGTAAGCATTCATTAAATATTGACAAGAAACAAACGAATGTCAGTTGTTCCTCGTTCAGAACCTACGATTTAATATCAGACCTTAGAACAAAGGTCCCTAAAGACAACAACATTCGTACGAAGTTCTTACCTTATTATGGTTCATGTTGAGAATGAGCAGATGATTGAGATGTGTAAACGAGGAGGTCGGTATTGTGGCCAGACTGTTCTGCGATACGTCAAGTTGTGTTAACTTGTTACCTGAGGAAGAGGATATTATTCTCTTTATTTAAGTCACAGACGCAGAGAAATTTTATGTTACACGTGGAAGTTTCGAATTTCAAGGCCTTGGGTGGGATCGAATGTGTGTTGGTGTTGGGACTTTGTCACAATTTGACGGAGGAAGATTTTGTTATAGGTGTTACATATACAAAGGTATATCATATTATATAGATACGTGAATTTTGATAACCCATTTTATGTTTCACGCTCTTCAAATTTAAATCTATTTTTGGACGTGACACGCTTACTTCTTGTCGGAAGATCATATAATACGAAGTTAAAAATCAAATTGAAATGTTTAAGATACCCTATCACGGGCAATAAAAATATATTTAATAAGAAGATTGTTATTCATGGAGTTCCACGGGCAAAAGTATTTGCTCGTGATACCCCAAGGGGAACTAGTCTCCTGCCGGGGTCGCGTGGAAGTTCGAAAGGGTTACCGAGGCAACACAGGCAACACAGGCAGCGGAAGGAATACGGGTGGGTTTTAGTCAGCAAGAATCTGACACACCCTCCCGCTCCGCCTAGAGCGGGAGAAGTTATTTGATAATTTCCCATCCAACGAAAAAAAGGGTAACTAGACTAGGGGACCACGAGCAAGTACCGGTGTAAAACAGTGGTATAATTATAGCTTTTCCCACTTTTCGAGTATGTATTATCTTTCAACGTTTAAAAATGATACCCCACTCAAGATATCGATACATTCTATCTATTGACAAAAAATTACATGTTAAATTATTCAAACAAGGAAACCAAATGTAGCATCGATTTGTTTGAACAAAATTAGTCGTAGTTACCGATAGAACTGAGGGAAGAGTCTTCTATGACAGCCAAACTGCTATTGTGAACGGTCAAGTGACGGATGTCCAGTCCGAGGAATATGTACGAGGGCAGTTTGGCGAGGTTGTTGTGTCGAAGCTTCAGGTAGAAGATTATCATCGGCTTGGAGCGTAGTGTGTTCATTGCCTGTGAAAGAAAAATGAGTTTAGTACATAGATTATGTTAACAGAGTGAATTATTCTTTTTCAAAACCATGGACAGTCAAGTGGGTGGCATTTACCCCGAAAATTTAAAATTAAATTAATTAAAATTAATTATTTTTAAATTTAATTTTAAATTTTTTTCTTGACTGAACTGAGAAAGTTTCATATGACCAAGAAGTAGATTGCAGAACGAGCTTGAAGGAATAGATCATACGGTCTTACTAGAATTAAAGTTCAGTAAAACAGTCAGAATGTTATAATTAATAAAAATAAAAAGTTTATTGGCCATTTAAAAAGAACAACGTAACGTTAAGGCTCTCGCAGACTGGAGCGATATCGCGGGCGCGACAGGCATTTGCTGCCTGTCACGGCCGCGCACACTCCCACACTTCTATTTCGCTGCTTAAAACAATAATTTAAGAGTTTACACACTTAGGTAGCGGGTATTATATTAGACTAGCTGTTGCCCCTGATTTCATCTGTGATACAGGTAGAAAAGTAGCCTGTTCCTAACCCAGGCCATAGTCTACCCATGTTCCAAATTTCATCTAAATCCGTTCAACCGTTTTAGCGTAAAAGCGTAACAAACAAACCAATAATCTCACTTTCACATTTATAATATTAGTTAGGAAGTTCACTTTTTTTAACACTATTAAAATAAACTTGCATCGAAAATTAAACATGCTACTGAGTTCGATGATCGAAGATCAACATAAACGTATTTATAAATCAAGACATTGCAAATTAGCACGCGATGGTGCTTTGGTATATCATATTATCTGGAAATAGGTAGCTCCAGACTATACAATAAAATTCTTCAGTAACTTGTAACGTCAGCTTAAAACCGGAGAAAAATTGGCACGAAGCCAAACATTTTCTACTACGATCAAATTCGAATATGTGACTAGAATTTCAAGAACAATATTTTGGATATTTAGATAGTAAAGATAGAGCTTTTTCCCGCGGCTTCGCTCGCGTTAATTTAGAATTTGACAAACAATTTGGGTTGTTAAATCGGTCTATCGACATTCTAGGCTCACACACCCTTCTATAATAATATAATTCAATCATGATTCGAATGACACGTGGCGCCATCTATTATCATAAGAACGTTATTGTTGTTTTCCTCGGGAACACAATTTTTTTTTTTTGGGATGACAAGTACCCTATTTCCGTTTCTGTATACCTGACAACGTATATGCAAAATTTCAGGATGATCGGTTCAGTAAAGACCATCTCAGACATGGGTCTACATGGGCTTCACATGATCTGACCAAGATTATGTCTGGACTTTAAAAGAGACTTTGACCCTTGACTTTGTTTCGCAATTTCTTCTCAGCGGTTGTCAGATAGGAAATGTCGACTCCATCTAGCTTATTTTTTTTTTTTAATAGGTCTTGTAAAAGTGATCCTAATATCCTATTTACAGAATAAACAATTTCATTTCATTTCATTTAAAATTTAATTTCATTTTTCTTCTTTGACGTGTAAAAGTGTTTGTAAAAACCTACTTACAGAAATAAAATCATTTATCATTTATTTCATTTCAGTGGTTTAGGCGCGAAAAGGTAACAAACAAACAAACATATTTTCGCATTTATAATATTAGTAGGATATTTTGGATATTTATCAGCATTACCTATAGTAGCGTAGTAGTTATAGCTCCACACACGGAAGCTACTGTCAGGATGTCGTTGCATAGACAATGTGCATACACACATACATAAACTCACATTTTCTTCCCAAGGGGGTACGCGGAAGCTATAGAACGCCACCTGCTACGATCCTTACATACTCCTTTTACTTCGTTTACGTTCATACACCTGCGACCTAATTGCGTGACGCACTATCAATCACAATCTGAATGATTTTGAAGTATACGGCTAATCCATTGCTTCATATGTTCGACAAAAATTGTCTGCTCAACAACGTAAAAAACGCGATGAATGTTGTTGAACTGTCAAAATGAAACTCATTGCTACTGAAAGTGTTGTACGCAATTACCTTGCTGGTCATGAACGTTATCCGAAAGAGAACCGGAGTTACCGACATAGCCTGCAGAGTAAGCAAGCTGAAGTGGCAGTGGGCTGGCCATATTTGTCGAAGGACCGATGGCCGGTGGAGCAGACGAATTCCTGGAGTGGAGACCGCGTATCGGCAAGCGTAGTGTGCGACGCCCCCCAGCTAGATAAACCTACGACCTTAAAAAGGTGGCTGGGACAGACTGGATGCGGAAGGCGGAGGACAGGGTGTTGTGGCGCAGCCTGGGAGAGGCCTAAGTCCAGCAGTGGACTGTTATAGGCTGAGTTGATTGATTGATTGAAGTAAAGAAGAGGTTCCTGAACTTCTTCTTTACTTCAATCAATCAATCAACTCTTAGTTATTCTGTAAATGGGCGCAACTTAGTCATTCTGTCCAGAGACTGTACCTACCTAAGTTTAAGAGTGGTGCTGACTCATTTAATTAGACAAAATCTATAAGGACACTGCTGTTCTATAACCCTCGTATAGACTAAGTTGTAAGCTGTAAGGAGCTCATGGCTCAGTAATAACAGCCGCACAGGTCGATCCATCAGGTTAAGCTATGCTTGCCGGGGTTAGTTCATGGATGAGTGACCATCTTTACATACCGTGACTCCTCCGTGCCTCGGAAAGCACGTTGAGCCGTTGGTCCCGATCGTCATTCGTGGATCTTTGACAGTCGTTACGGGTCGTCAGAAGCCCGAAAGTCTGACACCCAGTCTTACCAAGGGGTATCGTGTTACCCAGTAACTGGGTTGTGGTGGTCACATAGGCAGTCGCTCCATGTAAAATACTGGTATTCAGCTGCATCCGGTAGACTGGGATCAATGGGACAATGTCAACTGGGACAATTATGTCAAATTGGGAAAAGGCTAGGCAGATGATGATGAGACTGTAAGTTACCTTCTGTATGTGTTGCTGTTCCGTGAACTCGCAGAGTATGTCGAGGCCGTTCTTCTTGACGGTGCAGCTGCAAGGGGTGATGGTGTTGGGCGCGGGACACTGCTGCGCGCCCTGCGGGTGCGCCGGCCGCGCGCACAGCACCACGCAGCACACCAGCAACCAACGCGGCACCATTGTTTATGACCTGCACAAGAACAATACATTAATGACAAGATTTTAATTCCATGCTAAACTTTGTGGAGAGATAAATATTTGTTTTATTATTATTATTTATCATAATTATTTATCACGCGGCTTGGCCCGCGTGTTCTTCAGAAATGTTCCTGCAGGCATGCTACCAGTATAAAAATTAAAAAGTAAATCCGATATCCCAGGTCATGAACTATCCGTGAGCCAAATTTTATCCAAACCCGTTCAGCCGTTTAGTTAACAGACAGACAGAGTTACTTCCGCAATTATAATGTTAAGTATGGATTATGAATCATTTATTTCTATGATTTATTTCATAATGGGGTTGAAATTCAGATAGATAAAAGTAATCAGTTACGTTTATCGATTTAAAACCTGTATCTTTTTTTCACTAAAATCTTGGAATTAAAATTGGGATCAGTCTCCATAAAAAGCGTCTAAGCCTTAACAGTATTGCATCCGGCCATTCAAAATGTTTTCCCTAATCGTAAATAAATACCTCTTGGAAAAAAATTAAGGGTTCCGTAGTTGGGATGAATATATCCCAAGAACAAACTTAAAATTGTAGTTGAACAACATGTTGCAGCATCATTCTGAGCGATGGTCGTTTTGCGTGGATGCGACGCATTTTTCTTTCTTTGCGTTATGTTTACCGCAAATAAACGTATTTTCTTTCATTCTTTTCTTTCATGTTCTCCGATACATTCCAACTGCAAGTTTGTACGCACAATAATAAATAATCTATACCTAAGTATAGAACTATTTTCTGCATATTTTTTTTTTCAAAAATTTAGCCTCAGTTGTTTCGGAGATAAGGGGTGGGGAATGGTCAATTTTCATCTATTTTCTTAAATAACTTTAAAACTATTTATTTTAAAATTATAAAAAAAAATACTTGAAACCCTCACAATAAGACCTTTCATTTGATATGTCACACAGTGTAGTGCGCAACACATTTTGTAATTTTCTTGTTTGTCTCCCAAAAGTGACCCCCATATTCAAAATTCATTTATTTACGTTATACGTCCGTGTTTGGGTCACAGAAATTGATATGTGTACCAAATTTCAACTTGATCAGTCAGTTTCGGAGCAAATTGGATGTGACAGATGGACAGACAGACAGTTACACGAGTGACCCTATAAGGGTTCCGTTTTTTCATTAGGACATATGGCACCCTAAAATACTAAACATATTTGAAAATAAGCTTATGAAGAACTGAAGAACAGCCTACACTTAATCATTTTACAAGGAATAACACACATATTAAACAATAGTCAAGTCCACCCTTCAAGAATTTGTAAGCCGAACTAATTCATTACCCACTAACTCCTCGGCAGAATATTACAAAGGAGACAAATTACGACGACTGTAGAGGCTCATAACTTGCTACAAAGTATTATAGTATCTGACCCAAGGCACCTCGTTAAAAAGACAATTCTGCAACTCCGAATATTTTGTACTAACAAGAAATACGATCTTTCGTCCGAATATTGGCGAAAAAGACTTTGTATTTGCTAAGGTATTTCAATTTTTATGTTTTGTGAATGTATAGCATCAGAGAAATATAGGTTTTTTCAATGACTTAATGATACTTATCCAATAAGCATCAATAAGTCATCGAAAAAACCTCTCTAAAAAGAATAAGGTTAGAGTAACTGTAATTTAACCATACCTGAGGATAATTTTGTTTAAAAGAAACAAAATTTATCGCGAAACTACCGACATACGGTCATTCTAAGGCAAGGCCAGACAGCGCTTTGCACAAAACATGGCTTCCACGAAAAAGGGCTGCGATAAGCTAAAACAATAAAGCATTAATGCCCGCCCATATTAACGAACGACTTTGCAAGTTAATCCGTTGATATACATTAGATACCGTTTTACTGACATAATCTAGCCTAAACTTTCCTGACGTAACCGACCTTACCTACTAAAGCAGAAGTTAACTGCGAACGAGCTTAGAGATCATTCTACCCTTCATTAATGAATCAGTGAGCTGGCCTAATTTTGTATGCCTAGAAGATGACGTATCTTATCTACTCTTAATAAGCTTGGCAACTGTTAGGCCTGCTACGCACTTGTTCGGGTTCCGAAATTCGATTTGGTAGTATTTGTTGAACAATAAAGCCGACTCAAATCAATTTCTACATTGTATTCGGTTTTTATTCGGGTCGTGCCGATCGGAAAACTCCGTTCGGCGTCTTACTTCGCTGAATTAGCATGTTGCAATTGATTTTTGCTGCAGCTAAGCCTTTTTAACCGGAACAAAACAACGAGGAGGTTCTCAGTTTGTCGGAATTTTTTTTAGGGTTCCGTAGTAAATAAACACCCTTATAGTTTCGCCATATCCGTCTGTCTGTCTGTCTGTCAATTTTTGTTAGAGTCAAGTGTGTGTGTCCCTGCCAGCTAAATGGTTGTTTATTATAAATAATAAAACCACTGCCATGAAAAAAATCATGGCAGTACTTTCATTGCCATTATTTTTTTACATATTAGTGCTCGTGACTGTACAGTCACGAGCACTGATATGTATACACTTAACAAAGTTTAAAAGTTATTTTTTCCTACTGTGTTGATTGTAATTTTACGTTGTTACGAACATAGTATTTTGGATCCCATGCTATTATGAAATGTCTGGTCTTACCTCAATGTTGCAGTCGTTATTCCACGAAAGATCGCTTTTGTATTTTGCCAAGTGTATACATAATAGTGCTCGTAATTGTACATATAATGAAATTAAAAGGAAAACTATCACAGCTAAGTAGGCTTTCCAAGTTAACGAGTAATAGTCGACCAACTTAAATTTGCAGTTGGAGAATTGTACGTGGCGTATTTCGACGTATAGTAGAACATGTTTTTCAACTACAATGTTAAGTTTGTTTTGGGATAAATTCATCCGAACTTCGGAACCCTTCATTGTGCGTGGGCACAATGGGCACGCACTTGTCTGGTTTTTTTTTTGTGTATGTTCCCCGATTACTCGAAGACGGCTGGACTGATTTGAAAAATTCTGTTTTTGTTTGAAAGGGTGTAAAGGGTTTACTTCTTAGGTGGACCCAATGTCATCAGGTCAGGATCTGATGATGGGATCCTGGAGAAATCGAGGGAACTCTTCAAAGATTATAGGCACACATATAGCGATTTTGGTATTTTTATAGTAACTCGTGCATTTGCTCTCAGAAAACACCATTTGGTGAAGTGGATCTGATGATGAAGACCACAAATGGCCACTGGAACTACTCCAAGTAATAAGTATTTCACGGATTGCGATTCGATAAAGTACATTCATATGGTGAAGTGGAGCTGATGGTGAAGTACCAGGAGAACTCCTCAACAATTAACGTCCTTGCATCGGGAAAAGAAATATTTTATAAAAGGTGATGAGCAGTTGACATAAGGCTATTGTAACTTAGATAAATTACAAACCGACCTACTAAACACGTATTTTTCCCACTTGGTCTATTTAGAAATGATGGATAATAACTTCCTGTCACTGTTATTTACACAGCAGGTAGTGTAATTAAAATTTCTGTGAGGTAGGTACCACAACAAAAAAGTGTCTAAATCTAACTTTTTACAAAAAAAATTGACTTCCAAAAAAACTCTACAAAGTGAAAAATTACTGGTAATGGCTAACTGTCAAAATAGGCAAGATCAAATTAAAATGGACGTATTAGCAGAACAACGAGAAATTAACTTTTTCTGTGCTTTTTGGAAGTCCACAGGTAGGTACAGGGAATCGCCTTTGGGTGTCATGACCGGGCGGATGAGCTGCTACTGCGCTTCACAGCGAAACAAGTGATAAATAGAGTAGGGGCAAATCCCCTGGGCACGATGAGCTCATAGAACATCTGAAATATGCAGGCATGTATATGCTGAAGGTCCTGTCCTTTTTCTATACTATGTGTCTCAGCCATTCGTATTTACCGGCAGACTTAATCAAGACCATTGTTGTTCCATCGTGAAGAATGGGACAGGAGACATCTCGGACATAGGCAAGTATCGCCTGATCTCTCTTGCAACTAAGGTGAGCCTTTTTTTTTTGGGTGGAAAATCATCAAATAACTTTTCCCGCTCTGGGCGGAGCGGGAGGGTGTGTCAGACTCTTACTGACTAAAACCCACCCGTATTCCTTCCTGTTGCCTGTCTTGCCGGGGCCTCGGTACCCCTTTAGAACCTTCCCGTGACCTCGGCAGGATGAGGCTAAGGTGTTGGACAGTATGCTTGACTCTTATTTGGCAAAATATGTATAGTTGCACGATGCACAGTTTGGCTTTTATTCTGAACTATCTATCGAAAGTGATATCCTAGGTGTCAAGCATACAATCAAATACTACACTGACCATGTACGCCTACTTCCTTGGTCTCTCCAAGGCTTTCGATCTCGTCTCTTGTGATGTGCTTTGGAGTAAATTAAGGACTACATACCGGAAGAACTACTCAGTGTATTGAAGTTTTGGTATCGCAGTCAGACAAATAGTGTTAGATGGTCTAATGCACGCTCGGAATCATATGGTTTGTCGTCTACCCGGCTCTTCAATATATATGTTAATGAGCGCATTGCTGAGCTCAGTGGTATGCGTGTCGGATACAGGGTAAATGGTGTTAGTTGTAACAACATCAGTTATGAGGATGACATGGTGGCTGGGCCCGTCCCGCGGGGAGCTTGCGTGGAGTTGCTAAAAGTAAGTGAGATCAACGCTGCTGCACATAGACTGGTCTGTAATACCAAATAATGAGAATATATGGTGTTTGGGGTAGCTGGAAAGTTCAGGGAAGATGCCCTCGCCAATACGAACAGTCACAAAGTTTAAATATCTTGGGCATTTTCTTACTAATTTTACTTGTTTTTCAACAAAAAGCAATAAATTCTAAAGTATCAAAATAGTTTATTCCAGGTAAGATGTCATACTAATTTTGGGGTTACTATGCCAATATTTTTTAAATTTGCCGCGCTTTTTCAGTATCTACTTTCATTTGCCAGACACTAGCACACCTTACTACAGTCTGTTTTTTTTTACAAACGAGTACCGAAAGTTTTGACTGCGTTGCTATTGGTCCACGTAATCAACATAAAGTCAAAGAACAAAGAAAAAAACAAGAACAAAGGCGTTGGCCCCACCCCGACCAATGACCCATCTCACTCTGTCAATATCGGAAATTTGTGAGAGACATACTCAGTACTCGTTTGTTAAAAAAAGACTATAGGCACATTTTCGTCCTTATTCGATCTAACCGCAAGATACTATCAGTATTTCACTCACAGTGAGTGACATTTAACGTCCGGAACCCAACAGGTGACAAATACCGCCGAGACTAGTTGTGGCGTGTTTTACAGGCAGCTGACTACACGTGCGACTGTCATATGTTTTTATGACAGCCAGGGTTAACAGCTTTACGTGTTTTCCAAGACGCTGAGGAGCACAGCTGATTAATCTAACTGTAGAAACGTTGACTTTTATTTTTCAGTCGCATTTGCAAAGCTCAAAATTCCTGGAAGATACCAATGTTAATATTTTAAACAGGAGAAAATCTAAAGACTTTTGTCTCAAGTTCTCCCGGCTTTAAAATAAGGCTCCACTTTGCAGGTACAAGAATGTAGCAATTTTACATTTAAAATATTTTCTCTAGATAGAAAATATTTGAAATGTTTTCTGTAAGGAATTCTTGTGTAAATATTTCGAATTACTTTCTTTGTCTCGTAGTTGGTTTTATGCTTCCTGCTCACAGTTTTTATTACAAAATGTTATAGCGTTTTATACTTGTAATTAGAAACTAAGGTCAAGTATAAAATTCGAAGAAATGCCTTGAGAAATTCTCTTTATTATTTAGCATTATTTTCATGAATCTTCAACAAAATAATTTTCATATCTTACTTTAGTTTTGAAATATAAAATCATATTATAAAGGTTTAAGATAGTTTGAGTGCAGCAAATGAGCAAAGATTGATTTTGGGTAATTATCAAATAACTTCTCCCGCTCTGGGTGGAGCGAGAGGATGTGTCAGAAACCCACCCGTTTTCCTTCCGTTGCCTGTGTTGCCAAGGGCCTCGGTATCCCTTTCTGACTTTCCCACAATTCTGTATAGTCTTATGGTTTTGCTATGAAACAAACATACGAGTATTAGCAGCTATTTCAGGATTGCTGGACACTCATTAGGCCTACCATTTAAAATTCAGACCAGCAATTGATAAGACTCTAAGGGCCCGAAATGTGGGTTAAGAGGACGAAACAAAACCCTATGTGAGCTGAATACAAAAAAGTTCATTACGGCACATAATTCAATTTCGATCCCTATAAATCTGCAACCCTTTATTACCGCTAGAGGCACGTATCAAAAATAATGTTCGTATACATTTAGATTGAAGTTCGTTCGGTACATATTGGTGAGCTGAATATTCTGTTGGCGGTGCACGGGGCACGAATAATAATACAGGGAACCGGGTACGCCTCTTGATGTGATGTGTCCACTACTACCTCGAATTCTCTTTTTACGTGTCTGGATGGCACTCGACGAGCCGCTTGATTGAAAGTGACTAAAAACACGTGACTTAAGACCCTCCCTGTCACTACCAAGGTTTTTTGCAATTGGTTTGCTACCTTATACAAAGCGCCTCGCCCGAAGATAAAGAAACCAGGTTTTCTACCTCAAAAAAAGGCTTAAACTGGGTTAGTATAGGTCTTATTTCTAGGTTACTACACTGTCTTTCTAGAAAATATGTGGTTGGATGGTATTTTCCCGTCACGTGTTATAAAAATATTATACGAAATATTACAACGAATAACGATAACGATACCTATGACTAAAATAAAATCTCTTTTTTTTTGTATATTTTACCTCGTTGATCGAAACTACCTCGTTAGTTTAGTGATTGCAAGCGCTAGCAGGAGAGCATGAGGTCCTGGGATCGATTCCCAGGTCGGGGAAAGTGTTATTGGGCTTTTCCATCTAGAATTTATCAGTAGCAGATGGTGGCAGTAGGCTCGCCCCCTAATACATGGGACTTAAACATAATTGGCAAAATGTGGGTGTACTATGGAAGCACCTCTGCCCTCTGCCTAACCCTTCGGGGAAACAAGGCGTGATGATGTTATGTTATTTTTACCATGAATACACGTTTATTACTAAGCAAAGAACAGAACCATCCAAAGTTCCCTTGGATAAAAGGTATTGCGTTGGTTTACTAAATAAAATTAGGGACAGTAAATATCAGCCTTCTAAGAGAATTTATAAAAAAAAATAGTCCTCCAGAACGAATTTCGTTCCTGGCAAATCTTAGCGGAGACCAGCCTTCGGCGAGGGAGATATTATAGTCCACAAGTGTTTACGCAGACACATGTGCACTCTCTCTTCGCTCACTCTCATAGTCCGATGGGAAGGCAATCCGACACGACCGGAGAAAGATCAGGTGCAGGGCCAACGGCTTAACGTGCTTTCCGAGACACGGGGGTTTTACACCGCCAACTTCCAAACTCCAGGCTGTTAATAAGAAATTCCTAATGGTAAAACCCAATAACACTTAGCCCGATCCGGGAATCGTACCCAGGACCCCAAGCTCAGCAGTCGCGCTTGCGACCACGAAACCAATGGGGCAGTCAACGAGTAAGGTAGTAGGCATTAAGGCGCTGACAAGACCCAATTAACTAAAATAGGCTTCTCTTAAGAAAAAAAAGCCAAATCTGTATAGTTTGTGGTAGCGGAAGAAATATATGTTAATTTTGAACATATTTCCCAGAACTTGGTTGTTACTAAAAGACGTTTTGAAAAAAAAATCTCGATACAAACTAACGTTAAACTAACCTCTTACCTTGAGTCCTAATCCAAAATATCTGTATTAAATATCAACATACGTTACGTATTTAATTAATAACAAGAACGTCTTATTTGAATGCAGAACTTGGTTGTTTTTTATTTACGATTACTAAACTCAATTTTGAGTAAATAGATAATTGCTTCATATTTTGCAATAAATTACAAACGTTGTGTCATCGCGCTTCTCTTTCTTTTCTATGCAATCTGACAGTGACCGCGGTTTAGGTGTTGTCAGCGTCTTAATACAGTTCTAAATAACACCTAATACTTATTGTTACCCCAGTCAGAATTGTCGACCCGTTAAACCGACTCAAAGTTAATGATCTTGGTGACATCCATAGTTATTACTTATAGTGTTTTCCCTACTACTGTCTAATGAGATTCCACCACATAATAATACAGTCACATTGCATTATTTTATGTAAGCAAACTGTATATGGAAATCAACTTATTGACTTCCACTTTCAATAAACTGACCTTGTAGATCGGAAAATGGGTTGGTTTAGTTGTTTATATAGTTGTTAAGTATGCGGCATGTTCTAGAAGCAAAAATTCAAAGACATGTGACATCTACCAACCAGCCCTGTGCCCGCCTGATGGATTACGGCCCACACCCTCTCACAGAGAGGAGGCCTGTTTCCCAGCAGTGGGAACATTATAGGCTGATGATGCTAATAAATAATAATGTATAACCAGTTGTAACTGAGAGAAACTCGGAATTACAAAATGTCGACATTTACTTTCTTTGTCTAGATATTTATTAAGGTTTGCCTTTCATTCGTCATGGCTTGTTTCAGTACAAAACAGTCTGAGTTATAAAACTCCTCAAAAGCAGAAACCTTATTACCCAAGTTGTTTGTTCATGCTTCTTTGCGATTAATTTGATTCTAAATACACAAAACAGAATTACGACTACGGTATTGTTTATTTCATAAAGAAGTAAGGACTAAATTAACTTTGCTTAGCTTTTTTGTTGAAAGTTAAGGCACTTCATTTATCGGGCTTCTAATAAAGTGGTCTATGTTTTTATTTGGGGTACTTAGAGATGGAAAAACAAACAAGCATCTTTGTGCTAACGAATAGTTAATTTAATTTTTGCCAACGTTTATTTTGCTATAATAATTATGCCAGGCGTTTTCGAATAGAAATGCGGACAGAAATGAGACAGATAGAAATGAGACTGTGCATAAACGAAATAATAACTAAGAATCGTTAAGAAAATATTGTAAAGGAACGAAAGAAGGACGAATGTGTTAACTCCTAATTAAAAATAACACCACTTTACTCCTACGACACTTAACCTAATTTGAACTTAAACAACACAAACATAAAGGTGCCTACATATTTGCTTGATTTTGACGATCGTTATAAAGCTCGATAAGTTGTCTAGATGATCAATAAGATGTTTCCGCTTCTTACAGATTTCCTCGATTGTTTTGATGGTTATTTACACCTGTGTTAGTAACCTAACGATCTTTAAAAAAGAAAGATAAAATCAAGCATCACTTTCACGCAAGATTTATCGATCAACAAAACGATCCACAAAGGCGGTCGACAAAATATATGATGTCGATCATCTGTTGCTTACACATTACCCAATTTTAGTTTATTAAATCGTCAAAAACCGCGAGCAAATCCGGAGGCACCTTAAAACAGTCATGAACTCATTCCGTCACGTGATGTGATAGGTCGCGATTACATATGAAATACTTACTTGTGTGACTGTGTGCGTCAGGTCGGCGAGCGATTATGGTGTGGGGGCGAGGGGTGTGCCGATGTCATGGGGCACTAGGTCATGTTCACCGGAGTCGTCCGTGGCCCGTCCCTGCCGGAGATTAGATCAATTTAGTACGTGGAAACAGACGCCAAACATTCGGCATTCGGCGTTCGGCCCAGACGGACGAACCCGACAGTGTTTGCCGTGTACCCTCTTCACTATTGCGTACTGGGATTAATTTGTTAACATACGTCCTGTGATCATTGCGAGTCTGTTGTTGATTTACTGTGGGAGTCTGCTGAGACTTTAGTACTTAGTTTGATATTTAATTAAGTATTTACTGTTAGAAACGTTCCTGGAATTCAGTTTGCTTTATTCAGTTTCATGTACCGTATTAATGAGTGATGGTTTTTACCAGGAATTGAAGATTTTATTTGTACCTTGTCCAAAGCATCGCTAGTTTAAAGAAACAAATATAATAGCTGAGTTGAGCCGAGAGAAACAAGGATAAGATAATAACTAGCGTATGGTTTAATAACGTTTGTTGTTGTATTATAAGAGAAACTTTGGTTAGTGATTTTATTTTATTAAGGTACTATCGGCAAAACTTAAGCATGCTCAGTTTAAAAATATTTCTGCGAAGCGCAGCTAGTGACAGGCCCCACCCCTTCCTATTTTCGCCCAAATAGAGACAATATGCATTTGTGTGAGAACAGGGCGTGTAAAAAAAAATAATATAATTTTTTTGTCATTGTTTGCAGACTCCCGACCCTTGCACGACGAAGTGCCAGTCCGAGCCATAGCTGAGCTCGTAGCTTTAAATTTCCTGTGATAACAATAATTATCCAGTTCTGATCCAGCCTATCCCACCTTGTTGTCCTCCCCCTAGCGACGCCCTAAGCCGAGGTTCGTACCCCACAGCGGGTGCCCTTAGCGTGCAGTCACTTAATAATATAAGAAATTTGCCCCTGGCTGGAGGTTTTGAGTATGCTTAAGGCAGCCACAGGATAGTCCGGTTAAGTAGTCACAACTTCTCAAGGTCAACTACGATATGCCATACATAAAAAAAACGCGAACTTATTATATGGCCCTTCTATTAAGCCGTCCTATTGTTTAACCGGATTTTCAGACATTCCCACTAAATAACAATGGTACTTATTTTTATAATGAACTTATTTTTATTGCAGTTTTAAAGTTGCGACAGCCATAAACAAAAAGCTCTGATAACATTGTATGTACTGCGCCAAGTATTGGTTCAAATACTACTGTAATTGTGCTATTTCAATCAAGAAATAGAGCAATAAAAGAAAAAGATACGAAATGTCAATTTCTCACTTATTTACGTAACATGCTTCTTTTTTGACATATTTCCAAGTTTAACCACGTTGAAATGTAATTATTTACTTTTCAATAGCACTGCACAAGTAACAAGTCCCTCTCACTTCGATTAAACATAACAAATGTTTTATTAACATTTTATACCTTTATGCAGTAGCGGCCAACGCGCCTAGCGCGTTCACTGCATTTTGTATGGCAGTATCGCAGGACATCGTGAAAATTGGGGAGGCAGTGAATGTGTTAATAAATAACTTTTATAGACTTGACAGAGCATAGACTGAGGAAAATATTAAAGTGAAAACTTCTTATTTCAAATTATTATATTTTTTGGACAGTTGATACTAATTTAATATAGCAATACCAATCATACATTTTCTAAACTAAACAGAAGATATGACTACGAAATTACTTCTTGTCAACAATAATAAATCCATAAAGAGCTACGCTGGCCGTGCCCATTAAAAATCCTCTCACAAACAAGTCAGTATAGCACACGCCTAATGTGAGTGTCACACTTCCATACATCATTATATGGGGCATACTTAAAATATCTGGAACTGGCCACTTACAATAAAAAAGCAATTACGGAATTTGAAATTTAACTCTCTGGGAACATTTTACTTTTTAATTTGCGAGACTGTCATTTGATTTTTTCATTGTGCGTCCTTTAGAAAATTGCGTGTCGCTATTACAATGAATTTAAGTCGTGAAAATTTTCGCTCAATAATTTTTTACGATTTTCGCTGTGGCTTAGGTCAAAAAGAGAGTTGCCAGAGACTTCAATTGGCATTTGGTGATGAAACCCCATATTGCAGCTCTGTGTATGCGTGATTCGGAGAATTTAGACGTGGACGTAATTATCTCTATGACGTGGTACGTGAAGGTCGGCTGGCGATGGCGGTTACAGAATCCAATATTGATACCGTACGAAAACCGAGTGAAACTGAGAAAAAAATACTTGTCAGCAAATTTGTACTGTATTAGGCATTAGAATGAGCTAAGTGGAAAACATTTTGCATGTGCATCTGAAGGTTCGGAAGCTTTGCACTCGACGGATACAGCATGATTTAACGGAAGATCAGGAACTACTGCGTGTCGAGTGATAAAATGATAAAAAAGGTTAAAGAAAGACAATCATTGGCGGTCTATAATATCGTGACAGGTGACGAAACCTGTGTGTACTGCTTTGAACTGGAAAGAAAAGTCTTTATTTTTAAAGACTTCCCAACGAAAGTTAATCGAAGCAATGGTTAGAAAATGGTTGCTTCTTTTTTCGGCAAATCAGGCGACACAACAGTGTCGCTTGAAGACTTAAGGAAAGTGACCACAGATTGGTACGTCAATACTTGCTTGCCCAGAGTCTTAGAAAAAGTTCGTGGAAAACGTCCTAGAAGCAATGTCGTCATTCGCCATGATAACGCGTCCTCACATTCCGATAAGCTAACAGAAGCGTATTTGAAAGCTTCAAATATAGAACTGATGACGCATCCGCCATAAAGCCCAGATCTCCCACCTTGCGACGACTTTTTGTTTCCTAGAATTAAAGACAAACTTAGAGGCACACATTTTACGAGCCCTGAATCGGCGGTGAATACGCTCCACGAACCCATGGAAGAGGTCCCTAAACAAGACTGGCCAACTGCATTTTACAATGATTCCAGCGAATGCAACAAATTATACATTATGAGGGCTTATACTTTGAAAAAGAATAAGTGTATCATAAGTCTAATATCTGGTCTTATTTATCAGAATCCAGGAAATTTCAGCATGACCTGAGTATATAGGTGCACGACTAAAATACCCTTCGTGCATCCTATTGGTCAAAAAGCATGTATCAGGCGATCGAGTCGTGAGCCGTGCTATGCGATTATCACCTTGAAGGTGGGCACGCGGAAGTTCGGCCACACACGTACCTAATTATTAAAATTTGATAATCAGGGCCTCGAGCGAGAATTTGAGCAACGTTATTGTTTGTTTTAGACTTTTATATCACCAAGAATGACATTTCCTAGAAGCTTTAATTCATTTTTCTTTACATAAAGATACAATGTATTATTTAATTTTTTATAGAAAATATCTATCCAAATAAATAAATGTATTGTTATTCACCACTTACAAACATAATTGAACGATGGTCGTGCTTCCGTTGGGTCTCATGATAATAATATTAAGGGACCTACCTACACCTGCACTACCTTAACGGCGTTGTCCAGTCAACCGCACGTCTATCAATGCTATGTGCAATAATGTGAAAATGACAGCGAAAGACGCTATCATTTTCAAAAACTTTCGTAGCATTAAGGGTGATTTCTCTTTTTCTGAGTGCAAATGTTGCTACGGTCATGCGGTTGAATATACGTGCATAAAGGGCGAATGAACACCGCATACGTCACAGCGTTTTAAAAGTAAGTGCAGCTCAGTACTCTTTCACCTGCCGGGGTCGCGTGGAAGTTCGAAATGGTTATGGTAGGCCCGTGGCAACAAAGGCAATGGAAGGAATACGGGTGGGTTTTAGGCAGTAAGAGTCTGACACACCCTCCCGCTCCGCCCAGAGCGGGAGAAGTTATTTGATACTTTCCCACTCAAAAAAAAAAGTACTCTTTCACAGTTCGCGAACTTTGGGAAATAGAGCAAATAGAAATATCAGTTTATTGTTTCCTAGTGCTTTGGGGAGGCCTATGTCCAGCAGTGGACGTCTTTCGGCTGAAATGATGATGATCTGATGAATATTTTTATGATTTTTCATTGCACTATTTGAAGTGAAACATTTTGTCACTAATCACTAATTCATGGACTAATTCCTAATTCATGGAAAGGGTTCTCGGAAACCGTAACGGGTCTTACACATTTAACTCACAAAAGCAAAGGATCACTTTGTTTCATAGTACATACACAACAAACATAAACTCAAGCCTTCTGGTAGGCAGAAACTATAGAACGCCACCTGCTACGCTCCTTACATACTCCTTTTGCTTCGTTTACGTTCATACATCTGGTCATACACGCACGCCGGTTGCGAGCACTACGCACCTGACCTTTTTGAAGAACATCACCAATGAGGTGTATGTCTTGTATATGTCTGCCTGGGGCGTCCCCTCCCGGCGTTTCCACTCACATCTGCCTTGTAAATGCCTTTTGTTAGTTGCCTTTCATTTATCAACATGAGCAAACCATCTAAGCATACTCTTTTCAATTTTTATCACTACATCTTTTAAACCGCACCGTTGCCTTATCACATATTTTTTCAGCCTATTATTTATAGTCACACCACACATGCTTTGCAAGGAACGCATTTCCACAGCATTTACTCTACTGTCATGCTTGCATGCCACGCCCACTGTGTTTCAAACAAAATTAAATCAAAGGGAGCGACTTCCCTTCCTTTGGGAAATTTAAAATGCTCTTACTCGATTAGCTTGCTCTCGCATGAACCATTTCGACTCTTGCTACTAAAACAAGTCCATTTGTTGTATTAAAGGTCATAAATATTCTTCATTCTAACTGAGAAATTTAAATTGTTAGATCTAAAATGAAATCAAAAGTAAGTAAATGAACATTACCTATTTGGAACTTAAAAAGCACAAAAAATTATCAATAAACATAGTATACATAATTATAACGTTAATGTTAACTTGTGTTAACCAAAGCCAACGGTTAACTTACGTTTTTTTTGTACTGACACTCGTTAGCGCCATGTTTTACGTTGTCACACAAGGGTACTGTACGACCCACCTTTTTAAAAACCCGTCTGCGATTCACAAATACATTTCCGGAAAGATGTTTGCTACATTTTTGATAAAACTTGTGAAATGTATTTTTAGAAAATTATTAAAATAACTAAGTCGCGTTACAGAGTGATAGTCTGTTAAAATGTAAAATTTATTTTTTATACTACTAGCAATTTCGAAATCGGTAACATTCCTACGGTACAAATGTTACAATAAATGCAATATACCTACCGACACAACATATGCTCCAATATTATCTCCTTAACAAGAGGAGCTCTGTACCGTGGAGAATTCGGTTAACATAAGGGATGGAAACGCGAGCTATACACTCACCGTAAATAAACATCTTTAACACACATCATTTCACAGCTAGGTACAAAATATTCCAGTCCATGCATTAAATATGTTACTGTGTTACAGAATACAGACTAAATACAAGGCACGATATCTTTTGTAACCTTGTAGCACCTGACAGGTTCTACGAGAAAATTCGTAGCCGTAGTGGCTACGCCGTAGCGTATCGGCGTAGTCAATGTACAGAAAAGGATACTTTGTTGCTGCTATTATCATATTACCAACGACACCAAAAAAAAAAAAATGTTGGTTGACAAACCTCAAATAAAAAGAGTAGGTGTGAAGTGAACTTAGAAATAAAGGCTCGTGCAGACTCGCGTGATATCGCGGGCGCCTGTTTTTCACAGAAAAATTGTGCTACTAATATCGCAACGCGCTGTCTCGTCACGCCTGTCTACGGGAAAGCTAATTGCTTTTATTAATAGAAAAAGCAATTCAACGTCCAGCGTCAACGTTCTAGAAATTACTTTAGGTCAAAGAAATGACACATCCACCTCGAGATATACTTACATCTTCATGTATATTATACATATTCATATAAGGTATAGTATATGTATATTCGTCCATGAATGGACAAAGAATACTAATTCGTCTGAGACGAATGAGACGGGAAGTGAATAGCAAGATGTCTGGACCGCGAGGTCGGACACCTGTTCTTTATGTCCTGACCTTAATAACGTTAATACTGGACAAATATAACACGACATGTTTTGTTTCTCCTATTCTGTCTTTTTATATTTAGGGTGTTGTCCACGACTGACACCCAACAGAGTGAGTGGCTATTAGAATTACTCAAACGAAACGAAATATTTGTAGAAAAAAGGTCAATATGGATAAATAAAGAAAGCTTAGTTTTATTAGACAGTGGTTTAACAAAAATTACTGTTAATGACGGAAATTAAATTGTTATATGTAGGTATTATTTATTTAAACTTTTTACACACACAAAAGGTACAAAGGAAGACTTAATGCCTTAGGCATTCTCTGCCAATCAACCAAGGGTGGTAAAAAGATTTCATGACAGGTGCTCGGTTTGAGAGGTTCAATGAGAATTCTTTATTAAAATTATATCCTAATGAATTATGAATAAAATAGGTACACAAGTACATATGTTGGTTATAAACTTATAATACACATACATATATACAAATTCAAGGGAGGCAGTGTAGGTGTGTTTTCTGAAAATTTACTCATTGTATGACGCCTTTTTTTCCTGAAAGAGTACTTAAACAGAAACGTATAAAACACCCAAATATCGCAAGTTATATCATAGGTTCCATGTAATACAGTGCACGGCATTGCCGTTACCGGGCATAAATCCAAACTACAGCTAATGTGGATTTCGTAATGGGAAAAGCCAATAGCACTTTGCTTCGAACCCAGTACCCCACTCCAGGTAATTGTATTCGCGCTTGCTACCTCTACACTACAATAACAGCTGTTTGCCAGCAGCTTGTTGTAGGCTTAATAGACTAGATTTGTAGTCCATTAATTTTTTGTTAAGTACCTGGTACTTTTTGACAGGCCTACACGTCTGTCCTCCCATACCTATTAACACTGTGATTTGAAAACATTGTAAAAGCCAATAATTTTTAAAAGAGTAACCGTGGAGTTTCTTGCCGGCTCTTCTCCATAGGAAACGAACAATTGGAACCATGCACCTAGCTTCTGACGTGTCGTCATAAGTGCCCATGTAGGTTTATGTGAAATAAAATATTTTGATTTTGATTTTCGATTTTGCTGGTGTGCTTAGTCATTTATAAGTACAAGAATATTTTGAAAAAATGGAACCATCGCCGCCATCTTGTTTATTAATACATTTCACAAAATAATAGGGAATATTACCCATAGCTGAGACAGCTGATGGCGCCACTTTGACACAAGGTAAACAAAGCAAACTGTCAAAGGCGCGCGGCAACATTTTTCGGCGTTTTTCAATATTATTTTATTTTTTCTATAATTGTATTTATATTATTTCATCCTTGTTACTGTAATTGTAGGTTAAAATAATACCAAAAGGTTAAAAATATGCATAATTTTTTTTTAAACATGTGTTATTGTGATTATATATATATAGATAACTACTTTTAACGTTACATTCAAGTAAATAGCACAAAAAGTATTGTATTTTTACATTACGGTTATACCCTGACTCGTAAGAAATCCTTCTCCGTCTTCAGCTCTAAATTGATTAGTACACGACCTTTAATGTGTAGTGACTGTAAAGTGCTGGCAACGTTGCAATTTACCATTGTTTGCGAAGTTACGTTTTTAGTGAATTAATGAACGTCCGTTCCTGAAAATACTACCTAATGGCACAACACTGATTTACTGACTGATACATTTTTATAGATTGTTCCTGACGAATGGCTATCAATAAAATTGTAAACACACCGGATTTAACTTTCCTAACCATAGATTAATAAAAATTATAACCATAGATGACAGAAGAGACTTCAAAACTTCATGTTTTTCTGTTTACGTTATTTATTTATCCCCCCTATGACTATCATTACAGGTTTCATTACCTAATGCGATAGTACGGTCTCATAAAATGCATTAATTACTAAAATTACTTACAATTTTAAATTAATAAGAGCTTTAACCTTTTATCATAACCTTTTTGTTATCTAGTACAATGGTGCCCTCTAGCGGAAGCGATTGTCAGTAAGGTTCCCTATTTACACAAATGTTTTTCTACAGCGCCCTCGTGTCAACGTCATTCGAACGCTACAATCCAGCCGTCGACGGAATGTGTTCCTGACATCTGTCAGCTGGACAATTTTCTAGTAACTATAAGGATCAAATTCGCAAAACACATATTTGGCATGAAACTGAGGAGTCAAGAACGCATTCTCTCGACTGCCGGATGCTAAAACATCCTTGTAGCAGTGTAAATACCAGTATTTCAAAATCCACCTACACCTACTAGGAACTGTGACGTACTGTTCATAGACAAACTAGAAATAGTCAATCTAATGTCAGTAGTGTTGGATATTTGAACTTGATGTATCGCACCAATCGTTCACGCCCGCGAAAACGTATCGCTACGTTAAAATCTATTGTCGACATGTGTTATGCATGTATTTTTCTTTATTTACTCAAACTTTTACATAATCTACCTCTAAAGACTAAAACATAATAGACAGAGGAAACATTTTCGCTTACAATGCTGCGATTATTACTATACTTCCAATAATTTCATACCCAAAGAAATAAAACAAACATTTATCTCTAAAAAGGCAGAAAAGGATTTGAATATCTTAAAAAAGGCTTACTATACTGCTGCCTAAAAGTCAGTGCCTTGTCATAACAAAACTTAACAAGCCGATGAAATATGAAAGATCGATATTTAAATAGGTAAATATCTGACGCCAAATACAACAAATTAGTCTGTCACCATTCTATGCTGAAAGAGAACATGTAGCCTTCTATTTTCAAATATTATGCAGTGTAACCGTTAGTCGGCCTCTAGCTGTATAAATACGTATAGACTACTGACCACGGCTAGATCCAACTCTCCCTCAGTTTCCAATACTGTTCGGGATGCTATTACATCTGTAGTTGCACTGTTCTATTTACGTCATCTATCCAGTTTCTATGCTATCACAAGCTGGATTCTTATTGGCTGTGCGTTTACCGAAAACAGCTGAATATCTCCGATGTATAGAGCGTATTCGATTAGCTTTTCAACACGGTCCCGCTGAGCAATCAGTTAGTAACCGTGTACAGTGCAGGCAGCGTGAAATTATTCAAAATAGTGTCGAACGTCAACACAAGCTTACTCAGCCGCAAACTGTTGTTTATTTAGCCTTACACCGTTTGTTCACCGCCACCGTCAACGGGACGTCAACGAGAAATAAGATTATTTGAGCGTTACGTCCCGGTGACGGCGATCGTTGGTCAACCGCGACCAAACTCGGCGGGTCAGTATGATAAGATAGACAAAAAAAAAAACGAGCGAACAGCGCTGCGCGCCGGTACGACGGCGGTGTGTGGACAAGATCTAACGTGTTCTGTATTCCCGTCACAATCTCGTACCGAATTCTAGCGGTCATGCCGAACTACTCGAAAATTCGGGGACCAGGATCCCGGCGCTCGGGAACAGGACGTGCGGTGGACACGCGGCTACTGTAAATGTATGTATCGCTACTTCGGCGCCGTCATCTCGTTCTCGTTGACGGTGGCAGTGGACAAACACCCTTAGTTAACATAGTCAGTTATTATGCAAAAATTAACAGGCGTTATTGGTCAAAATATCGTTTATGGATGGCGATATAAAAATGTACCTTCGGCATACCCTGCACAATCAGCTGCACCTTTTTGTAGAGGCATTTTTTTTTACCACGTTAATACGAGTAGCTCTTAATATTACGTGCTGATACGGGAGATGATAATTCGAGTCGTCTACTTTACCCATAAATAAAGCACACTTCTCATTACCATTTCCAGAAAAACATAGTCCATGGCTCTATTTTGGCAATAAATATGCTACCATCGGTAAATCTTGAACGTCTGAACACGCCTACACACGCAAAAGCTTTCAGTGGCTTTTACAGTCGATTTTTTCTTCTTAACACAAATGTGTGTACGTCAGAACTACGCTTTTAACGTAACTGGTTGCCATACCGACGAGGAAATTTTATTATTATTTTTCTGAGCAAGCCATGCAAGCCGATGGGAATCAGTTTTTTTTTTGTCTCAACAATAAATTTTGAACATTTTAATACTATCAGAGACCACACTACTAGTTTATTTTTAATACATACATAACATCTCGCCTTGTTTCCCGAAAGGGTTAGGCAGAGGTGTACCTGTAGTACACAGTGTTTTTAATACATGTACGTCTGATAGTAAACAAAGATAGAAAAAAATGCGCAATATGTAATCGTTTGGTAATTTTGTGTAGGTTAGCTATAGATGGTTATTTCAATACAGGCAAATGAAACCACTGCAGTAGCTACCTATGGTAGAGAAGAGATACAATCATCCCAATCCATTTCTACGAGCTTACCCGTACACCATTTGACCTCGCTTCGCTTAAAATACAGATTTGTGAATACATACATATGTATTCCTTGCATACGTTACTGTGCCAAATAATCTTTTTTAGGGTTCCGTATGTCCGAATGAAAAACGGAACCCGTAAAGCATCTCTTGTGTATCTGTCTGTCTGTCCGTCTGTCACAGCCAAATCGCTCCGAATATAATGAACCGATTAAGTTTAAATTTGGTACACGTATCAATTGCCCAAACATTTATTTATTTATTTATGTATTTATTTATTTATGTATAGTTAATTAAAACGGTACAGCACCAATTACATTAATTAACATAGAAACAATTATTAATATATTAACAATAATTACGTTGTATATAATTTAATTTAAAACTAACATGGAACAGTGGACTGCATACTTTCTCTCACAGAACACCCGACATATACGCATAATTTTACTCTATTCATCCGACTTATCACATTCATGGTTGGCAGTCAGAAGGGCATTTAGCATCTTTAGAGTACGACAAACTGGGGATTCGGAACATGTACGCGTTACGTATTTTGAATAGGTAAGGGAGTCACTTTTGGGAGACAAATAAGAAAGAAAGGTTTACACACTGCACCGTGTGACATATCAAATGTGGCTTACTGTGAGGGTCTCAAGTATATTGTTTTATAATTTTAAAATAAATAGTTTTAAATTTATTCAAGTAAATTGATGAAAATTTACCGAAAAAAAAATGTGCCGAGACCCTTATTTCCGAAACAACTGAGCCTAGTTTTTTGAAAGAAATCCAGAAAAAAGTAAAACCTATAAGGAGTCTATGGCACTAAATTAACATGATAAATCTCCCAATACTGTGCGTTTAAGCTTACATTTACAGTTGAAATGTATGGGAGAATATTTTTTTAACTACAATGTTAAGTTTGTTCTTGGTATAAATCCATCACAACTACGGAACCGTTCATTATGCGTGGTCCGACTCGCACTTCGCCGTTTTTTCTTTCTTCATTTTTATAAAGCAGCATTATCCTAGCACATACCTTTTCATGGCATTTCACGGTTTAGTAACGCATTACCTACTAAAACTTATTCAGATCTTCAAATAGGAATACCTTAAAAACTTTCATCATCATCTCTGAAGAAGGGCTTCTTCATCATCCTTTTCCCAACCAGATTGGGGTCAGCTTCCAGTATAACCGCATGCAGCTGAATACCAGTATTTTAAATGGAACGACTGCCTACCTGACCTCCACAATCTAATAACTGGGCAATACGATACGCCTTGGTAAGCCTGGTTCTCAGACTTTCGGGCTTCTGACGACCCGTAATGACTGTCAAAGATTCACGAATGCCAACCGGGACCAACAGCTTAACGTGCTTTCCGAGACACGGCGGGGTCTTGGTATGTAAAGATGATCCACGAAGCAACCGTGGCAAGCGTAGCTTAAGCCTGATCGATCGACCCGTGCGGCTGGTATTACTTAGCCACAAGCCCCTCTCTCTCAAAAAAGTCATAAGTCATAAGACATTTATTTATTAACAAAGTACAATTTGTTGGAAAATTTTAGTGATGATTAAAAAAACATAATAAAATAAAAAACATTATATTCATATTTAAAATTCATAACACAAAAATGATTAAAAATGTATCAATGACTCACAAAATAAAATAATTATATGTCAATAACTCGGTAACAACAATTAAATACCATAACCACCAACATTGCATTTAAATAAAAACTCATTAGCCAGTATAAAAAAAAAAACAGAAGAACAATACGTAAATACAAATAACAATTCACAAATCATTTAATCGCGGCTGTTTAAAACTTTCATATACGTCATCATTCAAATAAAATAAATAAAGTAAAGTAAAGTAAGTAAGTTAAATAAAGTAATATTATGATATTACATTATTCCAGTCAATGAAGTTTCGTTATTTCTAAGTTTCTCTTTACGAGAACTTTGTTATTTGATATTTTCGCGTCGTGGAACTCATTCAGAATCGGCGTGGGCTCCAAACGATAAATGTTACCTACATTTTGTCTTCAAACTTGATTTTCAAGGCGCCAATCTTTTTCATTTTGTTCAATAAAATAAAAAAATAAAATAAAAATAAAAAAATAAAATAAAATCTTTTTATTTCAGACATATTTGGTCCATATTGTTATTAACATACATTTTACATTTTCATTATTGTATTATTAATTTCTTATAATAGATTAGGTATATTATTATTATGTATTACTTTATATTTGCCATTATTATTATTTCAATTCAATTTCAGTATGTCATCATCATTGTAAATAAACAATAAACTCTTTAAAGAAGTTACAATAACACTGCAATAACATTACCAAAATGATTTTACATATTTTGACCATATCTGGTTGATCTGGAAATGCCATTTTATATTAAAGATATTTGTTTGGTGTTTTCGCCGCATTCTCTTCTTCCACACTATAAATTAGCGGTCATCTTATTATTCACTCCCTTTCAAACCATATTAGTCGTATACAAAAACGCACAATCCTTCCATCGTTTATATATTATATTTTATTTTCCCCATGTAGCCATTTCGCTTGTCTCTCTGAGGCCATATAAATATTTGTTCAGAACGGGAATGTAATTCAAACTCTCTTGGTAACCCAAAGATGTACCTACCTACTAATGATGTAATTTATATGCTGAATATAAACGTAATACTCTCGTTTTCAGAATCCGAGTTTTTTAATTAATTAAATATTAAGCAATATTCCGTCATGATTTTACTTGATAATATATACAACATAATATTCGTTACAAGATACAAGATTTTTTTGTCCAAACCACGAGTAATACACTTGTCAAGTAAGAAAGAAAGAAAGAAAGAAAGATCATTTATTTGTCAAACATGCGTATACATAAACTGACAAGGCAGACATGCAAGGTATTGCCGTCGGTTGAGTTAATATTTTGTAGTGAGCGTCCATGTTTTGCCAATAGCGGCGTACAAATTGTATAAGTTGTAAGTTATTAGTTAACAATTTCATTTAATTGGATTAACATTCATAATCATTTCATTAATAATTTATGTCAAGATTTAAAGTATATTATGGTAAAAAATAAATTAAATTATGTCCAGTATATGTACATAATTATCAAATAGTATCATTATAATCATTTCATGTCACGTCATTTTAAATTCATTAGAAAATACGTAAGAAATAGACAATAAAAATTGATGTCACGATTTTAAAGTCCAAAATAAATTAAATTAACTATGTCCACTATAATTAACTGTGTTCACATTATAAAATTGTATTTTTAACCATCTACATTAGAGGTCGGAATAGAAAAGTCCTTTTCATCCATAAAATGTAAAATAGTGGAATATGCTTTATTAATTAAAAAAATTCTCAGCTTATTTTTGAAAAGTGACAAGGGCAGTTCTCTCCAACTTTTAGGCAATTTATTAAATATCATCGGAGCCATACAGAAAATACTTTTGCGCATGAGTGATGTTCTCGCAGCATGAGAGCATATCCTGCTGTTGTCACGCCTGTTACGTGGTACAACTTCATTTAGTTGTTTGAATCGGTGTGGATTCGTTTTTAAGTAAGATGTTACATTATAAGATAAATATCACTCAGTCATGTATTGCCTTACAAAATGGCGTACAAAATAGAAGTGGGTAAATAATAAAGGCAAAAAAAAAAAACTTACTATTTCAAACAAGTGAAGGTTAATAAATATCAGTCAGGAACTCATTAGTGCTGTAAGTACCTTTCACTAGCAATTGATTAAATATTCATGTCTCTTTCCTCTAGATCAGATTTTTCTCTAGAGGCCAATTAGAACTCTTATTTTTAACCGACTTCCAAAAAGGAGGAGGTCGTCCGTCTGTTTTTTTTTTGTATGTTCACCGTTTTTGTATGTTTTCCGTCAATTTCGGACCGATTTTGAAAATTCTTTTTTGTTTCAAAGGGTATGATTTCGAGGTGGTGTCATTCTCACCAAGTCAGAATCTGATGAGGGGATCCCATGGAAATCGAAGGAAATCCTCAAATTTAATAGGCACACCTATAACGATAGGGTTTTTCTATAGTAACTCGTGCATTTGCTTTCGGAAAGCACCATTTGGTGAAGTGGAACTGATGATGAAGACCACAGATGACCACCGGAACTCCTTAATAATAAGTATTTCACGGGTTGCGTTTAAATTAGGTACTTTAATATGGATTCTAAGCAATTTATGCTCGAATGCTTATGGTTAGTGGCAGTTCTCCTGGTTCTTACCAGGAGAACTCCTTAAAAATGAGCGTTCCTGCATCGGGAAAAGCAATATTTTGTAAATAGTGATAAGCAGTTGATATTAGGCTATTATAACTTCAACCGACTTCCAAAACAACACTAAAGTAAAAAATAACTTTAATTTCGGAAGTCGGTGACAAAAAACTAAAATACAAATCCTGACTTCCGAAATTAAAGTTATTTTTTCCCTTTGTAGTGTTTTTTCGGAAGTCGGTTGTTTTATTGTATTCAGCACTGTACATTACCAGGCTGTCCTAACGTACGACCTTGGTAAACTCCTATTATAAAACTTTGATTTACCCTCCCTACCTATCATAAAACCTTGGCTACAATAAAACAGATTTGAACGGCCCTCATTAAGTCATTAAACACCAAACTGTAATAAAGTTGGAAATAAAACGTGGTCTATTGTGAAGGTCACGAATCGAGGACATGGAAACTAGGGAACAATTACGCAGAATAGCAAATGTTTAATTGCTATAGTGCCTATAGCAATTAAAATATTTTTTTTGGGTGGGAAGTCATCAAATAACTTCTCCCGCTCTGGGCGAAGCGGGAGGGTGTGTCAGACTCTTACTGACTAAAACCCACCCGTATTCCTTCTGTTGCCCGTGTTGCCAGGGGCCTCGGTAACCCTTTTGGACTGCCACGCGACCCCGGCAGGCATCGGCCCTAGTGGACCCCTATACTTGTGCTGACGACATCTTTATGAGGCGCGCGTGGAATACAACGCGCCGTCGACCCGGGCCTGGTCCTTACCGGATGGTGAGCTACCCATTGCTCACCGTCCGCAAGCCCGCGCCTACGGTGGCCGGAAATCCGCCCGGGATTCCCGACGCCCAGGGCTTCTCCTGCGGCGGCTAGGGGCGATACGGAGCGAAATTTGCCTTTCCCTCAACCGTCTTACTATAGGTACTACTCGTAAAAGCAGGAAATGCTACATCTAACTATTCTCAAAAGTAACGCAATTCAAGTGTCATAGTTTGTGACACTTGAATTGCGTTACCTTTGAGAATAGTTAGATGTAGCAGTAAGAGATAGTCAATGATAAGGCTCTAAATTCGAATTATTAATTCACTGTTGTTATTCGACATGTGCTAGCTGTCAAATTGTGTAATAAAATGGTCATATTTATTGTAATGGTGATCGTTTAGTTTAAACGATTTGTAAAAGTGTAAAATAAAAGTATAATAATAAGTGTAAAAGTCTAGAATACAATAAATATGACCATTTTATTACACAAAGTGACAGCTAGCGCACGTCAGATAATTCCAGTGATTTAATAATTCGACTTAAGGTTTAAATTTAAAGCCATAAGTATATACTTGAAATGATCCCCAACACCAAGGAGTGTAGTCAAGCATGTGTATATCCTAAAAACTTAGACGTGAAACCAAGGAACAAATAACAATTTTGAGTAGATGCGATAAAGGGTCTTTTTATCGTGTCTAAGCAAAAGAAAACGTTGATAAAACACAGCAGGTGAATCCGTAGCCTAAGTCTAAATCCGCCCGAAAATATAGAAACGGGGAAACAACTTGCTCCAATCGCCAAAAATTCTCAATACGTACAAATAACACGACTGAAATGAAAAGCACACACACGCACACTTCCAGTATTTTTCTTTCATTCGGCAAATCTGGATGTAAATCAACACGCACACGAGTTAAATGTCTCTAGGTACACTGTACAGTCAAACAAAGAGATATACATATATGTATACAGGCAGCTGACTTGCAACTACAGCTTTTAAACATCATATAACGAATTTAAGACTTCCGCAGGCAGGCGCGACGTAACTCTAATAAAACAATTTCCAGGAAGTTTTCATAGAGACTGTTCTACTAATGTCACCTCTCGCTGTTGCGATGCGCCTGCCTGCGGGAGCCTTTACTGAGTAGTCAAGTAATACTACGCTTTCAAGAGTTCTAAGAGAGTGCATTATGAAAATTGGCAACGTCGCAAATAGCTGTCAATATATTTCGCTGCTTCGATTAATTTATCAATATTAATAAACCAAATTATGAAATATCGGTCTGTGATGTACTAAAATATTGATTACGAATTGGAATAATAACACTGTGTTGTGTTTCAACAGTTTAATGATATTAACTGTTAAATATTACGGTGGTTTGATTAAATAGCTTAATCTAAGACATTGCCAACTTTTAGTATGTACACTTTCGTCCCACGTCACAATGTAGGACACTTGACATTCAAAGTGTTAAGCATAAAAAGTTATTACACAACAATAAAAATGAATATTCGCGGAAAGATGATTACCTATTTTCGCCTGTATACCTAATTCTTTAGTCGCCTGTACTTTAAAGGTGCTTCAAGCTGGAGGGAAAAAAAACACGTCGTATGTTTGCTTAGGACAGCTCGAAGTAAGTTATTTTCTGTTTACTGATAGGCTCAAGCTTGGTCCTTGTCCCATCCATGCTCCATTAAGAAATGCTAACAAACACATGTTTTCTGTGAACTGCTGGCATTTCTGTGTTTGTTGCTCTGAAACTTTGTTTGATATTGTTAAACTGTCTTACTCAATGTTAATTTATGTTAATGGGCCATTTACTATCTTTTTACTATCCACCAATACTGCCCATTGGTGGATAGTAAAAAAGTACACATACCACTATATCTGATTATTTTCAAACCCTCATCTTTTAAAATAATCATGAGACTTGAACCTATTGTTGTTATCCATAGTAGTCAGACATAACACATTATTAGTAACAATATACTGATTATTAATCCTCAAAACTTAAACATTAAATGAATTTCAAGTATTTGACAACAATAAGTACGATGAATAAATCAGTGTGGTGTGGTGTGATGTGATTATCGAGAAAACTACACTTCAAAAGACCGGCAAAGAGTGTCGTGTCGGTTATCGTATTCTCTTCGTGTGTTAAAAAGGATCATAGGGATTGTTTTTGCAGTAATTTACAATAATTTGTCAATTTGTGCATATTCTTTTATTTTGTTTAGGAAATTGTGAAGCCATTGTTTCGTAATGTAAACGATGGACAATATTGTTGCCCATCCGATTAAGCCTATTTTTATCTCAGTAAGACCAAAATTTTGAGAGACATGTTTTTTTTGTATACACAGAGAATATCTCAAGAAAAATTACAGAATGACTGCCTCTGAATTACAGAATGACTGAATGACCCCAGGCGGGAAGGAACCAAAGGGTTACCGAGGCCCCTGGCAACATAAAACGGGCAACTGAAGGAATACGGGTGGGTTTTAGTCAGTAAGAGTCTGACACACCCTCCCGCTCCGCCTAGAGCGGGAGAAGTTATTTGATGATTTCCCACCCAAAAAAAAAAAGTGTGTAGTGTACTTGTGTATTAAAATGGTTTTAATACAAGTACCTAGAATATCGCTACTCCATGACCAGATACACTGTATATGCCTGCGACTTCGTCCGAGTAGAAATCAAATACACCATAAAATATATATTCTGTGGAACTCGGCAATAGTGTAGCTTTCAATCAGAGAAAGAATTTTCGGTATTTAGATCAAAAGTTCCAAAGATTACCCCTACATACAAACTCACAAAGTTAACCTCTTTATAATAATTATTAAGGATTAATCATTCAAACTTGTAACGACAACTTTTCGAGGATGTCTTGTACTTCAAATAACTTTACATACCAACCGTCTAGAGTCTAGAAGATTGGTATGTAAAGTTATTTGGAGTCTAGATTCTAAACTTATTGCTTAAGCGTCGGGTAATCGCCCGTTACCTCGGCCATACAAATATGCGTCGCGACCACGCCGCGCCGCCGTTGAGTTATTATATATAATATTTATTTTTGTAACGAAAACATGAGTATATGAAAAAATCACATAAAATTATGGATACTAAAATAGTCAGTTCTTATAAAAATAATCAAGAAAATATCTTAAGAAGTTTGAGAGTAATATCGTTTTTTATGCTTTGGGTAGACATTACTTCCTGAATTAATTTCATATTTTTAGTACAATACTTAAATATTTACATGTACGTAGAATTGACGTGTGCCTATGCGTTCTAGTTTAAAATACATTTTTTGCATAACTTACTTGCAATATATAACAGATTTAAAAGTCACTTAAATCATATATCCGCGCCTTAAGTGATTGATCTCGGAATTCCGAGAGGCTCTTACATGTTGCTCATTTGAAGCTCGAGTGAAGCCACACAGACTTAGAGTATGTAGGCAAACATGACATCTAGGCTCTAAGGGAATCATAAATATAGTGTTCTAATGTTTTCGTCGAGTCAACTAGGTACCTCATCAAAGTACCCGAAAGACGTGGCTGGTTCAAAAGAAACATAGGGATTAGAAACAGGAATATTCAACCCAGATAAACGAAACTATCAAATGACAAGTGAGCTGTTGTGAGTACCTCAGTAGACTCATAGATGTTTTGATTTCGAGGCCATTTCCTATTTTGATAGGTACCCGGTACTTGTTGACAGGCTTACACTGTCCTCCCATACCTATTAACACTGTTATTTGAAAACATTGTAAAAGCCATTTTTTTATAGTAACCGTGGAGTTTCTTGCCGGCTCTTCTCCATAGGAAACGACCAATTAGAATCGTGCACCCAGCTTATAACGTTTCATTAGTGCCATGTAGGTTTGTGTGAAATAAAATATTAAGATTTTGTTTGTTAACGGTTAATTGCATAGATCATTCAAACCCAATAAAAGCAAAGATTTTTTTTTTAATTAAGTACGATAATACGACAACATGTACAACAGTCTGTATGCACAAATTCTAATCATAACGTGTTGAAGGTCGTGAGTTTGAACCCAGGCAGGCGCTTTACTCTGTGAACATATATTCATCACCACTGCTCTCAAAACGGTGAAGAAAAACATCGTGAGGAAACCTAGAATCCTGTCCTAGAATCAAAAATTCTAAGACATGTAACATCTACCAACTCGCACTGGGCCCGCGTGGTGAATTACGGCCCACTCCCTCTCACAGAGAGGAGGCCTGTGTCCCAGCAGTGGGGACATTATAGGCTGATTATGTAGGTTACGCATAATTATATTGTGTACCTACAGCTGTATTTTAACTCTTTAATGTTCATGGAAAAATGTCTAAGTAAAGTATTTTGCGGGTTGGTAAATGTCACATGTCTTAGAATTTTTTTAAGACATGTGATATTTACCAACCCGCAATGGGCTCGCGTGATGGATTACAGCCCACTCCCTCTCGAAGAAAGGAGGCCTGTATCCCAGCAGTGGGAAAATTATAGACTAATTATACTATAAGAAACTAAAAAGCCGGACCAAATGCTAGTTGAGATGATAATTTATCCCAAAAATAAACATAACATGGTAGTTGAAAAACATGTTCTTCCATACATTCCAACTACAAATGTACGTTTGTACGCACAATATTGAAAGATTTACCATGTTATTTTAACACCATAGACTTCTTATAGTTTTTTTTTTGTAATCACAACAAGCCCTTTCGTTTGATATGTCACACGGTACAGTTTGCAAAACTTTTTTTTTTTAATTTTCTAATTTGCCCCCAAAAGTGACCCTCATATTCAAAATTCATTTATTTACGTATCACATCCGTGTTTGAGTCACAGAAACTCATAGGTGTACCAAATTTCGACTTAATCGGCCCAGTAGATTCGGAGCAAATTGTGTGACAGACGAACAGACAGACAGACAGGCAGACACACGAGTGATCCTATAAGGTTTCCATTTTTTCTTTTGAGGTGCGGAACCCTAAAAACATCTTACCTATAGTGTTGTCAGGAAACACAGTTGATTTCTCGAACATATAATTACCAAACAGCCTACAATTTACATCGTATATGTAAGGATATAATTCAGCTTCAGTCAATTACGTCACTACTAACTTCCAACGTCTACATTCTACGAGGTTTTATTTCTTGGAAACTGTACCAATTTGGGCCCAAATTGGACAAACGGCCGAGGAAATAATAATGTTAATTAACGGGAAAAACAAATGAAACGATCCTTTCCGGCGTGCCCCGAAGTTTATGAGTATGACTGTACATGTGTTTGGGGACTTTATGGGAATGTACACGTGATTTTGTTATGTCTACGGATGTTATGTTAAGAATTTATGCGTTGTATATGCAAAAACATTTTTTTTTTTTCAGAATGTTTTATTTCTAGACAATAGCAACATTAGGTCTAATAACTTAATGAAATTAAATTAAATTAAATTGTTTATTCTGTAAATAGGATATGAGAACCACTTTTACACGTAATATTAAAAAATAAATAAATAAATAAGCTAGGTGGAGTCGACATTTCCTACGAGTATCTGACTACCCCTGAGAAGAAATAGCGAAACAAAATCAGGGGTCAAAGTCTCTTTTAAAGTCCAGACATAATCTTGGTCAGATCATGTGAGGACCATGTAGATCCATTACATAATCCGCCTATAAAGTTCCCACTGCTGGGACACAGGCCTCCTCTCTGTGAGAGGGAGTGGGACGACGTGGGCTCAGTGTGGGTTGGTATTTGGTTGAATTTTTGGTTCTAGGACATGCCGGTTTCCTCACGATGTTTAACTAGTACACTAATAATTTAAAAACACAAAATGTTTCCTTTGCTCTATATGTTCAACCTAACCAAAAACGAAGAGCGAATGCTTCAAAATATGCATTGCAAGAAAACTCTCTTTTTCACGACAGAATGACGTCACCGTCCTACAGGTAGGTACGTATCGTACGTACAAATCCGTCGTAGACGAACACGAATCGATAGAAACCGTATTTGGCAAAATCGATTTGGTACGACGCGAATAGAAACGTAAGTAGGTACTTACTTATATTATGTATGTATAGTCGCTGCATTTACGTGCAGTGGGTACAAAACTGATTATATTAAACTTGCCAAATAAAACCAAGGACTTGATAGGTAATACTAATTCATTCTGGTTTCTTTACCTACAAACACTTACTGTCCAGGCCACTCGTTTGTGGAATGCTTTGCCAGTTCAAATAAAACGCGCGCAATCGTTACTCGCATTTAAAAGACTCGTAAAGGAACATTACTTGTCGCTGTGAGCTTGTTCTCGTAACTGTAATTATCTATAGTCTTCATTTATTTTCGTTGCTTATACATTTAATATGTATGTATTTATGTATATATTATTTATGTGTGTATCAATTTTAGTATATTGTATTTATTTATTTTACATCATTTATTTTACATCATTATACTATTTTACGACAGCCCCACTTTATGTCCAGGCAAATCATTGTCCATCCTATGGTTGCCTGGAAGAGATCGCAGAAAGCGATAAGGCCGCCCATTGTATATTTTGTAGTGTTTGATTTATTTTTGTCATGTATTTTTTGTGGTGTACAATAAAGTATATATATATATAAATATATATAAATAAACACTTTTTACTAATTAAAACACCGGCCAAGTGTCGGACCACGCACAATGAAGAGTTACGTAGTTGAGATTACTTGGGATGAATTTATCCCAAAAACAAACTTAACATTGTAGTTGAGTTGAAAAACATGTTCTCCCATACATCGATATACGTCACGACCAATTCTCCAACTGCAAATTTAAGTTGGTGGACTATTACTCGTTAACTTGTAAAGCCTACTTAGCTGTGATAGTTTTCCTTCTAATATTATTATATGCACTACTGGCATGAATGTTTTCATATCTCCATAAACAACCACTTAGCTGGCAGGACACTAGACTCTTAACAAAAACTAGCACTTTAAAGCTTAATATTACACAAACAGATCCTTGAATCGCAAAATGGTGTTCACAGACCCGGAATATTTTTGAACGGCCTATCCAACGATACCCCATATCATGGGATAGACGAAAAAAATCATCCCCACATTACGTGCAAGGGAGATACCCTAAAAAAAAATTCTTTCATGATTTTATTTTAGCACTTTGTCGGCGTGATTAATATGTATATAGTATACCTATGCCAAATTACAGCTTTCTAGTAATAAGCGTCTTTGAGCTACAGCGGGGACAGACAGACAGACAGACGGACATGGCGAAACTATAAGGGTTCCTTGTTTACTACGGAACCCTAAACAGGTCAATTACCCTTACGTTGAGCTCCTTTAGTTATGAGTTGAGGTGCACAACTACAGACAAATGCGTGCACTGACTGGACAGGTCCACTCAATCTGTGTGGTTCTTTCATCAAAAGACCATTTCAGACACCAATCGACATGGTCTTCACATGATCTGACCAAGATTATGTCTGGACTTTAAAAGAGACTGTGTCCTCTGAGTTTGTTTCGGCCTTTCTTCTCAGAGTAGTCAGATAGGAAACGCCGGCCTCATCTAGTTTAAAAAAATATGTTTTGACGTGTAAAAAAGTGTTTGTAAAAACCTACTTACAGAAATAAAATCATTTATCATACGCAAAAGTGTGCGTAAGGGTAATTGACCTTTGGTGTGCGATTACACTCTGAAAATAGCAAAGATAAGGGATAGTACCTACTAACCAATAACCGATCGGTAAGTTATAGTAACAGGGTAGGCTTACGGAAGTGACCTTAGAAAGGTTCTCTGTAAAGTTATGAACACGCATGGGGCTTGTTCATGTTCATTGCCAATCAGACTCAATAGTCTGATTGGCACAAGCCCTATACACAAAACGAAGGGTTACGCAATCCTAACCCTTCCTATAGAGCCGTTACATGGAACCATACTCCATAAATTGTGACCATTGGAGTGTGTAAATTAATGTATAAATATATTATTGAGATAATTTAGGCAAAAAGGAGTCGGAAAATGTTAGTTTTAGTTCATAAAATAACAAAATATTTTTTTTTTTATTTTTTTTTTATAAATTTTAAAATTCAATTCAACGTTTTCAGTTTTTCTAATCTGTTAAAAAACACCATGAAATAGTAGCCGCTATGTTAACGTCATACGGCTATGTTAACAAAAACGTGTCATTTATCATACAAAGATCAGCGCATTTGTTTTCCTAGACCAGTGACGTCATGACCACAGAGCAACATGGCGTCCAGTGCGTCCAGCGTTTTCGTCAACCTACGCGGGAAATTTGAAAATGTAAAATTTTAAATGCATTTTTATGGCACTTATCGATTGAATAAAAATTTTGTGATTTTTTTTGGGTATATTAGCACTATAGAATTTCATTAAGACACCTTTCAAAAATGGGTGTAAGACCGTATTGCACCTACAATACTGTAACTAATATTATAAATGCAAAACTGAGTTCGGTTGTTTGTTTGTTACGGTTTCACGCTATAATGGCTGAACGGATTTAGATGAAATTTGGCAAATGGGTAGACCGTGACTTGGATTAGGTCATAGGATACTTTTTATCTAGATATTCCCACGGGATTAAGACTTATGCGGGTGAAACCACACGGCGCAGGTAGTAATATTATAGATTTGAAAGTCTGTCTGTATGTTACCTTTACACGCCTAAACCATTGAGCGGATTTCGATAAAACTCGGCAAGGAGGTAGATGGCATCCTGGGGAAGCACTGAGGCTACTTTTTGTCTCAAAAATAATCCTAACGGGGGTGATATAGGGGATGAAAGTTTGTATCGAGAACTTGACATTTCTTAAGTTAGGGACCGGTGACTGGTAACTGGTGACCGAAAAGCTGGTTGGCGGCTTTCTCGCGCAACGCTTCAGCATTGCAATTCAGCGAGGAAATGCCGCCTGCATCCTCGGTACAATGCCCCGAGGGCATTTTTTAGGCCTAACTTAGTTTTAATTTAATTTAGTTAATGTTAATAATCATCTTGTAATTTGGTTATGTAAATAAATACATATTTCTAATTTTTCATCTAAAATGTACTAGTTAGGGATATGAAAATTCAAATTTGTGCTTCTGTTGAGAAATAAAAAAGTTTCTGTTTCAGCGTCTTTGTAAAATCATCCCCCAAGGGTCGCGGGAAGGTACTTATGGGTCACCGAGGCCCCCGCAACACAGGCAACAGGAAAGAATACGGGTGGGTTTTAGTCAGTAAGAGTCTGACACACCCTCCCGCTCCGCCCAGAGCGGGAGAAGTTATTTGATGATTTCCCACCCAAAAAAAAACAAGGGTGGTAATGGGGGGTGATTTTAAAATTCACATGATTATTGAAATTTTTGTGTACCTACCTCTTTGTTAGAGATTAAAGGAAATGGAAATATAGTCAGAGTACACGACGTATCTTAGGTGTAATATTTATTTACCACGTTTTTGTTAGGCCACTTTCTTATTTTTCTGTCTGTCTGTCGTTCCGTGGAATCTTGCAAGCTGAATTAAAACCACTTCCTCATACCTACGGAGTTGAAATATTACATGTTGGTTCAGTTCCAAACAATGCATTCTTATGATAAGCATGACCTGATTCTACACCCAAGATTGGCTCCAGATAAAGGAACTCCTCAATGGTCAACAGTACAGCCACGAAATGTTATACAAGCATTTATTTATGATAGTCCATTCTAAAGCCCACCATGACCTGGCTGCTGCACCCAAGATTGGCTCCAGACGAGGGAACTCCTCAACAGTACACAGTGTAGACATGAAATTTTATATTCACATTTAATTATGATAGTCCGTTTTAAACTCTAGCATGACCTGGCTGCTGCACTCAGGATTGGCTCCAGACGAGGGAACTCCTCAACGGTCTACAGTGCAAACATGAAATGATATATACGCATTTATTTATGATAGTTTGTTTTTAAGTCTACCATGACCTGGCTGCTGCACCCAGGATTGGCTCCAGACGAGAACTCTTCAACGGTACACGGTGCAAACACGAAATTTTATATACGCATTCATTATTTATGGTTCGTTCTAAGGCCCACCATGACCTGGCTGCTGCACCCAGGATTGGCTCCAGACGAGGGAACTCCTCAATGGTACACAATGCAGACCCGAAATTTTATCTACGCATTAATTTATTATGGTTCATTCTAAAGCCCACCATGACCTGACTGCTGCACCCAGGATTGGCTCCAGACGAGGGAACTCCTCAACGGTCTACAATGCGAACACGAAATGTTATATACGCATTTATTTATGATAGTTCGTTCTATAGTCCACCATGACCTGGCAAAATAATATTCTTAATAAAACTTATTATGGAAGATGTCGTATTTAAAATATCTGGTACTCCAAGAAGAATTGCAAGCAGAGAAGATTCGATTCGTTGCTAGACCTGACTATAATAAACAGACAGATCTATTTGTCTGTTTGTTATATACATATGCGCGTATCTAGATGTGCCCCACGGTTTTCGAGTTCACCTGTAAACATGTACGTGGTGGTGGTTTGTGTTTTTGTGTGTATGTCCTCTTGGGGCATCGTGACCCTCAGAGGGTTATTTTATTCTTTTTAAGGCGCTTAAAAACGTAGTTTTTAAATTATTTGTTTAATCTACATTAAATATTTTAGTTTCTTTTTCATTAAAATCCACCCACCCGTTTAAAAATTATTACAATTTAAATTTATAGCTAATAAGTAGATATTACGTGATCAATGGCGGCGCTAGCTGGAGTATTTCAAATTAACTTAATCGAAAAATGGTGTTGACAGACCCTCAATATTTTTAAACGGCCTATCCAACGATAGGCCGTTTAAAAATATCCTCACCATGGGATAGACGAGAAAAAAAATATCATACCCACATTACGTACTCTAAAAAATATTTTTTTTTTAAATTTTATTTTAGCACTTTGTCGGCGTGATTAATATATATACCTATGCCAAATTACAGCTTTCTAGTACTAAGCGTCGTTGAGCACAGCGGGGACAGACAGACAGATGGACATGGCGAATCTATAAGGGTTCCTGGTGTACTACAGAACCACTAAAAAAGACATTTTTTTTACATTTATTATTATCTGCCTGACTGTCTTTTACCCTTTCACGCTTTAACGGTTGAATTAATTTTGATGATAGGTATACGTAAAGGCCATTACCTGGCTACATAAGATATTTTAATCCCGGTAGCATTTTACCGTGGGACAATTTCCGACATGGTCGAAGCCGCGGGCAGAGGCTAGTTCAACTATAAAATTGAATAGGCAGATATAGTGTATTGAATTAACAGTGTAAATTATTGTGTAGGTACTATGGGTAGGTAGGAATTGTTTATGCATGGTGATGATGCCTACTTAAATACTTTTTTATGTTATTTTATTGTTTGTTTTGTTATGGTATTGTATTTATCGATCATAATGGTTATATTATTTTCTAAGCACTGTTTATTTTGTTATACTTTATTACCTGTTTTTTCTAATATGTATGTTAAAATCTCATAACCTGACTTGGTTTCCGTACGTCGTTTTCAGGTGACCACTGAAAGTCAGCGCTTTGCTGTGGGTCCCCCATAGCACAGCATCACGCTGAGTGGAAGCCTACTTGTCACAGTCACGGCGTGCGGTTACCGACTATATGTATATGTTCTGTGTCTCTCTGTGTAAGTCTGTTTAGTTTTATTATTTATAAGAATTACCCATAGCTTTTATGTGCACGTGTTTCTGTGACAAATAAATCTATTTTTCTTTCTTTCTTTCTGTTGGGTGCGAAGGGGTAGGTTATTGGATAATATTGATGCTAATAATATTAGAATACGCTGAAGTACGATCTCTAGGACTCTTGTTAATATACCACATAACATAACATCTCGCTTTGTTTCCCTGAAGGGTTGGGCAGAGGTGTGCCTGTAGTACACCCACATTTTTCGCCAGTTATGTTTAAGTCCCATGTAATAGGGGGCGAGCCTATTCCCATCAACCGGGCACAAATCCAGACTCCGGGCTTCTACTGAGAAATTCCAGATAGAAAAACCCAATAACAGTGTTAATATACTGCTCTTTTATAAAGGAGTCTGCAAAAGTGTATACAGATTATTGATATATTGTAGACGATAAGGATTTCTGTAGCTGAAGCCTTAAAAGTTATGCCATTGTGATGATGACTATGATTGTATTAAACTAAGGCGATATCGCGGGCGCGACAGGCAGCAATATGCCTGTCGCGGCCGCGTTATCGCCCCAGTCTGTAAGAGCCTTTACAGCACCATTTGATCAGTGTTGGAGATACCTTGTTCTAATGACATCCATCCAGGGCTGACCATAGAGTTTTTGTGCATGGACTTATAATTTAATTAAAAACCAATCCGTTTGTAAAACATATTAAAAACGTTAACAAAACTCTTTATTTTTTTAATTCTGTTATGAGATTACAATAGGTACATTTGCCATTTCATTTCATTTTGAACTGCAAAACAACTAGAGCGTAATAATTCAAAATTTACATTCCGTAGTAATTTAAATAAATATGATTGAACACTGAATTCCGGAACCGTCCTGAAAGCATGAATGAATAAAATCTGTGTAAAGCCAGCTTCACAATATTGTGCATTATATAACGGGAATCTTTTGTTTTATTTATGTTTTATCGTGTGTGATTTAATGCATAGTTCTCCGGTGTAATCCGGGGCATTTATTTGATAATAATTTAATGTCTAGTTGATGTAACTGGTGACCGAAAAGCTGGCGGCTTTCTCGCGCAACGCATCAGCATTGCAATTCAGCGAGGAAATGCCGCCAGCATCCTCGGTACAATGCCCCGAGGGCCTTTTTTAAGCTTAACTTAGTTTTAATTTAATTTAGTTAATGTTAATAATCATCTTGTAATTTGGTTATGTAAATAAATATATACTTTAATTTAATCTGATTATAATAATGTTTCTGATTCATTTGCCGTTGATTTAGTCGCCTTTCCTATATTGTAACAACTTTAATTACTTTAATTATTGTGAATGTGAGCACTATGTGAGTAATTTTTATTTATTTCTTTTAGTTTTTTTTTGTCTCAGTTTTAATGATAGTCTGGCATTTTGAGTACTTTATGAGGCCTACCCAAATGTCCTTTCCTTAGTATTGTTCGTCGAGTCGTTGAGCTCCTTACGTTCTGAGTTGAGCTACACGATTACTGACAAATGCTTGCACTGACTGGACAGGTCCACTCAAATTTGTGTGGTTCTTTCCTCAAAAGACCGTTTCAGGTATGTAGATCCACATGGTGCTCACATGATCTGACCAAGATTATGTCTGGACTTTAAAAGAGACTTTGAGTTTGTTTCGCCATTTCTTCTCAGGGGTAGTCAGATAGGATATGTCGACTCCATCTAGCTTATTTTTTTATTCTTTTTTTAATATGACGTGTAAAAGTGATTCTGATATCCTATTTACAAAATAAACAATTTCATTTTATTTAATTTCATTTCATTTCATAACGATCAACCAAAAATAATAAAGAAATTCGTCAACCTAAATATTAATTACGTCCCGAGTTTGTCAGCTCAGGCATAAGAAGAAGCATAAGGCTTTGAACAAAGTTTTACTCTACATGAATTGTAATAAACAATACTTAAAGGATGTCAAAATACGCTTAACGAATCGTAAAGTTACATTTTGTGTACTGGACCATACCTGGATTTATCGAAAGTCACAAGTCCCAACTTTTTTTCACGAAAATAAGTTTTATTATGTTATCATTATATTAAGACGTGGAGCGAAAACTTAGTACCCCGTTTTACGAAAATTTCGTGGACGGAGGAGTATAAAATTTGGCACAGTTAAAGGTTATATGGAGTAAAAGTGCAGAAAGCTATTTATTTTTTTATAACATGCATTAGAAATAAATTAAATTAATAAAAGAACATTACACACGTACACAAATAGTACCAGGGCCTCATCAGTTGAAGATAGTTAAGTGACAGCTTTTTTTTCATTTTTATTTTTCTATTTCGATAGGATATCATCAAATAACTTCTCCCGCTCTGGGCGGAGCGGGAGGGTGTGTCAGACTCTTACTAACTAAAACCCACCCGTATTCCTTCCTGTTGCCTGTGTTGCCAGGGGCCTCGGTAACCCTTTGGTACCTTCCCGCGACCCCGGCAGAACCACACATCCCTCCCGATTTTTTTTTGTTCGTTTGTTTGTAACGGGTAAACTCAAAAACTACTTAACTGATTTAAAAATGATTTAATTTAAGACAGTTACGTTATGAGCGACTAACATGGGCTGTACTTGATTTTTTATAGAAATCCCTACCAAAATTACAATAATGTACCTAAAGTATCCAAAATCTGCCATTAAAAATCATTATTTGGCGTGCGCTTCGAAAACTATTAATGATACATAAAATGATATACTACATGTTTATAGTACTTATCATTACCTACAAAAAAGTCCGCGAAGCTATAATATGTCTTACTATTATAGTTAAAGCGCTGACAAGACCCAATCGACCAAAATTGACTGCTCTTAAGAAAAAAAAATTGCCAAATCTGTACAGTTTGTGGTAGCAGAAAAAATATATGTTATTTTGAACATATTTCCCAGAACTTGGTTGTTACCAAACCACGTTTTGAAAAAAAATCTTGCCTTGAGTTCTAATCCAAAATATCTGTATTAAGTATCAACATACGTTACCTACGTATTTAATTGGTCAAGGACAGCTAATGAGACACAATTGATTTTCTATTGTTTGACTCCGAATCGGTGTCGCGCGGGGCTTTACAGGTTAATTAATAACAAGAACGTCTTATTTTAATGCAGAACTTGGTTGTTTTTTATTTTCGATTACTCCTTCAATTGCTTCATATTTTGCAATAAATTACAAACGTTGTGTCATCGCGCTTCTCTTTCTTTTCTATGCAGTCTGACAGTGACCGCGGTTTATGTGTTGTCAGCGTCTTAAGTCACAATAACGGTTTTTTGTTCAAATTAGTACTTAGTAAACACATATGATTTACTACTTCTAATCCCGGTAGTACGCTCCTTTCGGATATTTTCCAACATCCACCCGGGCAAAGCTGCAGGCAAAAGCCAGTTCTTAATGATGCAAAAATGAAAAGGTAGTTTTAATATCATGAACTTCTGATTTTATCGACCTTAATACTAATACATAAGGCCACGTTGCCTCACTTTTCGGGCCGTATTTCAAGCGCTAACCCTGAATCTAGTGTATTCTTGATCGAAGGTTATACCTATCTACTTTTTAAATTGTGTCGAGTTTAAGAGCTGTCTTTAAATAATTTTGGCACACTGGACCCTACTCGATTGTTCCATTTGCTACGGATGACCGCGTAGACGTCATTTATTCGGACACATAATAGTTGTTTACAAACTTTTTGCATTGTGGTACACTAAGAGTATCTTTATAGTAAATACCAATACTTCTTACAACTAAGTGGGTATTTTTCTATTCAATTGTCCCTGGTTTTCTACTTGAGTCCACTAGAATTAATCAATGATTACACAAACCAAATTACCTTACGCCAGACGAACGAAAACCTCCCAGAGTCAGTTTAAAATGATACAATCCCACTGAAACGCACTGTTCGCACACAAAAAACAGTTAAGTAAAGTACACTGCATACGCCCAGTATCACTGTCAACCAATTTCTATCACTTCCTATCATATCACTCCGTACATTATTACGTAACACTCTCTCTAAAAGCACTTTTACGTGAAACAGCGGAAAAATCAACCATTATATTTTATAGCGAAATGCACTCTCGGATCGCGAAAACGAGACACAAAGAGTTTCAAGTTTTTTTCGAATGTCAAATATATCTGCGCAGAACGTCGCACGACTGTCCAGGCCCCTTCGGTTGATCATATTCTATTATCATTTGATAGGCCACCTCCGTTTAGGACCGAGTCGTTGTGCGAGGAAGTGTCGGATCGTTTTGTCGTTGATAACTCGATTCACATGTCGGTAGGGAATGATGGCCATTCAATGTGTGAGTCGGTGAACTCGTCATTAAACAGAATTGTGTTGACATTAAACATTTGAACAAAACAAAGACACTAACTCCGAAAAACAATTTAGTTATTTTATCTTATTCACTTGTCGACCTTTCTTTCACTTAAAATTTCCTCATCTCACAGAGCCTTCCTACACACATAATTGTGACATAATTGCCGCGCAATCATTCCATTGCGCGTTCACTACGAATCAATCTGTGTTAAATTCACACAGATACTGAATTGGATCACGTATCCGATCATGATTACAAATGTTTGCCGCGCAAATAGCACGTGTGCATTTTGCAGTCTTTGTAATTAGCTAACGTTGCGTAGTGGGAACGCGCACTTTTATAAGCATGCTGTGACAAATCATGGATTTATTGCAATGTGAATGACACGATTTTAATGGGGGTGGTAAAAAATTGGCTCTTTGATATGATGTTATGGTGTAGGCAGTGGTTAAAAATTACATTTTAAATAAGTACCAAATATTTCTAAGTTCATGATTTTTATTTACCAGAAAATTAGAATTTCAAATTGTTTTTATAATATAAAATTACTAATGCTTTGCGCATATAAGAGTTTCTTATACATTGGCGTCACGTTCTAGCACTCCATACAATTACATACTACATCCTTCGTAACAAATCTAAGAACAATTAAGAGTACAGAGCACATAATATCTCAGCACCATCTCACTCAGACAGGCAGAAGGCTCCAAGGTGCCAATAGTTCAGGTAATTTCTATTTACCCTAAAAATAAAAAATAAAACTTAGGTAGTTATGCTTTATATTTACTTCGGTTATTATGCAAGGTTTCATGACCTAATTTGAAGTTTTTTTTTTAATACTAGCTGTTTTTGTTCGGTTTGGAGATAACTTTGTATTTTTTTCCGTCGAGAATTTTTTTTATGGAATCGTGTTTTCGTGAAACAATGTACCTACTTAATATTAATCCTCAACTTTACCATACATTTATTTCAAAATGAATGCATCAATTAATCGAAAATACTGTAGTATTTTCGATATAACAGAGGACCATGATAAGCAATTTGAGGTATTGTAGACTCCTAAACAAGTACCTACCTTGCATTAAACACAACACAACACAACACAACACACACATGTTTCAGGTTTCTTTTTTTATTATCACCTTCAATTTAACCTCTTAATTAATTAAAAATGGACACACAATTCCCTATGTGTTTATTATTCTAGCGTATGAGACTCGTGGGTTGCAGCTGAAAATCAGCGTCGGGACGGTTGAGGGAAAGGCAAATTTCGCGCCCTGGGCGTCGGGAATCCCGGTCGGATTTCCGGCCACCGTAGGCTTGCGGACGGTGAGCAATGGGCAGCTCACCGTCCGGTAAGACGACGAAGACGGCGCGTTGTATTCCACGCGCGCTCTAAGAGATGTCGTCAGCACATGTGTAGGGGTCCACTAGGTTAGTCAGTCAGTCTGACACACCCTCCAGCTCTGCCCAGAGCGGTTATTTATGATTACCCACCCAAAAAAAAAAAAACATCATTATTGTAATTGTTCTCTGTTTTTGTACAGTTTTTTTTATGTATTTTGTGTTTTGGTGTATTTTCTTTGCTGTAATGTATGAGGGACTTGTGGCTAAGTAATAACAGCCGCACAGGTCGATCGATCAGGTTAAGCTACGCTTGCCGCGGATGGTCCGTGGATGGGTGACCATCTTTACATACCGAGACCCCTCCATGCCTCGGAAAGCTGTATTCAGCTGTATTCGGTAAGACTGGAAGCGGACCCCAACATAGTTGGGAAAAGGCTAGGCAGATGTTTGCTGTAATGCCAATAAAAGCATTTTTCTTTAAAATGCTTTTATTGGTGGCATTTAGGTAAATGCTAATGTTTACCTTGTTCCTAGAACAAAGAATACGAGGAAAATAAAATTACAAATGTAAACCTTACACATGGGTGTGTTTTTCTACCCTTACAGCGTTACATAAAATTAGATGGATACTCTGAGAGCCACCATACTTCGTAACCAAAATAACCACATCAGCACCCTAATTGCGTAACAGACTGTGATTGATAGTGATTAATCAGAATCTGAATTATTTTGAGGTATATCGCTCATACATTGCTTCATACGTTCGATCTTTTTGTTTGCTCAACAACGTGAATGTCAAAACGTAACGCAATGAATGTTGTTGAATTGTCAAAATGAAACCCATTGCTACAGATACCTAGTGCTAATTTCTGACGTACCTTGTTTAACCTTTTTACCGCCACAGTCTTGTATGACAAACCAAAATGTGCCCAGCACGCCACGGTCATACTACATGATAGATTTTAAGAAAAAATTCGTAGCCTGGCGCCGAGGGCACGTTTATGCTTTTTTGACGTGGCGGAAAAAGGGTTAAAAAAAAACGTCAAGTAGTAAAGAAAAGAAGTCTTAGTTCGTTTAGATGTGATATATTTTTAAGCGAAGTAAGACTTATTTTGTCATAAATCTTACGAGTACATACTTAAGATATTAATTTTACCTAAGATTTCAGATAGGAAATATAAGTGTACTTAAAAGTGTTAAAACTTACACAACATACATAATTAGCCTATAATGTTCCCACTGCTGGGACACAGGCCTCCTCTCTGTGAGAGGGAGTGGGCCGTAATCCACCACGCGGGCCCAGTGCGGGTTGGTAGATGTCACATGTCTTCGAATTTTTGGTTCTAGGACATGCCAGTTTCCACACGATGTTTTCCTTCACCGTTTTGAGAGCAGTGGTGATGAAATAATTTACACAAAGTAAAGCGCCTGTCCCGGTTCGAACCTACGACCTACAACTCGTAAGTCGCGGCCATTACCACTGGGCCACCACTGCTCTAAAACTGTTAAAACTTGTTTCTTATATATTAACTAGCTGCGCCGCGCAGTTTCACCCGCGTAAGTCTCGATCCCATGGAAATACCGGGATATAATATACTTTACGACCTATTCTCATACCTACCAAATATAAATTAAAAAAAAAACATAAAAATCGGTCGAACCGTTTCGGAGGAGTGCAACCACAAACACCGTGACACGAGATTTTTATGTATTAGAAATTAACTTGGTAAATGGACACGTTTTTATTATTTTGTTGCATGTTTTATATAATAATAATAATATTTTTTTTATTTCACCTTCAATTACATTCCTTTTATAACAATACAATATGATCATTTACGCTTAATCTAATAAGTTTAACGGGACATCTGTGTCTGAACTAGATCATTTAATATCTGTATCTCAGACAACAGCGCTCTTCCTAAAATAATATGAACATTTAAAAGCTAACAAGTACTATTGCAGCTCAAACATCATAAAAATTAATGCAAAAAGAATAACAAAAAATATTTATAAAAGAGGTTGATTTATAGGCCTCCTTTTGTGTAAGATGTAGATTAGTGAGTGTGTGTGGGAGGGTGAGTGCGAAGTTTTAATCTAGTGTGATACATTTAGGAGGTTTTCGGTTTCGTCGTAGGTCAGTTTATGGATATACTCAAACAATTTTTTCCTACATGCTTTGCTATTTAATGCATGTATGTCGGTAATGATATTTATTTTGTTGTAAAGATATGGGCCTAAGAAGCAGAAGTATTTATTTACGAACGGGTGTTTAAACATGTGTCTTGCAGGGAGGGCCGCAGGTTTTTTTCGCCTTGATGGTGTAATACTCGTAGGTTTGTCAAAGCACACTCTCGAATGTTGCTTAAGGGTAGTGAGCAGTATAAATATTTGGCGGACGGAGAGGACTTCACAAGATTGATATAGTTGATATGTAGGAAACAAAAACGGACGAAAGGGTCTAACCTTAAGAATAGCTCTTTGTGCTACTTCAAGGGGTTTTATAATAGTTTTAGGTGCTCAAAATATAAACTGATATTGAAACAGTATACGGTATTTTCTTTGCTTTTACTTGACGTAACATAAAATATTTATAGATAATCCCGATAGACAAGTCTCTCTAGCGATCCCAAAGATTAATGTATAATGTACTCCGTGATTAATGTAATTTCCATTACGCAAGATTGACAACCACAGAGTTATGTTATTAAACAGAGACAGATTTCGGCATTTTCCGGATAAACAGAACAATATTATAGCTACGTAGGTAAGTATTAAAGCTATGAACTTTTGTTACTGACTGTACTATGTATATATTTATAGCATAATCAACCTATAATGTTCCCACTGCTGATGTAATTTCCATTACACAAGATTATCAACCACAGAGTAATGTTATTAAACAGAGACAGATTCCGGCATTTTCCGGATAAACAGAACAATATTATAGCTACGTAGGTAAGTATTAAAGCTATGAAGTTTTGTTACTGACTGTACTATATATTTATAGCATAATCAACCTATAATGTTCCCACTGCTGGGACACAGGCCTCCTCTCTTCGAGAGTTTGCGGAATGTAATCTACCACGCGAGCCCAGTGCGGGTTAGTAGATATCACATATCTTCGAATTTTAGGTTCTAGGACATGCCGGTTTCCTCAAGATACATACATATTTATACCTAAAATAAATGTATAGTTGCAAAGTATGCTCTTTGTGCATCGTAGCATACAATTTAACTTTTTATTTTATAAACGTAAAAGAAGATTGCTTTTATCCAGTATTCAATAATACTTTTGCAGATACTGAAAATTGTATTCAACAAAGCGAGCCGTTATGAACATTTATCAGATAATACCACTCGGGGTTCAGTTCGACGAACTACTTCAGAACTATATACTACAGACACTACAAAGTTTCCTGTGTATTTTATTCGCTGTTTAAACTTTTGTAGTTCAAATTGTCCCTGGATACAATGTTATTGTTCAATGACTAACAAAAATGTAGAACGAATTATATTTTTTATAAAATCTTTTAGTTCCAGTATAATAAAGACTCGTAATTGAGTTTAGCAAAAGATAACCTTATTTAACGAAACGAATGATGGTCAGACTAAAAAAAAGCCTCTTGAAACACTATCTAGGTAGGTACTGAATATTTTTAACGAAAAACACAACAACGGCCTTGTTTTTAGCAAAGTTCAACAATTTGTGCAGAAACAGCTTTCCATTTTATCGTCCAAAAACAACTATTTTCTAGAAATAGACCTGCCACTTAATCTACCAACATCCTTTTCAAGAAAAACACGAAACCGTCTCGCTTTTCGCTATCATTTAAAAATAAACGTAAAGTTAGTCGTTTGAGCCGAACCTCGACAACGTCGACGGTAAGTAGTATCGGATAATTTTAGAGATGTAGAGTGGAGGTCGGGCGGTATCGATCGCGAGATAACATTCGGGCCCAAGTCCCGACACGACCGTGCCGCTGTACCTTGAACCTTAGCTACGTAATAAAGCCGTAGATGGATAGTGGAAACTAAGGCGGTACTTCTGTATTCTAGATTTTTGTTACGTTTTTTGGAAAGAAGTTTGTCTGGGTAAGGTTGGCAATTTTGGGTAGTAGGTATAGATAATATTTACAGTGAAGGTATATTTTTTATCGTATATTTTTTGGGCGGACATAGGTAAGATCACTCTTAGTATGAATAAATACGAATTTCTACTGTGTCTCAGATAAATATTTCATGAATTTCCACATCATCGTTTTGAAATAAAAGCTTCTCGTACATATGCTGCCCTATATTTACTGAACGTCACGGTTAAATCTTTACCAATGGAATGTTTTATATGAGGTAACCTAAATCTACAAGGTGTCGTTTTGCATCCTCGTCAAATTTCAGGAGGCTGCTATGAAAGACATATATAATCAAACAAAATTACGATACCTGCTCAATAATTAATACATACCTACTTGTTTTTTAGTTATTTAAGTTTGACTGTATTTTACAGTACACCACTTTCACAGAACAGAATCACCCCGTTGCGTATGCGGTAGTGTGTGTGTAAAAGGGCAGTTTCAGTGCGGTATCACATGGGCCGCGTTTTTACATGCGTGTCAAATTAGAAAGAAAAAAAAGACCTACTTATTTTATTATTGATTCGTATCGAAAATCATTAGCATAGTTCCCTCTTTGAATTTGATGAGGATGCAACACGACACCTTGTATACAGATTGGAAAGGAGCAAATCCACAGGGTTAGCTTGCTTGACTTGCGTATTCCCAGCATTATAGATACTGAAAGGGAACGCAACTCTGATACAACAGGAGATGTACACAAGTCTATGCGGACAGCATAATGGCATTGTCCGATGAACCAGTGAAAGCCATTCGAAGCTAGTAAACAGAGATCTACATCTACATACATTCATGTATCGTGTTACACTATATATTATAGTAACGATAAGAGTCAAAACTTCGGGAAATAAAAGATATCCCAATCGACAGATATCTTCAATGCCCCGGAACTCACCATACTAACTTCATTCGCTCTTCCTTCTTCGTTCAATCTATCTGTCTATCTGTGGAATGCGCTCCCCCAGGAAATCAGTGTGGCAACCAACCGATTATCCTTTAAACTCAAAGTTCGCGTGCACATTCTAAGAAGCTGGCAGTTTTATCACAACGGTAATGTTTTCCCATTGTTTATTTTATCTGTCTTTAGTATATTCGTGTATTTATTTGACTTATATTTGACGTATATATTATATTTAAAGTTTTTAAAAGGTATATGTATAATTGTATATTACATTTAAATAAATATTTATTCCACAATTTTAGTTATTGCACCTACCTCTGCTTGTCTCTGCATCACCCAAAGGTTGACTGGTAGAAAATGCCTACAGCATTAAATCCGCCTCTATACATCTGTGTGCTTAAAGTATTATATAAATAAATATTGCTCCATAGCTAAGTAGGTAAACAAAATTAGCTCAAGCAAAAAGATTGCCCAGTCAACATGGTTGTGGTTTAAAGACAGACTGTGCAGGGTTTTGGATGGTACCTATTTAAATATGTATTGTCATTCGAGGTAGGTCATCTTCTGTGGCTAAAAACAAGTAAAGGACTTTAAAAACGATCCCAAATGACACGGCAACTTTTGGCCCAACGTTGGGGCTCAGGATTGTTAAGGAGATAAGAGAGATGGAGTACAACAACGCGTTAACGTAAAAAATATTCAAATCTATGTATTTTCCATACTGTTCCTGTAAGGATATCATAATTTTCAAAACAATAAAATTAAAGCCTCTATTTATAATGTTGATGTACATTTGGAAGTTCTATTATGAACGAAACATGAAACTAACTGATGTATTCATTACATTAAGTGGCATTAGAATGTACATAATTGTGAGGTATTACGTAATGGAAGTACTTCACGCATACTTTAACTGGTGGCTCGGTTTCAGGTTCAACTTATTTAAACCAGTGAGTCAGCCGTTGCCAGCTAACCTACCTATAACATTTATTAAAGTCTCATTTGCTTAGTGAGACAGCTACAGAAGAAATGTCTCCTGTAGGAGAAAGCCTAAATGCCCAGGGTATGATACAGCAATAGGATCGATGCGCATATCGGACCTATTGCTAAATAATCGCTCTCTAAGGCCCTCATTGTAAGGCTAAAAGTCACCCAAAAGGCAATGGAGTGGGCTATGCTTGGAGTTTCCCTGCGTGATCTAATCAGAAATGAAGAGATCCCCAGGATAAACAAGGTAACCAATATAGCCCGAAGAATTGCCAAACTTTAGTTACAGATGGCAGAACAGATGGCCGATGGGGCTGAAAGGTTCTGGAGTGGCAACCGCGTACCGGAAGATGTTTGTGTTGAAAGGCCTTCCACAAGGTGGACCCATCACCTTGTGAAGGTAGCATTAATTTGCTGGAAGTGAGAAGCACAGAACCGGTCGAAGTGGCGGTGCTTGAGGGAGACCTATTATGTCCAGCAGAGGGCGTCTTTCGCCTGAAACGATAATGATGCTATAACATACCTTGAACTTTCAGACTTTCTCTTACACCACGATGTTTACTCTTGCTGTACTGTTTATGATGAGCAGTATCGCAATAATGGTCATCACAGGCAAACAAAATCTGCTTCTAATGAGCCCAGGAATTCAGGGTTCATGTCGTCATATTCACCAATGTCCTACTTGTAAAAATAGGCCTTTTAGGAATCAATACCTGATATAATCAAAGGTGAAATTGTCGTGAGTTCATGACCAAAAATACGGATAATATTACGTAGTAATTTACTTTCAGACTAGCGCGATATCGCAGGCACGACAGGCAGAAATATGCCTGTCGCACCCGCGATATCACCCCAGTCTGTACGAGCCCTTAATTGACAAGAGAACGTCGCTGTCCGTTATCGAGACGTGAAAATTACAACTTATATAAATTCAATTCGACGAAACATACTACTTGAACTCTCAAAATACTCTTAATTCTTTTACGAAATGTGAAGCGAAATAATTTTGTAAGGTGGTTCCGCAGTGGTAGGCAGCGGAATTAAAATTTTCTTACGTTTTTTGCTATTTGTAGGTCAGTGTATTAATGATTTTATTGATTATAATTCTGTAAATACATTTTTTTTTATCGCAGGTCGCGAATCATATTTAGATCAAGATACAACTTGCTACTGACCTGCAAATTGCAAAAAAACGTAAGTATAATTTAACTTCTCGGTCTACCACTGCGGATCCACCTTAAAGGCTCTTCCAGACAGAGGCGATATCGCGGGCGCGATAAGCATATTACTGCCTGTTGCGCCCGCGATATCGCCTCAGTATGCAGGAGCCTTAAAGATCGTTTTGCTTGCAGCTCTCGTTGCTAAAAATAGCAGTATACGGGCGCGGCGTACACTACTTTACAGGAGTTTATACGATGCATGTGGAACCTCCAATTTAACCTGGGTCAGGTCAGGTGTTTACTTAGACTCTAGCACTTAGGAGGTACACTAAGTTCTAATGACTAAATAATCATCTTCTCTGGAATAACTATACGAATTCATCTCTCAACATAACATCACGCCTTGTTTCCCCGAAGGGTTGGGCGGAAGTGTACATACTTATAGTACACTCACATTTTGTCAACAATGTTTTTGAGTCCCATGTAATAGGGGGCGAGCTTATTGCCATCAACCGGGCACAAATCTAGACTCCGGGCTACTACTGACAAAGACAAAGACAAAGACATTTATTCGTCGGATATGGTAGGTACAAGTTGGTTATCAATGATAAGCTCAGGACACATCAGACACAATATCTAGCGTACAATGGGTATAAAACCTATATACACCTATAAAATTTATAAACTACTTTTACTCTAATAATCAATACAAAACACTTACACTGTAGACATAAAGATACATTTATACTCTACTATACAAGACAAACAAGAAACAAGAAAATAAAACAATAGGCAGGTATAAAAACAATAACAACAACAGTGTATTAACTAATTATATCTAATTTGTAATTACCCTTAAATTCAAACAGTTCTTTCACAGTGTAAAAATTATTTTGGAGAAGCCATGTTTTTAGATTTTTTTTGTAGAAATTAAATGGTAGTTCTCTTATTAGTTTAAGAATATGGTTGTAAATTTTTATGGACATAAGGTAGCTATTTCTGTAGTGGAGAGTGCTGTTACAAAATTGGTTTTTTAACTTGGTGGGGTCCCTTTTTTGAGAGAATTTCAGATAGAAAAACTGAGAAACCTGAGAAATTCCAGATAGAAAAACCCGATAACACTTTGCCCGAACCAGAATCGAACCCAGGACCTCATGCTCAGTAGCAGTAGCGCTTGCGATCACTAGACCAATGAGGCAGTTTATCCCTATAAAAAGGTATGATTAAAATGAGCAAAAGCGAAAAATGCATATGTACCTTTTGGATAGTGAAATTGTTATCACAATATAACATTGTT